>JANAVB010006398.1:1542391-2234891 GCA_029216955.1 Iris pallida | reverse complement strand
TCGTTTTATGTAGTGCCCCACATAACAGTGAGCTGGAAATGTGCCCTACTCGTCGGCAGGCTACAAGTCCATCAAGGAAGGCGCCCAGATAACAGGATTGCTTATAGCCGGAGTACCTCTCTATATGCTCTATTTGATCCATCTAGTCATTAACCTAGTCAGATTCGGTATGAATCCCTGACCGTGGTAACCAGGGATTCATGTCCTAGACATGATGCGAGACAAGACTGGTTGCTTATACAAGCATATTCAATACAATCACCCACGGTGTCAAGAATTTACTTAGCATGTCAGGTTAGCCGTCGCAACAGCGTATCAAGGTTATCATATCAAGATTACTTGTCAAGGGTGCACCACGGCGGGTCACCATCATGTCATGTTACTTATCAAGATTACTTATCAAGGCAAGGGTGCGTCACAACGGACCACCATCAAGAATTATCATGTCAAATTACTTGTCAAGAGTGCACCACGGTGGGTCACTAATCATGCAATTCCATCACTAAGCCTTGTTCCGATTAACATTCATAAATAATGTCATGATCACATCGGGTTCATGTCGAGTTTACATCAAAAGGGATTCTTATGTTATACTTTGGGCTATTCAGAGCCTTTGTAACCTTCAGTTCATTATGAATAAAAGAGATTCTTATGTTATACTTTGGTTTCCTTCTGCTGCTTATGTTATCAAATTGAGATAGTTCTATGTGAACCTGTTATCTTGCCTTGCACGAGCGCAACTCCAGGCTCGTGCGGCATCACGCCCCAGCGAGGACGATGATTCGGGTGAAATCTAGCGAGGACGAGCAATTTCCCAGGTCGGGGCGTGACAAGTTGGTATCAGAGCGGTTCCATCCTTTGGACCGTGCATGAATCTCTTTGACCCTCAGTGCTTCGATATCGAAATTCAGTTGACTCTAAGTTGTTTCCGTAATCGCATGGCTCATGGATCTGCTCGACGCTACATAGGATGTTCCATACAATAAATCTATACTAAGTGAGTACGTCTGCCACAAGTATGTCGTGACTATCACGCTGTCTCCGGGTGCTATCGGAGAGTGTTGGTTGCACGAAGTACAATGGGTTATGAGATTATGGTTTCCCGAAGTGCAAGAAAGTTGTGAATGCTGGTCGCACGAAGTGCAACGAATATGGTGATGTTGGTTGCATGAAGTGCTATGATATATGTGTTGTCGGTCGTACGAAGTGCGAGGAGTTATGTGTTGTTGGTAGCACGAAGTGCGAGGAGATATGTGTTGTTGGTTGCACGAAGTGCAACGGGTCGATATGTGAGACGATGCGTATTACGTGGCTATGCGAATGGTTATGTGTTGTTGGTTGCACGCAGCAAGTCGTGAATCGTTTGTTGCATCGGTACAACGAGTCGATATGGTATGATGCGTGTGGTATGGCTATACGGATGGATAGCGATATGTCGCACGAGATTGAGTAAAGACCTTAAGTATCGAGAATGAGTTGTTGCACGAGTTGCAACGAGCGGGATTGGAGAATCGTGGATGCGATAATAACAAGTCGAGTTGAGTAGGCGAACGTTATGTTGGCCGTATGTCGCGTTGAGCTTTGAATATAAGCGAATGTTGTGGGCGTGATCGATATGATCGCTAAGATACGGTTAGATTGAATGTGTGTCAAACTTGAGCTAACGCTAGAGCTGGGATCGGAAAGATCGCCATACGGGATAGTTGATTGAGAAATAGATGTCGGACCTATGCGGAATGTGATGTCGAGTAATGACTTGATTTCGAGTGGTATATGCAATACCAATTATGCGATTAGTATGTCGAAGTATTGTATCGATAAAGATAGGCTCGATCCTGAGTGGTATATGGGATACCACTTAGCGATATCTATGTTAAGCCGCTTGGTGACTTGCGATAGATTTCGTCGAGATGACTATGTTGTTACGATATGTTTGTCCTCAACGGACGAAGTAGTACCGAGACTTGAGTGGGAATGAATTGAGAGAAGTCGATACAAGTATGCCTTGAGGAAGTGAGTCGAACGATTATGTGCGAAGTCATATCCACAGAGGATACGTCGGACGAGGATTCGTTAAGTGTAAGTCGAATGATAGGCTGAGCATAGCAAAGAATTGTACGTTGAGAAAATAGTCGACCCGGTCGAACTTACGTTGAGTTAGTACGGAGACTTCTTCGGAACGAATTGAGTAGGCACGGAGAAATTATGCGAACGAATTTGGGTTAGTGCGATGAGTCGGTAGCACGATTTGGAAGTGCGAGTTAGGAAAATGAGAATGAATATGTGAATTAGAAATTATGTCGCAATTATGGTAGTTACAACTGAATGGATCTTGATAAGTGTGAGACTTGATTCGTATTCGAGTTCGGATAATGGCAATGATTACAACGGGTTTGAGCTTATGAAAAAGGAAGAAGTTCAAGTTATGCATGTCGACGATGGTATTGAGGCGTATTAAAGACGATATGCAATAACTCGGGGATACTCTGATCGAATGAACGAAAATTATGTTGAGCATTATTGTTGGATGAATAAGATGCAAGTTAAGTTGATGTCGATTTGGATGACAATGATAGGAATGCTTCGAAGAATTTGGGAACGGATGGATATTACTTGGATGAAAACGAAAGTGTCAAGATTGATTCGTGGATAACCACTATGTTGATATTCTTGTCTTATACGAGTGCAACTCCAGCATCGCACATGCGTCACGCCAAATTTGGGGCGATCATTCCGTGTGAACGCTGGTATGGTGATTCATCCAGCGGGGATGATCGAACTTGCAAGGCGTGGCAAAACCGAATTTGACTTGTGGTTTGATGCGAAAATTGTTCGAGGATGGTTTGATGAGTATGGAATGCGTCGGACTATGATCACGAATAGGTGAACTCGGATTTGAGACGAGTAGATGTCATATGACTAGTAAAGATAGTCGACGGAAATGCATAAGTGATTCGAGTAGCAACGGCGCATCAGTTGCGCGGGGATAGATAAATTATGGATTGATATGTCGGATTGGGTAAAGTCCCCTAGGAATTGTCGGGAATTGATTTGGCTCCGCGATAGGACATAGCATGGTTCGTTGTAACTGTCCCTCGTTGATGATCTTCAATTATCGAGCGTAGTTTCGGGGCAGATGACCCTAGAAGACTTGACCGCCAAATCAAGTGAATATTGAAGTCCCATAGGATGACCCTAAAGAAGTCGCATAAGAAATTTTGTCGAGGATAAGGAATGATGTAGTGCATGTTGGGTAAGTCTAAGCGAGTGAGTATCATGATTCGGAAGTAGCGAGTACTAGAATCGATATGGTCAGAAAAGTTATGTTGGATCGAATAGATGTTGAGGAACGTGCTTAGCGTAGTGACGCGGTAAGGCGATTGCAAGAATTCTACAATACACGAGAGCGACGGATAGTAGAACGACCCTAAGAGTTGTGTCGTAGATCGGTTTGAGTAACGGTTAGGCTATATGTGTTTGAGCGTGCGATCTATGTTATGAAACGAACTAGTCGGAATTGAATCGAAGATTGAGTAAAGGATTCGTACTCGGTCGAGAATCGGAGATAGGCGTATCGTAAGAGACCTTGGGTCGGAAAGATTGTTGCCTTTGAGCATCGTAGACTCAAGTTGACCTCTTGTGTCGGGAGAGATTAAGCACGATGTCTGGATAATTTACCTAGCGGGGGTAGCCCCAGACGCGATGTGTAGGCAGTTCGAGAACGCGGGTCGTGTTGGAATAGTTATGTGTGAGACTTAGCACGGATTGTAGGCAAAGAAATTTGTGACATGTTGGACTTAGTCCATGTCATTAAGGCCAAGTGTTATGAATGATTGGATGAAAGACTTAAGTTATGTGAGAGATAGAAAACGGTTGGGCGAATAGGCATTGCAGGAAATTGTTGCGATCGGATGTGCAACGGCTTAATGCAATGCATGCGTTAGATGATCGGCGAAGAAACTTATGAGATCGAAGTTACGGGTTTGAATCAAGTTATGTGCAGAGATGTTTGGAAGATGATCACATGTTATGGGATGATGCATACGAAGAGTATTTTGGGAATAGGTGCTAAGATATGACTAAGTCGAGTACGGACCGATGGATACTTGAGGATTTAAGTTGAGCTTGTTAGTTGTCCCGATATCCTACAACTGAGCTTGGCTGAAATGCATATATTGGTGGGACGCCTAAAATATGTGTATGATCCAAACTAAGTTGTATGATTCAACGATAGTAGCACGAGATCGTGAAGCGATCTATTGGAGGCACTTGGATTAAGTGTTGGTTTCGGTTCGAGGACGAACCTGATTTTGAGTGGTATATTATGTAATGCCCCGCTCCGCTCGGTGCATTATGATGAGTCGTTGACTCGAAGAGTTGCGTTGACCCGATGAGGTATCGATGCGAATCGATGCAAGAGTTACGTTGGCCAAAGGTAAGCCTTGAGTCGGTTGGAATCTATGAATCGAATCGATGCAAAGGATAAGTCCCGTTTGAGCAAGTGCTGATGTTAGTTGATCTGGTGTGCAGGCTATGCCTTTATGCTGGATTACGGATCGTGGTATGGACGCGATAGGCCAAATCAACCGAGTAGTTCAAAGGAATGGCTAAGTCCGGGAGTTAGCTATGCGATCGAGTTATAGAAGCGAGACGCTTCAATCGGCAAAACGACAAGGCGTATCGGCTTAAGGTGGGCGGGTTCTTGACTCCCTCTCTCCCTATTCCTTCACGTCTAATAAAATATGTTATGGTATGCGTAAGATGTTATCGAGTTAGCGAGCGTGGCTCGGCGACAAAAGATCTAAATATGTGTTGAACACTAAGATAGAACATTGAACAATCGAACAATTGAAGCGACGTGTATCGAGTGCACGGGTCGCGGTAGGGCAATGATGGTAGAATATTGAAAGATGATAACGAGATGTGCATCATGTG
This sequence comes from Iris pallida, assembly GCA_029216955.1. NCBI lineage: Eukaryota > Viridiplantae > Streptophyta > Magnoliopsida > Asparagales > Iridaceae > Iris > Iris pallida. Next base: position 2,229,956 of record JANAVB010006398.1, on the reverse strand, counting down.
CACGGCTCTGAGAACATTGAACACTAGGCGTAGAACATTGAGTACGGCGCTGAGCGTGCCCTCGAACACTTATGTTACGAAAAGACTAAGTAATACGAAATTATGCTATGAGAATAACTTACGAATGGTACGCGTTAAATACAAGTACGAGATGTCTAAGCCGTTGGGCGTCGTGCATCAATATGGATGTGTTGGGGCATAACGCCGATGGAGCTTCCCATATGAATGGTGGATTATGTTTATGAGACGCGAATATGTTTATGGCACGGGAAACCGTTTATGGCACGGGAAACCGTTTATGGATCGAGACTATGTTTATGCAACGGAGGATTTGGTTGGAATGTTATGTGTGTTTGCTATGGCACGTATTGCATGGTCAATGGACTCGGATGGCCCGTGCACGGGTACGGCTTCCCTCGAACGGTTACGCCGGGGCGCCGGGACCGTTCGGCCTAGGAGGGAATTATGTATGGTATTTATGGTACACAATATTCGGACGGATTACGACCGTCCAGTACTGTGATAAGCTATGATATCCATAAGTTTGGGATCCTTCGGATTTTGGGCTAGCAATCCGTATCGAAGTGATTGTAGGCTTACACATAAGAGGTGCCAAGTCCATTACGGTGCGAAACACCGTAACCTTCATATAGATAGGGTCGGTGGGCCGAGATGAGAGTTGGGTGCAGGCGTAGGGCCTGCGACCCTTATGCATATGTTTACGGTTATGATTGGTTGGTTGCGCGAATCGTATGATTGCTTATGTAAGTTCTAACTATGGCAGGCTAGGCAAAGAGGAACGGGATGTGCACGAATCACTATGTTTATGTTTTAGATTATGTCTAACTGTATCTGCTGCAGGAACACGGTATGGGACACATTTATGATAATGTGCTATGTTTAAGTGTTGCCATGAAATCGATCCTAAGGCTAAATAGAAAGATCACAATTTAAGATGCATGTTCCACTAAATTGATTAAGTGTTTGGTTTGGTGCGAGCGAGTCTTGATCAGTGCGAAGCGAGGATGAAAGCACTAATCCCCTACTAGTTTATGTACAGGCTCAGGTTATGATCGGCTCGGAGCGGGGCTTGGCTTGGACGTGCCGAGGCATGGAGTCCTTGGCGTTCAAGAGGAGCTACCGCATAGGCGTTCGGACTTGCGACATGGAGATGTTCGGCCGAAGACTACTCGGTGGCTATAAAGAGGCATAATGTATGGGACAATAAAATCTTTTGTGAGCTAGAGAGATCATGAGCGTTGTAGCTAATTGGCATTTATGTTGGGCTATTCAGAGCCTTTGTAACCTTCAGTTCATTATGAATAAAAGAGATTCTTATGTTATACTTTGGTTTCCTTCCGCTGCTTATGTTATCGAATTGAGATAGTTCTATGTGAACCTATTATCTTGTCTTGCACGAGCGCAACTCCAGGCTCGTGCGGCATCACGCCCCAGCGAGGACGATGATTCGGGTGAAATTTAGCGAGGACGAGCGATTTTCCGGATCAGGGCGTGACAAGTCTTGTCCAATTTTTTTTAAAAAAAATTATAAGTTTGCTACTCTCATATGTTACTCGAGGCTAGTCCAACAATGTCAGTCCTAACATAAAGGAGGACTGCCAACTTTGTTGCAGTCCTACTTGGTATAAGGACTGCCAAACTGAGAGTGTAGATATGACTGCATGTTAGGACTGCCAACAAAGTTGTCAGTCCTATTTCATGTTAGGCCCCGCGCCCCCGCTCCGGCCATGTCCCCGGATGCATCGCGATGTTCCTCACGAACGCCATCACCTCCTCCGTAATGCAGACGACTTCTTCCTAGCTCCTCATCATCGTACTCTTCCGCCTCCTCCAATTCTTCCTCCGGTCCGAACGTCGGAATAAAGTTCGTGATGATCCTCCCAATCCCGCTTCTAAACCGCCTGCCGATCCTCCCGCCGGCAGTAGAGGCTTCGTTGGCGGCGGAGGGGTCCGACGGGTGGGAGGGGGGAGGCGAGGGCGCAAGGAAGGAGGCGACTTTCCAGAACCGACAGGTTAGGGTTTCGGTGAACTTGGGAGTTGGCAGCCTCACGAACGCCATCACCTCCTCCTTCTCCTCCGCCGAGCCCTCTCCTCTCCTCCCCTACCGCTTCGCCTCCTCACACAGCGACGGCGGCGTCGTTCTCGGCCCCGCGGGTGCACTGGCTGTGCACCCGCGGGTGACAAATAGCAGCTTTGCAAAATCAAAAAACTATTTGGCACCCGCGGGTGCACAGTCGGTGCACTCGCGGGGCCGAGGAGGACGACGCCGTTGCCGCCAAAGTACCTACCGCTCCGCCGCCGTCTTCCCTCCTCCCCGCTCCACCGCCGTCTCATCTTTCTCCTCCTACAACGACGACGACCACCCCCTCTCCTGCTACTCGGCTGTCCTCGAGCGTCGGTATCGTCGTCGGAGCCTCCTCCTCCTCCTCCGCCGAGCCCTCTCATCTCCTCCCCTACCGCTCCGCCTCCTCACACAGCGACGGCGACGTCGTTCTCGGTCCCGCGGGTGCACTGGCTGTGCACCCGCGGGTGCCAAATAGCAGCTTTGCAAAATCAAAAAACTATTTGGCACCCGCGGGTGCACAGTCGGTGCACCCGCGGGGCCGAGGAGGACGACGCCGTTGCCGCCAAAGTACCTACCGCTCCGCCGCCGTCTTCCCTCCTCCCCGCTCCACCGCCGTCTCGTCTTTCTCCTCCTACAACGACGACGACCACCCCCTCTCCTGCTACTCGGCTGTCCTCGAGCGTCGGTACCGTCGCCGGAGCCTCCTCCTCCTCCTCCGCCGAGCCCTCTCCTCTCCTCCCCTACCGCTCCGCCTCCTCACACAGCGACGGCGGCGTCGTTCTCGGCCCCGCGGGTGCACTGGCTGTGCATCCGCGGGTGCCAAATAGCAGCTTTGCAAAATCAAAAAACTATTTGGCACCCGCGGGTGCACAGTCAGTGCACCCGCGGGGCCGAGGAGGACGACGCCGTTGCCGCCAAAGTACCTACCGCTCCGCCGCCGTCTTCCCTCCTCCCCGCTCCACCGCCGTCTCGTCTTTCTCCTCCTACAACGACGACGACCACCCCCTCTCCTGCTACTCGGCTGTCCTCGAGCGTCGGTACCGTCGCCGGAGCCTCCTCCTCCTCCTCCGCCGAGCCCTCTCCTCTCCTCCCCTACCGCTCCGCCTCCTCACACAGCGACGGCGGCGTCGTTCTCGGCCCCGCGGGTGCACTGGCTGTGCACCCGCGGGTGCCAAATAGCAGCTTTGCAAAATCAAAAAACTATTTGGCACCCGCGGGTGCACAGTCGGTGCATCCGCGGGGCCGAGGAGGACGACGCCGTTGCCGCCAAAGTACCTACCGCTCCGCCGCCGTCTTCTCTCCTCCCCGCTCCACCGCCATCTCGTCTTTCTCCTCCTACAACGACGACGACCACCCCCTCTCCTGCTACTCGGCTGTCCTCGAGCGTCGGTACCGTCGCCGGAGCCTCCTCCTCCTCCGCCGAGCCCTCTCCTCTACTCCCCTACCGCTCCGCCTCCTCACACAGCGACGACGGCGTCGTTCTCGGCCCCGCGGGTGCACTGGCTGTGCACCCGCGGGTGCCAAATAGCAGCTTTGCAAAATCAAAAAACTATTTGGCACCCGCGGGTGCACAGTCGGTGCACCCGCGGGGCCGAGGAGGACGACGACGTTGCCGCCAAAGTACCTACCGCTCCGCCGCCGTCTTCCCTCCTCCCCGCTCCACCGCCGTCTCGTCTTTCTCCTCCTACAACGACGACGACAACCCCCTCTCCTGCTACTCGGCTGTCCTCGAGCGTCGGTACCGTCGCCGGAGCCTCCTCCTCCTCCTCCGCCGAGCCCTCTCCTCTCCTCCCCTACCGCTCCGCCTCCTCACACAGCGACGGCGGCGTCGTTCTCGGCCCCGCGGGTGCACTGGCTGTGCACCCGCGGGTGCCAAATAGCAGCTTTGCAAAATCAAAAAACTATTTGGCACCCGCGGGTGCACAGTCGGTGCACCCGCGGGTGCACCGACTGTGCACCCGCGGGTGCCAAATAGGCCGAGGAGGACGACGCCGTTGCCGCCAACGTACCTACCGCTCCGCCGCCGTCTTCCCTCCTCCCCGCTCCACCGCCGTCTCGTCTTTCTCCTCCTACAACGACGGCGACCACCCCCTCTCCTGCTACTCGGCTGTCCTCGAGCGTCGGTACCGTCGCCGGAGCCTCCTCCTCCTCCTCCGCCGAGCCCTCTCCTCTCCTCCCCTACCGCTCCGCCTCCTCACACAGCGACGGCGGCGTCGTTCTCGGCCCCGCGGGTGCACTGGCTGTGCACCCGCGGGTGCCAAATAGCAGCTTTGTATCAAAATAGATTGTCCCGAAGTAAGGACTGTCTCCAATTAAAACGTGTAAGTGTCTTAACTTAGACACTACATACACGTAACTACTTGACTAGGAGGAGTACGTCTACTAAATGATAAACGAACTTTGAGACAAAAGAACTGCTTAACTATTAGTAGGCGCGATTAGGTGGTGAGAAGTCAAAATAAAAACACATTTTGTTGCACAGCCAGATGGGCTCACTATGTTGCATAGGCGAGCTCATAGCCAGATCACCGACTAACTCCGTTGCATAGGCGATCGAGCTCATGAGTCAAACTGACTAACTCCAAGGATTCGGTTATCACACGAACGCGCAGGGAGTTAACAGCTACATGTTGTGAGAAATAGAGGAATGAGTAATTTTAATTCTTTAGACATCCATACATGTACATTGTTTGGGTGCGGAATTTGTTAATATATGAATTGCTATTTTCTAGAAAAATGGTGGTTATAGGCTAGAAATTGTCTAGAATAATTATTTTTGAGCATGCACAAATCGTGGGATAGTAAAAGACATGGAAAAAAAAATCTAAAAATCCTAAATTCCTTTAACCTCCTATTATATCACTAATATAAAATATTTATTTTTAGATTTATATCTTCATATCTTTTAGAAATTACAGTAAAAAAATTTCTAGAATATAAAAATTCTATTTTTTTAGAGTAGTTAAAAAAATGTATAATACTTTAGAATAACAGAAAGCACGCCTTGTTCACGGTCCCGCGTGGCCATATCCCATTAGCAGAATATCCGACCAGCTTGACCTATTTAGGAGGGGACAATGGAATTCGGTCACGTGAGCCACGGTCACGCTCGTGGACAAAATTTTATTTCCGTATCAAAAACCGTCATCCACAATCTTTCTATACGTTTAAAATCCGATATTGTTCGTTAATCAAAAGAAAATGCCATACTGCAAATCAACATAGGCAACATCAATTACAAAGAGTTTCCTTTCCATCAATTACAAACTCAAGAGGCATGCATGCATGCATGGGCCTTCAGCATTTCATTAAACAAGGACGGCCAGGAACAAGCAGCTTGCCGGCAGTGTCATAGGTGATGACGCCGGAGAAAGCAGGGAGCTGGCACTTCTCTCCCATCAGTATGCCCCTCTGCCAAATGCACACCTCGCCGCCGCCGCCAAAGTGATCAGTCGTCCCGGCTTGCTGGATAGCAGTACTGATCACCGGCTCACAACTCCTCCCGCGACGTCGATAGTAGTTTGTCAGCCGTCGCCGCCAGTGCCCCGAGTCGTGAGAAGCGCAGCCCATCACCAGGACGGCGCACACCACCACGAACGCCGCCGCAGCGAAGAGGTAGGGATTCGATCCGCCCACTGCTGCCCCCACGGTGATGCTGTCCATGAAGACGAGTTGGCGCGGCATTGGTGTACTGGCGATGTGTTGTTCTTGAGCTGATAATGTATTTGTTTGCTTAGCCTTGAATGGCTTCTTCTTTGATTCCTTGTCCCTATTTATATTGTGTGCCAAATGGAGCTAGGGAGCTAGTTGATTTGGAGTTGTTAATTTTGGACTAAGTGAAGAAGATTGGAGAAGGTGGAGATGGAGTAGTGGTTTTTTTGGGCTCCGTTCACTTCATCCAACTAATCCAGTGACATAAAATATTAAAGTCTGCCTGATTTTTTTTGCTCGGTTGGACTCTTTCATGTTTAAGTTCCTTTCTGATCCCACTTAGGCCTGGTTTGGTCCGCATAATCATCGAGTTGGAAAAAATAAGGTGATTATTTTTCTATGGCAAGGAATTAAGAAGAAAAAGAATTGAGAAGAAAAGAAAAATGATTCCTCTCCTACGAACCGTACCTGCACTACATCAACCCCACCCCACTCAATTCTCCCAAAGGAAAATTAAATAGTACCTCTGTCGTTTGAACAAGCAACCTCCTAGGAGAGTGCATCACTCTTAACGCTAGGTTAGAGGTCATTTGCATATATATATATATATATATATATATATATATATATATATATATATATATATATATATATATATATATATATATCACATGAAAAAAAATATTACACCATTCAGTCACCAGTGTAAAGATATACAGAGTTTTATTTGGGAGATTATAACTGGTTTAATTCACGTCTATTTGACTCTATTACAATGTTTTAAACAGACATTAAATCAACTCGTTGGGAAAGAAACGCGGAAACCTTTCCCCAAACCGGAGAGTACCTGCGAGAGGACCGAGCAATACAACGCACGAACCCAAAAACAATCACACAAAAACAATCCACGCAGACACAGAGAATTTTTGACGTGGAAACCCTTGCGGGAAAAAACCACGGGACGATCGGAGTCCAACCCTGAGAAGCCTCCACTAATGGAATAGAAGAATTACACCCTCTACAAACTCCTCCCGATCCAAATCGGATCCCCACAACACTCAGAGATAAGAACAATGATTACAAGGCTACGAAGAGCGAGAACGACGAGTAGAGATTATCCGAACACGATCTCCTTCGAATGGCGACCTTCAATCCTCCGTCTTCTTCTCCGAAGTTGTAATGGCACCTTGCCTCCTTCCTCTCTCAAAAGTTGTGTTTACTTGCGATAATGATGCGTTCTGAATTAGGGTTGAGAAAACTCAATATAACTCCCTAATCCCGCAGCAAACCTGGACCGTTGGATTAGATCCAATGATGAAAACTCATCCTAAAATCCGCTTCAGCCCCCGACGACACAGAGTTCGGCCAGAACTCTGTGTCGAGCAAACAGAACCTCACGCCAACATTCTGGAAGCGCCAGACCGAGTTCGGCCAGAACTCGGCCTGGGACCGAGTTCGGCCAGAACTCGGCCTGGGACCGAGTTCGGCCCGAACTCGGATCCCCTGCTTCCAGCAGCTCCAGCAGCAACAGCAGCAACTTCGTCGCCTACTTCCCGAGCTTCTCCGACATCGGACGGCGCTCGTCGCACTCCGGGGTCTTCTCCACATAGGTTGGGAACCCCTCCCACTCCAACAAATCTCCCCTTTCACAACTATGGGGAGGACGTCGTCATCCCGACGACCTGCCTGCAGTACTCAAACTTTCCCCTTGGTAGAATCTTCGTGAACATATCAGCTCCGTTGTTGTCTGTATGCACCTTTTCAAGCTCCGCGTCCTTCTTCTCAACCACATCTCGTATCCAATGATACCGGGTCTCGATGTGCTTGGACCGGCTATGAAACGTCTGATTCTTCACAAGGTGGATCGCACTCTGACTGTCGCAAAGCAAAGTATACTGCTCTTGCTTCAGTCCCATTTCCTGCAGCAGCTTCTTCATCCACAACAGCTCCTTGCAAGCCTCCGTCGCCGCAATGTACTATGCCTCTGTCGTCGACAAGGCAACACACTTCTGCAACCGCGACTGCCATGATACTGCTCCTCCCGCAAACATCATCACGTAGCCTGAAGTCGATCGCCTCGTGTCTACATCTCCAGCCATATCAGCGTCGGTATACCCAACCAGCTTCGGCTCGTCACCACCAAAGGAAAGTCTCCAACCAGCAGTGCCCTGAAGATATCGTAGAATCCACTTGACCGCACTCCAATGTACCCTTCCAGGATTTGAAAGATACCTGCTAACCGTACCAACTGCATGAGCAATATCTGGCCTCGTACACACCATAGCATACATCAGGCTTCCCACAGCTGAGGCATATTGAACCCGCTCCATATCTTCCTTTTCGTCCTCAGTAGATGGACACTGTTCCTCAGTGAGCTTAAAGTGAGCCGCGAGGGGGGAACTCACTTTCTTCGACCCGTCCATCCCGAAACGCTGAAGTACCCGGTGAATGTACTTCTTTTGGGACAAGTGTAGCAGCTTGGACTCTCTCTCTCTCGGCTGATCTCCATCCCAAGAATAGTCTTCGCTGCGCCCAAATCCTTCATAGAGAAGGCCGCGCCCAGTTGGCGCTTCAACTCCGCTATCCTAGTGGCATTCCGACCCACTAATAGCATATCATCAACATAGAGCAACAAAATGATGAAATCATCATCGGCAAAATATCTCACAAATGCACAATGATCCGACGTCGTCCGTGCATAACCATGCTCCCCCATAAACGACTCGAACTTCCTGTACCACTGCCTCGGAGCCTGCTTCAGACCATACAAGCTCTTCCTCAACCGGCAGACCAAATGTGACTTGCCCTTCTCACAGAATCCCTCTGGCTGCTCCATGTACAACTCCTCCTCAAGATCACCGTGGAGGAATGCCGTCTTCACGTCCATCTGCTCGACCTCCAAGTCGAAACTGGCTGCTAATGCTAGCACCACCCGAATAGACGAATGCTTGACGACAGGCGAAAAGATCTCATCATAATCCACGCCTTTCCGCTGACCGTAGCCTTTGACTACCAGCCTCACTTTGTATCGAGGGCGAGTAGCATCATCCGTCTGCTTCACTCTGAACACCCATCGATTCTTCAAAGCCTTCTTGCCCTTTGGCAACCGCACCAGATCATAAGTGGAATTGGTGTGCAAGGAACTCATCTCCTCCTGCATAGCCACCATCCACTCCTGCCTGTGTTCGTCTTCCATAGCCTCTGCGAAACTTTCGGGCTCCCCCCCGTCAGTCAATAGCACATACTCATCCGGTGAGTATCTCGTAGATGGTCGACGATCCCTGTCACTCCTTCTCAGTGGAGCCACTGGTGCTGGCTGTATACCGACAGCCTCCGCCCCTTCAGGAACTACCTCTCCGGCATGCTCATCCTCCTGAGGGACACCCTGACCACCATCAGCAGGCTGATGATCAAGGTTGGGAGCAACTCCATGTACCGGCTTCCCCATAACTGGATCCTCTGCGATGTCCTCTGGAAACTGCTCGAAGCGAAATGACTCTAACTCAGGCAATTCCTCAGCCTCAGAAGGCGTCTCGAAATCCTGAGTGTTGGTCATGGTCTGATCCTCGACGAGCACCACGTCCCTGCTTCTGTAGAGCTTTCCTTCCACTGGGTCGTAGAGTCTATAGCCAAACTCATCCCGACCATAGCCGACAAAGACGCATCGCCTCGTCTTCGGCTCAAGTTTGGTCCTCTCGTCCTTCGGTACATGCACGAAGGCTTTACAACCAAACGCCCGCAGGTGACTGTATGACGGCCCTTTGCCGTACCATACTTTGTCAGGCACATCACCGTGCAAAGGAGCACTAGGAGACAAATTAATAATATAAGCAGCTGTGAGAAGAGCCTCACCCCAATAACTGCCCGGCAAGTTTGCTTTTGACAGCAAACACCGCACCCTCTCCATCAGTGTCCTGTTCATGCGCTCCGCTACACCATTGAGCTGAGGTGTCTTTGGCGGAGTCTTCTGGTGTCGTATCCCTTGCTCTCTGCAATACGCATCAAAGGGACCGATGTATTCGCCGCCATTGTCGGACCGAACACACAACAACTTCTTGCCCGTCTCCCTTTCAACAGAGGCCTGAAACTCCTTGAAAGTAGGCAGCACCTGATCCTTGGTCTTTAAGGCATAGACCCAAACCTTCCTGGAACAGTCATCAATAAAAGTCACAAAGTAAGAAGCACCACCAAGAGATTTTACCTTCATAGGACCGCAGACATCCGAGTGAATCAACTCGAGCAACGCCGGCTTCCTCGAACTTGGGTGACTTTGAAAAGACACCCTATTTTGCTTTCCAGCTAAACAGTGCGTGCATTTCTCCAACTTTGTAGACTTGAGCCCCGGAATCACTTTCCTGTTCACCAAGTAGCTCATCCCCTTCTCGCTGATATGGCCGAGCCGCCTGTGCCACAACTCGGTAGACGCATCACTGACTGCGTTCACCTCCTGTGCCCCCTCTGGCTCCCCTCCATATAGTAGAGACCGGACTTCTTGCTTCCTCTGGCAATCACCATCGAACCTCTGGAAAGCTTCCACTGACTGTTCCCGAAGAGACTGAAGAATCCCTCGTCATCCAACCTTCCAACCGACACCAGGTTGAAACGGATATCAGGGACATGACGAACATCCTTGAGAACAAGAACCGCACCCGTCTTCGTTCTCAAATGCACATCTCCAACGGCAACCGCCTTCGACACATCTCCGTTGCCCATCTTCAACACTCCACAGTCGCCTGTAGTGTAAGTGGCAAACAGTGCCCTATTGTGAGATACATGTGCTGAAGCCCCTGAGTCCACCAGCCAAGAATTGTCATCGCAGGCGAGGTTAGTAATGACCTCATCACCTACGACGATCACATCGCCTCCATGCACCGAGGCCGCCGCTGTAGTGTTCTCCTCTTGCTTCCCCTTGTCGCCCTTCTTCTCTCTCTTCCAAGCGAAACAATTTCGCTTGATATGGCCCTTCTTACCGCAATGGTAACACTCTGAGTCCTTGTAACGACCCTTGGACTTCCTCCTGCTCTTGTCTCTGCCACCACCTGGACCCCTGCTTTTGCCCCTTCCGTGGCTCTCTGAAACAAGTGCCTCTGAGTGGTGGGATGTGGATGAAGTGCCCTGAGAACGTCTTCGCATCTCTTCATTCAACACCCCGCTCTTGGCAAACTCCAGACTGACCACGCCCTCTGGAGCAGAAGCGATCATAGATACTCGTACGGTCTCCCACGAGTCTGGCAATGTACACAGCAGCCGCAGTCCCTGAACTTCGTCGTCGAACTTGACTCCCATAGAAGATAGCTGGTCAACCACGCCCTGGAACTCACTCAAGTGATCCGAAATAGACGCCCCATCCTTGTACCGCAGACCCATCATCGTTCGGATCTGGAACAACTTGTTTACCCCGGTCTTCTTCGCATACAAGGATTCCAGCTTATCCCACAACGTCTTCGCGTGCTCAATATTGGCAACGTGATTGTACACGTTCTCATCAACAAACTGCCTTATGTACCCACACACCTGTATGTGCTCGAATGTCCAGTCCTCCTCGAATTTATCACTGGGCCTCTCGGATGCAAACACGGGTAGATGCAGCTTCTTGACAAATAGCAAATCTTTCATCTTGCTCCGCCAATAATGATAGTTTGTGCCATTAAGGTTCACCATGCGCACCGGCTTCGCGTCCATCTCTCCTCTCTGGTTCCTCTGTCAACTCCTGACACCCTTTGAACCCAAAGCTCTGATACCACTCTCGTTGGGAAAGAAACGCGGAAACCTTTCCCCAAACCGGAGAGTACCTGCGAGAGGACCGAGCAATACAACGCACGAACCCAAAAACAATCACACAAAAATAATCCACGCAGACACAGAGAATTTTTGACGTGGAAACCCTTGCGGGAAAAAACCACGGGACGATCGGAGTCCAACCCTGAGAAGCCTCCACTAATGGAATAGAAGAATTACACCCTCTACAAACTCCTCCCGATCCAAATCGGATCCCCACAACACTCAGAGATAAGAACAATGATTACAAGGCTACGAAGAGCGAGAACGACGAGTAGAGATTACCCGAACACGATCTCCTTCGAATGGCGACCTTCAATCCTCCGTCTTCTTCTCCGAAGTTGTAATGGCACTCTTGCCTCCTTCCTCTCTCAAAAGTTGTGTTTACTTGCGATAATGATGCGTTCTGAATTAGGGTTGAGAAAACTCAATATAACTCCCTAATCCCGCAGCAAACCTGGACCGTTGGATTAGATCCAATGATGAAAACTCATCCTAAAATCCGCTTCAGCCCCCGACGACACAGAGTTCGGCCAGAACTCTGTGTCGAGCAAACAGAACCTCACGCCAACATTCTGGAAGCGCCAGACCGAGTTCGGCCAGAACTCGGCCTGGGACCGAGTTCGGCCCGAACTCGGATCCCCTGCTTCCAGCAGCTCCAGCAGCAACAGCAGCAACTTCGTCGCCTACTTCCCGAGCTTCTCCGACATCGGACGGCGCTCGTCGCACTCCGGGGTCTTCTCCACATAGGTTGGGAACCCCTCCCACTCCAACAATTAAATCATTTGTCGCAAAATTTTCGTAGCCAATTGTTACGGAACGTTCTCCCATAACTCGGTAAACATCACAAGAACTTGATACTGGTAGGCTACTAATTAATGTTTTCGGAGATCTTGCTGCACCAATGATGTGCTTGGTCTGGTTCCAAATTAAATCTCCTGCATATAAGCTTGACTACGTACTTCTAGCAAATTTTCAACATGGTGTTCTATTCTCAACAGAATGCCGATGCAGATGTTAGCTGGTTTTCTCTAAATTAATTTATAGATGGAAAAAAAAATCAAGTATTGAATGATAGAGACTTCACACACATGCATGAACTGCAAATGTTACGAAAAACTGTACAAAAATCACAAGCCAGCAATCAAACCAAGTAGACCAACAATGTCCTTCCTCCCTCTCATCATCTCACTCCTATTTCCAACCTCTATAAATTAAGCCTTCAATCATCTAAACTATCTCTACTCAAAACAAAATGAAAGGAAACAAAGTTGAAAACAAATTTTCTAGCCATGGTTCCCTGGCTTTATAAGGGGCTGTTGCGACGTTTTGCCCCATTCCTCCGGCGGGCTCTTGACCTCCATCAGCAGTGCCACGACTTCCTTCATGGTCGGCCTCTCCGACGGGGAGGAGTTGACGCAGAACATGGCGATCCCCAGCGTCTGCAGCATCTCCTGCACCATCTGGTCGGGCAGGCCCCTCAGCTTCGCGTCCAGAACGTTTATGGCCGGCTCGAAGCTCCCCATCTTCTGCTTCACCCACTCCACGATGTGGAGGCCTTCGGCGAGCAATGGTTCGATGGCGCTGCGGCCGCTCAGGATCTCGAGGAGGACCACGCCGTAGCTGTAGACGTCGCTCTTCTCCGTTATGTTTGAAGTGTAACCATACTCTGTCAAGTGGTCTGTACGTTAGTACAAGTTTAATATGTTTGAAGTTGCCTAAAAGTGTAAGAACAAGAGAACAAATGCTTGGTGCTTGCAGAAATGGATATTGACAAAACAAAGCTCAAGCTATGCCTCTATTTTTGAGTTCTCATTTTGGTTGTGCATATAATTAGAGTTACAGTTTTTAAAAAAATACTAATGTTTGGCAAAAGATGAGTGAAACTTGGTTTGGTTGTAACAAGTGATTTTTTTCTGCTAAATGGAATTGCCGAAAGAAGAATTATGCATGATAGTATTAATTTGTTGAACGTTTCTCTGTGGGACACAAATTGGACACGAGTTAGACACTCAAAATTCGATATTAGTGTCCGTGTGACATATCTGTAGTTGTCTATATGTTTGTGTCTGTGTAACATAGGGTACCGATAAATATTAACTAGCGATCTACTTTTAGCTGTGATAGTATAGTGTGCAGAAGGAATGCATACAAAACCAGCTCGATGCATCTTCAATTTTTAGGAAATTATGAACAATTATGCTATTTGGCTTCCAAAATATTTGGGTGATGTTATCTCTCATTATGTGGTATCTGACATGTCAGCTGACATAACAGTTGACATGACAAATTTTAACACAAAAAATTAATTACCCAAAAATTTTAATATTAATGTTAATTTTAATATTAAGGTTAATTTTAATGTTATTTATCATGTTAATTTAATGTTAATTTAATATTAATTTTAATTTTAATATTAATTTTAATGTTATATTTGGTCATGTAAGCTGTCATGTCAATAATCATGTCATATGCCACATAATGGGAGATGATATCACACAATTTTTTTTGAAAGCCAGATAGCATTTTTGAATTATGAAATAAGCTTTACTTGTGTATATATCAATCAGAACAAGAAATGTTTTTACATCTCACTTTGCAATAAGTATGCAATAAGTATGTATATGTATCAAGAAGAAAATTAGTAGAATTTGGAGAAATTATTCTACGTGTCGGTCTCGTCGTGCACCTTTTGTCTTCACAGAGACGTCCACCTAGGTCGTTATTCCGACCTCCGATTATGCATATTTTTGGATTTTATGAAATTTTTTTACAATTTTCAGCAAAATTTTCGGGTTTTTATGTACCGCGACCGTGTAGGTAGACTAGGTGCTAGACGCTCGGTGCCTGTCCGACTCGTGTCTAACGCCTTTTACAACCTTAAACATATTGCATTTTGATTCAAGAACTTAATTTTATGAATGAGATAGGCTGGCAGTTTACCTGGTGCTATGTATCCGTAGGAGCCGGCAACCCTGGACATGGCATGGTGGAAGTTGGGCGAGTTCATCAGCTTCGCCAACCCGAAATCCGCCAGGTACGCCTCGCACTTGGAATCCAACAGTATGTTGTTGCACTTGACGTCCCTGTGGAGGATCGCCGGAATGCAGTCGTGGTGGAGGTACGCCAGCCCCTGCGCCGACCCGACCGCAACCTTGTACCGCGTCTCCCAGTCCAAGCTCCTGTTCTCCTGGAGCAGCTGCTGCAGGTTCCCGTTCGGCACGTAGTTGTACAGGAGCAGCTTGACGCACTTGTTGGAGCAGTAGCCCAGCAGCTTCACGATGTTCCTGTGCCGGATGTGTCCGAGGATCTGGATCTCCGACGCGAACGCCTCCATCTGCTCCTCCTTCCTCGTCCTCCACAGCTTCTTGACCGCGATGATCTCCCCGTTGGGCATCTCCGCCCTGTAGACGACCCCGGAGCACCCTTTCCCGATGACGTTCTCGTCCCTGAGGCACTCGAGGATGTTGTCGACGGAGAAGTTCAGCTTCTGGAACGGGGTGAAGGTCCACGGGTACGAGAAATCTTCCGCCCCGGAGGACGCCATCTGCATTGAATTCTTCTCCGCGGCGAGCTTCCTGTGCCTGTTGACGAGAATCCACATCGCGACGAAGAAGACGGTCATAGAGCCCAGTATCAGGCATACAAGGGCGACCGTCTTGATCGTCCTGAGCGCGGTTCGATGGACGAGGTCGGAAGAGCAGGTGAGTCCGTCGAACGACGGGCAGAGTTCCGGGTTCCGAAGGTACGAGCCCTCCGGGAGCGTTCGGAAGAAGGGCGTGACGGGGATCGGACCGGAGAAGTTGTTGCACGAAATGTTGAGAGAGGTGAGGCTGGCCAGCATGCCCAGGACTTGGATGCTCCCGAAGAGCATGTTGCTCGAGACGTCCAACGACTGCAGCTGCGTCAAGCCGGACATCTCCGCGGGGATCTCTCCGGTGAACTGGTTGTAGCTCAAGTCCAGGTCGATGGTCAAGCTCGCCAGCGAACCGATCTCGGGAGGAATAGGCCCGGAGAGGTTGTTGCGGCTCAAGTCGAGCAATGTCAGCTTCTGCAGGTTCCTTATCGATTCGGGGAGTGACCCAGTTAGCAGATTGTTGTTGAGGATGAGCTTGTTCAAGTAGCTGAAGTTTCCGAAGCTCTGGGGGATTCTCCCGGAGAAGCTATTGAAGCTGAGGTCGAGCTGCTCGAGATTCATGAGCTCCCCGAGCCGGGACGGGATTTCTCCGCCGATCCGATTGTCGTGCACGTCCAGCAGCTCTAGGACCATAATGTCTGCTATTTCCGGAGGCAGTTCCCCGGAGAAGTTGTTCGTGTAGAGGTCCAAGAACACCAAGTTCTGCAACTTGCCGAGCTCCTTCGGAATCGCTCCCGACAGCTGGTTCTCCCCGAGCCTCAGCCGCACCAAGGACTGGCAGTTGGCGACGCTGGCCGGGAGCTCTCCGGTCAGCGCGTTGCCGAGGAGCAGCAGCTTGCTGAGCTTCGTGAGGCTGAAGAGCTCGCCGGGGATGGAGCCGGTGAGCAGGTTCTTGGAGAGGTCGAGCGCGTAGAGCTCGGTGCAGTTGGCGAAGGATGGGGGGATGGTCCCCGACATGGAGTTCCCCCACAGGAAGAGGCTCTGCAGGTACTTGAGCTCGCCGATCTCCCACGGGATGGGCCCGGAGAGCGCGTTCTTGTCGAGCTGCAGCGCCGTCAGGCTGCTGCAGTTGCTGAGCCCCGCGGGGAAGGGGCCGGCCAGCGCGTTGTCCGAGAGGTGCAGCTGCTCCAGCAGGCCCAGCCTGCCGAGGTCCCCGGGGATTCCCCCGGAGAGCTTGTTCGCGGAGAGGTCGAGGACCACCAGCGCCGAGCAGTTGGCGAGCTCCCCGGGGATCGAGCCCGACAGCGAGTTCCCCCACAGGAGCAGGCTGGTGAGCTTCCGCAGCCTGCCGAGGTCGGGGGGGATCGGGCCGGCGAGCTTGTTCATGTGCAGGTAGAGGTTCCGCAGCTCCGAGCAGGAGCCGAGCTCGGGGGGGACGGGGCCGGAGATGTCGGTGTCGTAGAGGGAGAGCGTCTGGAGGGAGGAGAGGAGGCCGAGCTCCGGAGGGATGGGGCCGGAGAGGCCGGTGGCGGCGGCGCCGAAGGTGGTGAGGTTGGAGAGGAGGCCGAGGTCCGGGGGGATGGGGCCGGTGAGAGAGGGGTTGCCGCCGATGCGGAGCTGCTGGAGGGAGGAGAGGAGGCCGAGGCGGGAGGGGATGGAGCCGTTGAGGAGGTTGTCCTGGAGGCAGAGCGCCTGGAGGGAGGAGAGGTTGGCGAGGGTGGCAGGGATGGGGCCGGAGAGGCGGTTGGAGTTGAGGAGGAGGAACTGGAGGGAGCGCAGCGCGCCGAGGGAGGCGGGGATGGGGCCGGAGAGGGAGTTGGAGGAGAGGTCGAGGAGGCGGAGGGAGGGGAGGGAGCCGAGGGACGGGGGGATGGGGCCGGAGACGTTGGAGGAGGAGAGGTTGAGGAGCTGGAGGGAGGAGAGGGAGGCGAGGGAGGAGGGGATGGAGGTGAGGTTCAGGAAGACGTTCGGGAGGGAGAGGGAGATGACGCGCCCCTGCGGGGAGCACGTCACGCCCTGCCACGCGCACGGCGTCGGCTGACCGGGGTTCCACGACGGCACCGCCGAGGAAGGAGAGGAACCGGCGCCGGGGAGGAGGGATAGGAGGGCTCTCCCGTCGGGGGAGAGCGACGTCGCCGAGGAGAACAACAGGAACAAGAAGAAGAAGACGTCGACGATGGGCCTCATTGTTTACGTACGTTCGGCTGCTACTAGTGAGCTGTAGTTGAGTAGAGCTAATTAGCATGCATGCATGAACATGGTTAGCAACATTCTTCCATAGAAGAAGAGGTGGTGGTGGTGGAGTGTTTCTTAAGCACTTGGCGAGAGAACATTAGGAATCTAGCATTGATTGATTGATGATGGATCTCTATGAGGAAGAAGAGAGAGAGAGAGAGAGAGAGAGAGAGAGAGAGAGAGGAGGAGAGGAGGAGTGTTGGCTTGCTTGAGCTTCACCCCACTGTCATATGTAAGTCCGGAACCGATGGCTTTGCTGTCGTCTTCTTCTTCTTCCTTGCTTTTCCTTGCTTTGCTTCAGTAGTCCACTACTGGCACTGCTACTCCAAACTCCAACTCGTCGACATTTATATTTGTATACAAAACTCAAATTCAAACTGTGTCAACAATTAAAGAAGAGTGGTCAGTTTGGAATGGAGGGATTTAATTAATGTTGATTTGTAAATTGATATTTGTATAAACTATAATGTAGTTGATTTTTTGGGTATCAGAAAATCTAAGTTGTAGAGCCACGTGACCTGAGGCCTATTCCTTTGTCCCTTTCTCCAGTCAAACTGATCCTCCTCCCTCCTCCAATATTCTCATTAAGCCACATGCTAACCCTAATGCTTCATTAGTAATTTCAGTCAGTATAATGGTATTATTGTATCAGCGAGATTTATGGAACTAATCAACACACTTGGCTTATGTTAATTAGATTTTGTACTGGTTGTCTCAAATTTTAACCATTGCATTGTTAGAGGATCAATAGTGAGCTAGATTTATTACAATTTATAGAGTCTAGATTCAGAATATAGTAGTTTATTTTATAGGATAATAAAGTTTAATTGTAGTTTCATGGTGATTCTATTTCAGTAGAAATTTATTTTGTAGAATAATAAGATTCAATTTTTAGTCCTAATTTTTAGATTTTAGACTTTATATTATTTTTTTTGATAAAGTAAAAGGATGATACATGAGTCTATATTTTCAAAATTGGACCACATATCAACCCGGACAAGACAATGGATCAAGTCAAAACGGTTAAATGAGTTGGCTCAACTAGTGGTTCAACCACTAGTTTAACCTAAGCCCAAGTTTATTCTCTTCTAGACACTATTTTTTTTTTACAAAAATCTTCATTTACAACCATTTTCTGGAAAAAAAAAATAATGGGTCAACACTGACCCGGTCCATAAAAAGTACCAGTTTATGGGTCAACTGGTTGAACCGACCGGTCTGGTTCGATTTTAAAACACCGATCTATATCCACTCATACTCATCTCATTTGGACCTCAATGTTTTTTTTTTATTATTCTTATACAAATCCAACATATTATATATATTTTTATTATAAAAAATTTGGAAATCAAATATATTTTTGAGCTCCATACACTATTGATGTTCTTATGGGTATTGATAATATGTATTTAGCTTCCCCCGTCATGCACAAGTAAAAAACATGATATTGAGAAAACTTTTAATTTTATTTATTCAATTCTATGTCCTTGTATAGTTTTTCGGTACAGTGCACACGAGTCAAAAAAATTGTCATGGTTTCTAACTTTAAATATAACCGGGAGATTTGAGGACAACGATTGCGACAATCAAATAAAGTGCTTATATTGAATTTTAGTATAATAAATAGAAGGATAATATTATGAGACTCCAAATTTTGATCGTATTTTGCTGACAATATGTAGCAGTCTGTGTATTGATCATACGTGGGATCATTGTCAACATATATATAGCCACATCATATTGTTACCAAAGTACGATTAAATTTGGATATTTCATTAGCATTATAATTAATTAGACTTCATACTTCATAAATAAAAATTAGCATTTGAGTTCTAAAGATGTCCAGTTTAGAATTTTGATCCTAAGATCATGGTTGATCCATGTTGACCAACAAAAAAATTGTTAATAAATAAATTGAATCATAACTTAAGAAGAACAATAACGTTTATGGAATACTAAGTCTAATTAACTATAAAATATTTAGTAACATATTTTTAATATTCAATATGGGCCAATCGTCGTCTCATAGCAAAAATCCTAATCACAACATCTTCAGAGCACAAATGCTAACATAAAATTTCAAATAGGGTGAAGAAGTTTATCAAAATTGCACACAAGAGGACAATTTTAGGATATTTACAAAAAAAAAAAAAAAAAATTGGCGCTAGCCTTATTTTTTTTCTTCTCTTTTCGTCCGGCGCCAGTTGCACTGGCGCCTCATTTCTTTATATATTTTTTTTGTCTGGCGCCAAACACATTCTCCATCCTAGTTTTTTTTTTTTTTTTTTTCCTTTTTTTTTTTGGGGTTTGTTTTAGCTTGGTTTGATTTATCTTTTAGTTTGATTTTGCTTAATCTTTTAGTTTAGTTTAATCTATTTGTTATCTTGTTATTATCTATACTATTAATAATAACAAAATATATTAGTTAATATTTTATGTATATAATAAATTTATATTAACTAATATGTTTTGTTATTATCTATAATATTAATATGTTATTATCTATATTATTAATATACATTTAATATAGATAATAACAAAATTTATTAGTTAGTATAAAATTATTATATATAAAAATATTAACTAATATTTTGTTATTATCCATAGTATAGATAATAATAAAATAATAAATAGAATAAACTAAACTAAAAGATTAAGCAAAATCAAACTAAAAGATAAATCAACCAAACTAAAACAAACCAAAATAAAAAATAAAAAATAATTAGGATGGCATTATTCGTCTTCGAACCTGTCTTATTCTAGCTATGGCATTAATCGAGGGCTTTCCGTCCGCACTGTAAAGCGTGTGCATTTAGAAAGGTTTAATCCGTAGGCCATGTTCGGCTATGTATGTCCAATAGGGGTGAGCGTCGGTATAATCGGTCGGCATTTGGTTGAATTTTTTGGTATTTTTTTAAATTGGTATTTAAAAAATCAATACCAATATCGTACCATTTAGAATCGGTTTCTTCGGTTTCGGTTAAATTGGTATTCGGTCGATTTTTGTTCGGTATCGGTATTCTACCATTTAACATTTGATCAATCAACACACTTAATATGAACCTTTTAACCTAGAAAATATTGTTTTTACTTTTTTTTGGAAGTATTAAATTTCAAAGCCAAGCCTCTACCAAGCAAACAATTAATCAAATTTATTAGAATAATATGTAACAAGTCGCAAATACCTAAAAAAGATCTTAAAAGATCAAACACGATCACTAAGTTTAATTCTTAGTATAAGTTTAAGTACACTAAAATTCATTTCAAAATTATATGAAAACACAAAAATATAAGCTCAAAAGACCATAACTCAATTCTTAGCATTCTTAACATAACTTCAAGTCCACCAAAATTCATTCTAAGTTCTAACAAACTAATTTCCAACTAAAATAAAGATAAAAATGAACAAGAGTAATATAAAATTAATCACGAACAACATTCTAAGAGAAAAAATGTACATATATATATATATATATATATATATATATATATATATATATATATATATAATCGGTTCGGTTCGGTATTTTCAATATGGTATTACATTCAAACCGTTACCACTACCATTATATCATATTTTAATTTGTTCGGTAATTCGGTATCGGTACATAATTTCGGTTCGATTTTTCAGAATATTTTTAATCAGTATTCGGTCGGTTTTTCGGTAGCGGTCGGTATTTGTTCACCCCTAATGTCCAAGCACACAAGCAACGAAGTCGGGTGGTGATCTGGTCTGCTGGTGCCTTATTTTTTAATTATTTTTTGTCTGACGTCAGTTGCACTGGCGTCAGATCCTCTTTTTTGTAAATATCCTAAAACTGTCATCTTCTGTGCAAATTTGATAAAAATTTTCATCCTATATGAAGTTTTTTGAAATGCAAATTTCGTTTTTATATATGGAACCCAAAATTTATTTAACCCTTAGCATTGTTGTAAATATAAAAAGAGAAGATTATGAAGTGTGAATTAGAATACAATCTTTGATCAAATGAAGGAAATAATCTATATAATACACACATTTTCATGTGGCTGACCCTTCCAATTTGTTGCAACTATGAATGAAAGTGTTGATACTCGATACTTGAGAAAAAAAAATATTAGATGTAGATTTGAAGTTTAGCATTGGGCTGAATGTGGGCTGGATTGGGCTCTAAGAAAGAACTGACAACCCTGTTGGGATTAGTACAACCAGCCACGTTTAGCCAATGACACCTCTCATCCTAGTCCCTAATCCCAATTTCCCAATCCCCAAACCCCACCCTTCCAATGACAAATTTATCCCCCACAAAGTCCAAACCGTTAGGCAAATTATGACCTAGCACAGGGGCAAATATGACATTTCAGTTAGATGCTAAGGTGGGACCCAAGCCCATTGGGTGAGATTCCGGCAAGGGAGTTGAGCAGGCTAAGGTGTTGGCTTCTCCTTGGGAAGGCAAGATTTGATGATAATGGGAGTGAGGCAAAAAAGGCTTAGGGGACTGTGTTAAAGTTAAAGAGCCCCTTATTTATTTAATTAGTTTTTTCTTTTTTAATTGTTGGGATTCCGAAAATGGACCTACTATTTTTATCCCCTGTATTTGTTAGGTTGAATCGAGTTAGGTTGGGTCGGGTCGGATCTGGTCGAGTCGAATCGGATCGAATCGTAATCGAATTAATTTTGTATCGGATACAAAATTAACATGTGTCTTGAATTCAAATTATGTTCATTTTAGGTTAAGTTACATTTTTGTGTTTAGTATCGTTTATGAACTCAACCCACAAAAGCTACATTTTCAATATCTAGTATTTGTATCGTGACTAGCTACGAGGGTTAATATATAGCTAAAAAAAAATCATTGGCAAAAATGTTATATAATGTGAATTGGGTATTTGTTTATTTTTGTCCACTTCTATTTATCTTTCCAGAATAACCAATAAATCTTGTTGGATAGTATCTGGTTTATGTAATTTTTTATATACAAAATAGTTTGTCACGAGAAGGTGGTCTAGCAGTTGGACATATGAAAGTTTTTTGAGAGATCTTGATTACGAATTTAGATCTAAAAAAGAATTGGTAGGTTATTCACGAAAAGAAACAAAAAATAATTATTTTTTCTTTTTCTTTTTTTCTTTTAGAAAATTATAATTTTTATCAAAAAAATAATATTTGAAAATGTCAGAAAAATAAGGAGAAAAAAGTGAATCATTAGAGTTGAAAAGTGAATCAGGATGGTGAAAAAAATGCCTTACGGATCGAGTGAAAGACCGTGCGTCAGTCCGAGAGTGACGTGATAATTCTCCATTGAATCCATCCTTCCATTCAAACGTCGGACTCCATCCCCATCCAATGGGAGTTATCACGTCAGCCTCGTCCGTCGGTCAGTAAGGTATTGTTGAAAGGAAAATTTTGTATTCCCCTTTCTTGCTACAAATTTTTTTAAAATCCAAACTTATAAAATGAATGATTATTATTTTAACTGATGATTCCGAAAAATATACGTGGCCGAAGTGTCTGATTCGGGCGAAACGGTTCCTGCCTGTCCAAATTCGTACCTGTGTCCGGGTCGGATAAAGCCCGCTTATGTATCCGGGTCCTACATCCAAATACCAGCACGGTTAAACTCAGGGGTAAAATGGTAAGACTAAGTAAAATAAAAAGAATAAAAAAAACCCAGCTGGAAAAAATTAAGAAAACCGAGGATGGAGATGGTGAGGGTGTTTCGGGAGCAGTTCCTAATTTAAAAACAAAAATAGAAAAATAAGGTAAAATAATAGGAACCAACCAGGATTAAATATGTTGGCCTAGGGTTTCCGCCACGGTGTGTGGTTTTTATCAGGGCTTCGGCTTTTCTCGGTTTCTATTATATTTGACCGTACTGACACGAGAACCTCCTTGGAAAACGAGTTACATGAACCGGACCTGACCGGACCAGCCCGGCCGAACCGTCGTCAACCGGCCAATTGTGGCACTAAATGCGAACCCCATATCGAAATATTCTTAATTGTGGCGGTGGATGTGTACGGAAGGGTTGCGTTCCGTCCGCAACATGTTAGTGTGTTTATGAGGTGTGTAGGGATTAAGTAAGATCGCATGGTTGACCAAGCTAATTCAGCAACCAATGATATCTTTCTAAATAAATGCATCTCGGAATTAATGTTTACCAAGCCGTGCATGATTTTAGCTGCTATGAACACAATGTTTGATGCATTCATAGCCTAACTCAATGTTGGAAAAGAAAATATAAGTATCATATTCATCAACAAATTTGAGATAGGATATTCTAGTTCATCGAACCGAATCGGACCGTACCGAATCCGACGGAACTTGACTGGACTGGACTGGACTGGACTGGACTGGACGGTTAAATTGGTCAATTCATGAAGCAATATTTTTTCCGACAGTTTAATAACGATGTACTATATTGTTTTTCCAAAAATTCGATCGATCATGTCATCCCGACCTGCCAGACCACTGAACCGTCTTACCTAGTTGGATTTTGAACTGGTTTAAACCAGATTATTGACTTTTGTTCTGGACTTTACATGCAATCGAAGTTAATATATTTATTTCTTGACTAATTCTATAATAATAAACATGTAGAAATTCTAAATAGTATATATTGTTGGATTGTATCTCGTTTTCGATTGAGCGCTTAAAGGGGGTGATAATGGAGTTAGTAATTTAGTCCAACATCGAGTAAGAGGTGGAATCATGAGGAATAGATAATTGAGATTGGTTTAGACCTTCCATGATTTCTTTTAAAGGCATATGAGCTCAATCCAATATCGCACCTCATGGGCCAATCCCGGTTTGGGTCACGCCGTGTTCCAAACAAGTGGTAGCAAAGCTCAGTCTGAACTCGGTGGGTTTCATGATATAACCTTTTAGCATGATCAAACCCAAGCAGCCAAAGTTCGATTTCGGTCAGGGCTGAATAAGTTTTGCGTTTTAATCAGCATCGTTTTATTTGTTTGACTGCTAGATTTGATGGTGGACTACTTTGAGAGTGGATGCACGAGAAGAACAAAATACGAAAGATTAAGGATGTTCGTCTGCATGGAACTAATAGAAAATCGTATTGTTCGAGACAGCAGAAAGAGAGAATCTGTACGGGAAGTCATCGTCTTTGTACATGAAGAGTGCTACGGATAGGATAAGTGGTTTCAGTATACTCTTCTATTTCCTTCGAGTTTGGTGACGAAGCTTGATCCTTTAAACAGAAGGCTCAACAAATTTATCTTCAATCTTGTATTTGTTGAAAGGAATAAAGCTTGAAATTTTAACCTTTGGACAAATGGTTCAACAAGATAGTAATCAATCTTGTATTTTGTTGAAATAAATAAAATTAAAATTTGCCTAGGTGACGCGGTCAGTGAAAAATACAATATTCTTATTTATGTTTGGCATTTTTGTTAGACGTTGGTTGACAATCTTCATGTTGTTGGGAACGCGGTGTGATTGAAGCATCTTTATATAGTAGAATATTAGTAAATGTACGTGCTTTGCACGTATAATAAGAATATTATCTAATTATAATTAAATATTTCTTCTAACTCATGTAGTAAAGGTGGAAGAAATTCTTCTTATTTGCTTGAGTTCAATTCCTCGTGTTAAATATATACAAAAAATTAAAATCTTTTTCAACAATTTTTTACATAATTTATTTTTTTAAAATAAAATGGACCATAATATACATATGGCTTAGACGTCTCACTTTTGAGCCGTTTTGAAGTCTCATTATATAGTAGAAGATATATGCATGTGTAGTTGACACACCAAGTAACATCTTAATTTTTATTTTGTTCAATTTAGGTCCAATTTCATATTTTATTAGCAATTACACAGAAAAAAGGGATTTGTACAGCAGAGTACGACTAGCATGATCTCAACCGGTGAACGTCGCACCAGGCCCACATGTCATGGAGACAAAACCTGGGCCATAGCCTGATTGTTCAGATAAGCCCAACACTAGAGAGTACCATCATCAAGGATATTTTATTTTAAAAATATATAGTTATGGTTTGTATCAAATTTTTAAGGTTTCTAT
The DNA here is from genome assembly GCA_029216955.1 of Iris pallida. Lineage (NCBI taxonomy): Eukaryota > Viridiplantae > Streptophyta > Magnoliopsida > Asparagales > Iridaceae > Iris > Iris pallida. The sequence continues at coordinate 2,204,602 of JANAVB010006398.1, read as the reverse complement.
ATCCAGTATCTTATCATAAAGATTTATGATTTTTATCCTATTTACAATGAGATATCCTAACCTGTTTTCTTCAAAATATAAGTAGGACTGTAGTTGAACTAAATTGATTTAGGAATATATATATCTATTCTACTATATAATAGAAAAATTTGGTGGTAAAACTTTTGAATTCCTAAAATACTCTTAAGTATTTTGTAAACATAATATTATTATGTCAACTTGCATGTCATTTATGTTTAAGAGTCAAAACAATAAAGTTTACATGCAAGTTTTCTTTTACCATACAACTTTTTATGTTCCAATGGTAAATTTTTTTTATCTTTACCATTTTTCAAAAATTATTATTCTCAATAGAAAATTTTAAAAAAAGAACAAAATTTGTACTTGAATCTCTTGGCATTGTAAAAAGAAAACACACACATGAATAATCATCTGAAAAAGACGAAAAGACGACAACTGATCTTATGATATTCTACTTAAAATACGTACAAAGTACGTACATGTAGACTAGTTTATGTTTAAGACTAAACCAAGTCTCAGGTTTTACTCGTAGATAGAATATAGTCTCAATTTTTTTCATTTCTCGAGAGTTCCAAAGCAGAAAAAGATCGTTTACTTCATCTCTGTGATGTCAACAACTTATTCAAATATTATCTTAGAGTCCTAAGAGCATCTCCAACCCTATTGTGAGTTTAGAAAAAATGGTTGCCACATAGGAATGACAAACTTTCATTCCAAAAATTCTTCTCCAATGCAAATGTAGAATAAAACATGAAGTTGACATGGCAATGACATGACAAGGAGAATGAGAAGTTGGTTGTCTAGATCCAGGGCCGGCCCAGACGGTTGGGTTGCCCTAGTCGGAGCTAGATTTGGTTGCCCCTTGTCATACTCATAAAGAAGATATCAAAAAATTGACATGTTCTAGTGACATCATGGATATCAGATTCCGAGTTCCTCCCCTTGAGCTACTCGAGTCATTTCTAATAGAAACTCAAAATATGGATCTCGTGTGCTAGTTCAACTAACAAAGAGGAGTTGGGGTGGACCGCATAGGCTTTATTAGCGAAGAGGTGGGAATTTAGGGGTGGGGTAGAGAAGGGGGGTTGCCCTCACCAGGGGGGTTGCCCAAGCCCGTTGGCTTGTCCGGCTTACCCCAGGGCCGGCCCTGTCTAGATCTAGACAATGCACTTCACAATGACTTTGTCTCCACATCATCAATTATGAATAGAAATATTTATAAAAAAGTTGAAGAAGTGGAGGAGTTGCCTTGGAAGTTGGAAAAAAATACTTTTTATTGTCTCCTCAATACTTTTGCATTGGAGAGAGTTTTTCTATCTCATTGTCTCTTGAGATATAGTTTTGCCATAAGATTCACAATACTTAACAAGACAATAGGGTTGGAGATGCTCTAAGTATTTTGTAGTTACTGGACTTTTGTTCATTAATATATAAATGTATATGGCTAAATTTCAACTTGATACCCTCAACTATCCATGTTTTGCAACTTGATACCCTAAACTTTCAAAATAGCCAACTTGATACCCTGAAAAATATATTTCCCAAAATGCCCTCCCCCCCTCTCTCTATTTCCCAAATCCCCCCCCCTCCCTCTCCGGCCGCCGCTGCTACCCGCCGCCCCGCTGCCGCTACTGCTGCGCGCCCGCCGCTGCTGCTCCGGCCGCCGCTGCTGCTCCGGCCGCCGCTGCTGCTGCGCGCCGCCCCGCCGCCCCGCTGCTGCTGCTGCACGCGCCGCCGCTGCTGCTGCGCGCCGTCCCGCCGGGGGAGAGAGGGGGGGGGGACGCCGGAGGGGGAGGGGGGGGGGGGGGAACGCCGGAGAGGGAGGGGGGGACGCCGGAGTGGGAGGGGGGGGGGCAAGGGTATTTTTGGAATTTTTTGGATTTTAGGGTATGAAGTTAAAAATATTCAATAGTTGATGGTATTAAGTTAACTATTTTGAAAGTTTAGGGTATCAAGTTGCAAAACATGGATAGTTGAGGGTATCAAGTTGAAATTTAGCCAATGTATATTTTATATGGACGCTATTAACAACACACTAATTAATACACATTTTATATTTCTCTATACAATATTTTGTTGGATGAATCTCATTCCTTGACGGCAAATCCCTAACACTGTGTTTGGAAACATTTGTGGGGAGGGAGAGGAAAATTTGAGGGGAAGGAAAATGGAGGAGAGTAAAATGAAAGTAAAGTTAATTTTTCCTTCCTTTGTTTGGATGGACAAAAAGTAGGGGAATAAAAAGTTTAAAAACAATTTTTTATTTGTTTATGGATAGAGGTATAATTACTATTTTTTCCTTGGTATTCTCAAATGATGATTTAATATTAACTTTTTGAGGGGTGGTGGGGTAAATTCACTCAAAATTTTCTCATCTCTCTCCATTTTCCTTCTACTTTTGGGAGAAATTTTTTTTTGATGGGACCCACCTACTTTTTTCTCTCAAATTTTTCTCCCATATTTTCTCTCCTCCTTTCCAAACACCATCATTTAAAATTTTTCTCACTTTCCCCTCAACTTTTTCCTTCCTTCCATTTTCCACCCTTCCCAAACAATACCTAAAAGACCAAGGGCCTAAATCGAATATTTTGTCCACGTGTAATCCTATTGCAAGTTATATTTTGAATTCATATTTGAGTTCTGTAATTGATTGTTGTCAATCCAAATTTTAAGTAAATTGTGTATTAATGAATGTGGTAGTAAGAATATCTATTGTAATATACATATTTACCAATGTATTAATATGTATTTTTAGGGGACAACTTAACAAAACCCCTTATGGAAAAAAGATCAAAGTGTCGCTAATAGAACATGGAAGATACTTTTTTTTAAATTTGATTTAAGTATTCATTTTAAATCTAAAGACTCACCAATGAGCAAATGATCTTTAGCCTAGTGGTTAAGTAAGATGCATGCGGCCCGAGTGGTCAGGAGATTGATTCCCGGTAGGAGCGTTCGCCACAATTACCTTATTTAATATATATATATATATGTGAAACCCGTAATATCAGATAATTATTTATATAATTTATTTAGCTAATTAATTATTAGTTGTTAATTTAGGAAATTGTATTTTTAGAAAAATTATTAAAACTGGAAATTTTATCAAAACATGTAATTTTCTAATAAATTAATATTAGGTTAAAATTATTATTTTTAAAGAATATAAAATTTTGGATTTTTGTTTGTCAGCCAGACCCGAACCCAATTGGAACCATAAAATATTTTTCTAAATGTAAAATGTTAAATTATGATAATTATATTTAGTTGTCATTTTTTTGTCATTGATTAGAAGCCCAAATTGTTGGCCCAAAACCCAAATCCATGGATTATTGGTTCATTTTGGTTTACACTCATTATAAATGAGTTTGATTTTCTTAAAAACAAAAATTTGATTTTTTTGCTTTCCATTTACTCAGCCAAAACAAAATGTTAATCACTCTCATTACTCATTCAACAAAAGGAAAATAACTCTTTCCTTTCAACTTTCCAAACGTGCGACCCCTTGGGTTCCAAACCGCCGCCGTCGCTGCCATCACTCCGGCGAACCCTTGCTCTCCTGTAACCCCTACACTCCTGCCTATTTAAACCCTCTCCATCACCACCTCCATCATCCCTACCACACTTCCCAAACCGTGGCCTAGCCATCAACCCTAGCCGGAGCTATTTCGGTGACGTCCGCCGCCGATCCCGGCAGCCCTGACCCGCGCGACCCCCGGCCTCCCAGCGAGGCACCCTCCCCGCGCGGCCGAGCTTCCCGCCGGCTCCTCCAGCCGTTCGCCGCACCCCCGCAGCCGCCCCGCCGGCCTCCTTCGCCCGGCGCTGCCCGACCCCCTTTGCCGCGCCCCTTTCCAGCACTTCCCCGGCTCTCCGCGGTTGACCCCTGTCCCTGATTTGCTGTCCAGCGCTTCTGTGTGCGTGGCGCTGTCCCGAGGAGCCGTTCCCGTGAGTTTCTGACGTGATTTCGGTTCTGTTCCGCGGTTCCGCGTGTTTCGAGTCCGAGGCATCACTTCGGATTCCGTCGATTTCGGTAACTTCTGGATAGCCCATAGTTTTCTCTTGGTCTGTGATGATTTTGGTCCACCGATTCCTTCGGGAATTCGGAATTTTGGGTTCTTGGTTAGTTTCTGTTGGTTTTGCTTCGGAAGTAATTCTGTGATTATAGATATTATTTTGGGTTAGAACCTGGTTCTGTGATTTTTCTCGGAATTTTTGAGAACCCTTCGGAAAGGGTTCTGTGAGTTTCCGATATTATTTCTGGAATTCCGATATCATTTCGAGATTTCGAATTTATTTCGGAAAATAGTTTTGTGGATATATTTGGGTATCCCTGGTTTGGGATTTATTTTGCAGAAAAAATCGGCACGTTTCCCAGTTTTGGGTTATCCCGAAAATAGAGAGAATGTTGCCGAAATTTCTATAAAATTTAATTATATAGTTTTAAAATAATTTTCGAAAAATATAAAATTTGAAAATATTTTGGGCGACGACCGTATTGGTCAGTGGGCCCTGGCTAAGTGCAAACGAAACCGGTTTCGTCCGGACGTTGAGGCATTAGCTATAAAATGACGATTGGACCAGTTCTGAGACTCAATAATATTTTATATTTTAATTAGAATTATTTATATTTAATTTTGTAGGCAGTTTACAGGACTAACGAATTTTCTCTTATTTTAATTCTTGGAAATGTAAAGGCATAAGCCTATTTATTTATTCTGGTTGTGAAATTGTAATAGTTTAGGTTTTATTTTATTTTCTTTTATTTCTCTGGATGATTTTGATTGTGGGATAGTAGAAATAAAAATGATAATTATTTATTATATTTTAAAAAGATTATAATAATAAATGTTTTGTCACTTAGCAATTAAGTTGTAAATTTTAAAATAGAAATTCATGTATTTCTCATTAAAAAGAAAAATTTTAGTTTTATATTTATATGGTTATGAAATACCAAGTTTTTCCAAATAACTTGATAAATACAAGTTTTTTCCCGAAAATCAAATATAAATTGAATGTTCTAAATGTCAACGCACTAGTAAGCGCTTTTGTTGTATTAGTTAAAACAAGATTAAAACTTGACTAGGAAACAACTAGATATTGCAACTAGTGTGGCAGTTCTGTATAGTTTGGTTCTGAGACAGATTTCCGAATGTAGGGTTTCGAGGAAGTTTTTGACCATCAACCCCGAAGTACCAACTCTTCAGTTCGATCAATTTTAAGGCAAGTACATTTATGTTGATTACAATTATTTAATAATCACTTCACTGCAATTTTAAACCAATGTTCAAACACGAACTCTTTCGGGAGTATTGACTGTACTGTTGGGGACTGGGGGGGTAGTGTAATGTTTATGACCACATCCAAACTAGTATAACAACTGTGCTAGCTTAATCCTCACACACACGGAGATAAGCCATATCGTATCAATATGATACAACTGTACAACCCAAGCCGGTCATATACATTGCCTATTCACATCACAATACTGTAACTATTGCAAAACTGTTTATCATCAAAACTGTTTAAAAGTGCATGATTTTATTGTTAAATTAATTGTCAAGATTAGCATAAATTGTACTTTGCTCCTTTCCTGACTGGATAACCGCAGGTTCTGCTGACGACCCGGAGCTGCTGATTAACAGTTATTATGATCCTGATCTGTACCCGGCGGTACTACCAGCTGATGATGATGTAGTGGCGTCTCCATAGATTCTGCTTTAGTCTTTGAGAGTTTAGTTTGATCTTTGTTAATTTTCAGTTTATGGATCTTTTGTATCAGAACAAGTTTTAAGTTATCGATTAAATAAAAGTTATGGCAATCTTAGTATTTGTTGTTGATTTACCTGCATATGGATTACAGCTTACTGCCGCCGTCTCATCAACGGTGCAGGCTGGGCATGATCCGATTCGACCCAAGTATTTGGGGACCGGGTCGTGACATATTTTTAGTGGTGGTCCATGCAGGTCAAATCAACAACTTAGGAAAACCTATCTAGAGACAATTAGAACACTAGAATATTTGTCACAATAATAGGTCCGAATTATATATAAATATTTTTGTTTGATTATAGATTAGTAGGCTACCTTGCTTATGTTTATATCCTAAACCTTCCAGAGAATGACCACTGACAATACCAATCTTGCTGGCGATGGGGTATCTTCACCCTATCATACCCCACCTCCCCAATCAAGTCCGGATCCGACACCTCGGCAGCTGGCCGACCGTCCCCATAATACAATGGCGGATCCATCATCTTCCCGGACGGAGATGCAGCCCCCTGTGGTTTCGCCCACTCCAGCTGCTCCACCGGTGCCTGTGGACCCCACCGACCTTATAGGTCTGCTAAGAGGAGTGCTAGAAGCCCAGAGAACTCAAGCTGAAGCTCATCGCGAGCAGACGACCATTATGAGAGAAGGCATGGAGAATGCCCATAGCGTGGCAATGGCTGTACTGGAAAGAGGAGAAGCAGTTCAACAGGAACCAAGGCCTGCCAAGGTAAACATAAATTTAAGGATTAATTTATGTAATATTAAGGCCATTTAATTAATGGGAATCATATTGCCAAGGTGGACGATATTGAGAGTTTCAAGAAGCAGAACCCTCGACCCTTCAAGGGAACCGAGGGAATCGTCTATGCTGATGAATGGCTCGATAGTATGGAGCGTCTCCTAAGCGTCGCTCGACTTCCAGAAGACCTCAAGGCTGAAGCAGTGAGACTCCAACTGCAAAATGTAGCAAGCACCTGGTATAGGAATGAACCCCGACTCCAGGATAGGCAGATTGACTGGGACACCTTCAAGAGGTTGTTCAAGAGGAAGTTCTTCCCAACATCAGAGTTGCGGGAGATGGAGAGGCAATTTCAGAACCTGAAGCAAGGAAATATGACTGTTGGTGAATATGCGGCAGAATTCGGCCAACTCAGCCGTTTTGCCAAGAATCTGGTGGCTGACCCTGATGATCGTGCTGAAAGGTTCAGATATGGGCTAAGAGAAGAGATCCGCACCCATGTGATCTCAGGCGGTGCTAAGACTTATGAGAAGATCCTGGAGCGAGCACAAGATATAGAGAAGAGTCAACCTGCTCGTTTGAAGAGGGATTATCCTGGAACTAATAACTTCCAGGGTAATCAGAAGAAGCCTAATAACAACAACAACAGCAGCAACAACAACCGTCCTCCCTATCAGCAGGCGAGGAACAATGATAAAGCCCCTCAGAGGCAGATTCCTGTCTGCGAATTCTGCAAGAGGCCAGGACATCAGTCGAATATCTGCAGGAAGAGGCTAGGACAATATCTGATCTGTGGGTCTACCACCCACCAAGTGAGGGACTGCCTTTTGTCGGTCCATCGAACTGGAGGAACTCAGCAGAAAGGACCCCTGCCCACTCAGCAACAACAATTTGGGCAGCATCAACAAAAGACTGGGCGAGCTTTTGCCCTAGCAGCAGAGGAACAAGAGCCAGAGCAGGAACCTACAGCTGATGTCATCGCAGGTTTCATTTATGTGCATTCCTATCCTGCCTTAGCTTTATTTGATTCAGGAGCATCACATAGTTTCATATCCACAAAATTCATCTCTGCACACCACATAGATATGGGTTTTAGCAAGAAGATATGTAGAGTCATGATCGGTGGTGGACCCCTACCTATCACTGAGACGTGTAATTGCCCTATCACCATATCAGGCCACCAATTCATAGCACCTTTGCTTGTGATGCCCTTACCCAATTATGATATAGTCCTAGGAATGGGCTGGTTGAGTAAGCAGCATGCGCTGATAGACTGTCACAGAGGATGTGTAGTCTTCAGCCCACCTGGAGAGCCGGAATTTGAAATCTCTCGAACTCCGGAGGATATGGAGTGTATTACCTACACCTCTATCACAGAAGAATCCGGACCTCCCCATCCTATCATAGCAGAATTTATGGATGTCTTCCCTGATAGTCTTCCCGAGTTACCCCCAGACCGAGACATAGAGTTCACCATTGACCTAGTCACCGGCTCTTCCCCTATTTCTAAGGGATGCTACAGAGTCAACCCGAAGGAGGCCAAGGAGATGAAAGATCAGATCAATGACTAAAGGCTTTGAAATTTATCCGAGACGGAGCTTCACCCTGGGGAGCACCTGTCTTGTTTGTTCCCAAGAAGGACGGAACTGTGAGGATGTGCATCGATTATCGGGCGCTGAACAATATCACCATCAAGAATAAGTACCCTCTGCCCCGGATCGATGACCTGTTTGACCAACTTAGTGGAGCCAAGGTGTTCTCAAAGATTGACCTCAGATCCGGCTACCATCAGATCAAGGTCAGGAAGGAGGACATTCCCAAGACGGCGTTCAACACCAAGTATGGGCAGTTTGAATTCTTGGTCATGCCGTTTGGACTGACAAATGCTCCTGCTGTATTCATGAACCTTATGAACAAGGTTTTCCATGAATACCTAGATCAGTTTGTTGTTGTCTTCATCGATGACATTCTGATCTATTCGAAGACTGAAGAAGAGCATGAGGAGCACCTCAGGAAAGTTCTGGGAACTTTGAGGAAAGAGAAGTTATATGGTAAGCTATCCAAATGTGAATTCTTTCTAGACAAGGTGGATTTTCTTGGCCATGTTGTCACAGGAGAAGGAATTTCGGTGGATCCTAAGAAGATAGCTGCTGTGGAGAAGTGGTCTACCCCAAGCTCAGTTGCTGAGATCAGAAGTTTCTTAGGCTTGGCTGGCTACTACCGGAAGTTTGTGAAGGATTTTGCCAGAATTGCTGAACCAATGACGAAGCTTACTCGGAAGAATGAAGAGTTCATCTGGACGGAAGATTGCCAGGCGGCATTTGAGGAGCTGAAGAAGAGGCTTACCACTGCACCAATCCTGGCGCTACCCGCAGGAACTGGTGGTTTCTCAATCTACAATGATGCCTCTGGAAAAGGACTGGGTTGCGTTCTTCAACAAAATGGGAAAGTAATTGCTTACGCATCTAGGTAATTACGGAACCATGAGAAAAATTATCCCACACATGACCTGGAGCTTGCTGCAGTCATCTTTGCATTAAAGCTATGGAAGCACAATCTGTATGGAGAGAGAGTGGAGATATACACAGACCACAAAAGTCTGAAGTATGTTTTCACTCAGAAGGAGTTGAACATGAGGCAAAGAAGATGGCTGGAACTAATGAAGGACTTTGACATCGACTTGTAATACCACCCGGGTAAGGCTAATGTGGTCGCTGATGCACTTAGTCGATACCCAGTGGCGATGTTCTTGACCAAGGAGCGGCATCTGCTAGAGGACATCGAGAAACTTGGACTGGAGATCATATTGCCTGGAGATAGAAGGATGGAGCTGGATGCTGATTCAGTACTGATGAAGTTGCAAGTGAGCTCGTATCTGATGGACAAGATCAAGGAGACACAGTTTCAAGACGAGGCACTTTGCAAGCTGAGAGATCAAGTGTTGGCGGGAACACTTGAGGGTTTTTCAATCGCCAGTGATGGAGCTCTGAAGAATGGTACGAAGCTTTGCGTACCATCTGGCGAACTGAAGAACGAGCTGATGAAGGAAGCACACCAGTCGCAGTATTCCATACATCCTAGAGCTAATAAGATGTATCGGGATATGCGTACCATCGTTTGGTGGTATGGAATGAAGAAAGATGTATCCAGATTTGTGGCTAGATGCTTGATTTGCCAACAAGTGAAGGCTAGCAGACAGAGACCCGCAGGACTTCTACAGCCGCTGAACATTCCGGAGTGGAAGTGGGAGCATATAACAATGGACTTTGTGTCAGGATTGCCTCGATCTCAAGGAAGGAAGGACGCTATTTAGGTTATTGTGGACCGACTGACTAAGTCGGCACACTTTATTTCTTTCAAGGTTGGTTTATCCACCGAAAAGTTGGCGGCACTGTACATACGACACATCTACCGGATTCATGGAGTACCGGTAAGTATTGTATCTGACAGAGATACTAGATTTATCTCACATTTTTGGAAGAGTTTGCATGACAGCTTGGGAACAAAACTGAAGTTCAGCACAGCTTATCATCCCCAAACTGACGGACAATCTGAGAGGACCATCCAGACGCTAGAAGACATGCTGAGATCTTGCGTCTTGGAATTTGGAGGGTCTTGGGAGGATCACTTGCATTTAGTGGAATTCTCCTACAATAACAGTTACCAAGCTAGCATTGGTATGACCCCATTTGAAGCACTCTATGGACGTCGTTGCCGTACTCCACTTGTATGGGACGACGTAGGAGAAAGAGTACTACTGGGGCCAGAGATGGTGACTGACGCAGCAGAGAAAGTGAAGGTAATTAGAGACAAGCTAAGGATCGCCCAAGACAGGCAGAAGCATTGGGCAGATAGCAGTCGTCGACCACTGGAATTTGAAGAAGAAGATAGTGTCTTTGTGAAGATTTCTTCTACCAGAGGAACTATCCGATTTGGCAGAGCTGGGAAGCTGAGTCCCAGATACATCGGACCATTTGAAGTTTTGGGCCGAATTGGTGAAGTGGCGTATCGGTTAGCTCTACCAGCTAATCTTGAGGGCGTGCACAACGTCTTCCACGTTTCGCAGCTCAGACACTACATCCCGGATCCGAGTCACATCTTGGACCACTCGGAGCTGGAGATTGGACCGAGTCTTACAGTACCAGAGAAGCCAGTGGCGATTTTGGACAGAGACGAGAAGAGGACCAGGACTTCAGTGACTCCTATAGTCAGAATTATGTGGAGGCACGATTCCCCCGGAGAGTCTACCTGGGAGCGAGAGGATGAGATGCGGGAGCAATACCCGTATTTGTTTGAGATCTGAGGTAATTCCTAACCTTATCCTTTAAATTTCGAGGACGAAATTTCTTAAGGAGGGAAGGTTGTGAAACCCGTAATATCAGATAATTATTTATATAATTTATTTAGCTAATTACTTATTAGTTGTTAATTTAGGAAATTGTATTTTTAGAAAAATTATTAAAACTGGAAATTTTATCAAAACATGTAATTTTCTAATAAATTAATATTAGGTTAAAATTATTATTTTTAAAGAATATAAAATTTTGGATTTTTGTTTGTCAGCCAGACCCGAACCCAATTGAACCATAAAATATTTTTCTAAGTGTAAAATGTTAAATTATGATAATTATATTTAGTTGTCATTTTTTTGTCATTGATTAGAAGCCCAAATTGTTGGCCCAAAACCCAAACCATGGATTATTGGTTCATTTTGGTTTACACTCATTATAAATGAGTTTGATTTTCTTAAAAACAAAAATTTGATTTTTTTTGCTTTCCATTTACTCAGCCAAAACAAAATGTTAATCACTCTCATTACTCATTCAACAGAAAGGAAAATAACTCTTTCCTTTCATCTTTCCAAACGTGCGACCCCTTGGGTTCCAAACCGCCGCCGTCGCTGCCATCACTCAGGCGAACCCTTGCTCTCCTGTAACCCCTACACTCCTGCCTATTTAAACCCTCTCCATCACCACCTCCATCATCCCTACCACTCTTCCCAAACCGTGCCCTAGCCATCAACCCTAGCCGGAGCTATTTCGGTGACGTCCGCCGCCGATCCCGGCAGCCCCGACCCGCGCGACCCCCGGCCTCCCAGCGCGGCACCCTCCCCGCGCGGCTGAGCTCCCCGCCGGCTCCTCCAGCCGTTCACCGCACCCCCGCAGCCGCCCCGCCGGCCTCCTTCGCCCGGCGCACCTCCGGCCCGACCCCCTTTGCCGTGCCCCTTTCCAGCACTTCCCCGGCTCTCCGCGGTTGACCCCTGTCCCTGATTTGCTGTCCAGCACTTCTGTGTGCGTGGCGCTGTCCCGAGGAACCGTTCCCGTGAGTTTCTGACGTGATTTTGGTTCTGTTCCGCGGTTTCGCGTGTTTCGAGTCCGAGGCATCATTTCGGATTCCGTCGATTTCGGTAACTTCTGGATAGCCCATAGTTTTCTCTTGGTCTGTGATGATTTTGGTCCACCGATTCCTTCGGGAATTCAGAATTTTGGGTTCTTGGTTAGTTTCTGTTGGTTTTGCTTCGGAAGTAATTCTGTGATTATAGATATTATTTTGGGTTAGAACCTGGTTCTGTGATTTTTCTCGGAATTTCCGAGAACCCTTCGGAAAGGGTTCTGTGAGTTTCCGATATTATTTCTGGAATTCCGATATCACTTCGAGATTTCGAATTTATTTCGGAAAATAGTTTTGTGGATATATTTGGGTATCCCTGGTTTGGGATTTATTTTGCAGGAAAAATCGGCACGTTTTCCAGTTTTGGGTTATCCCGGAAATAGAGAGAATGCTGCCGAAATTTCTATAAAATTTAATTATATAGTTTTAAAATGATTTTCGGAAAATATAAAATTTGGAAATATTTTGGGCGACGACCGTATTGGTCAGTGGGCCCTGGCTAAGTGCAAACGAAACCGGTTTCGTCCGAACGTTGAGGCATTAGCTATAAAATGACGATTGGACTAGTTCTGAGACTCAATAATATTTTATATTTTAATTAGAATTATTTATATTTAATTTTGTAGGCAGTTTACAGGACTAACGAATTTTCTCTTATTTTAATTCTTGGGAATGTAAAGGCATAAGCCTATTTATTTATTCTGGTTGTGAAATTGTAATAGTTTAGGTTTTATTTTATTTTCTTTTATTTCTCTGGATGATTTTGATTGTGGGATAGTAGAAATAAAAATGATAATTATTTATTATATTTTAAAAAGATTATAATAATAAATGTTTTGTCACTTAGCAATTAAGTTGTAAATTTTAAAATAGAAATTCATGTATTTCTCATTAAAAAGAAAAATTTTAGTTTTATATTTATATGGTTATGAAATACCAAGTTTTTCCAAATAACTTGATAAATACAAGTTTTTTCCCGAAAATCAAATATAAATTGAATGTTCTAAATGTCAACGCACTAGTAAGCGCTTTTGTTGTATTAGTTAAAACAAGATTAAAACTTGACTAGGAAACAACTAGATATTGCAACTAGTGTGGCAGTTCTGTATAGTTTGGTTCTGAGACAGATTTCCGAATGTAGGGTTTCGAGGAAGTTTTTGACCATCAACCCCGAAGTACCAACTCTTCAGTTCGATCAATTTTAAGGCAAGTACATTTATGTTGATTACAATTATTTAATAATCACTTCACTGCAATTTTAAACCAATGTTCAAACACGAACTCTTTCGGGAGTATTGACTGTACTGTTGGGGACTAGGGGGGTAGTGTAATGTTTATGACCACATCCAAACTAGTATAACAACTGTGCTAGCTTAATCCTCACACACACGGAGATAAGCCATATCGTATCAATATGATACAACTGTACAACCCAAGCCGGTCATATACATTGCCTATTCACATCACAATACTGTAACTATTGCAAAACTGTTTATCATCAAAACTGTTTAAAAGTGCATAATTTTATTGTTAAATTAATTGTCAAGATTAGCATAAATTGTACTTTGCTCCTTTCCTGACTGGATAACCGTAGGTTCTGCTGACGACCCGGAGCTGCTGATTAACAGTTATTATGATCCTGATCTGTACCCGGCGGTACTACCAGCTGATGATGATGTAGTGGCGTCTCCATAGATTCTGCTTTAGTCTTTGAGAGTTTAGTTTGATCTTTGTTAATTTTTAGTTTATGGATCTTTTGTATCAGAACAAGTTTTAAGTTATCGATTAAATAAAAGTTGTGGCAATCTTAGTATTTGTTGTTGATTTACCTGCATATGGATTACAGCTTACTGTCGCCGTCTCATCAACGGTACAGGCTGGGCATGATCCGATTCGACCCAAGTATTTGGGGACCGGGTCGTGACAATATATATATATATATATATATATATTAAATAAGGTAATTGTGGTATATATATATGAGTACTCTAGAACCAACCGACTGGTTTTGTATTATAGAACCAATCTATACACGTTGGATTAGAATTGTATGATTGAGATTAAATGACTGTCCCCGTGGCCGTAGCCCGTTGGGAACGGTGGAGCACTGTAACGCCCCAGAACCAGAATACTGGAGAGCGGAGGCGTACATAGCCAGCTACGTATATTGAAGTGCAACCCACCTCGCTATACGGTCACGGTTGTCTAGATACACGAGGGTTTAACTACAAGCCAACAGTCTCCTATGGTCATGAACAAGCCTATTGTCTCAATCTCAAGCAAGCAATAATAGTTACAAGATGTCAGAGCACCAATATATAATAGCAAGGCGTCCCATACATTACATACTTGATGATCATGAAGCTAGTCGTACAAAATGTCAGGACTAGCAAGAGTTTCAGTCATACATGATCAACCCTAGGATTTGCCAATCATGTTACAGCCCGTAGGCAGACAGTAAATAAGGTGCAATACGAGCTAACACGTGCTCGCCGGTGAAACGCCTCAAAAGAATAATTTTACAAATAAGTGGGAGGACAAAAAGAAATCCACTCGTTGCCAGGGTTACGCCTGGTGGTCACCATCTGACTGGAAGACAGGTGGATCCTCTGGTGCTGCTCCGATATCTGGCCACACAAAACCAGCTGGATCAGACCCCAGAAAGAGCAAGTGCCACAAAGGAGGCTTTACTTAGAATCTGTCACCCCAGTTTCCAGAAACAGAGGTATTTTTGTCATTTTTTATTTTAGAATTATTTTGAAATTATTTATTGTATTATTTTGGGGTTATTTGAGTCGGGTTCGAATTTCAACTCATTCCGACTTGTATCGGGGACCCGGGGTAGTGTTGACTCTAGCGGGGCCCACACACTAGTTAGCCATGGCCCACATGTTAGTTATTTTAGTTAGCGACTAGGCTAATTATTTTGGTTAGGATTAATATGGATTAGTGTTTTAGGAATGACCAAACTAGCCCCGACTTAACCCCTTACCAATGTATTAACCCATAGATTAGAAAGGAGGCTTTTTAGGCTTTTCCCTAATAGGACAAAACCCTCCTTGTGGCCGGCCACCTATGGGTGGATAGACTCTATCATCCAACATTATTTCACTCTTCCATTCTCTCTCTTGTTCTTCCCCAAATTAGTTAGAGACCAATCCCTAGCTATTTCCTCCACCAATCCTTCCATTTTTCTTATCCAATCTTCTTCCTTCTCCATTCAAGCCTAGAAGGGAGCTACTCAAGTTTGAGAGGATTCGGAGCTTGTCCGTGTCCGTTTGGAATTTCTACATGTCGGTGGCGTATCGGGAGGTTTCGTCTTCGATTCGAGTCACCGAGAGGTATAAATCCCTTCCCTTCCTCATTTCTCTCATGCATTAGAATGGTATTGACCCATAGGAATGACCCCCATGGTTTTGTGCCCATTGGTGTCCATTTCGTGTCCATTTGGACACTTGTAGAGGAGTCCTATGAGTAGGATCGTATCCTAATGGGAAAAATTCTATTTGGACACATGTGGATTCATTTATGTATTACTTAAATGTTGTTCTAATATTAATTCCAGATTTTACAATGTGTTTAGAATGAGTTTTCCTATGTATCATAATGTATCATATTATCTATATCAATATGTGTATATATATGGTGATATATATTAATCTCTATGTATAAATATATATGTATATATATATATTGGTTTATATATATGTATATATATACTATGGTATGTGTATGTGGGATTTTGTGTTGGTTGTGGGTACATACAGGGTTCGGCCAAGGAGTATTGGCTTGTGTGTATGTGTTGGGTGTTGGAGAGTTTGAGAGAGAGTAGATGAGTGTTTGTGTAGGTGAGGTGTTTGAGGGTGGGTACTAGAGAGATGTGGAGGTGGTTTGTGAGTGATTATAGAGGGGGAACCACTGACCAATAACAGCCCTTTGGGCAGTCCCAAATTTACCGTCCCACAGTCCAGGTTTACACCCCCATGTGGGCTGTCCCTTAAGCCATTCATGGCTGTCCTGCACAGCCTAGTAGCAGCCCATCCAGTCCCATGTACACCCTCCAATAACAGCCCCCTTAAACCATACATTGCTGTCCCAATACTTCATATTTCAGTCCCCAGATTTCCCTTGATTTCTGTCCAGTTTTCACCACACTTGGACTGTCCAAAACTGTCCAGAGTTCACCCCTATGTGGCTGTCCCATTTGGCCTACACACAGTCCCCTCAAATCCTTCATTCAGTCCAGATTTTACCCATCCCTTGGCTGTCACAAACCTGTCCCTATTCAATCCCTTTGAACAGCCCCATTGCCCACCTACATTTCAGTCCTAACTAACCCCCCATAATCAGTCCACAACAGTCCATATATCAGCCACTTAACAGTCCTAAACAACCACTTGTGGCTGTCCCTAACAAGCCCTATAGCTGTCCACATTGCTTCATAAATTAGTCCCATTTAAATGCTCTAAAACAAGTCCCCAAAACCCCTTATTTACTGTCCATGTTAGCCCCAACTTTCAGCCCATTCACCACCCTAAAACTCAGTCCAACAGTCCACCAAATCAGTCCACTTTTGCCTCATAAGTCAGTCCAGATTTTAGTGAGTTGTGTATGTGTATTTGTGAGTAGTGTGTGTCTTTATGTGATTGTGAGTGCCTATAGTTTAGCCTATGTGTAAACTAATAGGACACCTATAGGAAAGCCTATTAGAGTGTGATATTGTGAGAGTATTGTGTGTGAGTGAGTGTTAGGGAGATATAAGGGTAATTCATGATATGGGTAAGGTAAGGAATAGGGTAAACCAACACATGTATTCTAACATAGCCTAGATACCTAGAATACCCATAATTCTTGGTAGGTAAACCTTAGATAGGATGGTATCTAGCTACCCTGAGGAGCCTAGGCTAGTATCTTGGGTATTAGCGGGGTTTCCTTGGTATTGGACAAGGTATCGGGATTTACCTTGGTAGGGTAATGTGAGTTTTACCTAGGAATATGGTATTTGAGTTTGGAGTCTAAGATAGAGTTAGAACTTGTTTCCCTTGGTTGGTAATGATCAAATATGGTGCTCATAGACTAGTTTTGACGTCGGTTGACCTTTTTGACCAAAGGTCAACAAAAGTCAACCGAGAGTCAAACTTAGCCTTTAAGCGACCAGATTTGACCGAAACCAAACCAGAGTTGGCCAGTTGACTGAAAGTCAATAGTTGGTCAACATTAAACTAGTTTGACCTAGGGTTGACCTAGAGTTGACCATAGTTGACCAGGGTTGACCAGTTGACCAAAAGTCAACTGTAAGTCAACCTTTGACCCCGTTTGACCTAGTTTGACTTGGATTGACTCCCAGTGACCTAGTATGACCTAGTATGAACCAGTATGACCTAGTATAACTCAGCCTGACCTATATTGACCTAGTTTTGACTTAGACTTGCATTCATGACTTGAATTAGTTTCCTTTTTCAGTATTTAGCCCTGTTTGACTCATAGTATCTTATTGTAGGTCTGTGATTACTCTGAGCGTCTGTTCACCTTATCAGCTCAGGACCACAGGCGAGTACATTCACTGATAGTTTTCATTATTTTGATATCTACTATATCCGATTCAGTTGTAGTATTTTACATGATTCCCGACACGACGGTCCACGGACTAGTATACGTCGGATCCTGTCATGAAATGTTATTCCTGGACTTCCATGGTATATTGGTGTGTGATATCCATGTTTCATGTGCTTATATAGACATCGATTTGGGAGTGGGCTGGCCCCCTGCTTTTGAATCCCATGTCATGACGTGCCATGTCCGGATCCATGATACTATTCGGGGATGGGGGAATTATTAGGAGTTATGTGATCAAAGCCTCATGTCACTATTTTGCTAGCGCCACCCTCACCTCACGTAGGGTGTAGCAGATACCCCACGCCCTTGTTATCCAGGTTGGCCGGCATGATCCTTTCATATTTTCATGTGATTGTCGGGCCAAGTGGATAACCCTACCATGATTCCCTAGCCGATCACATAGCGCTCTAATAATTCAAGTCACATTTTTTATATTTATTTATCCGTGGAGGCTAGGTTCTGTTCGGAAGAAGGGTTACAACCCCGGTCCTTGTTTGGTTTAAGGGTTGTAACTCAATTTCCGAATAGTTCCTAAGTCGCCCTATATACATCTTGTCGTCCTATTCAGTATTCACATCTATTATACATTTCTTGTTGATTTTACTGTATTTTACATATCTTTGTCTTGTATTTTATTACACTGTCTCTTATAATATTTGTCAATTCATATGGAACTGCTGTTGGTGTTTGTACTTACTCATTTTCCTGACAGGATACCGTTGACATATTACAGATGATTCTGAGGCAGATTGCCCGACCTATTATGGGGTCGAGTCTGATGGAGTAGACCCGGACTATGGCTTGTTAGTAGAGCCACTAGACTTTGCTCACCCTGAGTAGCATAGTTTAGTTAGGTTTGCCTGGCCTGCGAGCAAGCTAGTACATTTCAGTTTGTAGTATCTATTATATATATTTTCTGAGACTCTGGATGTTGTGTATAGCTCTGACTTGTGGATCTTGGACTCATTTCCTGTTTTATCTATCATATTTCCTTTCTATGCTATCTACCTTAGTTTTATATTTGTGATTGAGACAGTATTGCTATGTCACCTCCATTCGGAGTGTATATACTGTACATGTACATTTATCTGTTTTAGTCGTAGTATTTACAGACCCTATATACAGCGTTCTACCGCTGATACTGCGGCGTAGGCTGGACGTAACCACGTGCTCGTGCCCCTCTTCAGGGTGCGGGTCGTGACAGAAACTAAAACCAGCATATCACAATAGAATATTAAAGATAATAAATAAAGAACTGATAATAATAGAGATAACAACAGTAAGCTGAGTACGAGAAAACCATTCAAGTAGTCAGGTCACAACCCTTAAACCAAACAAGGACCGGGGTTGTACCCTTTACCTGGATAGAAATCCGTCTCAAATACTATTGGTGCAGTGAAGACAATAAACGAAGAGAGGACGCAAAACTGCTCCGGGAGCCAGGTTACAATCCTTAAACCAAACAAGGACCGGGGTTGTAACACTTCGTCTGAACAGAACTGGACCCCTGATCTTTATTGTTAAGGCTAGTATAAATAATCATGCCGCTGAAATAAGTAAAACATGATGAGCATGGCCTGGGGTTACAATAAGACAATAAACGAAGAGAGGACACAGAACTGCTCCGGGAGCCAGGTTACAATCCTTAAACCAAACAAGGACCAGGGTTGTAACCCTTCGCCTGAACAGAACTGGACCCCCGATCGTTATTGTTAAGGCAAGCATCAATAATCATGTCATGTCACAATCTTGCACAGGATCAGGATAAGACTAAGCTGGAATAAACTCCATCCAATCAATCACGGCCAATCAAGAGTAGGCTTGATACTTTTAACTAACTAGGGTTATCACATGCCTAGTTACTAGCAAGATGCAATGAGATTATCCCAACAGCTACAAGCCCTGCAGACCTTCCAGGTTATCCGGGTCGAATGTCCGTTTATGAAGAATGCAACACGCGACTGTGTGCTGGAAATGTGCCCTACTCGTCGGTAGGCTATAAGTCCACTTAATGCGTCCAGATAACGGGATTGCCTGTAGCTGGAAATCTCTTCATGTTTACTGAATTATTCTAGTTTATTAGCCTTAGTCAATTACTGTAGGTATCCCTGACCATGGTACTCAGGAATTCCTATCCTAGACATGATGCAAGACATTACTGGTTTATTTGTACAAACGCAATCACCCACGGTGTCCAGGTCATACATACTTGTCATGTCAGGCTAGCTGTCGTAACAGCATGTCAAGGTTATCATGTAGGTTACTTATCAAGAGTGCGCCACGACGGGCCACTATCATATCGTGTTCCAAAATATAACCCTGCCATGAGGGTTGCCGCAAAAGATTGGCCGCATGGGGTTGTCGCAAAAGCTGGCCGCATGAGTTGCCGCAAAAGCTGGCCACATGAATTGCCGCATAAGCTAGCCGTATGAGTTGCCGCAAAAGACTGGCCGCATGAGTTGCCGCAAAAGCTGGCCGCATGAGTTGCCGCAAAAAGCTGGCCGCATGAGTTGCCGCAAAAGCTGGCCGCATGAGTTGCCGCAAAAGACTGGCCGCATGAGTTGCCGCATAAAGCTGGCCGCATGAATTGCCGCAAAAGCTGGCCGCATGAGTTGCCACAAAAGCCTGGCCGCATGAGTAGCCGTAAAAAGCTGGCCGTATGAGTTGCCGCATAAAGCTGGCCGCATGAGTTGCCGCAAAAAGCTGGCCGCATGAGTTGCCGCAAAAGACTAGCCGCATGAGTTGCCGCAAAAAGCTGGCCGCATGAGTTGCCGCAAAAGACTGGCCGCATTAGTTGCCGCATAAAGCTGTTCTTCTTCTCCAAAGATCCGAGAAGAAGAACCATGGAAACCATGGCTTCAAAGCTCCATTAATCCTTCATTTAAAGTCAAAATCAGGACTTCCATAGGTCAAAATGGGGTAGAACGAAATTCTCTACAATATGGAGCCATCAAAACTTGGAAATAACAATATTAAGTAGATCAAAACCCAAAAAATCCGAAAATACTATAGACTTAGATCTACACAAATTGAGCCATGGAAATTAGAAATGCTAAGTACTAAAGTGTGTTAGAATCTCGAGAGGAAGATAATGGAACAATAAAAACGAAGTTCCTCCATGAAGCAAGCTACACTTGCCTAAGCTCTCTCTCTCTATCTCCCTCCTGGTGGTTGAAGAAGTAATGGTGGAGAAAAAGAAGTAAATGAAGAGAAAGAATGAAGGAATGGGTTAATAAAGGATGATGGTGGTGGTAGGTAGGTAGGTAGGTAGGTAGGTAGGGGTTCTCCCCCTTGGTTCATGATGAACCAAGGCAACCCAAGCCTAGCCGAACCAACCCAAAATAAACCAAGCCATGAAATGGCAAGATAAGCCAAGTAAGGAATCATGCAATACAAGAAAATACGTATACGTATTTCAAAATACGCAATACGAACTATAGGCATTACAAGCACCCCGGCGCAGTGGCGCGGGTTCGAGCCCCCTTGGAGGCATGCCTCCAAGCACCATTAAGAAGTGGACACCCTCAAAAATAAAAGAAAAAGAAAGATTAAATGACTTAAAAAGATGGTGGGGTCTACCCCTTTTAATCTCAACCACTAAATCCTAATTCAATCCATAAAACATAGGATGATTCTATAATACAAAACCAGCCAACTGGTTTTGGAGCATATATATATATATATATATATATATATATATATATATATATATATATATATATATATATATATATATATATATATACACACACACCAATGATCCATAGTCTACTGGTAGTGATGAGGTATGCGGTCCGAGCGACCAGGAGGTTGTTTTCCAGTTGGAATGTTCGGCATAATTATAATTATAATTATAATTATAATTATAATTATATATATATATATATATATATATATATATATATATATATATATATATATATATATATATATATATATATATATATATATATATATATAATTTCAATGACAAGCAAGGAATCTCTTAGAAGATTTGACATTTGCTCTCTCTTTTATTTTGAGAGTTATTATTTTACTTTTTTTTTGCGATGTCCAACGTAATGCACGTAATTTTGTACATATTGTGTTACATGTTATTTGGATCCACTGTCCATAATTTTCATAATTTTTTTTTTCTCGATGTTAGAAAAAAATCGAAACAATTTTTGAAGATGGACATTCTGCGAATCCATACCTGCTTATAAAACATACTGTTGTTATATTATGAAGAAAAAAAAAAAGATGACAAAATTCATGAAAATATATAAAAATAACTAAGTAAAAATACTTTAACCGGTTGTCGAAAGAACAAGATTACTTCTAAATAATATTAAGGACTTTACTAGCTCGTTACAAATTCGTAACACGACTATTGGAGAAAAGTACACAAAATTAATCTAACAAAAAGATCTGTTTCTCTTCTTCAACTTCTATACTTTAAAAAAAAAAAAAACTATATGTGGGTACCCAACACAATTTTTTAAGCATAATAATTTATATACAAGCAACTCTAAACCCTTTTATATAATCATGTGTTTATATATATAAATCCAATTTTTTGTAGGTATATAGTCATGTGTTCATATATAGAAAATTCAATCTTATGTAAAGAAACATGACATAAAAAACTCATTGAGTGGGTTGGATTAAGACTTAGCTCACTATTAAGATTACTAAATATGGGTAAAATCCTAACTGATGTGACTTAATAATAACGATTTCTCTTTTATTTAGTGTATTGTTGAAGATAGTATTAATCACATCTAGTTTTTTAAAAACCGGATCGGAGTTCGACCCGTACAAGGTATTCGATCGTGTGAAACCGGTTGATTCAACTTGTGGTTCAATTACTAGGTTAACCTAAATAGACCCAATTTTATTCTATTATGAACAATGATTTTTACAAAATTATTCATTTACATTTAGTTTTCTGAAAAAACAGGAGTCAACACTTTGACCCGATTCGAAAAAACTACCAATTCACGTATCAACTAATTAATCCGGCGCCGGTCTGATTTGGTTTTTAAAAACACTGATTCACATCAAAGAATTGGATTCTCTCCATCCTATTTGAAAAACCTAGTATTAAAACCTTATTATAGATATGATTAAATAATCCAAAGCACTTCGCCGACGGAAGAAGATATCAAATTCAAAACCGCATAAAATAGAGTGCAGCTGAATTAAATTACTCTGTCATGATATTAGCTTAGCCCACTTAATTAGTCCTACAGTAAAAAGTCTGCTTAGCTTCAAATAGCTGCTCTGTTTTCAAAGACCTAGCTAGCTAGTACAGTATGATATTACTCGTGTAGTAATTAAGTATGTAAGCAAACAGTAATAAGCCACCAACAAATTGAGAAGATCAAGAAGAAAGAAACCCCAAGCCAACTGCATGCCAAGTCAAGCGAAACTGCACATGATTTATCAAGTGGCATGCAGCCTGGACCCCTTGCTGAGCTCTTGGAGCCCCTAACCCTAATTTGTAGGTTGCAACACTACCTACTTATTTTAACATACATTCATTTTCCCTAGCTGTGTGTTTCTCTATATATTCCAGCTTTTCCTGAAGTTCATGATATAACACTACTTTGAATAGACACATAATTAATCTTCTTAGACCATCTGGGTTTCTATCTTTCCTATTTCTATGGAAGAAATCCATTTTAGAAAAAACTTCTCCCAATGATGATTTTTATCACAATTTCTATCCTAAGTGGCAATGATGTAGGATAGAAACTTTCTAAGAGGGTTTCTACATGTAGAAACTCTCATAGAAATTCTTCTATCTCTCATGACAATTATTATTGGCCCCACACCATTAAATTGGTCCTTTTACTATGTGACACATAGGATAGAAATGAAGAACCATTGGAGAGCATTTTTGTATGTCTACAATTTCTATCTAGAAACTCTTCCAACTAGGATAGAAATCTCCTTAAAGTATAATGCCAAGTAGGATAAGAACTCAATTTTAAAAATCACCATTGGAGATGGTCTTATCTATACATGCAAGCAGGATGGACATGGATGGCCAAGCCACTTTGTTCTACTTCTTGGGACCTACGCGTGCATAGCTCTCGGTTCAAAATGTTAGGTTGGGAAAACTTGGAGTACAGCACAAAGTTACATGCACTAATAATCAGGAAAAACTTACCCTATCTTTGGGAGGTAGGTAGGGAATAGCGGGAGAAAAATAATGGATAAAGTGCCAAAAAAAAAAAAAAAAAAAAATCCTTCTTACATTTATCTCAGTAGCAAAATAAGATAGTTAGAAAACTAATGTAATTGATCCCTTATCAGATTTTTTGCGTCAGCCAAAAAATCTATACCGTCTATTAGCCGTTAGAAATGACAGTTAATGATTTGTAAAAAATAAAAAAAATACCAAAAATGTCCTCCATTTTCCACCAGCCGTGGCCAGGCCCCCTCCTCCCTCCACCGACCGCACCCCCCCTCACCCCCTCCCTCCGTTGGCCGCCCCTCCCCCCCTCCCCCCCCCCCCCCCCCCCATCGACCCCCCCTCCTGCCTTCGTTGGCTGGCCTTCTCGACCCGCTCTCCTCATCCCTCCGCAGGTCGCCCCCCCTCGACTCGTCCCCTCCTTCCTTTGCTGGCCGCCCCCTCCCCCCTTCGCTGGTTGACCACGTTCGACCCGCCCTCCTCCTCCCTCCGCTGGACGACCACCCTCCCCACTCCGCTGGTCAGTCCCGTTCGACCCATCCCCACCACCAGAGAGAGAGAGAGAGAGAGAGAGAGAGAGAGAGAGGGGAGAGGGGTAGGGGTGTAAACGGGTCGGACGGACACGGACAGTCCACTGTCCGTGTTCGGTCCGAAAATAAAAATGAGTTCGGACGGACGGATACGGACAGTCCACTGTTCGAATTCGGGCCGGACGGACACGGACAACCACTGTTCGTTAATTCAATCGGACGGTCCGCGGACAAATTAAATATATTATCAAAATCTATTATTTTATCAAGATTACTTGATAGTTGCTAAAAAAAATCAAGTTGAAAGAAAATATAATGGAAGGTTATAGAATACAACAAACAATGGTAAAAGGTTAATGAAAATCGAGACCGGACAACAATAAATTGATGCAAAACCAAAATGATATGACATAATTGATGCAAAACCAAAAGGAGTTTCCACTATCGGACGGTCCGCGGACAAATTCGGACCGGACATGGATATGACCGTGTCCATGTCCGATTTTTAAACGGACCAAAAAATATGTCCAAGTTTTGTTCGTTAATCAATCGGACGGCCCGCGGTCGAACCATTTATCGAGCCGGACACGTACGGACAACGGACTACTTTGTCCATTTTACACCCCTAGAGAGGGGAGAATGGGGGAGGGATAAAATCGTCATTTCAGACGTATTTTAACGTCTGTTAACGACAGTGATGTAAATTGATCCAAAATAAAAATGTGAGGGTTTGTTAAATCTAGAGGTATGATGTTTGAGAGAAAAGTGGAGGAAAAAATTAGAAGGTATAATGTTTGGAAAGAGAAAAAAAAAAAAAAAAGAGGAGAGAAATCAGGGACAAAATATTGGTAGGTCTCAACAAACAAAATTTCTTCCAAACCTGGAAGAAGATTAACGTACATGAGGGACTTGATTAAAATTTGTCTAATTATTCCTTAATTAATTCCTTAAAAAACTTAAAAGAAATGAAAAAAAAGTTTAAAAAATGTAAACAACTTAAAGAAATCCAAAAACTTAAAATAATGTAATAAAACCGTTGGGAGGGCAAAAAAACCAAAACCCCCCTTAAAATGATAAAAAAAAAGTCATAAAATGAGGGTAAAACGATTTTTTGGTCCTGCTAAGGGTAAAAAAAAAATCCAAAAGAATCAGCTGAATCGGGCCTGGACCGGACCTGTCCAGTCGGGTTTAACAAGTTTGTCCGACCCGAACCGTCGGTCAAACCGGGCCGGTCCGGTCCGGTCCGGACTTGCGGGCTCGGAGCTGAAACCCAACACAGACCCAATAGGGGTGAGAGCCAGACCGGGCCGGATCGTTGCCAGGACTCGGACTGGCCCAGATTGATTTTGACCGGGTCGGATCCAAGCCGGGAACCGGGCCACCCGGCCAGTTCATACCTTGACACAAATCCAAGCCGGGAACCGGGCCACCTGGCCAGTTCACACCTTGACACAAACCTAATGGCCCGCTGATCCAAAAGTAACATTTCTCGTTCTATTTGATTTCTACCGAAAGTTGTCGCAACTAAATTTTTAAGTGTGATATAATGCATACAGAGTGCATTTTAAAGCCTGGCTCGTTCATGTCCTTAAACTATCGAGCTCTTTGGATAAGGCGAGTCTAATTGTGCATGCAATATAGAAAGAGGGGGAAAAAAAAAACTATGACATTGTAGGTTGGGTTTGTTTTATAATAACTGTGAAAATATCAATTTCAATTTCGGATTGAGTTTAGCTAATATCACATTTTATAAGCACAAGTATATAAAACTAGAGTTAACTCTGACTAATAATGGTCTTAATAGAGTGGAGTCGAGCACTCTTCAAACTTAGGCAAGCTCGTACGTGAGCGGAATTTTCTATGGCTATGCTCGTACAAGGAAATCAGAGTCCAATTCCATAGTTAAGCTCGACTTCTTATAGGGGCCGTCCTATAAAATTTATGAGACCTAGGACAAATCTAAAATTAAAAAAAAAATCAAATAAAAAATAAAAAATTTATAAAAAATCATCAATTAATCTATCAAAATCTCAATCAATCTATCATATATATATATATATATATATATATATATATATATATATATATATATATATATATATATATATTTTCAAATTGGAACACTGACTTTTTTGTTGTTGTTGTTTTTTTATGATATATCTAGTCTATTTTAAAATTATGTGACCTTCCAAAATTGGGGGTCTAGGATAGTCGTCCATCTTGTCCGTGCCCTAGGAAGGCCCTGCTTCTTACGTGAAAAGGGCATGGAGCCATTAAACTGCAATGTGAATTCAATTTTTTTCTTCTTTTGAGATGTCTCACATTATACACGGGACTTTGTGCATGTTGCATTGCATACATTTTGTTCCCCTAACTCCTACCATTTTTATCGATGGAAGGAATAATAATACACTCTTGTGGCTCGATCTATTGATCTTCCGTCATGCAGTCAGGGTCTTATACTTTTGATATCCGGTGACCCTAATAGTCACTCTAGTTCGACAAAAAATATTTAAAACAAATCAATTTTTATAAACTGAAATAATGTGTTTTTTTTTATTTATTCTTTCTTGACGGTGATGATCATGTTGGGAATCATCCCGTATTGGGGTCCAGTCTGGATTTGGTAACAACATACTTGTGGAATCAAAATCTAATTAAATATTTAATTTGATTTAGATGTCCATAATTGGTGTTGTGCTATTTTAGATATAATATGATTCTTATTTTAGGAAATCCGGCCTATTATGGTGTAAAATAGGATAATTTATGGGCTATTTTAGGTGTAATAGAATTTTTATTTGAGGACTTCCTAATTAAAAAATTTTTATTATGAAATATGATTTTTTCATCATATATATATATATATATATATATATATATATATATATATATATATATATATGGGTGAGGGTAGAGGCACAAAGAATAAGTACAAAGCACAAAAGTGGAGACTCGGGGTGTTTGTCTACAAGAAAAATTTAAGAGAAAGTCGGTACTTTACTCTTAGGACTTCGTCCATCCAAGACAGAAGTAAGAAGAAGATCCAATCGAGAATTCGTCAACTTCGGTTAGGGAGATTGTTACGGTTAGAGAGATTGTTACGGGATAATCTTCTGTTTTTTTTCTTGAGAGTGGTGAGGGGGTTTAATTATTAGGGCAAAGGGTTCAACTTGAGTTCTATCAATCTTGTAATTTTATCTGAGTTATTAAAGGTTAAAATTTGTCCAGATAACGTACCTCATCGCCATATGCTTGTTTTCATCTTATGTTTGGTGTCCGTTAGATGGAGGTTAATTTTAATCAGAAGGATTGACATATTTTGGCACGCGCCCAACATTCCGGTGGGTTGGGAGCAATTTAGAGCGGTCCCGGAACGACAGAGAAGCGGTTGGACTCGATTCTGACGAAAACAGCTAGCAAGAAAAAAAATTTGGGGTTTTTTCCTGCACTCAGTTTGGGCTTTTCGGTGCAACAATGAGCACAACCGACATTTGGTTATTGGCAAATCGGAAGTCCGGTTCTGAGTTGGCTAGTGGAGATTGTGATTTTTGCAAACTCACTTCACTGCCTGGGCTAAGTCAGGGATTAGGGGTGCGTGCAACTCGGGTGGACTATATCCGGGACCGATCGGATAAACCCACCAACGGGTCGGATTATGGTTGAAGATATTTGGGTTTGGACTTGGATTCGGATTAAAATATTTGAAGCTGATCAGAAATCGGGTTGAACTTGGGTTCATCTGTCGGATTATCCAAATAACCCGAAATCCGACATAGATTTTTACATATATTTATGTATACATTGTTTCATACTTTTTAAATAAAAATTTTAAATCCTAAATTTCTTAACCCAAACTTCTCAACTTCTAAATCTCATGTTAGTTTGTATTTTGTAATTATTGACGCGTAACTGCTATTTAATTATATGTTTAATATTAATCTTATTTAAAATTATTTTAAATATCATATTAGAGCCCGATAAATCCGATGGACCCGATCTAACCAGTGCTTCCTCCGGGCCAGGTCTTCGATTTCATATGTTGAACCCGAGGTCAGGTTGGACTTGGACTCGTGCTAGGCATATCATTTATCGGGTTGACTCAGGTTGAACTTAAGTCCGACCCAATCCTTCCGAGTTGCACCCCTATCAGGGATGTCTAGAATTTTTTAGTCCATGAAAGAAAAAGGAGGTAAAGGAAGATTTTCAATACATGCTCTCAAAAGATTTAAGAGGGATTCCACAAAACTTTTAGGCCTCGTTTGGTTACCGGAATTTGAGCCTGGGAAAGGAAAGTGATTCCTTTCCTATGTTTGGGAGCCAAATGAAAGTTGTTGGAAAGGAAAAATGATTCCCAAGAGGTAGGAAAATAGGGGGAAAAGTGGTTCCTCATATTTATCTAAGGAATCACTTTTCCTCCAACTTTCTCGCATTTATTACAAAAAGTTTTGACCAAAATATCCATGTTCATAATATTATTTACCATTTTTATCGATAATATCTTTTAGACAAAAATATTTCTAAGTAATAATTATTTTTATTAGCACGAGGGTATTTTTGGAAAATTGAGTTGATTTTGTTTCCTTCCTTTACAAACACCAAACACTATAATAAAAATTAAAGATATATTCCGGCTATAATCCCGATCTTTCCAAACACCGGAAAGGAAAGTTTATAGGAATTATAATTTCCTAAAGGAAAGGAAATACCAAGGAATCAGTTTCCTTTCCTTTCCATTCCGCGAACCAAACGAGGCCTTATTGTGTTCTCGTGGGTCATTAATTTTGGCTATTTATAAGGACATATCAAAAGTTGATTAGGACTAGCTCAGATTTGAGGAAAAAGACAGTCCATTTTATTATTCATAGGGCTGTCCCAACCCAACACCCACCCCTCCCAATCCAATTTTCAGTTTCATTTTTACATTTCACTCTCTCTACTCTAAAACCCTAGTTTTCTCCTCCTCCTCCTCCTCTTCTTCTTCTTCCTTCTTCTTCTTCTTCTTCGCCAATTTTCTTCTCCCCAAACTACATCTTTTTCTTCATCTTAACCCCTTCCCCACGTGTAAACTCTCTAAAAAAAAAATCTTTTAGTTTTACTGTTCCCCGAATGGAACAGTCTTCCGAAGCTGCGCGCTCAGGAGCAATCCCGTTTCTCATTCAATTTTTTTTTAAAAAACCCTTCCAAATTCTTTTTCCTCAATCAATTCCTCATTAACACCAATCAACTCCCTCATTAACACCAATAGATTCCATTTAATTCTTTCTTTTTTTTCCGTTTGGAATAGTATCAGCCTCGACCCCGACCTTTGTATTTGTATTGGCTTTCAAAAAAAAAAAAAAACTTCGAGGAACTTCACCCACACCACCCCCACAACCTCGCCCATCTCCTGCGACCCCCTGACCCACCCCACCACCGTCGGCCACAGCCACCGCCGAAGAAGACGTCCGGACAGCCCCGAACCCGACCGGACCCGATCCCACGCACAGCAGAACGGAGCTCAACGACCCCCTGTTCCAGATCATTTTTCTCCCGTTCCTCTCGTTTGTTTTTCAATCCGATTCTTTGTATGCATCCCTTACATAATCATCTACCAATCCTTTCAAGTAGAATTTTTGTTTCTATTTTGAATAGAGTGAAAAATCGATTCAAATTTGGAGAAAAAGTGTGATAAGAATCAGTCACAAAACCAGTCCAAACCACATATTTGGAAGCCATTTTTCTCCCAAATTACTTTATATAAAAAGTTCTATTTGAGCAGACATGCAGCCTATATATCCAGGATTATTTCCCTTAAAATAGTTTTAATTCATTCGAATTTAATCGACATTTAATTCTGTTTGAACATGACAAAAAAACATGTTTTCTAATATCCAAAATTTACCGATACGAGGTTGGTTCCGTCAAACCGGACCGCCTCGGCACGTGCTTTTTGCATCGAAAGGTGCGTACATAGACCGTGGACGTGTGAGATTCGACAGAATTCAAATCAGTCCCGTGTACGCGGCAAATTTGAACCGTATCCGTCGGAAAACCTCTGTATCGACTTTCTGAAATTTGCTGATTAGTTTGTGCACACTTATCGTGTCACAACGAAACTTGTGTCGTTGGACTCGCAGCGTCCCGCTGGTCCTGTGACCCAAGTTTTGTCAGATTCTGAAAATGTTTATCGGAACGTCGTTTTGCGGGCCCCGCAGTCCTGTTTAACGGACGATTTTGACTGTGGCTCATCGGAATTCAAGTTTGGACATACCGTTGAGTTCGTATCGTCATTCTGGTCATGTGGACATAGAATTTGCTAAATTTAGAGAACTTTAGTTCTGGCACGTTTTTCGGTGCGTAGTGGGTCCAACGACGGATCCTGTTTTGACCCAAAACTGCCATTTTTGTTCCTGTGTCCAGATTGGACTTATGGGTAAACTATTTTAGCTTTCTCACTCATCCTGGAAATGCTGGTGATGTCTATTTCAGCATCCGGAGACGTTCATTTGGATTTCATCTTTTCTGCGACGGTTGACTTGCCGAGTTCACTACCTGGATATTTTCTTGCCACTACTCAGGATCCAGGCAAGTATACCTTGCTATTTTACTGTCATTTATTATTCCTTTCCAGCATGTTACAGTTATGTTTTGATATTATTCATACTCCGGTTTATATAAATTATGCGTCTAGGCTATACTCTGGTGCAAATGACCATATTAGTCATTTACGTGTCTAGTCTTTATTTTATGCATATCGACTTAGTATTAAAGGACTACCTTATGATTGTGGAATATTTTTATATCTCCTTTGGCCATGACACTCATACTACACGATTGAGACATCATGTTAGTGGCACGGACTGCGTATTTGACTGGCCATCAATACGTAAGAGACGTATGATGGATATATATCGTGACTGCTATGATTAGGATATTAGAGACTCAAGCAATTTCAAACTGGACAAGATGTGGACATGACTTGGTCAGTGTGGGATTATGGGAGAGGACAGTCGCTGGCGCGTATAGGATATACAAATTGGTAAACCATCCCTTACGGACGGATACAGATGACTGGATGACAGTGTATGTACACCACTAGCTTTGAGTTAGGTGAATTATTCGAGATAGCCTGAATCCCACCCATGCGTGTGAAAGTTGTCCTCTAAATTGCACTTTTAGGAGGTTAGAAATACCTTTGCATATCTATGATTTTATTTTAGTATATAGCATGTATATTATGTATCTTGCTATGTCCCGCTAAGGACCTAATTTTTCTTCCAGGTATAGACGAGCATGATTATCCTTAGGTGTACGGATCTGGATTAGAGTCATCCCATCCAGACGGAGGGGTAGCACCCTCCGAGTTTCCATGATTTTCTTTTTGTTGTTTACCACTTCAGTTTGGCTATCGTACTTGCACTTATTTTATTTTTATTCCATGAGACTGAACTACTGCTATGATTTCAGTTTATTATAGTCATTTGGTAGTGGATCTGTTTCCACCCGACTATCTACTTTCTTGGACTATTTCTAGACATTTATCATTCATGCTTGTCTATTAGTTACTGTTGGATGAGATTAGATGTATATTGTGACCATGATTTCTTTATGAGCTAGAGTTCATTTACAGCTTAAGTATGATTCGTGGGTTTCATATATTGGAGTAGCCTACATATGTATGCTCACTGGCATAGTCACGTGTTGGTCCTACGTATTTTTGGGACTGGAACGTGACACAAAGCTCTCATTTTCAATTTCGATGGCACCTATAGACTATCTTTCCAAAACCCTAGTTTTTTTCTCATATTCTTCCTGTAATGTTTATTCCCAAAATCCAAGTATACATTATCATGATGGAAAACATACAATGTAATATTTATTTTAATTATTTATAATCAATTTCATGATCAAAGTAAACTCGAAGAACATTCGGCCAAGTCGACTTCAGGAGTGTCATTTTTCTGGCAGTCCTAAATACTGATAGGACTGTCATAATTTGTGGCAGTCCTGATGTACATCAAATGCATTCCAGGACTGGCACAATTTCTAGCAGTCTCAGAAGTATTAAGGACTGTCAAAAATTTGGGCAGTCCTAAAATATTTTTGCTGTCCAAATTTCTGGCGGTCCTAGAATTATTTTGAACTATCAAAAATTGTGCAGTCTTAAAGTCGACTTGGTCGATCTCTGTGCTGCAAAAATAGGGTTTTGTCGTGTCACGCCCCGCTTCCATTTCATGGTGAGTCGGGTATGCAACATCATCTCCAGGCTACGCACCCTACGAATACTTTCGTACCCGTATTGCGATTGTCGACTGTAAAATGCTAGAATGGAAAATACGAGTGATAGCTTAACACATTCACTTATACAAACTATAACTATTATACATTAAATGTTTTCTAAGAGTACATTATATGCAAGTTCATTACAACAAAACAATAATTTATATATGACTGGCTACAAAATATTGTCGGCCGTCTCTTGAGGCTCTTCAGATAATCTACTCCTCGACATTGTCCTCGTCATAACGAGGTAGTATATCTGTAGTAACGTCGTCTTCCCCTAGTGAAAAAATACTAGGCCGTTTAGAAATGACAAGCAAGTCCTCGGTCAAAGGCGGTAATAAGTAAAAATTATAATTCAGAAGAACTTTAAGGATTTTAAGAATTATAACTTAATACCTTCATTGTGAGACATTTAGAGATATTGTATAATCCTAATCCAATAAGTTATCACACAAGACCTAACTATAATATATTCACAAACATTATTCCTCATGATTATGTAAATATTTAGAGAACACATGTGGATCACGATCATCCTCTATTTTTTCGACAATAATTCCATTTACCCGGGACCAGGTGGTGTCTGTACTGGGTACGGTGCCTTAGATCCGACCCCCCCACATCTTGTGGGAAACTATTATGTATTAACTTTTTAAATTCCAATTTTATTTTCAAAATTTACTGGACCGTTCTGTAAGCCCCCTGAATTTCAGGGTTTATTTTAAATTTTCTGAATGAATTATTTTCAATAAATAATATTTTTATAACTTTAAATAGTGTTTCCGATATTTTGATGAATAGTGTTTTGGATATTTTGATGAATAGTATTTTGGATATTTTGATGAATAGTGTTTAGATATTTTTGTGAATAGTGTAGATGCACTCTATTATCCAAGGGATATTTGGTTTTATTTGAATGGCCATGATTGACTTAGATTTTGACATGGATCACGATCCGACGGCTAAGATTAATTCCCCCTTCTATATATACCATTTCACTTTCTCTCTCCTCTCTCTTTTCATTCTCTTCACCCTTTCTTCATTTCTTCTTTCTTTCTCTTTTCTTGGAGTTTGCCAAGAGCTTGGCCTTGAGGTCTAGAGTGTGGTTTCGTACCCCTCTTGGTGGTGGAGTATAAGATTAGGCTTGGAGCTTAACCTAGGCAAGTACATCTTGCTCAAAAGTGACATGACCATGCTATAATTTTATTTTCCATAGAAATTAAAGTTTTATTGTTCTATAATATGCTCCTCTAAATTGTTAACATCTTTAGTATATAGCACTTTTGGTTTTGATCGATAATATTGTGTAGATATGAGTTTCTAGATATAATTTTGGAATATTTTGAGGTATTGATCTATCAAATCTTTGAATTTATGAAAACTAATACTCCCATGTTGTAGGGAATTAAATTTCATGCGATTTTGACTTTTGAAAATCCGAATTTCGATTTAAAACGAAGTTTATATGGCCGAAACAAGTTTTGAGTTTAAAAATCAACTTTCTGTGACGGTTCGAAAAATCCGTCGGAAATCCGCGGAAATCCGTCGGAAAATCCGAACTTGCACCACTAAACTTGCTGTGACACTTCGGAAAATCCGTCGGTAATCCGCAGTAATCCGCCGGATGATCCGGTTAGGCTGTTTTTGAATTTTTATATATATTTTAAGTGCTGTAAAAATCTGGGAAAAATTATATTTAAATACTATATTAATTTAGCTAATTTATTATAATTTTTCCAGTATTTAATAAGTACTTTTGGTATTTTATAAAAATGGGAAAACAGAACTCATTTTCAGGATACATATGTTTGCTGATTTTTAATAAATATTTATGAAAGTTTATAAATTCCAGAAAAATTATTATAAATTTCTATAATTAACAAGGATCATTTTGGTACTTTATTTTATGTAAAATTGAGCTTTTTGTCTATCTCAAAAATTGTTGGAACACAGTGTACAGTTTGATTTATTTATTTAATAGTTACGACTTACAATGATTTGTGTTCTTTTGAGTTATTATAGTATTGGACCTCACCCCGCACTAGTGTAAAGGCCCTAGAAAATTAGTTTGGATATAGTGTCATCCCACATTGGACTTTTTTGCTAGGTCCTCACTTAGTTAGTATCCAGTTAGGAGTTGTGTCACACAACTAGTTTAATATTGAACATAGCATAGAACTGAGTTTGTATATCATTATTGACAGGACACTGGACATCTATATCTTCGTACTAGTATTCTTGCTTTGCTCGAGGCAAGTACATCTACAAACTCATTTACTGTCTTTTAATGCTAGAACATGTATTAACCCTGTTAAAATACTGATCCTTGAGGTAGCAAGTTAAATCTTCACATGTTGTATTACTTTCAGTACCTGCCATGCTTAGGACAGTTCTTATATCTTCACATGCTTCTTACTGGTTCTCAGTACATGTTTCACTATGCTTTATACTGCTCTGAGTATCTACATGTTTTATACTGCTATCAGTACCTACCGTGCTTTATACCGATCTCAGTAGCTCTTACATGTTAGAACCTGGGTTATGGGGAAACTGATAGTAGAGTACGTGATCATGCTCCCTTCTCCGTACGTATGTACCGAGCAAGGTTGACATTTTTTATGTATACCTTGTCGTAGGCGCACCATCTGTATCTGTACGTATGTACATCTATCGCTTGCTTACTTGTACGGAAGTACATTTTATTTACTTGTGCCTCCTGCATATTGTACACCTATTGACGATCACGTACTTGCTCCAGTTTTAAACATTAGATATACATGTGTCACCTTGACAAATGTATTTTACCGTGATTCCAGTCATACCATGATTCCAGATATGCCATGTTCCCTATGTTACTATGATACTGTGATCCCAGTTGTACCATGAGGTCATGTTTCCAGTATTTCCTGTTTTATAGACTTATCACACCATGTTTCTTGTTGTACATCTCTTTCATTATATATTCAGTACTTTAGTTGTAGAGGTTGTACTTGCTCACGTCCTGACAGGATAACGTTGTAGTTTCACTTTTCGAGAAGAAAATGCTATGTGATTCATATTATGGCACTGATTTTGAGGACCTGGCCTTAGCTCCAGAAGAGGCCCTAGCGGGGAACCTTGCTTAGATATCTTTCTTGTGTTTTGAGACTTAGACTTTGTTTTGAACTTATATTTGGATACTGGACTTTGTCTCCAGTTAGATACTTTGGAAGTGTATTATTAAGTCTGTACTTGTTTACTTTCGCTTATAGATGTTGTGTTGTGATGAACTCTTTAAATGTGATATTAGAACTGTTAACT
Organism: Iris pallida; assembly: GCA_029216955.1. Taxonomy (NCBI): domain Eukaryota; kingdom Viridiplantae; phylum Streptophyta; class Magnoliopsida; order Asparagales; family Iridaceae; genus Iris; species Iris pallida. The sequence continues at coordinate 2,168,790 of JANAVB010006398.1, read as the reverse complement.
GCTTAGATCCTTTATTGTCTATACTTAGAACAGCTTACTACGCTTTAACCAAGCGTAGGCTGGACATGGCTCGGCCCGGCCCAACAATTTGGGTATCGGGTCGTAACATATTTTTAGTGGCGGCCCATGCAGGTCCAGACTTAAGTTGTTTGGTTACGTTATTGTACCAAGCATGCCTGCAATTAGGATCTTAGGACAACTTGATAACACTAGGAATAAACATTTAGAACACCTAGAGGATTCCTAGGATTACAACATAGGAAACTCATCACAGCATAGGACCGTTAACTATATTTAGTCTCTTGTTTGAAATTCAGTGGATTACAATTTTGACCAGGATAGTACCCTTGGGATGACCCCTGAGGATCTCACTCTAATCTTACCTAGAAATCTATTTTAGCTTATTTCTATTTTGCTCTTCCTTAATTCGTTGTTGAATTAAATTCCTGATTTTTGTTGTTGACTTTGATCTTGCATCGTGATAAATTTTGTGGATTGAATTGTGATATATCCTGATAAGGTAAACGTCTGCTTTAGTTTTGAAGTTTAGAATTTATCGCAGCCATATTAGCTGGTATGACAAAAACATAGGGCCTGATTTTGGGTATACTTATCTTAGTTATAGAATTTAGAATTTTTCGCAGCCATACCGGTTGGCATGGCGAGAATTCTAGATAATATGATTTTAGGATGTATACCATAGTTATGACTCTATCGTTTATTGCATCTAAGCTTACTGGTGTGGCAAAAATTCTGGCAACATGATTTCAGGAAGACGTGTATGGTTATCAGATCATATCTCAACTTGGTTCACTTCGTTATGACCGAATGAGCAAGAATAAATTCTTATTATCATTCTTCCCCGTCTTGATTAACTCTGTTTTATCTACATCTACAACTAGGATTATAGGTTCTCTAGGACTCTCCAACATGATTGCTTTCATGTTATCTTTTTGGACATAATTATTTTTTGTGTGTTCCATCTTTCCTATGACTTGACTAAACTCTTCTTCGTTAACTTCTTGGATAATTCTTCTCGTTATGCATCTCGTTGTCTTCGTACCATTCTTGGAGATATTCCGATAAACTTTTCCGTCTTGCTTGACCTTTAACTTGTTTGGATACTATTATGGATTGTTTGACCTAGTCTTGGGCCTTGTTACCTTCTATTTGATAGACGACCGAAATAGCCAAACTTTGTTAACTGATCCTATAGTATAATTATAAATGTATTGTGTGATTGTGATAAATACTTTTCCTTGGGATTGGTTAGATTAAGCTTATAGGACAAGTATGGGTGACTGACTGTAGTAGACTTGGAAACCATTAAGAACGATTGTATTGATAGTATGACTTGATGACAGGGTATCTAAGATGGAGAAATGAAATATTATATTGTTGTGACTACGGATTGAAGATCTGAACCCTGTACTTACGAATTCAGGATTTAGCATTTGTAAAATTTTGGTGGGTTACCTATAGCTAATTACATGTGATTAAAGGGTAGATCGATATGTGGAATGGTATAGAATAAGTTAGAATGAGATATAATATTGCGTACGAGATCGAAAAGATATCAGTTAAAACGACAAAGAACGAGGCAAAGACATATGTACATTGGTAATTAATAAATCGGGAGTTTTGAAATCGAGGATTTATATTCGGAGGACTTGTTGAGTAAAAAGAAGAAGGGTCTATGCCAAGAATAAGAATTGAACGTATGATTTCAAGGAGAAGCTGTAGGAAAGGATTGACGACAAATAATGCTAAGGGCCTGTGGATTGATAGAATATGAATACTTAGGATACGACAAGGAAATCAAGTATTTACAATTGAGGTTGAAAATATGGTTGATGATCAAGCATTGTTGGCTTATAACACATACCCAGAGAATGACCTATAGTTTAGGGTATACATAAATGTTCCATGTTAGTATGGAAGATTCTAAAGGATATATGACGTAGTTTATGATAGAAGGACCTTGTTGAACCTAAACCAAAAAAATTGTAAAGAGAAACGGAAGAGATGATTACAAGGGTAGCAGATTGAGTATCGTAGCCAGAGCATGTACATGTTATAGTTTGACCTATTGGATGATTTTTAATTTCGAGGACAAAATTCTTGTAAGGTGGGTAGGATGTAAGCCCCCTGAATTTCAGGATTTATTTTAAATTTTCTGAATGAATTATTTTTAATAAAGAATATTTTTATAATTTTAAATAGTGTTTTCGATATTTTGATGAATAGTGTTTTGGATATTTTGATAAATAGTGTTTTGGATATTTTGATGAATAGTGTTTAGATATTTTTGTGAATAGTGTAGATGCACTCTATTATCCAAGGGATATTTGGTTTTGTTTGAATGGCCATGATTGACTTAGATTTTGACATGGATCACGATCCGACGGCTAAGATTAATTCTCCCTTCTATATATACCATTTCACTTTCTCTCTCCTATCTCTTTTCATTCTCTTCACTCTCTCTTCATTTTTTCTTCCTTTCTCTTCCCTTGGAGCTTGCCAAGAGCTTGGCCTTGAGGTCTAGAGTGTGGTTTCGTACCCCTCTTGGTGGTGGAGTATAAGATTAGGCTTGGAGCTTAACCTAGACAAGTACATCTTGCTCAAAAGTGACATGACCATGCTATAATTTTGTTTTCCATAGAAATTAAAGTTTTATTGTTCTATAATATGCTCCTCTAAATTGTTAACATCTTTAGTATATAGCACTTTTGGTTTTGATCGATAATATTGTGTAGATATGAGTTTCTAGATATGATTTTGGAGTATTTTGAGGTATTGATCCATCAAATCTTTGAATTTATGAAAACTAATACTCCCATGTTGTAGGAAATTAAATTTTATGCGATTTTGACTTTTGAAAATCCGAATTTCGATTTAAAACGAAGTTTTTATGGCCGAAACAAGTTTTGAGTTCAAAAATCAACTTTCTGTGACGGTTCGGAAAATCCGTCGGAAATCCGCGGAAATCCGTCGGAAAATCCGAACTTGCACCACTAAACTTGCTGTGACTCTTCGAAAAATCCGTCGGTAATCCGCAGTAATCCGTCGGATGATCCGGTTAGGCTGTTTTTGAATTTTTATATATATTTTAAGTGCTGTAAAAATCTGGAAAAAATTATATTTAAATACTATATTAATTTAGCTAATTTATTATAATTTTTTCAGCATTTAATAAGTACTTTTGGTATTTTATAAAAATGGAAAAACAGAACTCATTTTTAGGATATATATGTTTGCTGGTTTTTAATAAATATTTATGAAAGTTTATAAATTCCAGAAAAATTATTATAAATTTCTATAATTAACAAGGATCATTTTGGTACTTTATTTTATGTAAAATTGAGCTTTTTGTCTATCTCAAAAATTGTTGGAACACAGTGTACAGTTTGATTTATTTATTGAATAGTTACGACTTACAATGATTTGTGTTCTTTTGAGTTATTATAGTATTGGACCTCACCCCGCACTAGTGTAAAGGTCCTAGAAAATTGGATATAGTGTCACCCCACATTGGACTTTTTTGCTAGGTCCCCACTTAGTTAGTATCCAGTTAGGAGTCGTGTCACACAACTATTGTAATATTGAACATAGTTTAGAACTGAGTTTGTATATCATTATTGACAGGACACCGGACATCTATATCTTCGTACTAGTATTCTTGCTTTGCTCGAGGCAAGTACATCTACAAACTCATTTACTGTCTTTTAATGCTGGAACATGTATTAACCCAGTTAAAATACTGATCCTTGAGGTAGCAAGTTAAATCTTCACATGTTGTATTACTTTCAGTACCTGCCATGCTTAGGACAGTTCTTATATCTTCACATGCTTCTTACTGGTTGTCACTTTCCGTTCCCGGAATACGTATTCTAAATACATGTACTACTGGAATATATTTATTTAATATTTATCATGTATTGTTCTGCATTTAAATTTCTTTAATTTCCTGCTAATTATTTTTCTGCATTTTACTTTCTGCTTTGCTTTTGAGTTCGGCCCGAGTTGGTTTATTTTCCGGCCTTGGATGGTTCAACATGAACCCACCTACCACCACCCCCATTTAAAACTCCAAAACCCTTTCTCTCTCTTTATTTACTCATCTTCTTCCTCATAACTCTCCCACCAACCTAGGAGAGCTAGGCAAGTACAACTTGCTTCTTGATGGATCTCCATTTTTGTTGTTCCATTGTCTCTCTCACAGGATTCTTAGATACTTTAGCACTTAGCATTTTTAATTTCTATGGCTTATTTTGTGTAGATCTAAACTTATTGTATTTTCGGATTCTCGGATTTTGATCTAGCTAACCTTGTTATTTTTAAGTTTTGATGGTTCCATGTTGTAGAGAATTTCGTTCTACCCCATTTCGACCTATGGAAGTCCAGATTTGGGCTTAGAATGAAGGATTTAGAGAGCTTGGAAGCAATGGCTTCCATGGTTCTATTCTCAGAAAATTCGGAGAAGAAGAACAGTCCCAGCCGCATGAAATATTTATTTTCCAGCCGCATGAAATATTTATTTTCCAGCCGCATGAAATCTTTATTTCCCAGCCGCATGAAATCTTTATTTCTCAGCCGCATGAAATCTTTATTTCCCAATCGCATAAAATCTTTATTTCTCAGCCGCATGAAATTTTTATTTCCCAGCCGTATGAAATCTTTATTTCCCAGCCGCATGAAATCTTTATTTCCCAGCCGCATGAGATCCTTATTTCACAGCCACATAAGATTTTATTTTCCAGCCGCATGAAATCTTTATTTCCCAGCCGCATGAGATTTTATTTTCCAGCCGCATGAGATCTTTATTTCACAGCCACATAAGATTTTATTTCCCAGCCGCATGAGATCTTTATTTCCCAGCCGCATAAGATTTTATTTCCAGTAGATAGGTATCCATCTATAGCCCATAATGCCTTTCTGGTTGGTTCTTGTCCCGAATTGACATTGATTGACATTGATTGTTATCTTGACTAATAAATTGATCATGCGTTCCTAGTTGGAACTAAGAGACTGGCTAGTCGTCTTATTGAATTGAATGAATGAGACACGTTCATATGAACTATGAACTATTGCAATCGACTGGCTAATCCCGAATATTGGCACACATGCATATGCAGGCTTCAATTTATTTATTTTTCTACAAAGCAGCATGTGTACCTTATAGTCTGGGCATGATTATTCCGTGGTTAGTTTTAATTGTTGCATTACGCTATGTAAGACCTACAACCTAACCGCACATATATCGTTGTAGAGTTGGGCATATCGTATTTTGTACGGAAGTACTCATTCTGAATGACCATGATCCAGGGCATGGGATTTCACTTAACATAGAGGCTACTAAGTTAAATAAAATACTGACTGCATGGAGAGAATGGATTCCCGAGTTCTTATATGGCAGCTCTCTTTGGGACTATTAGTGCCCGACAGGCCGGCTGGTTCCCACAGATACTGCAAATCTGCCACACGGGCAGGGAGCGGTATCTGCTTATATTATTTATTGTACATTATATATTGATAACGGGCGTCCCGCTGGGACTCGTCTAATTCATGATTGGTACAATTGATTGACTGGGTAGACTAGCCTTGCTTGCACATAGTAAGAACTGAGGAATCCTTTATCGCATAATTCTAAGATAATTTGGAACCCACAATAGCAAGCCGTAGTAGTTGTATGGCCGTTTAAATTGATTTGGTTGTGTACTGTACCTACTTTGTTGACTAACTGAGATGATCAGAGTGTCGAGACATGACGGGCCAACTTCTGTCCTTGTTTGGTTGGGAGGTTGGTTCGAAGTGTCGTGACGTTATGTGAATTCCAGTAGCAAGCAGAGATCTATTATTATATTCTCTTAGTTACTGGTTTAAATTCCTCATATCGTGCTTCCTTAAGGTACTTGCTATTAGAGGTCTAACCTCTCTGGTTTTGTATGGCCAGATTTAGAGCCGGTTCCCGAGGACTCAGCTTACTTCCACCTCCAAGATGGTCAATACTAGAGGGATGATCGCAGGAGGACTCGAGTGGGTTCCTTACTTTCTGCTCGTTTTGTGAATTACTTTATACTTTGCCGTTGGGCACCGACATGTTAGTCGGATTGTCTTGTATTTACTTTTACATAATTATAACTAAAGTCAGGCTGCAGCTGATAAACAATTGTGTATACCTTGCTACATCATTTGGCTATATTTTGTAAAGCCAGATATCAAGAATATTTTAACTAAACGTTTGGGACGCCTTACTGCTTTATCTTACATGTTCTCTATTTTTGTTTCTTGCTTGAATGATTGAGACAATAGATGTGAAGTGACCATAGTAAGACTTTTACGTAGTATGTACCCCCTCGTCTTGTTAGACAGCATTGATCGTATTATACGGTATTCATCTACCCGTAATACGTAGCTGGCTGAGTCATTCTCCCGCCCTCCAGTATTCTGGTTCTGGGGCGTGACAAGATTTTAGTGGTGGCCCATGCAGGTCTGATTTCAGACTTGTGGGGTGTTTTGATTTATAGGATGTCTCAATCACACATGTTTTCCCTTGATCTTATGATTCGTTGTTCCCAATCCTAGCTTGACATTCCCGTATCCTTCGGCTTCATTGATCCTTCACGTCCGGTTGCTTGATTGCTCTCTTGTCCCTTTCCTTAGGGGCACTTCGTCTGCATCTGTCAGGACTGGACAGCAACAACAAAGGCAGCATGGACAACCTGACCAGGTTGGTCAGCAACAAGGGCCAGTATTACCCCAAGAGGCTATTCAAGAAGAAGTGATAGTGGAAGCAGCAGCTGGATCGCAGTATCCGGAGGTTCTACCACCACCAACAGTTCCACCTACCCCTGTGGAAGTAGACACACCGGCCCTTCTGGAGATCATGAGAGGGATGATGGCTACTCAGCAACATCAGATGTTAGCCCAACAGCGCATGCACGCTCAGTCGCAAGAGCAGAACGTACTACTCAACCAAGGGTTGCAGACAGCTTTGGAAAGAGGGGCAAGGCCAGATTCAGGAGCATCAACCAGATTTCGCAAGTTCAACCCCCACCGTTTCGAGGGCATAGAAGATGCCATCTCAGCAGATGCATGGCTTAAGGATATTGAGGCTATTTTGACAGCTGCTAAGGTGTCGGCAGAAGAACGTGTGGATCAGGTGAAGTTGTTACTTCAGGATCTTGCACGTGATTGGTGGGAATCAGAGGAGGTAGGCATCATACGTCCTGTTGCTTGGGACCATTTTACTGCAAGGTTCAAGACGAAGTACTATGGAGTTGTGGCGCAGTTCGAGCTACAACAGAAGTTTATCAACCTCAAGCAGGTCGGCAAGACAGTAGATGCCTATGCAGCGGAGTTCTGCAGATTGAGCAGGTTTGCCCCAGAGATGGTAGCAACAGAGAGCCAGAGGGCTATGAGGTTCCAGCAAGGATTTCACCTTGAGCTCTTGCAATTGATAGAGGGGCACAATTATCAGACTTTCGATGAAATGTTAACGGCGACCCGGAGGCATGAGATCACCATTCAGAGGATTTCAGCAAGGACTGGGGGTCAGAAGAGATCCCACAGTCAGATTGAAGGAGGAGGGGGAGTAGCGCCCCGAACAACAGCACCATCCCTTGGCATTCGCATCCACGATGTGGCAATACGAGGGCTAGCACCACCACCCAGGCAACAACAGCAGCAGAGGAATAACCAGCAACCCCCAGTGGGCTGCACTTATTGTGGGAAGGTAGGACACACTAGGGATGTGTGTCGGACATTGAACGGGCAGTGTTTGATATGTGGAAATCCAGATCATCGGGTTACCACATGTCCCATAAATTCGAGGTCAGGAGGACCAGTACAACAATTTCCTGCTCTGCCAGCACCAGGGGCAGGTCAGTATCGTGGACCAGCGGTGGCAGTGAGACCGTTGGCACAGCGCCCGTTCATGACACAGGCTCAAATATTTCGACAGCAGGGACCGCCGATGCAGCAACACCAACATAGACCACCCCAGCATCATCAAGGCAGGGGCCAGCAGCAGCACCAAGCTAGGCCGCAGCATGGGAACCAACAAGGAGGTCGAGGGCAGGCATTCACTCTGTCCTTGGAAGAGGCATTGGCATCGGGAGATGTTGTGGCAGGTAACATTCTCGTCGTCTCATATCCCGCAGTAGCATTGTTTGATTCGGGAGCATCACACTCATTTATATCTGCACAATTTGCAACACGACTAGGAATAGAATTCGAGGCATTGCCAGGGAGGTTAAATATACTCATTGGTAATGGGCTCGTAGGAGTTAGTAGAGTTATTCTAGCATGTAGCGTTGTAGTTTGCGGGCATTCCTTATCCGCCCGGTTGATAGAATTTCCTGTTAGAAATTTTGACGTTATCTTATGCATGGACTGGCTGAAAGACAGTCATGCGACAATAGATTGTCGTAGAGGGAGTGTATCTTTTGATATTCCAGGCATGAAGCGGTTCACCTTAGTCAGATCAGTGGCAACTCAATAAGAGCAGGGAGTAGTGACGGTAATGGAAGAAGTTCAAGTTCCGAAGGTAGTTGAAGAGTTTCTAGACGTATTTCCTGAAGAACTTCCAGGTCTACCACCGATTAGAGATATTGAGTTCAGTATAGAATTGGCACCTGGAACTAAACCGATATCAGATCGAGTTTACAGAATGGCGGATTCAGAACAGGCCAAGGTATATCAGCATATAGAGGAACTGAAGGAGAAGAAGTTCATCCAAGCTAGCGTATCACCGTGGGCAGCACCAATAGTACTTACGGGGAAGAAGGATGGGTCATTCAAATTGTGCATTGACTACAGGAAGCTTAATACGGCAACAGTAAAGAACAAGTACCCACTACCCAGGATCGACGACTTGTTTGATCAGTTGAGCACAGCTAGAGTTTTCTCCAAGATAGATCTTCGGTCAGGGTATCATCAAGTGAGGGTTCAGAAGGAGGATATTCCCAAGATAGCATTCAGGTCGAAGTATGGGCATTATGAATTCTTAGTAATTCCATTTGGGTTGACCAATGCTCCAGCTATATTTATGGATTTGATGAACCGCATCTTTATGCCATACTTAGACCAATTTGTCGTTGTATTTCTTGATGACATTCTCGTCTACTCTGCTAGTGAAGAGGAGCATGAAAACCACCTCAGGAAAGTGTTGCAGGTTCTGAGAGAGAACCAGTTGTACGCCAAGCTCAGCAAATGTGAGTTTTGGACGGATCGAATTTCATTCTTGGGGCACATCATATCAGGAGCTGGAGTAGCAGTGGATCCCAAGAAGGTAGAAGCAGTAGAGAGTTGGCCAGTACCCAAGACTATAGCTGACGTGCGGAGTTTCTTGGGATTGGCAGGATATTACAGAAGGTTCGTATCAGACTTTGCAAGACTTTCAGCACCTATGACCCGCTTGACACGGAAGGATGTACCATTCGTCTGGTTGGCAGAATGCCAGGCATCATTTGAGAATCTAAAGCAGAAGTTGATATCAGCACCTATTCTGACATTGCCAGTTGGGCCCGGAGGTTTCACTGTATATTGTGATGCGTCAGGTAAAGGACTTGGATGTGTCCTTATGCAATATGGGAAGGTGATAGCGTATGCATCTAGGCAACTTCGAGACCACGAGAAGAATTACCCAACTCATAACTTGGAGTTGACGGCAGTAGTATTTGCTTTGATCGAGTGTACACAGACCACAAAAGTCTGAAGTACATCTTTACTCAGAAGGAGCTGAACATGAGGCAGAGAAGATGGTTAGAGCTGATCAAGGATTATGACGTGGAGCTTCAGTATCATCCAGGCAAGGCTAATGTGGTAGCAGACGCTCTTAGTAGGAGAGGCGGCGCATTTATGTTGACAACACAAAATCACATTTTAGAAGGCCTTCAGGAGGTGGACATCGAGGTTATACTTCCTAGTGATGTAGGAGTACTGGCGAGTCTACAAGTTCAATCTGACTTGGTAGACATGATCAAGGCAGCTCAGGCGCAGGACCCAAGGATTCAGAAGCTTAGGGCAGAATGTGAGTCAGGACTCAGAAAGGAGATGCAAATCCATGATGATGGTACACTTAGGTTTAGATCGCGTCTATGTGTGCCTAGTAGAGATATCAGACAGAAGGTTATGACATAAGCTCACAGTTCTCAGTATTCCATACACCCTGGAGGGACCAAGATGTACCAAGATATCAAGCAGCACTTCTGGTGGAACGGGATGAAGAAGGAGATAGCTAGATTTATTTTCCGTTGCTTGGTATGTCATCAAGTGAAGGCAGAACAGCAGAGGCCAGCTGGGTTATTGCGACCACTTCCTATTTTGGAATGGAAATGGGAACATATTATAATGGACTTTGTGACCGGTTTACCGAGATCACCAAGTGGTAAAGATGCTATTTGGGTGATAGTAGATCGGCTTACAAAGGTGGCACACTTTTTTCCTTTCAGAGTAGGGCAATCTACAGAAAGGTTGGCAGAATTGTATATGCAACAGATAGTCAGGCAGCATGGAGTCCCTGTCAGTATTGTGTCAGACAGAGATACCCGTTTTACATTACATTTTTGGAAGAGCTTACATAGCCTGGGTACCAAGTTAAGATTTAGCACGGCTTACCATCCCCAGACAGACGGGCAATCAGAAAGAACAATTCAGACTTTGGAAGACATGTTGCGAACTTGCACTCTGGATTTTGGAGGATCTTGGGAGAGCTACCTCCACTTAGTCGAATTCTCATACAACAACAGTTATCAAGCCAGTATCCAGATGGCGCCATTTGAAGCACTATATGGTAAGAAGTGTAGGTCGCCACTGGCATGGGATGATATTGGAGAGAGGAAGATGTTAGGCCCGGAAATGATTGTCCAGACAGTTGAGGTGGTCAAGGGAATTAGAGAGCGACTTCGAGTTGTGCAGGATCGGCATCGTCATTGGGCGGACCAGCATCGTAGGCCGCTAGAGTTTTCCGTTGGGGACGACGTGTTCTTACGGATCTCACCTACCCGTAGGGTCATTAGATTTGACGTTAGCGGGAAGTTGAGTCCGCGGTACGTGGGCCCGTTTGTTATCTTTGATCGGATAGGCGATGTTGCTTATCGTTTATCCCTTCCACCTTCGTTACGAGAGGTGCATGTGTCATGACCCGCTACCCAAATTGTTGGGCCAGGCCGAGTCATGCCCAGCCTACGTTGAGATAAAATGTAGTAAGCTGTTCTAGAGACAACAGGATAAGGCTAAATGTGCTAACAGTTCTATAAGTGAAGAAGAATCATAAATGCTCCAAACACAAAAGTCGTCGTATATAGTGAAATGTCCAAGTACAAATGAACTGTAAAGTAAAACTGGATACATGTCCAGTTACAAAAGATATAGTCTAATATATGTCTACTCTCAAAAGTCTAAGTAAACAAAAGACAACTAGGCGAGGTTCCCCGTAGGAACATCCTCGTAAAGCAGAGCCGGGTCCTCGGCAGTATCTCCATAGTATGTGTCACAGAGTAACTCCTCCTCAGTAAGGACACCTACAACGTTATCCTGTCAGGACGGGAGCAAGTACTAAATCTAGCAAACTAGCATATGAAATATGGAAATGAACATGAGAGAAAAATAACTGGAAACATGGCATCACCCAATCTATCATGGCAAGGATACATATGTCATAGAGACAGATTTACATGTAATGTTTAAAACTGTAGCAGGTACGTGATCGGTCAATAGATGTACAATGTGCTGGAGGGCACATAATGAAATGTACATATGTATAAGTTAACAAGCATAGGTGTACATCCGTACAGACATGCGGGGTAATGGCCTGCGGCAAGGTATGCATATAAAATGCGACCTCGCTCGCTACTGTAGGGGGGTCGTGATCACGTACAATACTATCAGTTTCCCCATAACCCATATTCTAATCATGTGAGAGATACATCAAGACTGTTCTAAGCATGGTAGTAACTGAAAGTACAACATGTAGAGATCTAACTTGCTACCCCAAGGATCAGCATTTAACATGGTGGGGTTTGCAGTTCATTTTATGTGACAATATGTAAAGTTCGTAGAAAGTACTTGCCTCTAGCAAAGCAAAACAAAACAAGCTACGATAACAATGCTATGGATGTCTGGTAGCTCGTCACTGTAGAAGTAAATGCAATAATTTAGTTTTTACACTAAGCTAAAATACTAGGACACTAATTGGTGAAACACGACTTGTGATTGGGCACCTAGCCAAAATGATGATTTTGGCATAGGAGACCAATGTGGGGTGACACACTACTTTAACTAACTTCCTAGGGTCTTTACACTAGTGAAGGGTGGGGTTCAACACGGCTAAAACTCAAAATAACACAAAGGCTACAAGTCGTAATTAATCAATAAATAAATCAAAAGACCATTGTGTTCTAACAATTTTGAGATAGACAAAAGTCCTAGTTTTTCTTAAAGTAAAGTACCAAAGTGATCTTTGTTAATCATAGAAATTTATTATAATTTTTCTGGAATTTATTAACCAGTACAAGTATTTAATAAAAATCAGGTTTCCTAAGTATACAGAAAATGAGTTTTGGTTTCATATGCCAAATTAGTGGCAAAACAGTAACTTAAATACTACAAAAATTATACTAAATTAGCTAACTTAACATAGTATCTAAAAACTATTTTTCCATAATTTTAGCAGTACTTTAAGTATTTTTAGAAAATCAAAAACAGCATTGCACACAATAATTAATTATCTGCGTATTTTGTCCATGTATATAATTTGAACCAAAGTTCAAATACAGGACCCAAGGCCATGAATCAAGTCCAATATGACTTGTACAGGTCTTGAATGTGTGAAAACACATTTGGGCCCAAATACCCATGCTAGGCTTGGACACCAAATGGTTGCAGTAATTTAAATACAATAAAAATACAATTTGGTAATAGTCAAAATAAATATTATTATTTTAATATGGTAAAGTTATGCATAGTAACTATAAAAGTATGAACATTATTTTATAAAGATAATTTACACTAAGCTAAGTGAAATACATATATAAAATAGTATATATATATACATAAATATATATGTATACATAATACATATATATATATATATATATATATATATATATATATATATATATATATATATATATATATATATATATATATATATATACACACACATAGAATAATAAAGTACAAAAAAATGAAGTATAAAAAAAATAGCAAGTATATATACATAAATATAGTATATATAATAATACATATATATATACAAATATATGTATATACATATATATATAATTTATACATAAATATAACAGAAAAATACAAAGAAAAAAGGAAAAGAAAAAGAAAAGGAAAAGACAGCAGTGGCAGGGGCTCGAACCCGAGCCAACAGAGCGGGGGGGGGGGGGGGGGGGTTTAGGCTAGGTCGGGCTGGCCAGGGGGTCAGCCCGCTGCTCGTGTTAAGGGTTAGGGTTTTGATTCTTTTATTTAGTTTAGGTTAGCATTTATATAAAAAAAAAATATAAACATCTGTCCTGTGTCCTGACAGTTAAGGACACAGGATTTCTCGTGTCCGTGCTTTGCACGACACGCACGAAGGCTAGAACGTGTGTCGAGACACTGGACAAGTGTCCCCGTGTCCTGGCGAACCACGCACGTGGCTTTGGGACACGTACGACACGAGATGGGCTCTGCTACTCACGTGTCCGACTTCGGGGGAAAGTTTTCGAAGGCGGAGACGGCGGCTAGGGGCGTTGGGACGCTGGCGGAGCGGTGGCGATCGACGCGTCTCGGCATGGCGAGCTCGTCGGCGGTGGTTGTCACCCCCAGTTTCTAGAAACAGGGGTATTTTTGTAATTTTCCACTCTAAAAATTATTTTTAAATTATTTATTTATTTATTGTATTATTTTGGGGATATTTGAATCGGGTTCAAATTTCAACTCATTTCGAGTTGTTTTGACTTGTTCCGGGGACCCGGGGTAGATTTGACCTTAGCGGGCCCACACACTAGTTAGCCATGGCCCACATGTCAGTATTTTGGTTAGAGTCTAGACTAATTATTTTTAGTTAAGACTAAGTTAGTTTAGTTATTTTAGGTTTGACTAAACTACCCCCAAAACCCTAAGCAACTTGTAAAGGACTAATAAAACAAATAGGAGGACAAACTTGTAATTACCATAGGGGGGAAATGGAGCATATGGCCGGCCACATTAGGTTGTGGGGAGGAGTAAGAAAAATCCCATTCTCTTTATTCCAATCCACTTTTGCATCTTCTTCTCCAAAGGGACTTTTCTATTTTGGGAGCTCCACCATTCTTCAACCTCCAAGAATAGGTATTCTCTTCTCCAAATAATTTCTTCTTCTCATGTAGAATGGTTAGAAAACCCCATAGGAGAGTGCCCCATGGTTGTGTCTCCATTAGAGACCATTTTGTGTCCTTTTGGGCATTTTTAGAGGTGTCCTCATGTAGGTTTGTGTCCTAATAGGAAAAACCCTCTTTTTGGACACATGGATTGTGTTGTGCATTGGTTTTGGGTGTGTTCCCATTTATTCCAGATTTTTAATGTATTTTAGAATGTTTCCATGTATTATTTCCTTGGATATATATATATATATATATATATATATATATATATATATATATATATATATATATATATATATATATATATATATATATATATATATATATATCATTATCTATATATATATATATATGTATATATATATATATGGAGGAATATATATTGTGGATATATTTGTGATGTAGTGTTGTGATGTGTTGGGAAGGGGGGGACAGTAGGTTCGGCCAACCTAGGGGGAGTTGGGTTGAGTGTGTGTGAGTATTTATGGATATATATGTGTTTATATATATCATTCTATATATATAGTTATATATATTTGTGGTTTATATATTATGTGGGATATATATATATATATATATATATATATATATATATATATATATATATATATATATATATATATATATATATATATATATATATATATATGGTTGTGTGTGTGGCTTGATGTTGGTTGGTAGGGGGCTACATAGGTTCGGCCATGGGGGTGTTGTATGTATGTTTGTGTAGTGTAGAGGGGTGTAGGAGGAGTGGTTGGTGTTAAGTTTGAGTGGTTTGTTGAGTGTATATATGGAGGAGTTTATAGAGGAGTTTGAGAGAGAGGTTTGTGGGTTTTAGGAGGGGGAAAACCCCCCTATTTTTGGACTGAATTCAGCAGCCATATGGCTGTCCAAAACAGGCCATACCATCCCCAAATTGTTGTCCAAACCCACCACAAATTCAGCCCACTTTTCCCACTTGAACATCTCCTTTAACCCCATCATTTGCCCACCTAACACCACCACCAAACCACTTCAAATTCAGCCCTATAACACCATAAATGACAGCCCTCCAAACCCACAAAATCAGTCCCCCAAGTCCCCAAAATCAGTCCATATTTGCCAATGTGTATATGTGAGTGTTTGTGAGATATTGTGTGTGTGTTTGAGAGCTTAGTGAGGAAACTAGTATCCTATAGTATGGCCTATGTCTAAACCAATAGGAAACCTATAGGAAACCTATGAGAGTGGTATTTATGAGTGTGTATCATGAGAGTGAGTGGTATAGATGAGCGTGGTAGATAGAAGGGTAAATTCATGATACGGTAAGTTGGTAATAGGGAAAACCATACCCCGTATCCCAACATGGCCTAGATACCTAGGATACCCATTATTCTTGGTAGGTAAACCCTAGGTAGGTTGATATCTAGCTACCCTAAGGAGTCTAGGTTGGTACCATGGGTATTTGCAAGGTTACCTTGGGATTGGGTAAGGTTTTGGGATTTGTCTTAGAAGGGTAAATACTAGTTTTGCCTAGAAATAGGATATTAGTGTTAGAAGTCTAAGATGGTGTTAGAACTTGATCCCCGTGATTGGTAATGATCAAATATGGTACTCTAAGACTAGTTTTGACGTCGGTTGACCGTTTTGACCAAAAGTCAACAAAAGTCAACCGAAGGTCAAACTTAGCCTTTAAGCGACCCGATTTGACCGAAACCAACCCAGAGTTGACCAGTTGACTGAAAGTCAACAGTTGGTCAACATTAGACTAGTTTAACCTAGGGTTGACCCAGAGTTGACCAGAGTTGACTTTTTAACCAAAAGTCAACTGTAAGTCAACCGTTGATCCCGATTGACCTAGTTCGACTTGGAATGACTTCCAGTGACCTAGTATGACCTAGTATAAACCAGTATAGCCTAGTATGACTCAGTTTGACCTAGATTGACCTAGTATTGACTTAGACTTGCATTCATGGCTTGTATTAGCTTCCTTTTTTAGTATTTAGCCCTGTTTAACTCATAGTATCTTATTTTAGGTCTGTGATCACTCTGAGTATCTGTTCACCTATCAGCTCAGGACCACAGGCGAGTACATTCACTGATAGTTTTCATTGTCTTGATATCTACTATATCCGATTCAGTTGTAGTGTTTTACATGATTCCCGACACGACGGTTCACGGACTAGTATACGTCGGATCCAGTCATGAGATGTTATTCCTTGTCTCCCTTGGTATATGAGTATGTGATATTTCTGTGTTCTTGTACTTGTATAGACATGGACTTGAGAGTGGGTTGATCACCTGCTTTTAAGTCCCGTGTCATGACGTATTATGTCCGGATCCATGATACTATTCGGGGATGGAAGAATTATTAGGGGTTATGTGATCAAAGCCCCAAGTCACTATTTTGCTAGCGCTACCCTCACCTCACGTAGGGTGTAGCAGATACTCCATGTCCATGTTATCCAGGTTGGCCGGCATGACCCTTTCTAGATTTTCATGTGATTGTCGGGCCAAGTGGATAACCCTACCATGATTCCCTAGCCGATCATATATTGCTCTAATAATTCAAATCATATTTTACATTATTGCTATATCTTATATTCCAGTTCAGCTTTACTTACTGTACTTTTCACCATGCTATGATTTATTTCTCACATGCTCTACCTGTTTTTACTGTACCATATTTTGACTAAGTTCTGTTTGAAAGAAGGGTTGCAACCCCGGTCCTTGTTTGGTTTAAGGGTTGTAACTCGGCTTTCAAATGGTTTCCATGTCACTTATATCTTTGTCGTGTATTCCATTATGCTGTCTCTTATAGTATTTCTCAATTCATATGGAACTGCTGTTGGTGTTTGTACTTGCTCATTTTCCTGACAGGATACCGTTGACAAATTTTACAGATGATTTAGAGGCTGATTGCCTGACTTACTACGGGATAGAGTCTGATGGACTGGACCTAGATAGTGGCTTAGTGGTAGAGCCACTAGACTTCGCCTACCCGGAGTAGCCTAGTTAGTTAGGTTTGCCTGGCCTGCGAGCCAGCTAGTTTATTTTCTGTTGTAGTATCTTTATACTTATTATTATTCTGAGACTCTGGATTTTGTGTTAACTGTGACTTGTGGATATTTTTGGACTCGTTTCTTGCTTATTCTATCATATCTCTTTTTCATGCTTTCTACCTTAGTTTTGATATATGTGATTGAGACTGTATTTCTATGTTCCTTCGTTCGGAGTGTATATACTGTATAGGTACATTTATCTGTTTTAGTCGTAGTATTTACAGACCCTATATACAGCGTTCTACCGCCAATACTGTGGCGTAGGCTGGACGTAACCGCTTCTCGTGCCCCTAATCAGGGTGCGGGTCGTGACACATTTTTGTGGTGGCCCATGCAGGTCTGAGTCGCAAATAGTGCGATCTCGTAATGGTGCTCGACATAGAGTACTAATTACGAGCCTGCGTCTAGGATGTAGGATCTAGGGTATGGTAGGAGTTACTCAATCACATTTTAGGAAAATTCTGATCTTTTGATTACCATGACAACTCTTCTTACATTTGAATTCAATTGTCCTTCTTTGATAATATCTTATCTTGTGCCATATTGATCTCTTGGGTTCAATTCATCTTCAGGATGACAGTGACTCATTCTCTGGCAGCAGGGCCCAGTACAGTTCCAGAGAGGTCAGATCCGGGAGGTCTTCCACCTCCGACTACAGGAGCAGCAGTCGAGAGAGTAGTAGCCTCAGTCCCTGCCCTTCAGGCAGGAGTAGCAGCGGCAGTTCCCGGAGGTCTTCCACCTCCAGCTGGAGGAGCTGCAGTTCAGGGAGCAGCCATGTCAGTTCCTGCCCTTCCGACGGGAGCACCAGCAGCGACGGTTTCAGGAGGTCTTCCACCTCCAGCAGCGAGATCGTCCATGGTCATTCCAGACATTCTTCCACTGCCGCCTAAGCTACCGGCAGACACCCAGGGGATGATGGCCCTTCTGCAGCAGATGTTACAGACGCAGCAGCGCCAGACAGAGGTGCTGAGACAGACGATGAAGAACTCGCACCAATTAGCTATGGCAGCAGTGGAGAGAGGTGCACCGGCTACAGTTGAGGGAGCACCAGCACAGCAGCAGGGCCAGGGGAGGCCCGGTACGCATCTCGACTTCCGAAAGATGAACCCACGAGATTTCAGGGGTACCGAGGGTATCCTATACGCGGACGACTGGCTAGAGGATGTCCAGCGGAGTTTGGAGTTGGCAGAGGTCCCGAGAGGTCTGTGGGTGACTTCTGCAGCGAGCCAGTTCTTCGACATAGCGCTGACATGGTACCGCACGGATCCGCGTGCGTCGGTTAGAGGTATATCTTGGAAGGACTTCAGAAAACTCTTTAAGGAGAAGTTCTACCCAGATGTAGCCTTAACAGCTTTGGGTGGGGCAGTTTGCCAGTCTGGAGCAGGGGAGCTCGTCGGTCGACGAGTACGCAGCAGAGTTTTTTCGCCTGAGCAGGTTTGTACCAAGTTTGGTTCAGGACGAGGGGTGCAAGGCCTGGAAGTTCAAGAGGGGTCTCATTCACGCAGTGCGCACTCGCACGTCCGGGCGACGAGACGCTACCTTTGAGCAGATTTTGATGGAGGCCCAGATTGCTGAGGAGGACTTTGGCCTTAAGCCGAAGAGGAACAATGATGCTTTCGGATCCAGTTCGAGTGCAGGGCCAGCGAAGCACCCACATTTCCAGCAGAGGCAGTTCCAGCAGCATCAGGGTCAGGGTCAGGGCCGGAGGCCAGCTACACAGTGAACCTTCTGCGGGAAGCCAGGGCACACTCGAGAGGTTTGTAGGAAGAGATTGGGCGTCTGCTTGTACTGTAGGGCGCCTGACCACCAGCTGAGGGATTGCCACGCTAGTAGAATTCGAAGAGACCAGGACGGAGTGCAGCAGGCTAGAGGAGGCCAGCAGGGGCGTGCATTCGCCATGACAGTTGAGCCCACTCAGGCAGTGGCGGAGCAGATAGCAGGTTCCAATCTTTCAATCTCATTCCGCATTTGCTTCCTTATAAACTGTCTTGAATTTCGATTCCATCTGTTCCTTGTCTGTTTGATGAAAGTTTGTTCTTGTGATGTGATATTTTGAGATAAGTCGTATGGGCTAGGTCGCCTCGATTATGAGATTTTAGAATCCTCTAGGGTCATGCTAGCAGACAGAGTGAGGACATATAGTCGGACTATGGACGTATTCCTAGGGCGTGGGAATTTAAGGTTTTCGCTGCCAAGCTAGCGGCATGCGAAAATTTTAAATACCATGATTCTAGAGGTTTGTACCGTAGTTGAGGACTCTGTGATTATCGTAGCCTTGCTCACTGGTATGACGGAGATTCTGGATATCATGATGATTGGACAGACGCGTACGATTATCGAAAATTACATGATTTTTTGTTGTTTTGTGTGTTGCTTCGTTTTAAGTTTTTGGTTGATTCTTTTAAGGTGGATAGACTCATGTTTGAGAGTAATTCTAAATTTTATAAATTTAGTCATTTAATTCCTATTTTGATTTTGAGAATTTAATCATTTTAAAATTTTAGCCATGACTTGTGAATTTGAAATTTTACTATTGTTTGGTTTTAATTTCGAGGACGAATTTTTTTAAGGTGGATAGATTTGTCACCCCCAGTTTCTAGAAACAGGGGTATTTTTGTAATTTTCCACTCTAAAAATTATTTTTAAGTTATTTATTTATTTATTGTATTATTTTGGGGATATTTGAATCGGGTTCAAATTTCAACTCATTCCGAGTTGTTTTGACTTGTTCCGGGGACCCGGGGTAGATTTGACCTTAGCGGGCCCACACACTAGTTAGCCATGGCCCACATGTCAGTATTTTGGTTAGAGCCTAGATTAATTATTTTTAGTTAAGACTAAGTTAGTTTAGTTATTTTAGGTTTGACTAAACTACCCCCAAAACCCTGAGCAACTGGTAAAGGACTAATAAAACAAATAGGAGGGCAAACTTGTAATTACCATAGGGGGGAAATGGAGCATGTGGCCGGCCACATTAGGTTGTGGGGAGGAGAGAGAAAAACCCCATTCTCTTTATTCCAATCCACTTTTGCATCTTCTTCTCCAAAGGGACTTTTCTATTTTGGGAGCTCCACCATTCTTCAACCTCCAAGAATAGGTATTATCTTCTCCAAATAATTTCTTCTTCTCATGTAGAATGGTTAGGAAACCCCATAGGAGAGTGCCCCATGGTTGTGTCTCCATTAGAGACCATTTTGTGTCCTTTTGGGCATTTTTAGAGGTGTCCTCATGTAGGTTTGTGTCCTAATAGGAAAAACCCTCTTTTTGGACACATGGATTGTGTTGTGCATTGGTTTTGGGTGTGTTCCCATTTATTCCAGATTTTTAATGTATTTTAGAATGTTTCCATGTATTATTTCCTTGGATCTATATATATATATATATATGGTTATATATATATATATATATATATATATATATATATATATATATATATATATATATATATATATATATATATATCATTATCTATATATATATATGTATATATATATATATGGAGGAATATATATTGTGGATATATTTGTGATGTAGTGTTGTGATGTGTTGGGAAGGGGGGGACAGTAGGTTCGGCCAACCTAGGGGGAGTTGGGTTGAGTGTGTGTGAGTATTTTTGGATATATATGTGTTTATATATATCATTCTATATATAGTTATATATATTTGTGGTTTATATATTATGTGGGATATATATATATATATATATATATATATATATATATATATATATATATATATATATATATATATATATATATATATGGTTGTGTGTGTGGCTTGATGTTGGTTGGTAGGGGGCTACATAGGTTCGTCCATGGGGGTGTTGTATGTATGTTTGTGTAGTGTAGAGGGGTGTAGGAGGAGTGGTTGGTGTTAAGTTTGAGTGGTTTGTTGAGTGTATATATGGAGGAGTTTATAGAGGAGTTTGAGAGAGAGGTTTGTGGGTTTTAGGAGGGGGAAAAACCCCCTATTTTTGGACTGAATTCAGCAGCCATATGGCTGTCCAAAACAGGCCATACCATCCCCAAATTGTTGTCCAAACCCACCACAAATTCAGCCCACTTTTCCCACTTGAACATCTCCTTTAACCCCATCATTTGCCCACCTAACACCACCACCAAACCACTTCAAATTCAGCCCTATAACACCATAAATGACAGCCCTCCAAACCCACAAAATCAGTCCCCCAAGTCCCCAAAATCAGTCCATATTTGCCAATGTGTATATGTGAGTGTTTGTGAGATATTGTGTGTGTGTGAGAGCTTAGTGAGGGAACTAGTATCCTATAGTATGGCCTATGTCTAAACCAATAGGAAACCTATAGGAAACCTATGAGAGTGGTATTTATGAGTGTGTATCATGAGAGTGAGTGGTATAGATGAGCGTGGTAGATAGAAGGGTAAATTCATGATACGGTAAGTAGGTAATAGGAAAAACCATACCCCGTATCCCAACATGGCCTAGATACCTAGGATACCCATTATTCTTGGTAGGTAAACCCTAGGTAGGTTGATATCTAGCTACCCTAAGGAGTCTAGGTTGGTACCATGGGTATTTGCAAGGTTACCTTGGGATTGGGTAAGGTTTTGGGATTTGCCTTAGAAGGGTAAATACTAGTTTTGCCTAGAAATGGGATATTAGTGTTAGAAGTCTAAGATGGTGTTAGAACTTGATCCCCGTGGTTGGTAATGATCAAATATGGTACTCTAAGACTAGTTTTGACGTCGGTTGACCATTTTGACCAAAAGTCAACAAAAGTCAACCGAAGGTCAAACTTAGCCTTTAAGCGACCCGATTTGACCGAAACCAACCCAGAGTTGACCAGTTGACTGAAAGTCAACAGTTGGTCAACATTAGACTAGTTTGACCTATGGTTGATCTAGAGTTGACCAGAGTTGACCAGAGTTGACTTTTTGACCAAAAGTCAACTGTAAATCAACCGTTGATCCCGATTGACCTAGTTCGACTTGGAATGACTTCCAGTGACCTAGTATGACCTAGTATGAACCAGTATAGCCTAGTATGACTCAGTTTGACCTAGATTGACCTAGTATTGACTTAGACTTGCATTCATGGCTTGTATTAGCTTCTTTTTTTAGTATTTAGCCCTGTTTAACTCATAGTATCTTATTTTAGGTCTGTGATCACTCTGAGTATCTGTTCACCTATCAGCTCAGGACCACAGGCGAGTACATTCACTGATAGTTTTCATTGTCTTGATATCTACTATATCCAATTCAGTTGTAGTGTTTTACATGATTCCCGACACGACGGTTCACGGACTAGTATACGTCGGATCCAGTCATGAGATGTTATTCCTTGTCTCCCTTGGTATATGAGTATGTGATATTTCTGTGTTCTTGTACTTGTATAGACATGGACTTGAGAGTGGGTTGATCACCTGCTTTTAAGTCCCGTGTCATGACGTATTATGTCCGGATCCATGATACTATTCGGGGATGGAAGAATTATTAGGGGTTATGTGATCAAAGCCCCAAGTCACTATTTTGCTAGCGCTACCCTCACCTCACGTAGGGTGTAGCAGATACTCCATGTCCATGTTATCCAGGTTGGCCGGCATGACCCTTTCTAGATTTTCATGTGATTGTCGGGCCAAGTGGATAACCCTACCATGATTCCCTAGCCGATCATATATTGCTCTAATAATTCAAATCATATTTTACATTATTGCTATATCTTATATTCCAGTTCAGCTTTACTTACTGTACTTTTCACCATGCTATGATTTATTTCTCACATGCTCTACCTGTTTTTACTATACCATATTTTGACTAAGTTCTGTTTGAAAGAAGGGTTGCAACCCCGGTCCTTGTTTGGTTTAAGGGTTGTAACTCGGCTTTCAAATGGTTCCCATGTCACTTATATCTTTATCGTATATTCCATTATGCTGTCTCTTATAGTATTTCTCAATTCATATGGAACTGCTGTTGGTGTTTGTACTTGCTCATTTTTCTGACAGGATACCGTTGACAAATTTTACAGATGATTTAGAGGCTGATTGCCCGACTTACTACGGGATAGAGTCTGATGGACTGGACCTAGATAGTGGCTTAGTGGTAGAGCCACTAGACTTCGCCCACCCGGAGTAGCCTAGTTAGTTAGGTTTGCCTGGCCTGCGAGCCAGCTAGTTTATTTTCTGTTGTAGTATCTTTATACTTATTATTATTCTGAGACTCTGGATTTTGTGTTAACTGTGACTTGTGGATATTTCTGGACTCGTTTCTTGTTTATTCTATTATATCTCATTTTCATGCTTTCTACCTTAGTTTTGATATATGTGATTGAGACTGTATTTCTATGTTCCTCCGTTCGGAGTGTATATACTGTACAGGTACATTTATCTGTTTTAGTCGTAGTATTTACAGACCCTATATACAGCGTTCTACCGCCGATACTGCGGCGTAGGCTGGACGTAACCGCTTTTCGTGTCCCTAATCAGGGTGCGGGTCGCGACAGTAGTTGGGGGCTGTGACACTCGGCGTAGGGGCGGCGCTGGGGGTCTCACCGGAGTTAGGGTTAGGTCTAGGGTTTTGTGGAAGAACGGGGGCTGTGGCGGTCGTCGGTGGTCGGGGATGTGGTAGCTAGGTCGGGGGGGGTTGCTGGGGTTAAAATAGGGGGGAATCGAGGCGGTCGGGCAGCCGGGAAAGGCGGGGGCAGGGCGGTGAGTCGGTCGGGGCAGTCGTCGGGGGTAGGTTAGGGTTTTGCACTAGAGTCCCTAGGTTTTAGGTAATTGCATTTAGGTCCTATCGGGTCTAAGTGCAAATAAAAATTTGCACTCCACACACTAAAACAATTAATAAATTATAAACTAATATACTAACAATTCTAATAATTGCAAAACACTATTAAAACAATTCAGAAAATTATAAAATGCTATTAAAACATTTAAATAAATAAAAAAAATGATATTTTTTGTATTTAAAACTCATTAAAAATTTATTTAAAAATTCTAGAAAATTCCTAAAATCATATTAAATTATTTTAAAACCAATAATGATATTTAATAATTAATTAACACTAGTTTAATAAATTTTTGAAAATCAGGGGTTGACAAGTCTTCCCTCCTTGAAAAATTTCGTCCTCGAAATTCACAAGGATTAAAGACCCTACAATATTCTAATATAACAAGCAATGCAACAAAATGACTAAGGCTGCGATCGAAACTAACCTCTAAGGTATCAAGCGGGAACGGGTGGTTCCCTCGCAGCGGTTGGATCGAACAAGTAAGGGTATCTCTCCCTCATGTCCGACTCCCTCTCCCAAGTAGATTTACCTGGGGAGTGACGGCTCCAAGCTACTCGTACTAGGGGTATAACCTTGTTTCTCAGCCTCTTCTCTCTCCTGTCTAATATCTCTACTGGCTGCTCAGAAACTGTAAGGCTCGGTCCGACCTCCAACTCTGAATGATCTAGCACATGACTGGGGTCTGGAACATATCTCCTCAGCTGAGATACGTGAAAAACATCGTGAACTCCTGCTAGGTTGGGTGAGTGCAACCCTGTAAGCTACCTCTCCGATCCTGCCGAGTATCTCGAACGGCCCGATGTATCTGGGGCTCAGCTTTCCTCCTCGTCCGAACCGGATCGTCCCTCTAGTAGGTGATATCTTCACTAGCACCATATCACCATCTGCGAACTCCATCGGTCTGCGACTAGCATCAGCCCAGTGTTTCTGCCTATCCTGAGCTACTCTGAGCCTGTCTCTGATCATCCCGACTTTCTCTGTTGCATCCGTGATCTTCTCTGGCCCAAGCATAACTCTGTCTTCGACATCATCCCAAAAGAGCGGTGTGCGGCATCGTCGTCCATATAACGCCTCGAAAGGAGACATACCAATACTGGCCTGGTAGCTGTTGTTGTATGAAAACTCTACCAAGTGCAGATGGCTCTCCCATGATCCTCCGAAGTCCAGCACGCAGGTCCTCAGCATATCCTCTAGTGTCTGTATCATCCTCTCGGACTGCCCATCTGTCTGCGGGTGATACGCCGTACTGAACTTGAGCCTACTGCCCAACTCCTCCTGCAAGCTCCTCCAGTAGTGGGATGTAAATCTGCTGTCTCTGTCTGACACGATGCTCATCGGCACTCCGTGTAAGCGAACTATCTGCTGCATGTATAGCTCTACCAACTTCTCGGTGGAAAGCCCCACCTTGAAGGGTATGAAGTGCGCACACTTCGTCAGCCTGTCTACGATGACCCAGATGGCATCCTTTCCTCCTTGGGAACGAGGAAGCCCTGAAACGAAGTCCATCGTAATATGTTCCCACTTCCACTCGAGAATGGGTAACGGTTGCAACAAACCAGCTGGCCTCTGGCGCTCCGCCTTGACCTGCTGGCAAACTAGGCATCTTGAGATGAAACGTGATACATCCTTCTTCATCCCGTGCCACCAAAGATGTTCCCGCAAGTCACGGTACATCTTGTTAGCACCAGGGTGAATAGAATATCTCGATCGATGTGCCTCCTACAAAATTGCCTCTACTAGCTCTCCCTTCGGCACGCACAATCAGCTGCCATGCCTCAGGGATCCATCCTCTGCTATAGTGAAGTCATCCAGCAATCCAGCTAATGCCTGGGGTCAAAGTCTGCGAAGGCTCTCATCTGTAGACTGTGCCTCCCGGATCTGCTCCATCAAACCTGACTGAATGTCAAGCGTCATCATCTGTATCACTGATCCTGGCCGAACTAGATCGATACCGAGCTTCTCCAGATCCTCCCGCAAATGCCGATCAATCATCAGGTACCATGCCATCGGATGCCTGCTCAGCGCATCCGCCACCACATTTGCCTTTCCAGGGTGATACTGTAAATCGATGTCGAAGTCTTTCATCAACTCCAACCATCGTCTTTGCCTCATGTTCAGCTCTTTCTGCGTGAACACATACTTCAAGCTTTTGTGGTCAGTAAAGATCTCCACACGCTCTCCGTATAAGTAATATTTCCATAACTTGAGTGCAAAGATCACCGCAGCTAACTCTAGGTCATGGTAGGATAATTCCTCTCATGAGTCCGCAATTGCCTAGATGCATAAGCAATTACTTTCCCATGCTGCTGTAGGACACATCCTAGCCCCTTCCCAGAAGCATCACTGTAAATGGTGAAACCTCCAGAACCTGAAGGTAAAGTCAGAACTGGAGCGGTCGTCAGCCTCCTCTTCAGCTCCTCAAATGCTGTCTGGCAGTCCTCTGACCAAATGTACTCTGCGTCCTTCCGCGTCAGCTTCGTCATGGGTTCAGCTATCCTAGCAAAGTCCTGGACGAACTTTCTATAATAGCCTGCTAAACCCAGAAAACTTCTGATCTCTGAAACTGACGTCGGAGCCTTCCACGTGTCAACTGCAGCAATCTTCCTGGGATCTACCGAGATTCCATCTCCAGTGACTACATGGCCGAGAAACTCCACTCGGTCTAAAAAGAACTCGCACTTCGGCAATTTGGCAAACAATCTCTCCTGCCTCAGAATCCCCAAAACTATCCGCAAGTGCTCTGCATGCTCCTCTGGCGTCTTCGAGTATATCAGGATGTCGTCGATAAACACTACGACGAACTTATCCAGATACTGGTGAAATGTCTTATTCATCAAGTTCATAAAGACAGCTGGCGTATTTGTGAGACCAAATGGCATCACCAGAAACTCGTACTGCCCGTACTTCATGTTGAACGCCGTCTTCTGGGTGTCTGCTGGCCTAACCTTCACCTGGTGGTACCCGGATCTCAAATCTATCCTGGAAAATACCTTCGCCCCGCTCAACTAGTCGAACAAATCATCTATCCTGGGCAGAGGATATTTGTTCTTGATAGTGATGACATTCAAGGCCCGATAGTCAATACACAACCGGACTGTACCATCCTTCTTAGGCACAAAGAGCACTGGCGCTCCCTATGGAGAAGCACTGGATCGAATAAAACCCTTTTTCAACAGGTCATCAATCTGCTCTTTCATCTCTATGGCCTCCTTGGGATTCACTCTATAGCAAGCCCGGGATACTGGTGATGAACCCGGCACTAAATCTATAGTGAACTCCACATCTCTGTCAGGCAAAAGTCCTGGAAGATCCTCTGGAAATACATCCATAAACTCCCTAATGATAGGGTGTGGCGGTGCTGCGTCCCCGACTGTAGCACAACAGTTCGGCTCTAGGCTGATCTCCGGCCCTGTCCTCCTGACACTGAATGGTGCTGTGCCTGGGGGACTGAACAAAATACTACCCTCATGACAATCTATAGATGCATGGGCATAGCTAAGCCAGTCCATCCCCAATATAATATCATAACCGGGGAGTGGCATCACAAAGAATCGCCCCTCAAACTCTCTCCCGGCTATCATAATAGAGCATCTATAGCTAGCTCTAATAGGCACTGGTCCTCCTCCCGTCATTACTCTACTAATCTCCGCAGTAGGTATAGATACTAAATGATGTTCTTGCATAAACTCTAATGATAGGAAGCTATGAGATGCACCAGAATCAAACAAGCATAGAGCTAGAAAAGTATACAAATAAACATGACCTGTGATAACGTCAGCTAAGTAATCCGGCTCCGAAACCTGCTCCGGCTCCGGCTCAAGGGCTAGGCTATAAACCTTCCCCTGAGGTCCCTTCTGCTGCTGCAGATGCTGTCCAAACCTCTGCTGCTGAGTCGGGAGCTGTCCTCTAGGCTTCGTTACTGGGCAGTCCTAAATCTGATGGGTGGCAGACCCACAAGCTAAGCACTGCTTCAACCTCTTCCTGCAAATGGAGCTGTCGTGCCCTGGTCTTCTGCAGAAAGAACATATAGCTCCCCTGTGCTGCTGTCGGGGGTCCCGAGGCTCTAACTGGCGGGGTCTGATGATGGGGTGTAGGGGGACGGTAAGTCTGCTCCTGATGGGTTGTTAGGAACCCCTGGATCAGTGTGAGCAGCTGGTTCCCGTCGAGTGTGACGGAAGCCTGGGTAGGTATAGTGATAGGGGGTGGTGGAAGTATCGGGTCCTGCTGGGCCTGTGATGTAGAAGGTGGTATCTGGGTCTGTGGATCTGTGGAGTCGGGGAAAGTGGTAGGTGGAGATGCATCAGTCAGCTGGTCAGCTGACTGGATATGGAGGGCCCCATTCTCGGGGGTAACATACTGGGATGAACGAGTAAGCACCATCTAAATTACACATAAAAAGACTTATAAGGACTTATTTAAAGTAAGTAATCATATGCAAGAAAATCTAATAGCAAACATGTGATGTATTTCCTATGTTGCAGTCCTAGCATTCCTCTAGGTGTTCTAAGCGTCTTTCCTAATATTGTCTAATTACCTTAAGTTCCTAATTGCATGCATGCTTGGTACAATAACGTAACCAAACAGTTTAGTCAGGACCTGCATGGGCCACCACTAAAAGCATGTCACGACCCGCTACCCAAATTGTTGGGCCAGGTCGAGTCATGCCCAGCCTACGTTGAGATAAAACGTAGTAAGCTATTCTAGAGACAACAGGATAAGACTAAATGTGCTAACAGTTCTATAAGTAAAAAAGAATCATAAATGCTCCAAACACAAAAGTCGTCGTATATAGTGAAATATCCAAGTACAAATGAACTGTAAAGTAAAACTGGATACATGTCCAGTTACAAAAGATATAGTCTAATACATGTCTACTCTCAAAGTCTAAGTAAACAAAAGACAACTAGGCGAGGTTCCCCGCAGGAACATCCTCGTAAAGCAGAGCCGGGTCCTCGGCAGTATCTCCATAGTATGTGTCACAGAGTAACTCCTCCTCAGTAAGGACACCTACAACGTTATCCTGTCAGGACGGGAGCAAGTACTAAATCTAGCAAACTAGCATATGAAACATGGAAATGAACATGAGAGGAAATAATTGGAAACATGGCATCATCCAATCTATCATGGCAAGGATACATATGTCATAGAGACAGATGTACATGTAATGTTTAAAACTGTAGCAGGTACGTGATCGGTCAATAGATGTACAATGTGCTGGAGGGCACATAATAAAATATACATACGTACAAGTTAACAAGCATAGGTGTACATCCGTACAGACATGCAGGGTAATGGCCTGCGGCAAGGTATGCATATAAAATGCGACCTCGCTCGCTACTGTAGGGGGGTCGTGATCACGTACAATACTATCAGTTTCCCCATAACCCATATTCTAATCATGTGAGAGATACATCAAGACTGTTCTAAGCATGGTAGTAACTGAAAGTACAATATGTAGAGATCTAACTTGCTACCCCAAGGATCAGCATTTAACATGGTGGGGTTTGCAGTTCATTTTATGTGGCAATATGTAAAGTTCGTAGAAAGTACTTGCCTCTAGCAAAGCAAAACAAAACAAGCTACGATAACAATGCTATGGATGTCTGGTAGCTCGTCACTGTAGAAGTAAATACAACAACTTAGTTTTTACACTAAGCTAAAACACTAGGACACTAATTGGTGAAACACGACTTGTGATTGGGCACCTAGCCAAAATGATAATTTTGGCATAGGAGACCAATGTGGGGTGACACACTACTTTAACTAACTTCCTAGGGTCTTTACACTAGTGAAGGGTGGGGTTCAACCCGGCTAAAACTCAAAATAACACAAAAAGCTACAAGTCGTAATTAATCAATAAATAAATCAAAAGACCATTGTGTTCTAACAATTTTTGAGATAGACAAAAATCCTAGTTTTTCTTAAAGTAAAGTACCAAAGTGATCTTTGTTAATCATAGAAATTTATTATAATTTTTCTGGAATTTATTAACCAGTACAAGTATTTAATAAAAATCAGGTTTCCTAAGTATACAGAAAATGAGTTTTGGTTTCATATGCCAAATTAGTGGCAAAACAGTAATTTAAATACTACAAAAATTATACTAAATTAGCTAACTTAACATAGTATCTAAAAACTATTTTTCCATAATTTTAGCAGTACTTTAAGTATTTTTAGAAAATCAAAAACAGCATTGCACACAATAATTAATTATCTGCGTATTTTGTCCATGTATATAATTTGAACCAAAGTTCAAATACAGGACCCAAGGCCATGAATCAAGTCCAATATGACTTGTACAGGTCTTGAATGTGTGAAAACACATTTGGGCCCAAATACCCATGCTAGGCTTGGACACCAAATGGTTGCAGTAATTTAAATACAATAAAAATATAATTTGGTAATAGTCAAAATAAATATTATTATTTTAATATGGTAAAGTTATGCATAGTAACTATAAAAGTATGAACATTATTTTATAAAGATAATTTACACTAAGCTAAGTGAAATACATATATAAAATAGTATATATATACATAAATATATATGTATACATAATACATATATATATATATATATATATATATATATATATATATATATATATATATATATATATATATATATACATATATATATATATATATATATATATATATATATATATATATATATATATATATATACATAAATATATATGTATACATAATACATATATATATATATATATATATATATATATATATATATATATATATATACACACACACACACACACATAGAATAATAAAGTACAAAAAAATGAAGTATAAAAAAACAGCAAGTATATATACATAAATATGTATATATATATATAATAATACATATATATAATAATACATATATATATAAATATATATATATATATATATATATAAAAATATATGTATATACATATATATATAATTTATACATAAATATAACAGAAAAAGACAAAGGAAAAAGGAAAAGAAAAGAAAAGGAAAAGACAGCAGTGGCAGGGGCTCGAACCCGAGCCAACAGAGCGGGGGGGGGGGGGGGGGGGGGGTTAGGCTAGGTCGGGCTGACCAGGGGGTCAGCCCGCTGCTCGTGTTAAGGGTTAGGGTTTTGATTCTTTTATTTAGTTTAGGTTAGCATTTATATAAAAAAAATATAAACATCTGTCCTGTGTCCTGACAGTTAAGGACACAGGATTTCTCGTGTCCGTGCTTTGCACGACACGCACGAAGGCTAGAACGCGTGTCGAGACACTGGACTAGTGTCCCCGTGTCCTGGCGAACCACGCACGTGGCTTTGGGACACGTACGACACGAGATGGGCTCTGCTACTCACGTGTCCGACTTCGGAGGGAAGTTTTCGAAGGTGGAGACGGCGGCTAGGGGCGTTGGGACGGTGGCGGAGCGGTGGCGATCGACGCGTCTCGGCGTGGCGAGCTTGTCGGCGGTGGTTAGGGGCTGTGACACTCGGCGTAGGGGCGGCGCTGGGGGTCTCGCCGGAGTTAGGGTTAGGTCTAGGGTTTTGTGAAAGAACGGGGGCTGTGGCGGTCGTCGGTGGTCGGGGATGTGGTAGCTAGGTCGGGGGGGTTGCTGGGTTTAAATAGGGGGGAATCGAGGCGGTCGGGCAGCCGGAAAAGTCGGGGGCAGGGCGGTGAGTCGGTCGGGGCAGTCGTCGGGGGTAGGTTAGGGTTTTGCACTAGAGTCCCTAGGTTTTAGGTAATTGCATTTAGGTCCTATCAGGTCTAAGTGCAAATAAAAATTTGCACTCCACACACTAAAACAATTAATAAATTATAAACTAATATACTAACAATTCTAATAATTGCAAAACACTATTAAAACAATTCAAAAAATTACAAAATGCTATTAAAACATTTAAATAAATAACAAAATGATATTTTTTGTATTTAAAACTCATTAAAATTTATTTAAAAATTTTAGAAAATTCCTAAAATCATATTAAATTATTTTAAAACCAATAATGACATTTAATAATTAATTAACACTAGTTTAATAAATTTTTGAAAATCAGGGGTTGACAAGTCTTCTCTCCTTGAAAAATTTTGTCCTCGAAATTCACAAGGATTGAAGACCCTACAATATTCTAACATAACAAACAATGCAACAAAATGACTAAGGCTGCAATCGAAACTAACCTCTAAGGTATCAAGCGGGAACGGGTGGTTCCCTCGCAGCGGTTGGATCGAACAAGTAAGGGTATCTCTCCCTCATGTCCGACTCCCTCTCCCAAGTAGATTCACCTGGGGAGTGACGGCTCCAAGCTACTCGTACTAGGGGTATAACCTTGTTCCTCAGCCTCTTCTCTCTCCTGTCTAATATCTCCACTGACTGCTCAGAAACTGTAAGGCTCGGTCCGACCTCCAACTCTGAATGATCTAGCACATGACTGGGGTCTGGATACTGTAAATCTGCCACACGGGCAGGGAGCGGTATCTGCTTATATTATTTATTGTACATTGTATATTGATAACGGGCGTCCCGCTGGGACTCGTCTAATTTATGATTGGCGCAATTGATTGACTGGGTAGACTAGCCTTGCTTGCACATAGTAAGAACTGAGGAATCCTTTATCGCATAATTCTAAGATAACTTGGAATCCACAATAGCAAGCCGTAGTAGTTGTATGGCCGTTTAAATTGATTTGGTTGTGTACTGTACCTACTTTGTTGACTAACTGAGATGATTAGAGTGTCGAGACATGACGGGCCAACTTCTGTCCTTGTTTGGTTGGGAGGTTGGTTCGAAGTGTCGTGACGTTATGTGAATCCCAGTAGCAAGCAGAGATCTATTATTATATTCTCTTAGTTACTGGTTTAAATTCCTTATATCGTGCTTCCTTGCGGTACTTGCTATTAGAGGTCTAACCTCTCTGGTTTTGCATGGCCAGATTTAGAGCCGGTTCTCGAAGACTCAGCTTACTTCCACCTCCAAGATGGTCAATACTAGAGGGATGATCGCAGGAGGACTCGAGTGGGTTCCTTACTTCCCGCTCGTTTTGTGAATTACTTTATACTTTACCGTTGGGCACCGACATGTTAGTCGGATTGTCTTGTATTTACTTTTACATAATTGTAACTAAAGTAGGCTGTACCTTGC
Organism: Iris pallida; assembly: GCA_029216955.1. Taxonomy (NCBI): domain Eukaryota; kingdom Viridiplantae; phylum Streptophyta; class Magnoliopsida; order Asparagales; family Iridaceae; genus Iris; species Iris pallida. Next base: position 2,135,496 of record JANAVB010006398.1, on the reverse strand, counting down.
TACATCATTTGGCTATGTTTTGTAAAGCCAGATATCAAGAACATTTTGACTAAGCGTTTGAGATGCCTTACTGCTTTATCTTACATGTTCTCTATTTTTGTTTCTTGCTTGAATGATTGAGACAATAGATGTGAAGTGACCATAGTAAGACTTTCACGTAGTATGCACCCCCTCGTCTTGTTAGACAACATTGATCGTATTATACGGTATTCATCTACCCGTAATACGTAGCTGGCTGAGTCATTCCCCCGCCCTCCAGTATTCTGGTTCTGGGGCGTGACACTGGTTCTCAGTACATGTTTCACTATGCTTTATACTGCTCTGAGTATCTACATGTTTTATACTGCTATCAGTACCTACCGTGCTTTATATCGATCTCAGTAGCTCTTACATGTTAGAACCTGGGTTATGGGGAAACTGATAGTAGAGTACGTGATCATGCCCCCTTTTCCGTACGTATGTACCGAGCAAGGTTGACATTTTATATGTATACCTTGTCGTAGGTGCACCAGCTGTATCTGTACGTATGTACGTCTATCGCTTGCTTACTTGTACGGAAGTATATTTTATTTACATGTGCCTCCTGCATATTGTACACCTATTGACGATCACGTACCTGCTCCAGTTTTAAACATTAGATATACATGTGTCACCTTGACAAATGTATTTTACCGTGATTTCAGTCATACCATGATTCCAGATATGCCATGTTCCCTATGTTACTATGATACTGTGATCCCAGTTGTACCATGAGGCCATGTTTCCAGTATTTTCTGTTTTATAGACTTATCACACCATGTTTCTTGTTGTATATCTCTTTCATTATATATTCAGTACTTTAGTTGTAGAGGTTGTACTTGCTCCCGTCCTGATAGGATAACGTTGTAGGTTCACTTTTCGAGAAGAAAATGCTATGTGATTCATATTATGGCACTGATTTTGAGGACCTGGCCTTAGCTCCAGAAGAGGCCCCAGCGGGGAACCTTGCTTAGATATCTTTCTTGTGTTTTGAGACTTAGACTTTGTTTTGAACTTATATTTGGATACTGGACTTTGTCTCCAGTTAGATACTTTGGAAGTGTATTATTAAGTCTGTACTTGTTTACTTTCGCTTATAGATGTTGTGTTGTGATGAACCCTTTAAATGTGATATTAGAACTGTTAACTGCTTAGATCCTTTATTGTCTATACTTAGAACAGCTTACTACGCTTTAACCAAGCGTAGGCTGGACATGGCTCGGCCCGGCCCAAAAATTTGGTTATCGGGTCGTGACACGTTCTCTGTTGGTGAGCTACGCCTCACCCCCGACATTGTAAGGCCTTACAGATGCGGGACTACTGATCAGCTTTTACTAGTATAATTATTGTAGGGATTTCGATGGATGTGATCCAGTTTGTTCTCTTCTACTCCATGATGCAACTACAAACATAGACAAAAGTCTATTTACTCTTAGGTCTAATATCAGGTTCCAACTCGATTATCATCTCGTATGTCAAAGATAATACGCCATACGGTAATCGCTTGTTGGTGAAAGATTATCCAACTTATTACCATCCCGTGTGTCGGAGCAACACGCCATATGGTAAAAATCGTTGGCAAAGAATCGTTCTTCAACTTATTTTACAATCTCGTGTGTCAAAAGACAACATGCCATATGGTAGTATCTAGTTGACTAGGAAACTGGATATAACTTAGATTATTCTATTAAGTTTTCCTAATCCTGGAACTTTCAAAATTTGACTAACTCCCGAAATTATTGAAAATTTCGGTAGAGTCTCCTTTGTATTTGTTGACCGAAAAGTTTTTAATAGACACATTAATAATCAAATATCCGGGTATGCCGATCCCTTCGGTGGAGCAACCCTCAACACCGGAACCACGCATTTATGTATATATGCAATTAAATCAAACTTTCTTACCTTAGCAAGCAAATAGACAATCAAGCAATTTATTTTGGACTTTTTCTTTCAAAAAACTTATCCAAACGAAATGGTTAGTAATACTATAATACAAAGTATAAAATTTTAATGTTGTCACATACTCAATAATTCTATATACTTGTGATATTGGCTAAGTTGAATCTAAAAGTTCAATTTAAATATATGCCACTATATACCATAATTTAGCTTCTTGAATACATAAAAAACTTAGAATTGAAGATTTATAGGTATATAGTTACCCTAACGTATAGGAACCTATAAACTCCCATTTTGACTAAATAATGATGTCCAAATATACTAAATAGGAATATTTTCCAAATGTTGACAGAATTGATATAATATGTTAAAACCGAAAACTAACTCATATGTAAACATATTTAATCCAAAAAATATAGAATATATATATATATATATATATATATATATATATATATATATATATATATATATATATAAAATATATATTCCCTTTAAGTGTATAGGTTAAGTCCCTAAATTATGCCAAGGTTTACAAATGTCCATGAATATATAAGTACAAAAATTTGTATCCACATATTGTATCAAAGTGTGTGTATATATATATATATATATATATATATATATATATATATATATATATATATATATATATATATATATATATATATATATATATATATATATATATATATATATGTGTGTGTGTGTGTGTGTGTGTAGGAGTTTCATGTAAATATATATATATATATATATGTATATATATATATATATATATATATATATATATATATATATATATATATATATATATATATATATATATATATATATATATATATATATATATTAGTTGTCATAATCCATAGAAAAAATTATCTTTATTGCTGCCCTTTGCTTACCTATTTGGTACTGTCAAATTACTAATATTAATATACCCCCCCTAAATTTATTTTATTTTATTTTATTATTTTTTTTACCCAGCCCTTTAAGACATGATAAATTTAGCCTAACACTCTCAATTTTTCAATCGAGACTTACTTTCCTCTCATGGATAAACTAAACCACCTAATGGGTTAAAATTTCTTCAGAGTCACTCGTAAGTAGAAGATTAATACCAGACTATGCTGTTATATCATGCAACAAAAGACGAAGGGTAATTAAATAAAACTAATAACACAAACTTTGAACATTTAAACATACTTTAATTTACATAGTGGGGGAAATACATATAATTCATAGCTAGGGAATTTCCCTTTCGGAAATTCCTTTAATTACAAAGAGTAGATAAACCTTACAAATAGTTATCCGACTAGTAAGCAGATTTGTACAACAACACAGCAGAAATAAGAAGACTAGAGCGCCAGAAAGATAGTAGTAGGAGATCCGGGTGGTCTGCATAAAGAAAGATGGATGACATTTTCTTAAAACATAAATTTTTTTAATTGCATACATAGATGATATTTTAGTCTTTAGCAAAAATAGACAAGATCATAGAGGACACTTACAAATAATCATTTCAGAATTTATAAATCATGGATTAATAATTAGTAAAAAGAAAATTTATCTATTTAAACCCCAAATAGAATTTTTAGGAGTTATTATTGGAGAAGGAAAAATTAAGCTTCAACCACATATTGTCCAAAAGGCCCTTGAGTTTCCTGATAAGCTTGAAAATTTAAAAGAATTACAACAGTTTCTAGGATTAGTAAACTATGCTAGATCGTTTATAAAGGACCTAGGAAAGATTGCTGGTCCTTTATATGCTAAAACTTCTCAAACAGGGCAGAAACATTTTAACCATGAAGACATTAAGATAGTAAGAGAAATAAAAGAACTTATTAAAAAACTACCAGAATTACAATTACCCCTTGATACAGATTATTTAATTATAGAAACAGATAGAAGTAATCTCGTTTGGGGAGCTGTTCTCCTGGCCAAACCAAACAAATATTCAGATAAAACTACAGAAAAAATATGCAGATATGCCAGTGGAAGATATAAAGAAAAAGGAAATATTAGCAGCATAGGCGCTGAACTATTAGCAATCTCTTATGCTTTAGATAGTTTTGAGTTATTTATAATTTCAAAGAAAGAAATCACTATTAGAACAGATTGCGAGGCAATTGTTGCTTTCCATAATAAAATGAATTTAGAAAGTAAAAGGTCTACTAGACGACGTTGGCTTAATTTCATCGATCATTGCCTTTATATTGGTTTGCAGATCTCCTTTGAACACATTAAAGGGATTAATAACATTGCAGCAGACATACTTAGTCGTCTCATTTATCAGAGTTCTCGAGGAAGCGTAGTGGGAATAGAAAGCAGCACAAAACCAAAAGCACAAAAATTACAAAAAATTTAGTCAAATGAATTACAAGTATGCTCCCTCTAACAGAAACTTTTTTATGTTACAGATGGACAGGCCTCCTGATCAAAGAATACTCCAACACTTTGGTAGTAGTCAGAATAATTTTAGCCAGAATCAGGTAGCACAGACTTCTTATTTTCAAGAAAGACTAAGATTTGGAACAGTAGAATTATTAGTTTTTCCAAACAGTAATATCTCTTTTAGAACTCAAACACACATATCTCTTTCAAAGGAGCAAAAATGCTTAGTTGACAACTTATGGATCTCTTTTCATAAAAAGACCAAAAATATTTTCTTGCAAGTATGAATGCATTGTCAGAACTATTTAGCCAGACCAAGACCAACTTTAAATTTTATGTTGTATTTAGAGGAAAGGTTCCAGGAGTGTATCATACCTGGATAGAAGTACTTGAGAATATAAAAGATTTTACCAGTCCACTTTACAAAGGTTTTCATTATTTATTGGAAGCATTAGATTTAGCAAGACAACATCTTGGAACAAATTATTTCGTTTCTCCATCTCTAAGAAGTGCACAAGACAAGCCTCTTGAGTTTTCCATTATCCATGATACTAATGAAAAGATTTTATTTTATGATCATTGCGAGGTACTCTCTAAAACTGTTAAAAGGTTAAACAAAAATATACAGGTTCTCGTCAGAGAAAAGCAGCAGCTTATTCAGAAGGTAGCAGACTTAGAAAGAAAAAATTTCCAGAATAAATTTCCACCAAAACAGACCTATCCTTTGGTATTTAATAAAAAGGATGAGTTGGATGTGCATTCTCCTGTGAATGTAGTTAAAGATTCTGTTGGGTCTATAATACCAACAGCTAGTCCGGTTTAAATGGCAACCGGTAAAGACATATCAAGTCCGTTGATGGCCGTGGCTTTGCATAAAAGCCAAGTTTCGGATTTTGCTGTATCCACAATCCCAGCAGCTAGTCCGGTTCAAACGGTAGCCGGTAAAGACATATCAAATCCGTTGATCGCTGCAGTTTTGCCCAAAAGCCGAGATAAACAGGTTGCTACTAATGAAGATAATCAACAGAGATTTTCAGAAGGATTTTTAGAATACAAGAAGGCCCATGAAAAAGACCTTGACAGGCTTCAAAAGATTTTAGACGGAGTCCAAGAAAGACATAAATCAGATGAGAAGGCTAACGCCAAGATCAAAATTGCTAGAAGAAAGAAGCTAAAATCAAAGAATATGATGGAAGAAGTCTCCAGAGCAATTGAAACAGGAATGAAAGAATTTTTTATGAAAGAAGATAAGAAAAAAGAAAGACAAAGGCTACCAGTAAAAGATATCACTGTATCGAGAGAAGACTCCAGCCCTAATGCAGACATGACCCCTGATGGTGATATGTCTCCTATGTCTTTTGACAGTGTTGCTGAGCATAACTTAGACACTATTTGCTGACTACTTTTGACATCACATCATCTTTGTCCTATACTGTTCGGTAGACCAGAGAAATCTTTTTAGGACAGATTCTCTCTATTTCTTACTTTGTCTCCTTGCATGACTCACCTCTTTTCTTCTTTTGCAAGACTCTTTCCCTTATCTGTCACTTCTTTGTCATGACTCGTGACTCACCCCCTCGACTGTCACTTCTTTCAATTCTCACCGTCCACCTGTTATAAATATGAAAAGTCAATTTACCCTCACTTTATTGCCCTTTATTGGGCATTACCTGTCCATTGGGTTTTCAGAACCCGTATAAATAAGGGACTCCTCAGCTGCTAGAAAGCAGAACGCAGACCACCCGGATCTCCTACTACTATCTTTCTGGCGCTCTAGTCTTCTTATTCCTGCTGTATTGTTGTACAAATCTGCTTACTAGTCGGATAACTATCTGTAAGTGTTTATCTACTCTTTGTAATTAAAAGGATTCCCGAAAGGGAAATTCCCTAGCTATGAATTATATGTATTTCTCCCACTATGTAAATTAAAGTATGTTTAAATGTTCAAAGTTTGTGTTTATTAGTTTTATTTAATTACCCTTCGTCTTTTGTTGCATGATATAACAACATAGTCTGTTATTAATCTTCTACTTACGAGTGACTCTGAAGGAATTTTAACCCATTAGGTGGTTTAGTTTATCCATGAGAGGAAAGTAAGTCTCGATTGAAAAATTGAGAGTGCTAGGCTAAATTTATCATGTCTTAAAGGGCTGGGTAAAAAAAAAGTTTTTTCGGGGGAAAAAACAATGATTCATAGAATATGCTAGGGAAAAGTACTGAGTAGGACATACAAAATTATAAATTTCACCTATAGAAAAAATTATCTTTATTGCTGCCCTTTGCTTACCTATTTAGTACGGTCAAATTATTGATTACGTTAAGAATTTGGAAGATCTCATTAATCTCCTACAAAAGGAAGAAGTATATATTAATTTGGCTAATTTGAACAAAAGATAAAGAGAAGAATAATAAGCCTTTTAGTAAGTTTTTTAGTCTACTAATATTAATATACCCCCTATTTTGGAGGAGGTTAATGAGATTGGTATATATATCTAAATCACCAGTTTGATTTAGTAGAAATTGCCTCTAGCAGCTCAGATGAATGTATACATAAATGGAAAATAAACATTGGAACAGTGGGCATATCCTGTTACCAATGTAAATGTTATCCTAGTAAAGATAGAAGGGCTAAATGTAAAAAATGTTACATAGAAGGATGTATTAAATGTATAGAAAAAACTCAAATCATAGAAAAATCACTTAAGAGCTTTCAAGAGTGCGGAATAGAAGAATTCAAAATATTAAAAAAGAGAGTATAAAATCTAGAAGATGAATTAAGATTAGTAAATAACAAAATAGAAATAATAGAACAACAAAAGGTAACTAGTAAAGAAAAACAAATACAGATTACGCAAACTCAAAACTGTGTCCAAATATGTAATTCTGAAAATTTGAAAATATTGAAAGTTAAATGTATAGTAAGAATAAAAGATTATCAGATAAGGTGCCTTGGATTAGTAGACACTGGATACAGTAATTGTATTATAAATGAAGATATAATTCCACAGAGATATATTGTTAAAGCCTCTAAGCCTGTTAGTGCTCAACAGATGGATGGTGGGCTACATTTGTATGACAGCCTATTAATCCCAGGAAGTAAAATTAGCTTTGAAACTAATTGTGGACAAAGTACTGAATACTCCCTCCCTTCTGATAGTACATGGGTAAGACCACTTAAACTTAGAATAAACCTTGTAATAGGATTATGTTTTCTACTCAAAGATAATGGAAGTATATTAATAAGCAAAGATTATTTACAATTACAAAAACACACATTGTTTACCCCAGTTTTCTTAAACGATGAACCTACTATGAAAAAATTAATAGAAGAACCCAAAATAGAAGAATGCAAATGTAAGAGAGAAAGAGAATGCCAACTAGAAGAACAAGAAATAACATCTGAAGAAGAAGAAATAGAATATAATAACTATGAAATAAGTTCAGAATTTTTACATCTTGAAATTTTTTATTATGCATTAGTAAGTGAGCAAGATATTGAACAGTTAATACATAAACTAGAAAAATTAGAAATAATAGTTGAACATATATTAAAATATTGGGAAAAAGATAAAATATTTTGTAAACTAGATATAATAAATCCTAACTATAAAATTAGAACAGCTAAAATTAATGCTACAAATCAAGAAGAAGAAGATTTTAGAGAACATATTAAAGAGTTATTAAAATTAGTAATCATTAGAAAATCTGAAAGTCCTCACAGATCTGCAGCTTTTATTGTAAGAAATCATAGTGAAATAGTAAGAGGAAAAAGTAGAATGGTAATAAATTATAAACGACTTAATGACAACACTAGAGATGATGGGTATACTATACCCGATAATACTCAACTAATTAATAAAATACAAAATTGTAAAATATTCAATAAATTTGATCTAAAATCTGGATTTTGGCAAATAAAGATGCATCCAGAAAGTGTTGAATGGCCCGCATTTACTTGTCCAGAAGGACATTTTGAATGGCTTGTTATGTCTTTTGGCTTAAAAACTGCACCTCCAATTTTTCAAAGAAAGATGGATGACATTTTCTTAAAACATAAAAAAAATTTAATTGCATACATAGATGATATTTTAGTCTTTAGCAAAAATAGACAAGAACATAGAGGACACTTACAAATAATCATTTCAGAATTTATAAATCATGGATTAATAATTAGTAAAAAGAAAATTCATCTATTTAAACCCCAAATATAATTTTTAGGAGTTATTATCGGAGAAGGAAAAATTAAGCTTCAACCACATATTGCCCAAAAGGCCCTTAAGTTTCCTGATAAGCTTGAAAATCTAAAAGAAATACAACAGTTTCTAGGATTAGTAAACTATGCTAGATCGTTTATAAAGGACCTAGGAAAGATTGCTGGTCCTTTATATGCTAAAACTTCTCAAACAGGGCAGAAACATTTTAACCATGAAGACATTAAGATAGTAAGAGAAATAAAAGAACTTATTAAAAAACTACCCCTTGATACAGATTATTTAATTATAGAAACAGATGGAAGTAATCTCGGTTGGGGAGCTGTTCTCCTGGCCAAACCAAACAAATATTCAGATAAAACTATAGAAAAAATATGCAGATATGCCAGTGGAAGAATAAAGAAAAAGGAAATATTAGCAGCATAGACGCTGAACTATTAGCAATCTCTTATGCTTTAGATAGTTTTGAGTTATTTATAATTTCAAAGAAAGAAATCACTATTAGAACAGATTGCGAGGCAATTGTTGCTTTCCATAATAAAATAAATTTAGATAGTAAAAGGTCTACTAGACGACGTTGGCTTAATTTCATCGATCGTTGCCTTTATACTGGTTTACAGATCTCCTTTGAACACATTAAAGGGATTAATAACATTGCAGCAGACATACTTAGTCGTCTCATTTATCAGAGTTCTCGAGGAAGCGTAGTGGGAATAGAAAGCAGCACAAAACCAAAAGCACAAAAATTATAAAAAATTTAGTCAAATGAATTACAAGTATGCTCCCTCTAACAGAAACTTTTTTATGTTACAGATGGACAAGCCTCTTGATCAAAGAATACTCCAACACTTTGGTAGTAGTCAGAATAATTTTAGCCAGAATCAGGCAGCACAGACTTCTTATTTTCAAGAAAGACTAAGATTTGGAACAGTAGAATTATTAGTTTTTCCAAACAGTAATATCTCTTTTAGAACTCAAACACACATATTTCTTTCAAAGGAGCAAAAATGCTTAGTTGACAACTTATGAATCTCTTTTCATAAAAAAGACCAAAAATATTTTCTTGCAAGTATGAATGCATTGTCAGAACTATTTAGCCAGACCAAGACCAACTTTAAATTTTATGTTGTATTTAGAGGAAAGGTTCCAGGAGTATATCATACCTGGATAGAAGTACTTGAGAATATTAAAGATTTTACCAGTACACTTTACAAAGGTTTTCATTATTTATCGGAAGCATTAGATTTAGCAAGACAACATCTTGGAACAAATTATTTCGTTTCTCCATCTCTAAGAAGTGTACAAGACAAGCCTCTTGAGTTTTCCATTATCCATGATACTAATGAAAAGATTTTATTTTGTGATCATTGCGAGGTACTATCTAAAACTGTTAAAAGGTTAAACGAAAATATACAGGTTCTCGTCAGAGAAAAGCAGCAGCTTATTCAGAAGGTAGCAGACTTAGAAAGAAAAAATTTCCAGAATAAATTTTCACCAAAACAGACCTATCCTTTGGTCTTTAATAAAAAAGATGAGATGGATGTACATTCTCCTGTGAATGTAGTTAAAGATTCTGTTGGGTCTATAATACCAACAGCTAGTCCGGTTCAAACGGCAACCGGTAAAGATATATCAAGTCCGTTGATGGTTGTGGCTTTGCCTAAAAGCCAAGTTTCGGATTCTGCTGGATCCACAATCCCAGCAGCTAGTCCAGTTCAAACGGTAGCCGGTAAAGACATATCAAATCCGTTGATGGCTGCAGTTTTGCCCAAAAGCCGAGATAAACAGGTTGCTACTAATGCAGATAATCAACAGAGATTTCCAGAAGGATTTTTAGAATACAAGAAGGCCCATGAAAAAGACCTTGACATGCTTCAAAAGATTTTAGACGGAGTCCAATAAAGACATAAATCAGATGAGAAGGCTAACGCCAAGATCAAAATTGCTAGAAGAAAGAAGCTAAAATCAAAGAATATGATGGAAGAAGTCTCCAGAGCAATTGAAACAGGAATGAAAGAATTTTTTATGAAAGAAGATAAGAAAAAAGAAAGACAAAGGCTACCAGTAAAAGATATCACTGTATCGAGAGAAGACTCCAGCCCTAATGCAGACATGACCCCTGATGGTGATATGTCTCCTATGTCTTTTGACAGTGTTGCTGAGCATAACTTAGACACTATTTGCTGACTACTTTTGACATCACATCATCTTTGTCCTATACTGTTCGGTAGACCAGAGAAATCTTTTTAGGACAGATTCTCTCTATTTCTTACTTTGTCTCCTTGCATGACTCACCTCTTTTCTTCTTTTGCAAGACTCTTTCCCTTATCTGTCACTTCTTTGTCATGACTCGTGACTCACCCCCTCGACTGTCACTTCTTTCAATTCTCACCGTCCACCTGTTATAAATATGAAAAGTCAATTTACCCTCACTTTATTGCCCTTTATTGGGCATTACCTGTCCATTGGGTTTTCAGAACCCGTATAAATAAGGGACTCCTCAGCTGCTAGAAAGCAGAACGCAGACCACCCGGATCTCCTACTACTATCTTTCTGGCGCTCTAGTCTTCTTATTCCTGCTGTATTGTTGTACAAATCTGCTTACTAGTCGGATAACTATCTGTAAGTGTTTATCTACTCTTTGTAATTAAAAGGATTCCCGAAAGGGAAATTCCCTAGCTATGAATTATATGTATTTCTCCCACTATGTAAATTAAAGTATGTTTAAATGTTCAAAGTTTGTGTTTATTAGTTTTATTTAATTACCCTTCGTCTTTTGTTGCATGATATAACAACATAGTCTGGTATTAATCTTCTACTTACGAGTGACTCTGAAGGAATTTTAACCCATTAGGTGGTTTAGTTTATCCATGAGAGGAAAGTAAGTCTCGATTGAAAAATTGAGAGTGCTAGGCTAAATTTATCATGTCTTAAAGGGCTGGATAAAAAAAAAGTTTTTTCGGGGGAAAAAACAATGATTCATAGAATATGCTAGGGAAAAGTACTGAGTAGGACATACAAATAGATACCAAAATATATTAATATTAATATATTTTAGTCTAGACAAATTTATAGAACCAGTTAAAACTCTAACTCCAAAAGAATCTTTAGTTTATAAAGATCATTGTGGCCATGTAAATTTAAGATTTATAGATTATGTTACCCAAACAAGCCAAGAAAACAATGAAACAGAAGTAGAATTAGGATGCAATTATGTAGAAATAGAATATGAATTACTAGAAGAAGACAAGATATTATATCCAAAGGAACTAGAATTGAACAGCATGACAAAATAAGAGCTTTTAGAATTAGAAGAAATCCATTATAGGAATAAGACCATAACAGAAGACCAATTTTTGTATTATGATGAAGTTAAAAATATTAGAATAGGAAAAATTACACAAGAGACAGATACTATTGATATAGAAACAAATGTTTCAGAGATATCCTATTTAAAGGATCTGACAGAAGAAGAAACTAGCACAGCAACATCTGCTTCTCCCTTCCATAAAATTGTTCCTTTAGCACCCATCCATTATAGTGGAGGAAATGTACCTAGAATACCATACACAGATTACAAAGATAAATATAGATATGGCTATAAGTTCATAAATAAAGGTAAAAGACAACCGTTAGAACAACCAGTAAAATTTTAGGCTAAAGGAGAACCACAGATCCTTAATCTACCAGCTTATGACCCCCAAAGTTGGTCTAATGTAATCGATGTATGGAAATATACTTTGGTAGGAGAATATTATAGATCAGCATATAATATGGAACCAGAAAAAATGTTTAGATATTTAGAAACTTATTTAGGAGAAAGTATAAGAGCAATGTGGGAGGCTTTTAAAAGCACACAGGTAACAGAATATAATCAACTAATAGCTTTAGGAGCGAACCCATATAATTTTGTAAATAAAATCCATAGCCTTGCTACGGGAGAAGATCCAAATGCAGGACATATTGGTATACAAAAAGATACAATAAGACAACTAGAACAGTTGAGTATATACAAATGGAAGTATATCAAACAATTTTTGAAAGATTATTTCTACTATACATGCATATCAGGAAATGCTTTCAATCAAGACTTAGGAGATAAACTATTTAGAAAACTTCCAGGAGCTCTAGGAATAGAAATAGCTGAAAAGTGGAAAGAAGAACCAGGTATAAAAGAAAAGCCTCAACATCTTTGGACTATTGGACAGAGAATACAACATATTATAAAAATATTAAAAGAAAAATGTACATAAATACAAATACAAAAATAATTAAAACATTCAGATTATGGATTTTGGAAAGAGATATACATTGCCCAAACTTATGGAGCTAGTGACAGACAGAATAAAGAATATAAGAATAAAAATAATAAAGGGTATTACTCAAAGAAGAAATATTATCTTAGAAAATCTAACAGAAAGAAACCTTATTTGGATCCAAATAAACATGTTAGAAAATTTAAGCCTAACAGACTATATAAAAATAAACTTGAGTGCTTCACTTGTGGAAGCCAGGAACATTTGAGTAGAACTTGCCCTAAAAGAATAAATAAACATGACAGAAAGAGTACATTAGTAGAATGCACTAATGAAGATCTAATCAATATAGATGAAACTGTTTCTGATACAGAATCCATTTATTCTATTATATCTTTAGAAGACCAATCATTAAGAGAAAGAAACAATAATGATATAAAAGACGAAGAATTTATAAATAGCTTTGGACATAATACAGAAGAATGGTTTGAAGATTTAGAAGAATTTGATTTAGTAGAAATTGCCTCTAGCAGTTCAGATGAATGTATACAAGAATGAGAAATAAACATTAGAACAGACAACGTATCCTGTTACCAATGTAAATGGTATCCTAGTAAAGATTGAAGGGCTAAATGTAAAAAATGTTACACAGAAGGATGTATTAAATGTATAGAAAAAACTCAAATCATAGAAAAATTACTTAAGAGCTTTCAAGAGTGCGGAATAGAAGAATTCAAAATATTAAAAAAGAGAGTAGAAAATCTAGAAGATGAATTAAGATTAGTAAATAACAAAATAGAAATAATAGAACAACAAAAGGTAACTAGTAAAGAAAAACAAATACAGATTACGCAAACTCAAAACTGTGTCCAAATACGTAATTCTGAAAATTTGAAAATATTAAAAGTTAAATGTATAGTAAGAATAAAAGATTATCAGATAAGGTGCCTTGGATTAGTAGACACTGGATGCAGTAATTGTATTATAAATGAAGATATAATTCCACAGAGATATATTGTTAAAGCCTCTAAGCCTGTTAGTGCTCAACAGATGGATTGTGGGCTACATTTGTATGACAGCCTATTAATCCCAGGAAGTAAAATTAGCTTTGAAACTAATTGTGGACAAAGTACTGAATACTCCCTCCCTTCTGATAGTACATGGGTAAGACCACTTAAACTTAGAATAGACCTTGTACTAGGATTAAGTTTTCTACTCAAAGATAATGGAAGTATATTAATAAGCAAAGATTATTTACAATTACAAAAACACACATTGTTTACCCCAGTTTTCTTAAATGATGAACCTACTATGACAAAATTAATAGAAGAACCCAAAATAGAAGAATGCAAATGTAAGAGAGAAAGAGAATGCCAACTAGAAGAACAAGAAATAACATCTGAAGAAGAAGAAATAGAATATAATAACTATAAAATAAGTTCAAAATTTTTACATCTTGAAATTTTTTATTATGCATTAGTAAGTGAGCAAGATATTGAACAGTTAATACATAAACTAGAAAAATTAAAAATAATAGGAGAAAATATATTAAAATATTGGAAAAAAGATAAAATACTTTGTAAACTAGATATAATAAATCCTAACTATAAAATTAGAACAGCTAATATTAATGCTACAAATCAAGAAGAAGAAGATTTTAGAGAAAATATTAAAGAGTTATTAAAATTAGGAATCATTAGAAAATCTGAAAGTCCTCACAGATTTGCAACTTTTATTGTAAGAAATCATAGTGAAATACAAAGAGGAAAAAGTAGAATGGTAATAAATTATAAACGACTTAATGACAACACTAGAGATGATGGTATACTATACCCGATAAAACTCAACTAATTAATAAAATACAAAATTGTAAAATATTCAGTAAATTTGATCTAAAATCTGGATTTTGGCAAATAAAGATGCATCCAGAAAGTGTTGAATGGACCACATTTACTTGTCCAAAAGGACATTTTGAATGGCTTGTTATGCCTTTTGACTTAAAAACTGTACCTCCTATTTTTCAAAGAAAGATGGATGACATTTTCTTAAAACATAAAAATTTTGTAATTGCATACATAGATGATATTTTAGTCTTTATCAAAAATAGACAATAACATAGAGGACACTTACAAATAATCATTTCAGAATTTATAAATCATGGATTAATAATTAGTAAAAAAAATTCATCTATTTAAACCCCAAATAGAATTTTTAGGAGTTATTATTGGAGAAGGAAAAATTAAGCTTCAACCACATATTGCCCAAAAGGCCCTTGAGTTTCCTGATAAGCTTGAAAATCTAAAAGAAATACAACAGTTTCTAGGATTAGTAAACTATGCTAGATCGTTTATAAAGGACCTAGAAAAGATTGCTGGTCCTTTATATGCTAAAACTTCTCAAACAAGGCAAAAACATTTTAACCATGAAGACATTAAGATAGTAAGAGAAATAAAAGAACTTATTAAAAAACTACCAGAATTACAATTACCCATTGATACAGATTATTTAATTATAGAAACAGATGGAAGTAATCTCGGTTGGGGAGCTGTTCTCCTGGCCAAACCAAACAAATATTCAGATAAAACTATAGAAAAAATATGCAGATATGCCAGTGGACGATATAAAGAAAAAGAAAATATTAGCAGCATAGACGCTGAACTATTAGCAATCTCTTATGCTTTAGATAGTTTTGAGTTATTTATAATTTGAAAGAAAGAAATCACTATTAGAACAGATTGCGAGGCAATTGTTGCTTTCCATAATAAAATGAATTTAGATAGTAAAAGGTCTACTAGACGACGTTGGCTTAATTTCATCGATCGTTGCCTTTATACTGGTTTGCAGATCTCCTTTGAACACATTAAAGGGATTAATAACATTGCAGCAGACATACTTAGTTGTCTCATTTATCAGAGTTCTCGAGGAAGCGTAGTGGGAATAGAAAGCAGCACAAAACCAAAAGCACAAAAATTACAAAAAATTTAGTCAAATGAATTACAAGTATGCTCCCTCTAACAGAAACTTTTTTATGTTACAGATGGACAGGCCTCCTGATCAAAGAACATTCCAACACTTTGGTAGTAGTCAGAATAATTTTAGCCAGAATCAGGTAGCACAGACTTCTTATTTTCAAGAAAGACTAAGATTTGGAACAGTAGAATTATTAGTTTTTCCAAACAGTAATATCTCGTTTAGAACTCAAACACAAATATCTCTTTCAAAGGAGCAAAAATGCTTAGTTGACAACTTATGGATCTCTTTTCATAAAAAAGACCAAAAATATTTTCTTGCAAGTATGAATGCATTGTCAGAACTATTTAGCCAGACCAAGACCAACTTTAAATTTTATGTTGTATTTAGAGGAAAGGTTCCAGGAGTATATCATACCTGGATAGAAGTACTTGAGAATATAAAAGATTTTACCAGTCCACTTTACAAAGGTTTTCATTATTTATCGGAAGCATTAGATTTAGGAAGACAACATCTTGGAATAAATTATTTCGTTTCTCCATCTCTAAGAAGTGTACATGACAAACCTCTTGAGTTTTCCATTATCCATGATACTAATGAAAAGATTTTATTTTGTGATCATTGCGAGGTACTCTCTAAAACTGTTAAAAGGTTAAACGAAAATATACAGGTTCTCGTCAAAGAAAAGTAGCAGCTTATTCAGAAGGTAGCAGACTTAGAAAGAAAAAATTTCCTGAATAAATTTCTACCAAAACAGACCTATCCTTTGGTCTTTAATAAAAATGATGAGATGGATGTGCATTCTCCTGTGAATGTATTTAAATATTCTGTTGGGTCTATAATACCAACAGCTAGTCCAGTTCAAACGGCAACCGGTAAAGACATATCAAGTCCGTTGATGGCTGTGGCTTTGCCTAAAAGCCAAGTTTCGGATTCTGCTGAATCCATAATCCCAGCAGCTAGTCCGGTTCAAACGGTAGCCGGTAAAGACATATCAAATCCGTTGATGGCTGCGATTTTGCCCAAAAGCCGAGATAAACAGGTTGCTACTAATAAAGATAATCAACAGAGATTTCCAGAAAGATTTTTAGAATACAAGAAGGCCCATGAAAAAGACCTTGACATGCTTCAAAAGATTTTAGACGGAGTCCAAGAAAGACATAAATCAGATGAGAAGGCTAACGCCAAGATCAAAATTGCTAGAAGAAAGAAGCTAAAATCAAAGAATATGATGGAAGTAGTCTCCAGAGCAATTGAAACAGGAATGAAAGAAATTTTATGGAAGAAGATAAGAAGAAAGAAATACAAAGGCTACCAGTAAAAGATATCACTGTATCGAGAGAAGACTCTAGCCCTAATGCAGACATGACCCCTGATGGTGATATGTCTCCTATGTCTTTTGACAGTGTTGCTGAGCATAACTTAGACACTATTTGCTGACTACTTTTGACATCACATCATCTTTGTCTTATACTGTTCGGTAGACCAGAGAAATCTTTTAGGACAGATTCTCTCTATTTCTTACTTTGTCTCCTTGCATGACTCACTTCTTTCCTTCCTTTGCAAGACTCTTTCCCTTATCTGTCACTTCTTTGTCATGACTCGTGACTCACCCTCGACTGTCACTTCTTTCAATTCTCACCGTCCACCTGTTATAAATATGAAAAGTCCAATTTACCCTAACTTTATTGCCCTTTATTGGGCATTACCTGTCCATTGGGTTTTCAGAACCCGTATAAATTAGGGACTCTTCAGCTGCTAGAGAGCAGAACGCAGACCACCCGGATCTCCTACTACTATCTTTCTGGCGCTCTAGTCTTCTTATTCCTGCTGTATTGTTGTACAAATCTGCTTACTAGTCGGATAACTATCTGTAAGTGTTTATCTACTCTTTGTAATTAAAGGGATTCCCGAAAGGAAAATTCCCTAGCTATGAATTATATGTATTTCCCCCACTATGTAAATTAAAGTATGTTTAAATGTTCAAAGTTTGTGTTTATTAGTTTTATTTAATTACCCTTCGTCTTTTGTTGCATGATATAACATCATAGTCTGGTATTAATCTTCTGCTTACGAGTGACTCTGAAGGAATTTTAACCCATTAGGTGGTTTAGTTTATCCATGAAAGAAAAGTAAGTCTCGATTGAAAAAATGAGAGTGCTAGGCTAAATTTATCATGTCTTAAAGGGCTGGGTAAAAAAAAAAATTAAAATTTAAAAAAAAAAATTCGGGGGAAAAAAAATGATTCATAGAATATGCTAGGGAAGAGTACTGAGTAGGACATACAAAATTATAAAATTTTACCCATAGAAAAAATTATCTTTATTACTGCCATTTGCTTACCTATTTGGTACGGTCAAATTATTGATTACGTTAAGAATTTGGAAGATCTCATTAACCTCCTACAAAAGGAAGAAGTATATATTAATTTGGCTAATTTGAACAAAAGATAAAGAGAAGAATAATAAGTCTTTTAGTAAGTTTTTTAGTCTACTAATATTAATATACCCCCCTCTTTTGGTATCAAAGCTAATAGAACAAATCCAACGGACCTTCATAAGTTTCATAATTTAGAGGCAGAAGTACATTCTACTAAGAAAATAGTTATAAGTATAGAACAGTTACTAAAGAAAATAGATAAAAAGCTAGACTACATTAAGGTTCAAAACCAAGATAAACTAGAAAGAATATTAAGACTTGAAAACCTACCTAGTCAAAAGAAAGTTATAGATTTAAAAAATACCTTAGACAAGACACAAAAACCATTAACATAGAAGAGGAGCTGACAAACATAACTAAAAAGGTAAATACTTTAACATTAAAACCTACTGGAAAGGAAGTAATAACAAGAAAACCTCTTTCATTCAAATTTCCAAATCAAAAACCTTAATGAGTAACTCAGGATCTACTAGCCGAAATCGGCCAATACTAGATATCCTACTAAGAAAGAATAGAAATCCTTATGACTTACAGTTAGAAGAACTAATTGATCCAGAGCAAGATTACGATAAGTTTCAAAAAGAAGGATTAAACATCTTAAATCCTAGAACTCTATATCAAGCAAAAAGATTTGAAGCTAGAACATAATTTTTTAAACATATAAGAGAACATGCTATAAGTTGTTTAGGAAATCAAAGTATCAACTTACCCTTATTAAGTAAAGAAGGTACTAATTTTTAATTTTCATTTAATTTTTAATTTTCATTTAATTTTTAATTTTCATTTAATTTTTAATTTTTAATTTTTATTTTTATTTTAATTTTTTACTTTTTACTTTTTACTTTTTTATTTTTAGTTTTTAATTAGTAATCATTATTATTAATTATTAAATATTGTAATTTTTAACAATTTTTAATTTTTAATTTTTAATTTTTAATTTTTTAATTTTAAAATTTTATTTTTAAATTTTAAATTTTAAATTTTTATTTCTAAATTTTTATTTTTGATTTTTTAATTTTTAACACTAAGATGAAATGTACAACACTAAGGGAAGGTTCAAGTCCGGAAGACACCTTCCTCTGATACACAGTGTAACTGCCCATATCTTATTCTCTTTCCTATCGTTATATCGATCTATATCCTTTTTGTCCCTTTTTGAATCATGTGGGGGATTGTTGGTTTTTATGTGTTGTTGCTTGGGAAGCAACTTATATGTGATTCAAACAGGCAATCCATTCTTTTAGTCCCACATGGGAAAGGAGAAAAAGTTCTCCTTTCCATATAAGGCTTTCCCCTCCTTAGTGGGTTAGTGGGTTGTGTAGGGGATGTGTTATATCACATCTAACCCGCGAGCGGGTGCACGATTTAATGCGCGTTTTTGACGCGTTTATTTGTCGCGAACTTAGCACTTTGCACGCCGGACCAAGGGTATAAAGGTAATTTTCTATCTCATTTTATTTTTATTTAATTTATTCTTTTTGTTTCGGTTGTCTGGTCTTCCGTAGAACTGTTACCACGTAATCCCGTTACGGGATTTGTGGATCGCGGAGATAATTCTGGCCACGTATAGAGAGATTTGATTTTAAATCAAATCAGTTGATCCGTTTTGAGGATATACGAAAAATCTTTTCTCTCCCTCGCTCTCTCCCGTTCGGAACTCTGTTCGTGCAGAAGAGAAACATCGCAACCAGAACCTATCTCATCTCCTCCGTCCAACGCTTTCTCTGGGCAAGACTGTGATCGATCGAGGGATTCACTACCGGGTGCACGGTGCTGTGTATCGAAGGATTCGTTGTATCTCGAGGGTAGATCGCCTGGAACCCGCTGCACGATTGTGGGGGCAAAATTCTATTCTAAGGACGGCGTTTGTAACGTGCCTCGAATCCTAAACTCTTAATTTATGTTATGAATTTTACTTCTTCTGATTGCATGCTTTAGAAATTCTGTCTAGTGATTTTACCAACAATCTTAGAATAGAATTTCTAGGTTCTGTTTACCTTCTGTTTGTTTTATTAATTCCTAAGCATGATGAATCCCACAGCAGAGGAATTCTCGACCAACATTCACAACTCCTCTAAACCGGAGAAGTTTGATGGTCAGAATTTCAAGCGGTGGCAGCGCAGGATGACCTACTGGTTAACCTGCCTGAAATTGTCTAAGGTTCTCAAAGAACCTGAAACTCTGCCTGGTTTACACGAACCTGCTAGGACTTTTGAATTAGAATCATACAATGAGACAGACTTTATTTGTCATAGGAGAATACTGAGTTGTCTGTCTGACACGCTGTATGATATCTACTGCATAACTACCACTTCTAGAGAGCTTTGGGAAGCCATCGATAAGAAATACTCCAATAAAGGAGCAAGTTTTGAGGTTTACATTATAGACAGGTTCCTAGAGTTTAAGATGGTTGATGAGAAGTCTGTTGTTGAACAGACTAACACCCTGCAAACCATTATACACGAGATGTCTCAGAAAGACATGCCACTAGCTGATAAATTTCTTATTGCTGTCTTCATAAATAAATTGCCTCCATCCTGGAAATCCTTTGGCTTAAAGCTTAAACACAATAAGGAACCCATGTCCTTAAATGAACTGTTTGTCTCTCTCCGCATTGAGAAAGAGAGTAGAACTAGGGACAAGGAACCTCTGAGTAGTGAATTTGAGGCAAAGTCACATATCGCTGAGTCCAAGGGAAATCCTAAGGGCCAACCTTTTCAACAGAGGAATAACCCCCAGAACAGAAATCCTACAAAGAAATAATTCCTGAAACCAAAACCTGTTATTGGGAAAGACAACAGGCCAAAGCGGGAATGCTACAACTGTGGCAAGCCTGGCCACTTTGCTAGGCAATGTCGCCACAGGAAGAAGGGTCAGGGATTCCAGAATCCTGATCGTCGAACTCCTGCTGCTGACGCTCCTGTTGTTCCTCAGGTTCACGTAGTCATAGCCGGGACCGAATCTATCGGTACCGATGATCAGAGGTTTGTAGCTATATGTTCTGGTTTTGAAACCTCGTATCAGCCTACTGATTGGTGGGTTGATACAGGGGCAAATGTCTATGTATGTCCTAATATTGATTCATTTTCCTCCTACCGACAGGTTGAGGAAGACGAATCAGACGTAGCAATGGAAAACTCGAGTACTGCCAGGGTGCTTGGAAAGGGAAGAGTGAATCTCAAGTTGTCTTGGGGCAATATCCTCCCTTTGCATAATGTGCAGCACGTACCGGACGTGAATAAAAATCTGATTTCTGGATATTTGTTAAATAAACATGGCTACAAACTAGTTTTTGAGTTTGATCGAGTTGTAATCTCCCTAAACGGGAATTTTATTAGGAAAGGCTATGTTTGTGGTGGTCTATTTAAACTTTCTGTTAATATTTCTTGTAACTCTTCTACTTCTAGTTTAAATAACATTGCTTATAATAATATTTCTGCTGCAAATGCATTATCTTCCAATGTTGATAGCTATAATGTTTGGCATGGTCGCTTGGGACATGTGAATTTTAATTCTGTAAAGAGAATGTCTGTTTTGCAATTAATTACCAAGATTGATATGAGTAGGAATGATAAATGTGAGATTTGTACTCAAGCCAAACAGCCTAGAAAGAATTAAACGGTGTCCTCACTCGTAGTGGTAAGCATTACTTCATAACTTTTATAGATGATTATTCTAAATACTGCTATGTTTACTTGCTTAGAACAAAAGATGAGGCTCTCAGTAAGTTTGTTTCTTTTAAAGCTGAAGTTGAAAATCAGCTTGAAAAGAAAATAAATTTTTTTAGATGTGATCGTGGGGGTGAATACACCTCTGCTGATTTTGACTCCTTTTGTGAATTGCATGGAATAATACATGAATTAACTTTCCCTTATGCTCCTCAACAGAATGGGGTAGCAGAAAGAAAAAAATAGGACTTTAGTAGATATGATTAATGCTATGTTAGGTAGCTCTGGTTTATTTGATAATTTGTGGGGGGAAGCCTTACTTTCTGCATGCTATATTCTGAATAAAGTTCCTTTTAAAAAGACTGATAAAACCCCTTATGAATTATGGAAGGGCAGAAAACCATCTTTGAAATATTTCAAAGTGTGGGGGTGTCTTGCAAAAGTCTCTGTCCCTCCTACTACTAAAAGAAAATTGGGATCCAAGACCGTAGACTGTGTATTTTTGGGTTATGCTAAAAACATTATTGCTTATAGATTTCTTGTTATTAAGAGTGAGGTTAATGGGATTGATGCAGACACTGTTATGGAATCTATGGATGCTATATTTTTTGAAAATGTCTTTCCTTTAAAAAATAGAACCCCTAGATCTTCTATATCTGCACAAGTTCCTATTACAACTTCTAGTTCTCAAGTAGAAACCCTAGTAGAACCTAGGAGGAGTAAAAGAGCCAGAAGAGAACCAAACCTAGGAGAAGGGTTTTTCACCTATCTTTTTGAAGAGGACCCTATATCATTTCAAGGGGCTATGTCTTCTGTAGACTCACTATTTTGGAAAGAAGCCATTAACAGTGAAATAGATTCTATTATGTCAAATAGAACCTGGGACTTAGTTAACCTTCCTGTAGGTTGCAAACCAATTGGTTGCAAATGGATCTTCAGAAAGAAGCTAAGACCTGATGGGTCTATTGAAAAGTTCAAAGCAAGGTTAGTTGCTAAAGGGTTCAAACAAAGGAAAGGAGTAGACTTCTTTGACACTTACTCTCCAGTTACTAGAATTGCCACTATTAGAATGTTAATTGCTATTGCATCTGTTCATAAACTGTTTATTCATCAAATGGATGTAAAAACTGCTTTTTTGAATGGAGATTTACAGAAAGAGATTTACATGGAACAACCTGAAGGGTTTGTTCTTCCAGGACAAGAACATAAGGTATACAAATTAATTAAATCGCTGTATGGGCTGAAACAAGCGCCTAAGTAATGGCATGATAAATTTGATAAGGTAATTATATCTTATGGTTTTGCTATTAACGATTCTGATAAATGTGTATATAGCAAAATTGTTGGTAGTTCATGCGTAATATTGTGCTTATACGTTGATGATATTATTATTTTTGGCACTGACGTGGATATTATTTATGATATCAAAAGTTTTCTGTCTCAAAATTTTGATATGAAAGATTTAGGACCCGCTGATGTGATTTTAGGACTTAAATTAAGTCGCACTTCTGGGAGAATTGGTATCTCCCAATCTCACTATACAGAAAAGGTCCTGAAAAGATTTAACTATTTTGATTCTAAACCTGTAAGCACTCCATATGATGCAAGTATCAGGTTGAAGAAGAACAAATGAGACTGTGTGGCTCAACTGAAGTATTCTGAGAAAATTGGATGTTTGAACTATATTGCTAACCGTACCAGACCTGATATTTCCTACGCTGTAGGAAAACTTAGTCGGTACACAAGCAATCCGAATAGTTCACACTGGACTGCCTTAGAAAGGGTAATGAGATACCTGAAGGGTACGTCATCCTATGGATTATTCTATGGAGGATACCCATCTGTATTGGAAGGGTACACTGATGCAAATTGGATCTCAGATACAGATGAGACCAAAATGACAAGTGGATATTTATTCACATTGGGAGGAGCTGTTGTCGCTTGGAACTCTACCAGGCAGACCTGTATATCTAGATCGACTATGGAGGCAGAGTTCATAGCTCTTGACCTCACCAGTGAGGAAGCAGACTGGCTCAGAAATCTGGTAACAGATATTCCTCTGTGGAGCAAACCAGTTCATGTTATTCCTGTACACTGTGACAGCCAGGCTGCAATAGCAAAGGCTCAAAGGACAAGCTATAATGGAAACTCCAGACATATATGTCTGAGGTACAATCCGGTGAAGCAATTGCGGTCCAGTGGAGTAATTGCAATTGACTTCGTCAGATCAAAGAACAATCTAGTAGATCCTCTAACTAAAGGTGTCACGCCCCAGAACCAGAATACTGGAGGGCGGGGGAATGACTCAGCCAGCTACGTATTACGGGTAGATGAATACCGTATAATACGATCAATACTGTCTAACAAGACGAGGGGGTGCATACTACGTGAAAGTCTTACTATGGTCACTTCACATCTATTGTCTCAATCATTCAAGCAAGAAACAAAAATAGAGAACATGTAAGATAAAGCAGTAAGGCGTCCCAAACGCTTAGTCAAAATGTTCTTGATATCTGGCTTTACAAAATATAGCCAGATGATGTAGCAAGGTATACACAATTGTTTATCAGCTGCAGCCAGAATTTAGTTACAATTATGTAAAAGTAAATACAAGACAATCCGACTAACATGTCGGTGCCCAACGGTAAAGTAATTCACAAAACGAGCGGGAAGTAAGGAACCCATTCGAGTCCTCCTGCGATCATCCCTCTAGTATTGACCATCTTGAAGGTGGAAGTAAGCTGAGTCCTCGGGAACCGGCTCTAAATCTGGCCATGCAAAACCAGAGAGGTTAGACCTCTAATAGCAAGTACCGCAAGGAAGCACGATATGAGGAATTTAAACCAGTAACTAAGAGAATATAATAATAGATCTCTGCTTGCTACTGGGATTCACAAAACGTCACGACACTTCGAACCAACCTCCCAACCAAACAAGGACAGAAGTTGGCCCGTCATGTCTCGACACTCTGATCATCTCAGTTAGTCAACAAAGTAGGTACAGTACACAACCAAATCAATTTAAACGGCCATACAACTACTACGGCTTGCTATTGTGGGTTTCAAGTTATCTTGGAATTATGCGATAAAGGATTCCTCAGTTCTTACTATGTGCAAGCAAGGTTAGTCTACCCAGTCAATCAATTGCGCCAATCATGAATTAGACGAGTCCCAGCGGGACGCCCGTTATCAATATACAATGTACAATAAATAAAATAAGCAGATACCGCTTCCTGCCCGTGTGGCAGATTTGCAGTATCTGTGGGAACCAGTCGGCCTGTCGGGCACTAATAGTCCCAAAGAGGGCTGCCATATAAGAATTCGGGAATCCATTCTCTCCATGCAGTCAGTATTTTATTTAACTTAGTAGCCTCTATGTTAAGTGAAATTCCATGCCGTGGATCATGGTCATTCAGAATGAGTACTTCCGTACAAAGTACGATATGTCCAACTCTACAACGATACCTGTGCGGTTAGGTTGTAGGTCTTACATAGCGTAATACAATAATTAAAACTAACCACGGAATAATCATTTCCTGACTATAAGGTACACATGCTGCTTTGTAGAAAAATAAATAAATTGAAGCCTGCATATGCCTGTGTGCCAATATTCGAGATTAGCCAGTCGATTGTAATAGTTCATAGTTCATATGAACGTGTCTCATTCATTCAATTCAATAAGACGACTAGCCAGTCTCTTAGTTCCAACTAGGAACGCATGATCAATTTATTAGTCAAGATAACAATCAATGTCAATCAATGTCAATTCGGGACAAGAACCAACCAAAAAGGCATTATGGGCTATAGATGGATACCTAACTACTGGAAATAAAATCTTATGCGGCTGGAAAATAAAGATCTCATGCGGCTGGGAAATAAAATCTTATGTGGCTGTGAAATAAGGATCTCATGCGGCTAGAAAATAAAATCTCATGCGGCTGGAAAATAAAGATTTCATGCGGCTGGGAAATAAAATCTTATGTGGCTGTGAAATAAGGATCTCATGCGGCTGGGAAATAAAGATTTCATGCGGCTGGGAAATAAAGATTTTATGCGGCTGGAAAATAAAAATTTCATGCGGCTGGGAAATAAAGATTTCATGCGGCTGAAAAATAAAGATTTTATGCGGCTGGAAAATAAAGATTTCATGCGGCTGGGAAATAAAGATTTCATGCGGCTGAGAAATAAAGATTTTATGCGGCTGGGAAATAAAGATTTCCTGCGGCTGGGAAATAAATATTTCATGCGGCTGGGAAATAAATATTTCATGCGGCTGGGACTGTTCTTCTTCTCCTTATTTTCTGAGAACAGAACCATGGAAGCCATTGCTTCCAAGCTCTCTAAATCCTTCATTCCAAGCCCAAATCTGGACTTCCATAGGTCGAAATGGGGTAGAACAAAATTCTCTACAACATGGAACCATCAAAACTTGAAAATAACAAGGTTAGCTAGATCAAAACCCAAGAATCCGAAAATACAACAAGTTTAGATCTACACAAAATAAGCCATGGAAATTAAAAATGCTAAGTGCTAAAGTATCTAAGAATCCTGTGAGAGAGACAATGGAACAACAAAAATAGAGATCCATCAAGAAGCAAGTTGTACTTGTCTAGCTCTCCTAGGTTGGTAGAAGAGTTATGAGGAAGAAGATGAGTAAATGAAGAGAGAGAAAGGATTTTGGAGTTTTAAATGGGGGTGGTGGTAGGTAGGTTCATGTGAACCATCCAAGGCCGAAAAATAAACCAACTCGGGCCGAACTCAAAAGCAAAGCAAAAAGTAAAATACAAAAAAATAATTAGCAGGAAATTAAAGGAATTTAAATGCAGAACAATACATGATAAATATTAAATAAATACATTCCAGCAGTACATGTATTTAGAATACGTATTTCGGGAATGGGAAGTGACATCTCTGTCCTCCTTAGAAAAATTCCGTCCTCAGAATTTCAAATCCAAGCAGGATAGAAACATCGGACCTAACTAATCTAAGTATAAGCAATTTGGAGTAAGCAATCATTCTACAATGCCAATAGCAAATAACATATCTATGTTTAACTATCGATGACACCAAGCAATTCTACTCATAAGTTGACAAGCATGAGGAGTTAAGACGATCAAGGTATACAGAAAGAGATATACCTTGTGAGTCAAACAGGTACGGATACCGTGATCGGATATCATCCTCACGTTCCCATGTTGACTCACCTAAAGAGTGATGACCCCAAGCAACCCGGACAAGGCTAATTGTTCGGTTCTTGAGTATCTTCTCTCTTCGGTCCAAAATAGACACAGGCTGTTCCTCGTAAGACAGGTTGGTACCAACAACCAGCTCAGAATGATCAAGGATATGGTTTGGGTCCGATACATACCTACGTAACTGAGATACATGGAACACGTTATGCACCTCTCGTAACGAAGGTGGAAAGGATAAACGATAAGCAACATCGCCTATCCGATCGAGGATAACAAACGGGCCCACGTACCGCGGACTCAACTTTCCCTGAACGCCAAATCTAATGACCCCACAGGTAGGTGAGATCCGTAAGAACACGTGGTCCCCAACGGAAAACTCTAGCAGCCTACGATGCTGGTCCGCCCAATGACGATGCCGATCCTGCGCAACTCGAAGTCGCTCTCTAATTTCCTTGACCACCTCAACTGTCTGGACAATCATTTTCGGGCCTAACATCTTTCTCTCTCCAATATCATCCTATGCCAGTGGCGACCTACACTTCTTACCATATAGTGCTTCAAATGGCACCATCTGGATACTGGCTTGATAACTGTTGTTGTATGAGAATTCGACTAAGTGGAGGTGGCTCTTCCAAGATCCTCCAAAATCCAGAGTACAAGCTCGTAACATGTCTTCCAAAGTCTGAATTGTTCTTTCTGATTGCCCGTCTGTCTGGGGATGGTAAGCCGTGCTAAATCTTAACTTGGTACCCAGGCTATGATGTAAGCTCTTCCAAAAATGTGATGTAAAACGGGTATCTCTGTCTGACACAATACTGACAGGGACTCCATGCTGCCTGACTATCTGTTGCATATACAATTCTGCCAACCTTTCTGTAGATTGCCCTACTCTGAAAGGAAAAAAGTGCACCACCTTTGTAAGCCGATCTATTATCACCCAAATAGCAACTTTACCACTTGGTAATCTCGGTAAACCGGTCATAAAGTCTATTATAATATGTTCCCATTTCTATTCCGGAATAGGAAGTGGTCGCAATAACCCAGCTGGCCTCTGCTGTTCTGCCTTCACTTGCTGACATACCAAGCAACGGGAAATAAATCTAGCTATCTCCCTCTTCATCCCGTTCCACCAGAAGTGCTGCTTGATATCTTGGTACATCTTGGTCCCTCCAGGGTGTATGGAATACTGAGAACTGTGAGATTCTGTCATAACCTCCTGTCTGATATCTCTACTAGGCACACATAGACGCGATCTAAACCTAAGTGTACCATCCTCATGGATTTTGTCACGACCCGCACCCATTTTTTTTTAAAACGGATACGAGACGTGTCCAAGACAGCCTACGCCGCAGTGTCGGCGGTAGTACGCTGTCACGGCCATGAAGATCAAAATCACAAACAATGCTCATTCACATAATTAATTTAATTTACAAGATCACAAGTTTTACATTTGCTAAAAAATATAAACTTGTACAAAAATTTGAATGGCTACAACTCCACAAGCTAGCTAATCTCTAGGCTTCCCGTCTGCAAGTATACCATCACTCCCCAAACTAAGTGATCCTCGGCTAACCTGAAAATGTTGGTTTCCAGTTAGGAATGGAACGAGCACAATTCACTGAACGCAATTTCAAATAAAGAAGATGACTATAAACAAAGGTTAGACATCAATCATGGGTTTGAAAATAAACATGAAATATAAAAACCAATAGTAAGTAAATAGACACAAAATACTCTCCCCGACTGTTAGAAGTACCTTTGATATGTGATCGGTCTCGGGACAATTATGCGACACGGTCTACACGGTCTAAAGTTACACGGTCTACAGTTACACGGTCTACAGTTACACGGTCTACAGTTACACGGTCTACAGTTACACGGTCTACAGAAAATATTGTAGTAAAGAAACACTGTCTACAAATAATAATCACGATCTACACAGTTTAAATACAGTAATAATCATGACCTACACTGTCTACTTTGCAATAAATAAAATACTGTCTATACTGTCTACAAGAAGTAAATAAAACACTGTCTACACGGTCTACAAGAAATAAATGCAACACGGTCTACACGGTCTACACGGTCTAAGGTCAGATCACACATCCTTGGTACTTCTCATTCCCGACTCAACAATTTATAATAGAAAATAATCACACAACCAATGACTAATCAATGAAATATAGTAAAGATCAATATCAAAATGCAAACAATAAACTGTACTCGCCTGTGGTCCTCTGCTGGTGAAACCGACAATCTGAACTACTCGATGTGCCACTATAGTCAAAACCCGTACAACAGTCCCCGGAAACTGAAATAAACAATACCAATAATCTCAGAATAGTCCAATTAGCTAGGATTGCCTGTCCTTACATCCAATTCTGGACACAGGGGCAAAACGGTAATTTCGGACCAAAACGATGTCCGCCGTTGGACCCGCTTTGCACCGAAAAGCGTGCCAGAGTCAACGGTCTCTAAAGTCATCAAACTATATGTCTACGGATCCAGTTTTCTGATATGAACCCAACTGTATGTCCAAAGTTGGATTTCGGCGGGCCGTGCACAAAATCGCTCGTTGAGTGGGACCGTGTGGCCCGCAAAACGGTGATTTTATCAACAGTCTCAGAATCGGACCAAACTTGGCTTACAGGACCAAAAAAATGATACGGTTCTGTTAGCGCAAGTTTCGTCTCAATCCGATGAGCGTGCACAAAGTTATGACTAAATTTGCATTGGACGGATACGGGGCGATTCCGACGGATACGCGTCGAATTCGTCGCGCACACGCGACCAATTTGAATTCCGTCAAAGCCCACACGACCACAAAACTGTTACGCAGCTTTCGATACTTACGGTGCGCGACCACGTCACCTGGAATGGCGGGACGGACGTCGTGTGGAGCGATTTCTTGATTTTCAAAACAGGTTTTTCGGTAACTTTACAATCTGATTTCTCTTCATGTAGTCGACGAAATTAAATTCCGTAAAAAGGGAATCGAAGCCCTACATGTTGTCTAAAAAGGTGTTCAAATAGAATTTCTAATATGGGACTGGATTGTTCGGAAACGATCCTCAAATATGGGTTCATGGACTGTTTTGATACTCTGTTTTGGGGCAGGGTTTCGATGAAATTTTCCTTGGATTTCTGGATAGCATGTTTGTTTATAACAAATTCTATTTACTGGGTTATAAACTTGTTTATATAGGCTTTCCAAAACAACTTGCGGATCGAATTTCCGTTGAGAAACGAGGGAGAAACGAGAGAGCGAAGTTGTACCTGTGCAGCTACTGCTGCTGTTCCGCACGCGCATGTGCGTCTGAGCGCGCGCGACCCTGTCGCGACTTCGCCGGCGGTCGACGGTCACGCGGCGGCGCCGAGGGCGCGTACGGCGGTCGCCCATGGGAAGAGGGGTGGTAGCGCGGACGTCGAGTCCCATCTAGGGTTTGGGAGTTTTTAATCTCTCCCTCGCCGCTCTTCTCGATATATATATACCAAACTGTTCTGTTATTCTCGAGCGGGGGAGGGTTTATGTTACTGTGAAGGGTCGGGTTCAAGAGTGTGGGTTGTGTGGAAAGGTAGTTGGCTGCTGCCAACTTGTTGGGTTGTTCGACCACGGGCCGGGTTGGCCTAGGTGTGCACGTGAAGTTTTAAGCTGATGACAAACAACTACTACTTTGCTAAACTGATGCATGATTGCATGCATGCCTGCTGTTGTTGCACACTTTGCAACATATATATATATATTGTAATGAATTGGATTAAACTCCAATTCAATTCAGTTAGACATTCATTTCATTCCAATTCAAATCAATTCACCACTATACTATATAATCATAATAATAACAGAGGCCACCACCATTTGCGCTCGTTGCATTAGGCAGTGTTACAAGTCATATTTGGAGGGCAGAGTGTTTGGTGTGTACATATTTTTATAATGTATATTTATATACAAATACAAATATACACATGTATATTATATATTTATATACCTATACCTACATACCCATGTATATCTATATACACATTACATATATGTCCTCGAATATGTATATATATATATTATATTACAATATATATACCTTATTTACTTACGAATATATTCCTATATATTCATATCCATATTTGCACTTGTGTCCTATATAGACTTAACACTCTACCATTCCATATTTTTATTATAGAATCTATTTTCATTCTAGGGCCTATTGTATAGATATGACCGCATATAATATTATTTATTTGACAAAATAATATAACCCATAATAATAAAATAATATTGTGTAACAACATCCTCGATAATATTGATAATAAATAATAATAAAATATTTTAAAAAAATTCGGGAAGGGGAGCTACAAATCTACCTACCTTAAAATTTCGTCCTCGAAATTCTAACTCATAAACATGCCAAAAATATAATAATAAATAGAGTAAATCCACTATTACCACATTCTCTTCGAATTTAATTCTTCCAAAAATATTTATGGCCTTCTCTAATCATTTGGTATTTACGAAACCTTGAGAACTTCTACCCACCTTAGGCCACACTACTCCCTTGAAACACGGGTCACTAAAATCTCAAAATTTTCTAACTAGTTTCTAACAATTCTACCGACATATATCTAGGCGTAAGTCATCTACCACCCTCTCCTATCTATCCAGCAATCCAAAATCTAACAATCAACAAATTTATACAAGTAGTTAAGAAATATTGGTGAATTCTAATAAGTATGACCTTCTTCTTCCTGCAATAGGAAGTACAGGAGAATAAGGGCGAACAATCAGAAGCAATTATGAAGTTTAAGGAGCGGTCGAGAATATACAATAATACAGATAGGAAGGTATATATGAACCTATAGTCTTATTCGCTAAATCGGGCTACTCTAGTCCAGTCACTTGCTACCTCGAAGAACCCTTCGCTACTTAGAGTGGCCTGCAATCCATGCAATGCAGAAATTCTGCTCCCAAAATCCTAAACAAGGTTTCACAATAGAACGAAATTTGAGAAATCAAGGTTGTGACCTTTTCCGTAGTTATTTAAACTTACGAACAAAGGGATATAAGTCCAATACAAGATCGTATCTCGACCTCCAGATAAATGGAATATATTTACGAATGGCTTCACATTTTAAGAGGTGGAGACTACAAAATAGGTGTAAGGACCCATCTCAGTTGGTTCGATTTTATAGACCAACTACGGGGTTTGTCTTGAGGGGTTTTACTGGGCCTTAATGGGTTTCCTATTTGGATCTCACTCGTTGGTTGGACGAACCTTGAATCTCAATCTATATGGACTGAACAAGGTCCCAACTATAAACTGTTTTTACTAGGTTAGGGTAACCTAGAATAGTTTTCCACCCAAGTAGTTGAGCTTGTTGGGCAGTCAAATTGGTTAATTAAATAGGTTTTGTAAGCCCTGAAGATGCGCCTTCCGTGACTTGTATTTAAGTAGCACGAGAAGACACAATTAAATGGCACACTAGTGACATGTGCGTAGTGGGCTTCCAGTCGATCACAACCATATATTGGGTCGAAAGGTTCGAGTCAAGGTTGAGATTCTAATGGAAGTTGGAAAGTATACCGGTATTATGGTGAGGGTCATAGCTAGTCCTTTCTATCCTGAAAATCGTACCGTAAAAATAGAGTATAAGGGGACGGGTTTGAGTGGAACATGATATACCTAGATGAAGGTGGACTCGTCTAGATCTTGCATATGAAATCTGTTGGAAGATAACAGCTGGTCTCATGCTCCGAACATAAACGGCACGATCGAGGACACAAAATGATCTAAATGAAAAGTAGGAGTCCAAGGGTACTAATCATCATCCTATGGAAGTTATTCTAATCAATCGAAAATCCTTGTATATCCCAAAAATTTTAGGAGGCTTACAGTCTACCCACCTTAGAGGCTAGGATATGGTTTTAGGAATGGTGAGATCAGAAGAATTCCAAAGTTTGGATACGGTACCTCGACTCTTATTAATAAAGAATGAGGCACGGCATATCGGGATACGATAGGTATAAGTCGAGTCAATGATCATCCCTCAATAAATGAGAAACGAGGGTGTGAAATAACACATGGTCGATAAAATAGAGAAATCATACCCATCCATAGGGTACAAGAGTTATCGACGGGGTAACCAGATCTAAGGCACATCATCTAAAAAGATTTCTGACAACTGGGTCGTGAAACTTTAGTTGTGTCAAACCTGTCAGACTATGGTCATAAGGGTTCTAGTAGTATGGGCTGCAGTGATCATGCATTGTTGTTGACAACTGGTATATCACAATTTGACTAGATATTTAAGCTATGGTATTGGCTAAGCTAGTGACTGTGGTATTCCAACACTAGTTAGGTCTTAATAATAAAATTTACATGACTAGAGTAATATTGGTTGGAAACCAATCTCGGGATGAGTGTCTACCATAGTCACGGTAAATTTTTGACCTTAGCCTTGTCTATTCATCTCATATCTAAACTGTGGGCTTTGGTCGAGGGACGGTTGAGTCAAGGCACAAGGGTTGAAAGTAAAGACAATATTCAAGAAAATATTTAGAGACACAATGAATCGTTCCTTGAGAATAGATAGTCTCCTGGGTTGGCATTACGACTAAGGGTAAAACCCTAATCATTCTTAATTTCAGATGGCTTGAAAGTCCCGATACAGTTTGGGGTCGAGAGGAGAACGCGTAACTCGATCGCATGGCTGGCGATAACTTTCCTTGTGTATACAACTACCATAGCCATGGGGATACGCGATAAATTACGAGCTTCTGCCTTTCCGAACCAGTGAAAGACAAAAACCATAAAGAGTTCAAGAAAGATGTTACTGAATACAATCACCTGATTCAAGGGCGAACGTATAATTCAAGAGGAATTGTCAAGCAGTCGCAGATGAGATCCTAGATACCTATATATCTCCATCCACGTAGTGTAATTAAACGAAGAGCGAACCAAATGCATCATGGTTGATCAGACCATAATACGTTGATTCTGATTAGACAATAAGTTAGCAGGCGTCCCCACTAAACATATGCCTCGAATCAAGCTCGAGAATAGAGTGAGCTTGCAAAACTAAGCTGTAGCAGCAGCGTTGGTCAAGATAGTCAAGATACAAGTACGCGAGATTTTTGAAAAGAGGCACAAGTAGTTCGAGTTTTGTGAGAATCAAACCTTACCTGATGTTCTTGCTTATACAGTCATCCTACTATCTTCTTATTCATAAGACTTTGGTCAACCAATGGATTATGGACTTCTAAATTCTATATTCCAGGTAAACCTATTAGTGTCAGTTAATTCTCTCGTCAATAGGGCAATGCTAGGTTGGGAGACATGCTACTCAACTTGCAGAACTTCCACTAATATTGGCTTTGGATCTCAAGGAACGTACAAGGCATTTCCCTATCCTCCATTGTATCATAAACATGTAATCACGTCTGAAGTTATTTCACCGAGGACTACGCCTCGCCCGTATACTCGGGCTGTGGTAAACCCTTGATTTCGTAACTCAAATATGATACGAAGTCAGACACTTCTTAACCCTATCCAATATTGACTCAAGGGTAACGGCGATCAAAGAGAGGACCACTAGCCATAGTTTTGGCAATATCCCATCACCTATATTTTCTTAACTAATTTCACCTCTAGGGGTTGTGTCTCGCCAGTGCGCTGCTGGCTGCAGTGTATCCATAGTCTCCAAAATTCAATTAAATGGCGACAATGCGCTGCTGTCCTGCCATTATGAGTTAACTAACATTTCTTTAACTAAATCTGTAAGAATTCATGAGCTTCTAGAGATTCAAACATGTTGACTATGAAATAGAGCGTAGGTATTTGTCTATTGTTCACAACCCTTCAACATAAAAGGTTTAACAGGGAGGAATAACCGAAGACAGAAATACAAATATCCTAGTATCTATTTCATATGTACCCAAGCCTTTGAGGAAAACTTGATTCGAACCTAACTCGAGGTTTATACATGGGTAACATAATCAGAATTTATATATATAAAAATAATAATAATAATAATTCTTAGGCTAAAATAGGAACTAAAAGGCAATTTGGACAAGGGTATGGAGATGATATCCAAGAGGCCAAAAGGAGGAACTGAATAATTTTTCAAAGTTAGCTCATCAATCCTAGGAAGCCCGATCTCACCAAGTGAATAATCTATCCACATTGGATCATGTCGTCATATCGAGAGATAATAGTGTACCTATGGGGATATGACAAACAATCAACCTTAATAACTCCTCATCTAAATTGTATGGCCTAGACTACCCATCGGTAAATTTGTATAAGAAACTCCTAGTCCTAGTCATTCTCGTAAATTAAATTAATTTCTAATTCGTGAATGAGCATTTCCTAGTCGCAGGCTCGCAATAGTACGACTAACTTAAGTACTGTTACGAGTTCGCATGATTTGCGAAAACTGACCTGCATGGGCCACCACAAAAACTTGTCACGACCCACACCCGTTTTTTTTTTTTAAAACGGATACGAGACGTGTCCAAGCCAGCCTACGCCGCAGTGTCGGCGGTAGTACGCTGTCACGGCCATGAAGATCAAAATCACAAACAATGCTCATTCACATAATTAATTTAATTTACAAGATCACAAGTTTTATATTTGCTAAAAAATATAAACTTGTACAAAAATTTGAATGGCTACAACTCCACAAGCTAGCTAATCTCTAGGCTTCCTGTCTACAAGTATACCATCACTCCCCAAACTAAGTGATCCTCGGCTAACCTGAAAATATTGGTTTCCAGTCAGGAACGGAACGAGCACAATTCACTGAACGCAATTTCAAATAAAGAAGATGACTATAAACAAAGGTTAGACATCAATCATGGGTTTGAAAATAAACATGAAATATAAAAACCAATAGTAAGTAAATAGACACAAAATACTCTCCCCGACTGTTAGAAGTACCTTTGATATGTGATCGGTCTCGGGACAATTATGCGACACGGTCTACACGGTCTAAAGTTACACGGTCTACAGTTACACGGTCTACAGTTACACGGTCTACAGTTACACGGTCTACAGTTACACGGTCTACAGAAAATATTGCAGTAAAGAAACACCGTCTACAAATAATAATCACGATCTACACAGTTTAAATACAGTAATAATCATGATCTACACTGTCTACTTTGCAATAAATAAAACACTATCTACACTGTCTACAAGAAGTAAATAAAACACTGTCTACACGGTCTACAAGAAATAAATGCAACACGGTCTACACGGTCTAAGGTCAGATCACACATCCTTGGTACTTCTCATTCCCGACTCAATAATTTATAATAGAAAATAATCACATAACCAATGACTAATCAATGAAATATAGTAAAGATCAATATCGAAATACAAACAATAAACTGTACTCGCCTGTGGTCCTTTGCTGGTGAAACCGACAATCTGAACTACTCGATGTGCCACTATAGTCAAAACCCGTACAACAGTCCCCGGAAGCTGAAATAAACAATACCAATGATCTTAGAATAGTCCAATTAGCTAGGATTGCCTGTCCTTATGTCCAATTCTGGACACAGGGGCAAAACAGTAATTTCGGGCCAAAACGATGTCCGCCGTTGGACCCGCTTTGTACCGAAAAGCATGCCAGAGTCAACGGTCTCTAAAGTTGTCAAACTACTTGTCTACGAATCCAGTTTTCCGATACGAACCCAACCGTATGTCCAAAGTTGGATTTCGGCGGGCCGTGCACAAAATCGCTCGTTGAGTGGGACCGTGGGGCCCGCAAAACGGTAATTTTATCAACAGTCTCAGAATGGAACCAAACTTGGCATACAGGACCAGAAAAATGATACGGTTCTGTTGGTGTAAGTTTCGTCTCGATCCGATGAGCATGTACAAAGTTATAACTAAATTTGCATTGGACGGATACGGGGCGATTCCGACGGATATGCGTCGAATTCGTCGCGCACACGCGACCAATTTGAATTCCGTCAAAGCCCACACGACCACAAAACTGTTACGCAGCTTTCGATACTTACGGTGCGCGACCACGTCACCCGGAATGGCGGGACGGACGTCGTGTGGAGCGATTTCTTGATTTTCAAAACAGGTTTTTCGGTAACTTTACAATCTGATTTCTCTTCATGTAGTCGACAAAATTAAATTCCGTAAAAAGGGAATCAAAGCCCTACATGTTGTCTAAAAAGGTGTTCAAATAGAATTTCTAATATGGGACTGGATTGTTCGAAAACGATCCTCAAATATGGGTTCATGGACTGTTTTGATACTCTGTTTTGGGGCAGGGTTTCGATGAAATTTTCCTTGGATTTCTGGACAGCATGTTTGTTTATAACAAATTCTATTTACTGGGTTATAAACTTGTTTATATAGGCTTTCCAAAACAACTTGCGGATCGAATTTTCGTTGAAAAACGAGGGAGAAACGAGAGAGCGAAGTTGTACCTGTGCAGCTACTGCTGCTGTTCCGCACGCGCATGTGCGTCTGAGCGCGCGCGACCCTGTCGCGACTTCGTCGGCGGTCGGCGGTCACGCGGCGGCGCCGAGGGCGCGCATGGCGGTCGCCTATGGGAAGAGGGGTGGTAGCGCGAACGTCGAGTCCCATCTAGGGTTTGGGAGTTTTTAATCTCTCCCTCGCCGCTCTTCTCGATATATATATACCAAACTGTTCTGTTATTCTCGAGCGGGGGAGGGTTTACGTTACTGTGAAGGGTCGGGTTCAAGAGTGTGGGTTGTGTGGAAAGGTAGTTGGCTGCTGCCAACTTGTTGGGTTGTTCGACCAAGGGCCGGGTTGGCCTAGGTGTGCACGTGAAGTTTTAAGCTGATGACAAACAACTACTACTTTGCTAAACTGATGCATGATTGCATGCATGCCTGCTGTTGTTGCACACTTTGCAACATATATATATATTGTAATGAATTGGATTAAACTCCAATTCAATTCAGTTAGACATTCATTTCATTCCAATTCAAATCAATTCACCACTATACTATATAATCATAATAATAACAGAGGCCACCACCATTTGCGCTCGTTGCATTAGGCAGTGTTACAAGTCATATTTGGAGGGCAGAGTGTTTGGTGTGTACATATTTTTATAATGCATATTTATATACAAATACAAATATACACATGTATATTATATATTTATATACCTATACCTACATACCCATGTATATCTATATACACATTACATATATGTCCTCGAATATGTATATATATATATATATATATATATATATATATATATATATATATATATATATATATATATATATATATATATATATATATATATATATTATATTACAATATATATACCTTATTTACTTACGAATATATTCCTATATATTCATATCCATATTTGCACTTGTGTCCTATATAGACTTAACACTCTACCATTCCATATTTTTATTATAGAATCTATTTTCAATCTAGGGCCTATTGTATAGATATGACCGCATATAATATTATTTATTTGACAAAATAATATAACCCATAATAATAAAATAATATTGTATAACAACATCCTCGATAATATTGATAATAAATAATAATAAAATATTTTAAAAAAAATCGGGAAGGGGAGCTACAGATTTGCATCTCCTTTCTGAGTCCTGACTCACATTCTGCCCTAAGCTTCTGAATCCTTGGGTCCTGCGCCTGAGCTGCCTTGATCCAGTCTACCAAGTCAGATTGAACTTGTAGACTCGCCAGTACTCCTACATCACTGAGAAGTATAACCTCGATGCCCATCTCCTGAAGGTCTTCTAAAATTTGCTTTTGTGTTGTCAACATAAATGTGCCGCCTCTCCTGCTAAGAGCGTCTGCTACCACATTAGCCTTGCCTGGATGATACTGAAGCTCCACGTCATAATCCTTGATCAGCTCTAACCATCTTCTCTGCCTCATGTTCAACTCCTTCTGAGTAAAGATGTACTTCAGACTTTTGTGGTCTGTGTACATGTCCACTCGATCACCATATAAGTAGTGCCTCCATAGCTTCAAAGCAAATACTACTACCGCCAACTCCAAGTCATGAGTTGGGTAATTCTTCTCGTGGTCTCGAAGTTGCCTAGATGCATACGCTATCACCTTCCCATGTTGCATAAGGACACATCCAAGTCCTTTACCTGACGTATCACAATATACAGTGAAACCTCCGGGCCCAACTGGCAATGTCAGAATAGGTGCTGATATCAACTTCTGCTTTAGATTCTCAAATGATGCCTGGCATTCTGCCGACCAGACGAATGGTACATCCTTCCGTGTCAAGCGGGTCATGGGTGCTGAAAGTCTTGCAAAGTCTGATACGAACCTTCTGTAATATCCTGCCAATCCCAAGAAACTCTGCATGTCAGCTATAGTCTTGGGTACTGGCCAACTCTCTACTGCTTCTACCTTCTTGGGATCTACTGCTACTCCAGCTCCTGATATGATGTGCCCCAAGAATGAAATTTGATCCGTCCAAAACTCACATTTGCTGAGCTTGGCGTACAACTGGTTCTCTCTCAGAACCTACAACACTTTCCTGAGGTGGTTTTCATGCTCCTCTTTACTAGCAGAGTAGACGAGAATGTCATCAAGAAACACAATAACAAATTGGTCTAAGTATGGCATAAAGATGCGGTTCATCAAATCCATAAATATAGCTGGAGCATTGGTCAACCCAAATTGCATTACTAAGAATTCATAATGCCCATACTTCAACCTGAATGCTGTCTTAGGAATATTCTCCTTCCGAACCCTCACTTGATGATACCCTGACCGAAGATCTATCTTGAAGAAAACTCTAGCTGTGCTCAACTGATCAAACAAGTCGTCGATCCTGGGTAGTGGGTACTTGTTCTTTACTGTTGCCGCATTAAGCTTCCTGTAGTCAATGCAAAATTTGGATGACCCATCCTTCTTCTCCACAAGTACCACTGGTGCTGCCCACGGTGATACGCTAGCTTGGATGAACTTCTTCTCCTTCAGTTCCTCTATATGTTGATATACCTTGGCCTGTTCTGAATCCGCCATTCTGTAAACTCGATCTGATATCAGTTTAGTTCCAGGTGCCAATTCTATACTGAACTCAATATCTTTAATCGGTGGTAGACCTGGAAGTTCTTCAGGAAATACGTCTAGAAACTCTTCAACTACCTTCAGAACTTGAACTTCTTCCATTGCCGTCACTACTCCCTGCTCTTGTTGAGTTGCCACTGATCTGACTAAGGTGAACCGTTTCATGCCTGGAATATCAAAAGATACACTCCCTCTACGATAATCTATTGTCGCATGACTGTCTTTCAGCCAGTCCATGCCTAAGATAACGTCGAAATTTCTAACAGAAAATTTTATCAACCGGGCGGGTAAGGAATGCCTGCAAACTACAACGCTACATGCTGGAATAACTCTACTAACTCCTACGAGCCCATTACCAGTGAGTATGTTTAACCTCCCTGGCAATGCCTCGAATTCTATTCCTAGCCGTGTTATAAATTGTGCAGATATAAATGAGTGTGATGCTCCCGAATCAAACAATGCTACTGCGGGATATGAGGCGACGAGAATGTTACCTGCCACAACATCTCCCGATGCCAATGCCTCTTCCAAGGACAGAGTGAATGCCTGCCCTCGACCTCATTGTTGGTTCTCATGCTGCGGCCTAGCTTGGTGCTGCTGCTGGCCCCTGCCTTGATGATGCTGGGGTGGTCTATGTTGGTGTTGCTGCATCGGCGGTCCCTGCTGTCGAAATATTTGAGCCTGTGTCATGAACGGGCACTGTGCCAACGGTCTCACTGCCACCGCTGGTCCTCGATACTGGCCTGCCCCTGGTGCTGGCAGAGCAGGAAATTGTTGTACTGGTCCTCCTGACCTCGAATTCATTGGACATGTGGTAACCCGATGATCTGGGTTTTCACATATCAAACACTGCCCGTTCAATGTTCGACACACATCCCTAGTGTGTCCTACCTTCCCACAATAAGTGTAGCCTACTGGGGGTTGCTGGTTCTTCCTCTGCTGCTGTTGTTGCCTGGGAGGTGGTGCTGGCCCTCGTATTGCCACATCGTAGATGCGAATGCCAAAGGATGGTGCTGTTGTTCGGGGCGCTACTCTCCCTCCTCCTTCAATCTGACTGTGGGATCTCTTCTGACCCCCAGTCCTTGCTGAAATTCTCTGAATGGTGATCTCATGCCTCCGGGTCATCGTTAACATTTCATCGAAAGTCTGATAATTGTACCCCTCTATCATTTGCAAGAGCTCAAGGTGAAACCCTTGCTGGAACCTCATAGCCCTCTGGCTCTCTGTTGCTACCATCTCTGGGGCAAACCTGCTCAATCTGAAGAACTCCGCTGCATAGGCATCTACCGTCTTGTCGGCCTGCTTGAGGTTGATAAACTTCTGTTGTAGCTCGAATTGCGCCACAACTCCATAGTACTTCGTCTTGAACCTTACAGTAAAATTGTCCCAAGCAACAGGACGTCTGATGCCTACCTTCTCTGATTCCCACCAATTACGTGCAAGATCCTGAAGTAACAACTTCACCTGATCCACACGTTCTTCTGCCGGCACCTTAGCGGCTGTCAAAATAGCCTCAATATCCTTAAGCCATGCATCTGCTGAGATGGCATCTTCCGTACCCTCGAAACGGCGGGGGTTGAACTTGCAAAATTTGGTTGATGCTCCTAAATCTGGCCTTGCCCCTCTTTTCAAAGCTGTCTGCAACCCTTGGTTGAGTAGTACGTTCTGCTCTTGCAACTGAGCGTGCATGCGCTGTTGGGCTAACATCTGATGTTGCTGAGTAGCCATCATCCCTCTCATGATCTCCAGAAGGGCCGGTGTGTCTACTTCCACAGGGGTAGGTGAAACTGTTGGTGGTGGTGGAACCTCCGGATAATGCGATCCAGCTGCTGCTTCCACTATCACTTCTTCTTGAATAGCCTCTTGGGGTAGTACTGGCCCTTGTTGCTGACCAACCTGGTCAGGTTGTCCATGCTGCCCTTGTTGTTGCTGTCCAGTCCTGACAGATGCAGACGAAGTACCCCTAAGGAAAGGGACAAGAGAGCAATCAAACAACCGGACGTGAAGGATCAATGAGGTCGAAGGATACGGGAATGTCAAGCTAGGATTGGGAACAACGAATCATGAGATCAAGGGGAAACATGTGTGATTGAGACATCCTATAAATCAAAACACCCCACAAGTCTGAAATCAGACCTGCATGGGCCACCACTAAAACCTTGTCACACCCCAGAACCAGAATACTGGAGGGCGGGAGAATGACTCGGCCAGCTACGTATTACGGGTAGATGAATACCGTATAATACGATCAATGCTGTCTAACAAGACGAGGGGGTGCATACTACGTGAAAGTCTTACTATGGTCACTTCACATCTATTGTCTCAATCATTCAAGCAAGAAACAAAAATAGAGAACATGTAAGATAAAACAGTAAGGCATCCCAAACGCTTAGTCAAAATGTTCTTGATATCCGGCTTTACAAAACATAGCCAGATGATGTAGCAATGTATACACAATTGTTTATCAGCTGCAGCCTGACTTTAGTTACAATTATGTAAAAGTAAATACAAGACAATCCGACTAACATGTCGGTGCCCAACGGTAAAGTATAAAGTAATTCACAAAACGAGCGGGAAGTAAGGAACCCACTCGAGTCCTCCTGCGATCATCCCTCTAGTATTGACCATCTTGGAGGTGGAAGTAAGCTGAGTCCTCGGGAACCGGCTCTAAATCTGGCCATGCAAAACCAGAGAGGTTAGACCTCTAATAGCAAGTACCGCAAGGAAGCACGATATGAGAAATTTATACCAGTAACTAAGAGAATATAATAATAGATCTCTGCTTGCTACGGGGATTCACATAACGTCACGACACTTCGAACCAACCTCTCAACCAAACAAGGACAGAAGTTGGCCCGTCATGTCTCGACACTCTGATCATCTCAGTTAGTCAACAAAGTAGGTACAGTACACAACCAAATCAATTTAAATGGCCATACAACTACTACGGCTTGCTATTGTGGGTTACAAGTTATCTTAGAATTATGCGATAAAGGATTCCTCAGTTCTTACTATGTGCAAGCAAGGCTAGTCTACCCAGTCAATCAATTGCGCCAATCATGAATTAGACGAGTCCCAGCGGGACGCCCGTTATCAATATACAATGTACAATAAATAATATAAGCAGATACCGCTCCCTGCCCGTGTGGCAGATTTGCAGTATCTGTGGGAACCAGTCGGCCTGTCGGGCACTAATAGTCCCAAAGAGGGCTGCCATATAAGAATTCGGGAATCCATTCTCTCCATGCAGTCAGTATTTTATTTAACTTAGTAGCCTCTATGTTAAGTGAAATTCCATGCCATGGATCATGGTCATTCAGAATGAGTACTTCCGTACAAAGTACGATATGTCCAACTCTACAACGATACCTGTGCGGTTAGGTTGTAGGTCTTACATAGCGTAATACAATAATTAAAACTAACCACGGAATAATCATTTCCTGACTATAAGGTACACATGCTGCTTTGTAGAAAAATAAATAAATTGAAGCCTGCATATGCCTGTGTGCCAATATTCGGGATTAGCCAGTCGATTGTAATAGTTC
Source organism: Iris pallida (assembly GCA_029216955.1). Taxonomy (NCBI): domain Eukaryota; kingdom Viridiplantae; phylum Streptophyta; class Magnoliopsida; order Asparagales; family Iridaceae; genus Iris; species Iris pallida. The sequence continues at coordinate 2,091,844 of JANAVB010006398.1, read as the reverse complement.
ATAGTTCATATGAACGTGTCTCATTCATTCAATTCAATAAGACGACTAGTAGTGGTAAGCATTACTTCATAACTTTTATAGATGATTATTCTAAATACTGCTATGTTTACTTGCTTAGAACAAAAGATGAGGCTCTCAGTAAGTTTGTTTCTTTTAAAGCTGAAGTTGAAAATCAGCTTGAAAAGAAAATAAATTTTTTTAGATGTGATCGTGGGGGTGAATACATCTCTGCTGATTTTGACTCCTTTTGTGAATTGCATGGAATAATACATGAATTAACTTTCCCTTATGCTCCTCAACAGAATGGGGTAGCAGAAAGAAAAAAATAGGACTTTAGTAGATATGATTAATGCTATGTTAGGTAGCTCTGGTTTATCTGATAATTTGTGGGGGGAAGCCTTACTTTCTGCATGCTATATTCTGAATAAAGTTCCTTTTAAAAAGACTGATAAAACCCCTTATGAATTATGGAAGGGCAGAAAAACCATCTTTGAAATATTTCAAAGTGTGGGGGTGTCTTGCAAAAGTCTCTGTCCCTCCTACTACTAAAAGAAAATTGGGATCCAAGACCGTAGACTGTGTATTTTTGGGTTATGCTAAAAACATTATTGCTTATAGATTTCTTATTATTAAGAGTGAGGTTAATGGGATTGATGCAAACACTGTTATGGAATCTATGGATGCTATATTTTTTGAAAATGTCTTTCCTTTAAAAAATAGAACCCCTAGATCTTCTATATCTGCACAAGTTCCTATTACAACTTCTAGTTCTCAAGTAGAAACCCTAGTAGAACCTAGGAGGAGTAAAAGAGCCAGAAGAGAACCAAACCTAGGAGAAGGGTTTTTCACCTATCTTTTTGAAGAGGACCCTATATCATTTCAAGGGGCTATGTCTTCTGTAGACTCACTATTTTGGAAAGACGCCATTAACAGTGAAATAGATTCTATTATGTCAAATAGAACCTGGGACTTAGTTAACCTTCCTGTAGGTTGCAAACCAATTGGTTGCAAATGGATCTTCAGAAAGAAGCTAAGACCTGATGGGTCTATTGAAAAGTTCAAAGCAAGGTTAGTTGCTAAAGGGTTCAAACAAAGGAAAGGAGTAGACTTCTTTGACACTTACTCTCCAGTTACTAGAATTGTCACTATTAGAATGTTAATTGCTATTGCATCTGTTCATAAATTGTTTATTCATCAAATGGATGTAAAAACTGCTTTTTTGAATGGAGATTTACAGAAAGAGATTTACATGGAACAACCTGAAGGGTTTGTTCTTCCAGGACAAGAACATAAGGTATACAAATTAATTAAATCGCTGTATGGGCTGAAACAAGCGCCTAAGTAATGGCATGATAAATTTGATAAGGTAATTATATCTTATGGTTTTGCTATTAACGATTCTGATAAATGTGTATATAGCAAAATTGTTGGTAGTTCATGCATAATATTGTGCTTATACGTTGATGATATTATTATTTTTGGCACTGACGTGGATATTATTTATGATATCAAAAGTTTTCTGTCTCAAAATTTTGATATGAAAGATTTAGGACCCGCTGATGTGATTTTAGGACTTAAATTAAGTCGCACTTCTGGGAGAATTGGTATCTCCCAATCTCACTATACAGAAAAGGTCCTGAAAAGATTTAACTATTTTGATTCTAAACCTGTAAGCACTCCATATGATGCAAGTATCAGGTTGAAGAAGAACAAATGAGACTGTGTGGCTCAACTGAAGTATTCTGAGCAAATTGGATGTTTGAACTATATTGCTAACCGTACCAGACCTGATATTTCCAACGCTGTAGGAAAACTTAGTCGGTACACAAGCAATCCGAATAGTTCACACTGGACTGCCTTAGAAAGGGTAATGAGATACCTGAAGGGTACGTCATCCCATGGATTATTCTACGGAGGATACCCATCTGTATTGGAAGGGTACACTGATGCAAATTGGATCTCAGATACAGATGAGACCAAAATGACAAGTGGACATGTATTCACATTGGGAGGAGCTGTTGTCGCTTGGAACTCTACCAGGCAGACCTGTATATCTAGATCGACTATGGAGGCAGAGTTCATAGCTCTTGACCTCACCAGTGAGGAAGCAGACTGGCTCAGAAATCTGGTAACAGATATTCCTCTGTGGAGCAAACCAGTTCATGTTATTCCTGTATACTGTGACAGCCAGGCTGCAATAGCAAAGGCTCAAAGGACAAGCTATAATGGAAACTCCAGACATATATGTCTGAGGTACAATCCGGTGAAGCAATTGCGGTCCAGTGGAGTAATTGCAATTGACTTCGTCAGATCAAAGAACAATCTAGTAGATCCTCTAACTAAAGGTGTCACGCCCCAGAACCAGAATACTGGAGGGCGGGGGAATGACTCAGCCAGCTACGTATTACGGGTAGATGAATACCGTATAATACGATCAATGCTGTCTAACAAGACGAGGGGGTGCATACTACGTGAAAGTCTTACTATGGTCACTTCACATCTATTGTCTCAATCATTCAAGCAAGAAACAAAAATAGAGAACATGTAAGATAAAGCAGTAAGGCGTCCCAAACGCTTAGTCAAAATATTCTTGATATCTGGCTTTACAAAATATAGCCAGATGATGTAGCAAGGTATACACAATTGTTTATCAGCTGCAGCCAGAATTTAGTTACAATTATGTAAAAGTAAATACAAGACAATCCGACTAACATGTCGGTGCCCAACGGTAAAGTAATTCACAAAACGAGCGGGAAGTAAGGAACCCATTCGAGTCCTCCTGCGATCATCCCTCTAGTATTGACCATCTTGAAGGTGGAAGTAAGCTGAGTCCTCGGGAACCGGCTCTAAATCTGGCCATGCAAAACCAGAGAGGTTAGACCTCTAATAGCAAGTACCGCAAGGAAGCACGATATGAAGAATTTAAACCAGTAACTAAGAGAATATAATAATAGATCTCTGCTTGCTACTGGGATTCACATAACGTCATGACACTTCGAACCAACCTCCCAACCAAACAAGGACAGAAGTTGGCCCGTCATGTCTCGACACTCTGATCATCTCAGTTAGTCAACAAAGTAGGTACAGTACACAACCAAATCAATTTAAACGGCCATACAACTACTACGGCTTGCTATTGTGGGTTTCAAGTTATCTTGGAATTATGCGATAAAGGATTCCTCAGTTCTTACTATGTGCAAGCAAGGCTAGTCTACCCAGTCAATCAATTGCGCCAATCATGAATTAGACGAGTCCCAGCGGGACGCCCGTTATCAATATACAATGTACAATAAATAATATAAGCAGATACCGCTTCCTGCCCGTGTGGCAGATTTGCAGTATCTGTGGGAACCAGCCGGCCTGTCTGGGACTAATAGTCCCAAAGAGGGCTGCCATGTAAGAACTCGGGAATCCATTCTCTCCATGCAGTCAGTATTTTATTTAACTTAGTAGCCTCTATGTTAAGTGAAATCCCATGCCGTGGATCATGGTCATTCAGAATGAGTACTTCCGTACAAAGTACGATATGCCCAACTCTTCAACGATACCTGTGCGGTTAGGTTGTAGGTCTTACATAGCGTAATGCAACAATTAAAACTAACCACGGAATAATCATACCCTGACTATAAGGTACACATGCTGAATTGTAGAAAAATAAATAAATTGAAGCCTGCATATGCCTGTGTGCCAATATTCGGGATTACCCAGTCGATTGCAATAGTTCATAGTTCATATGAACGTGTCTCATTCATTCAATTCAATAAGACGACTAGCCAGTCTCTTAGTTCCAACTAGGAACGCATGATCAATTTATTAGTCAAGATAACAATCAATGTCAATCAATGTCAATTCGGGACAAGAACCAACCAAAAAGGCATTATGGGCTATAGATGGATACCTATCTACTGGAAATAAAATCTTATGCGGCTGGAAAATAAAGATCTCATGCGGCTGGGAAATAAAATCTTATGTGGCTGTAAAATAAGGATCTCATGCGGCTGGGAAATAAAATCTCATGCGGCTGGGAAATAAAGATTTCATGCGGCTGGGAAATAAAATCTTATGTGGCTGTGAAATAAGGATCTCATGCGGCTGGGAAATAAAGATTTTATGCGGCTGGGAAATAAAGATTTCATGCGGCTGAGAAATAAAGATTTCATGCGGCTGAGAAATAAAGATTTTATGTGGCTGGGAAATAAAGATTTTATGCGGCTGGGAAATAAAGATTTCATGCGGCTGAGAAATAAAGATTTCATGCGGCTGAGAAATAAAGATTTTATGCGGCTGAGAAATAAAGATTTCATACGGCTGGAAAATAAATATTTCATGCGGCTGGGACTGTTCTTCTTCTCTGAATTTTCTGAGAACAGAACCATGGAAGCCATTGCTTCCAAGCTCTCTAAATCCTTCATTCCAAGCCCAAATCTGGACTTCCATATGTCGAAATGGGGTAGAACAAAATTCTCTACAACATGGAACCATCAAAATTTGAAAATAACAAGGTTAGCTAGATCAAAATCCGAGGATCCGAAAATACAACAAGTTTAGATCTACACAAAATAAGTCATGGAAATTAAAAATGCTAAGTGCTAAAGTATCTAAGAATCCTGTGAGAGAGACAATGGAACAACAAAAATAGAGATCCATCAAGAAGCAAGTTGTACATGCCTAGCTCTCCTAGGTTGGTGGGAGAGTTATGAGGAAGAAGATGAGTAAATGAAGAGAGAGAAAGGATTTTGGGGTTTTAAATGGGGGTGGTGGTAGGTGGGTTCATGTTGAACCATCCAAGGCCGAAAAATAAACCAACTCGGGCCGAACTCAAAGGCAAAGCAGAAAGTAAAATATAGAAAAATAATTAGCAGGAAATTAAAGAAATTTAAATGCAGAACAATACATAATAAATATTAAATAAATATATTCCAGCAGTACATGTATTTAGAATACGTATTCCGGGAACGAGAAGTGACAAAAGGTCTCTCGAGGAGGCTAGTGTTGGAGACGGCAAGAGGAATGGGGTTAAAGCCCTTAGATTGAGTCACCTCGAAGGCAACCCAACCTTCGATTGGTAGCACCAAGAAAAGGTTCAATGGGTAACAACAAAATTGATGTGTGACTGGAAAGCACTATATAGATGTAATTGTAATGAACCATTCCTCTACTATATAGTGTTGATCTGCAATAAAATTGTGATTGATTGTAAAATCTTAATGAATCTGTGGCTTGTAAAACAGGGTATATAAATTGAAAAATACCTAGAAAGATTCACCTATTCGGGAGTGAAAGTGGGGCCGCTTTCTATGGGAACTTGGGCTGTTCTCTAAAGCTCTCAAGAAATTGAGATAAGCACATGGCCAAAAAAGTACACAACTGTTGATACGATCAAATGCCTTCATTGTGTTTGTGTGTACGTTGAGTCTGTACAAATAAGATCCTAAGTTCAAGACTTACGTCACTTTGGGTCCTTATAGATGAAATGTACAACACTAAGGGAAGGTTCAAGTCCGGAAGACACCTTCCTCTGATACACAGTATAACTGCCCATACCTTATTCTCTTTCCTATCGTTCTATCAATCTATGTCCTTTTTGTCCCTTTTTGAATCATGTTGGGAATTGTTGGTTTTTATGTGTTGTTGCTGGGGAATCAACTTATATGTGATTCAAAAAGGCACTCCATTCTTTTAGTCCCACATGGGAAAGGAGAAAAAGTTCTCCTTTCCATATAAGGCTTTCCCCTGCTTAGTGGGTTAGTGGGTTGTGTAGGGTATGGGCTACATCCCATCCAACCTGCGAGCGGGTGCACGATTTAATGCGTGTTTTTGACGCATTTAATTGTCGCGCACTTAGCACTTTGCACGCTTGCGCGTCGCAGACCAAACCAAGGGTATAAAGATAATTTTCTATCTCATTTTATTTTTATTTGATTTATTCTTTTTGTTTTGGTTGCCTGGTCTTCCGTAGAACTGTTACCACGTAATCCAGTTACGAGATTTGTGGATCGCTGTCACCCCCAGTTTTCAAAAACAGGGGTATTTTTCTCATTTTTCATTTTTAAATATTTTTGAAATTATTTATTTATTTATAATATTATTATGGGGTTATTTGAGTCGGGTTCGAATTTCAACTCAATCCGACTTGTATCGGGGACCCGGGATAGTTTTGACTCTAGTGGGACCCACACATTAGTTAGTCATGGCCCACATGATATTTATTTTAGTTAGTAGTTAGTCTAATTAATTATGGATAGGGTTTGGTTAGATTAGAGTTTTAGAATGACTAAAATAGCCTCAACCATTAACCCTTTTTCTAATTTTAATTTAATAGGCTAGTGGGGGGTATTTTAGACATTTCAAAATAGGTCCAAAACAGCCCATACATTGCCGGCCCTAGCATGAGAGGGAGGAGAGAGACTCTTGTTATTTTCTACTTCATTTTTCTCTCTAGTTCTTCCCCAAATTTCTAGAGAGAGTTTCCATTGATTTCTCCACCAAATCTCTTCATTCTTCCACTCAACCTTCTTCTTTTCTTCTCTTCTCAAGTCGAGGAGGAAGCTAGCCAAGTTTGGGAGGAGTCGGAGCTCGTTCGTGTCCATTCGGGATTCCTACGAGTCGGTGTCGCATCCGGAAGGCTTTTCTTCGATTCGATCTACCGGGAGGTATAAATCCCTTCCCCTTCTCATTTTTCTCATGCATTTAGGTTGATTTTGACCCATAGGAATTACCCCCATGGTTGTGTCTCCATTTGTGTCCATTTCGTGTCCATTTGAAGACTTATGGATGTGTCCTATGTGTAGGATCGTGTCCTAGTGAGAAAATCCCTATTTGGACACATGTAGAATATTTATATATTGATTAAGTGTTGTTTTCATATTTAATTCCAGATTTATAGGTGTATAGAGATGTGTTTTCCTAAGTATCATATTATATAATATTATTTAATCTATGTGTATATATATATATATATATATATATATATATATATATATATTTGGTTATATATGTTATTCTCTATATATGTATATGTATATATATTTTTTATTTTATATATATATATATGTATATATATATATATATATATATATATATATATATATATATATATATATATATATATATTTTAATATATATATATATATATATTAAATATATATATATATATATATATATATATATATATATATATATATATATATATATATATATATATATATATATATATATATATATATATATATATATTGAGGCTTATATATAGATGTATATATTGAGGCTTATATATAGATGTATATATAATATGGTGTGTAGTATTGTATATTCATTTGGTTGTGGGTATGAGGGTTCGGCCAAGGGAAGAGAGCTAGAGTGTTTGTTGTGTTAGAGTTGATGTGTATGAGTGTTGTAGGGAGGGTGTTTGAGAGTTTGTTTGTGTAGAGTTAGAGAGGGGTGAACCCCCTGAAACAGCTGCTAACAGCAGCAGGTTTCAGCAGCAATTGCTGCCCATTTCAGTCCATTAGCAAGCCTAATGGCTGTCCCATTTGCTGTCCTTAAACCCCCTACATAGCTGTCCATTTTAGCCCCCTATATGGATGTCCCCAACTGCCCCTAAATACTGCCCCTTAAACCCCTTGTTGGCTGTCCCAAAATAGTCTACATTGACCACCATATCAGCCCTAAACAAGCCCACATATGGCTGTCCCCTTGCTTCCCAAATCAGTCCAATAACCACCCACAATGTTATCCCATTTAACCACCCTCTAAACAGTCCAACTTCAGTCCTATATGGCTGTCCTAAGCCCCTGAAATCAGTCCATATTGCTGTCCAAACAGCCCTTGTATTGCCCATATTCAGTCCCCAAAATATGTCCAGATTTCAGTCCCTAAACAACCTATTAGCTGTCCTAATTCAGCCTTGGTATTCCCCATAACCACCATACATTTCAGTCCTAAATGTTGTCACCAAGTACTCCCTAAACCTGTCACTAGTTAGCACCTATATGCTGTCCTAACATGCCTAACATTCAGCCTTAACACCACTCCATTTTAGTCCAATATTTTCTCCCCTTAACAGCCCTTCAACTGTCCATATTCAGTCTATATTTCTCCTCTGACACAGCCTAGTGACTACCCCCATGGCTACCCCAAATCAGTCCAACTTCATGTCCGATATCAGCCCACCTAATCCCCTCTAATAGCACCACTAAATTAGCCCATGTATGCACCCATAACCACCCCACAAATCAGCCTATGTGTGAGTTTGTGTGTGTGTGTTATGAGTTTGTGTGTGTGTGTGTGTGAGCCTATGTGTGAGTTTGTGTGTGTGTGAGCCTACAGGAGAGTATATTCACTGATAGTTTTCATTATCTTGATATCTGCTATATCCGATTCAGTTGTAGTGTCTTACTCGATTTCCAGTCACGATAGTTCACGGACTAGTATATGTTGGATCATGACATGGGATGTTGTTCCTAGATTTTCATGGTATATTGGTACATATTCTGTCTTATTTCCATGTATTGGTATAGACACCGATTCCTAAGGAGACTTGCTACCCTCTTATGGAATCCCGTATCATGACGTGTCATGTCCAGATCCATTATACTATTCGGGGATGGGAGAGTTATTAGTGGTTGTGTGATCAAAATTACCACATTGTTCTATTGTACACATGGTTCATAGCTATACCCTCGCCTCACGACGGGTAAAGCCTTACCCTACATTGTTCATAGCTTTCCATGGTGACCGACCTTACCGCTCTATTGTATACATTGTTCATAGCCGGTCGGATGGAAAGCCTGAGTATATTTTCCTAAGTCGATCACATAACATACTAATAATTCAAGGCACCTTTTATATTTATTATCGTTGGAGACTAAGTTCTGTTCGGGAGAAGGGTTACAGCCCCGGTCCTTGTTTGGTTTAGAGGTTGTAACTCGGTTTCCGAATAGTTCCCAAGTCGTCCTATATATATATTATCGTCCTATTCAGTACTCACATCCCGATATATATTTTCTGTTGATTTTGTCTTATATTTTATTACACTGTCTCTTATAGAATTTGTCAATTCATATGGAACTGCTATTGGTGTTTGTACTTGCTCATTTTCCTGACAGGATACCGTTGACATATTACAGATGATTCTGAGGCAGATTGCCCGACCTATTATGGGGTCGAGTCTGATGGAGTAGACCCGGACTGTGGCTTGTTAGTAGAGCCACTAGACTTTGCTCACCCTGAGTAGTATAGCTTAGTTAGGTTTGCCTGGCCTGCGAGCCAGCTAGTACTTTTCAGACTGTAGTATTATATTATATTCTGTGATGTTATGTTAAGTTTTGGACTTGTGTGGATCTCGAACTTATTTTTTGCCCTCATCTATCATATTTCCTTTCATGCTATCTATCCTAGTTTGCTTTGTGATTGAGACTGTATTGCTATGTCACCTCCATTCGGAGTGTATATACTGTACAGGTACCTTCATCTGTTTAGTTGTAGTATTTATAGATGACCTAGACAGCGTTCTACCGCCGATGCTGCGGCATAGGCTGGACGTAACCACGTACTCGTGTCCTTAATCAGGGTGTGGATCGTGACACATTTTTGTGATGGCCCATACAGGTCGATGTCGTAATTAGTGCGATCTCGTAATGGTGCTAGACTTAGAGTACTAATTACGAGCCTGCGATTAGGACGTAGGATCTAGGGTATGATAGGAGTTACTCAATCACATTTTAGGAAATTTCTGATCTTTTGATTACCATGACAACTCTTCTTGCATTTGAATTCAATTGTCCTCCTTTGAAAATATCTTCTCTTGTGCCATGTTGATCTCTTGGGTTCAATTCGTCTTCAGGATGACAGTGACTCGTTCTCAGGCAGCCGGGCCTAGTGCAGTTCCAGAGAGGTTCGATCCAGTGGGACTTCCGCCTCCGGCTACGGGAGTAGCAGTAGAGAGAGCAGCAGCATCAGTACCTGTCCTTCAGGCGGGAGCAGCAGCGGCAGTTCCGGGAGGTCTTCCACCTCCAACTGAGGGAGCTGCAGTTGAGGGAGCTGCCACCTCAGTACCTGCCCTTCAGACGGGAGCAGCAGCGACGGTTCCTGGAGGTTTTCCACCTCCAGCAGCGGGACCGTCCATAGTCATTCCTGATATTCTTCCACCGCCGCCTCCGCTACCGACTGATACTCAGGGTATGATGGCCCTTCTGCAGCAGATGTTGCAGACTCAGAGCGCACAGACAGAGTTGTTACGGTGGACCATAGAGAACTCCCATCAGCTGGCGATGACAGCAGTAGAGAGGGGTGCACCGGGTACAGTTCAGGGAGCCCCAGTTCAGCAGCAGGGTCAGGAGAGGCCCGGTACACACCTAGACTTCAGGAAGATGAACCCAAGAGAGTTCAAGGGTATCGAGGGTATCCTATATGCGAATGACTAGTTGGAGGATATCCAGCAGAGTCTGGAGTTGGCAGAGGTCCCGAGAGGGCTTTGGGTGACGTCTGCAGCGAGCTAATTTTTCGATATAGCTTTGACTTGGTTTTGCACGGATCCGCGTGCGTCGGCGAGGGATTTGACTTGGGAGAGCTTCAGAAAGCTCTTTAAGGAGAAGTTCTACCCAGATGTGGCCTTGACAACTTTGGAGGGACAGTTTGCCAGTTTGGTATAGGGGAACTCGTCAGTAGACGAGTATGCAGCGGAGTTCTTCCGCCTGATTAGGTTTGCACCAAGTTTGATCCAGGATGAGGGGTACAAGGCCCGAAAGTTTCGGAGGGGTCTTATACATGCAGTACGCACTCGTACATCTGGACGACGTGATGCGACATTCAAACAGATTTTGATGGAGGCGCAGATCGCAGAGGAGGATTTCAGCCTGAAGCTGAAGAGGGCAGCGAGGTTCTAGGAGCGAGCTCGAGCGCGGGGCCGACGAAGTGCCCTCATTTCCAGCAGAGGCAGATTCAGCAGCAGCCTTAGTTGCAGTTTCAGCCGACACTGGCGCGTGCCCAGCAGCACCAGAGACAGGGCCAGAGGCGAGCCATCCTGTGTGCCTTCTGCAAGAGGATGGGGCACACCCGGGAGGTTTGTAGGATGAAGCTGGGAGTTTGTTTATTTTGTGGAGCTCCAGACCACCAGGTGAAGGACTGTGCTGTCCGTGCAGCCAGACAGGCAGGCCAGGACGGAGTGCAGCAGGCTAGAGGAGGCCAGCAGGGGCGAGCTTTCGCTATGACAGTTGAGCCCACTTAAGCATTAGCAGAGCAGATAGCAGGTTCCAATATTTCGAATCCCCTTTCCGCATTTGCCTTCTTATAAACTGTCTTGAACTTCGATTCTATCTGCCCTTTGATCGTTGGATGAAATTTTGTTCTTGTGATGTGATTTTCTTCTGAGATAAGTCGTATGGGCTAGGTTGCCTCGATTATGAGAATTCAGAATCCTCTAGGGTCATGCTAGCAGGCAGAGTGAGGACATATAGTCAGATTATGGACGTATTTCTCGGGTGTAGGAATTTAAAGTTTTCGCTGCCAAGCTAGCGACAATACAAAAATTTTAAATACCATAATTCTAGAGGTATGTACCGTAGTTGAGGACTCTGTGATTATCGTAGCCTTGCTCACTGGTATGACGAAGAATCTGAGTATCATGATGATTGGACAGACGCATACGATTATCGATTTGCATGATTTTTCTGTGTTTATTTTGTTTTAATTTTTGAGGATGATTCTTTTAAGGTGGATAGACTTATAGCACCCAGTTTCTATTTGAGAGTAATTTTAAATTTTATAATTTTAGTCATTTAATTCATGCTTTGATTTTTGAGATTTTAATCATCTTAAATTTTAGGCCATGACTTGTGATTTTGACATTTTACTATAGTTTGGTTTTAATTTCGAGGACGAAATTTTTTAAGGTGGATAGATTTGTCACCCCAAGTTTTCAGAAGTAGGGGTATTTTTGTTATTTTTTATTTTTGAATATTTTAGAAATTATTTATTTATTTATAATATTATTATGGGGTTATTTGAGTCGGGTTCAAATTTCAACTCAATTCGACTTGTATCGGGGACCCGGAGTAGTTTTGACTCTAGTGGGACCCACACATTAGTTAGCCATGGCCCACATAATATTTATTTTAGTTAGTGGTTAGTCTAATTAATTATGGATAGGGTTTGGTTAGATTAGAGTTTTAGAATGACTAAAATAGCCTCAACCATTAACCCTTTTTCTAATTTTAATTAAATAGGCTAGTGGGGGGTATTTTAGATATTTCAAAATAGGTCCAAAACAGCCCATACATGGCCGGCCCTAGCATGAGAGGGAGGAGAGAGACTCTTGTTATTTTCCACTTCATTTTTCTCTCTCTAGTTCTTTCCCAAATTTCTAGAGAGAGTTTCCATTGATTTCTCCACCAAATCTCTTCATTCTTCCACTGAACCTTCTTCTTTTCTTCTATACTCAAGCCGAGGAGGAAGCTAGCAAAGTTTGGGAGGAGTCGGAGCTCGTCCGTGTCCATTCGGGATTCCTACGCGTCGGTGTCGCATCGGGAAGGCTTTTCTTCGATTCGATCTACCGGGAGGTATAAATCCCTTCTCCTTCTCATTTTTCTCATGCATTTAGGTTGATTTTGACCCATAGGAATGACTCCCATGGTTGTGTCTCCATTTGTCCATTTCGTGTCCATTTGAAGACTTATGGATGTGTCCTATGTGTAGGATCGTGTCCTAGTAGAAAAATCCCTATTTGGACACATGTAGAATATTTATATATTGATTAAGTGTTGTTTTTATATTTAATTCCAGATTTATAGGTGTATAGAGATGTGTTTTCCTAAGTATCATATTGTATCATATTATTTAATCTATGTGTATATATATATATATTTGGTTATATATGTTATTCTCTCTCTCCTCTCTCTCTCTCTCTCTCTATATATATATATATATATATATATATATATATATATATATATATATATATATTTATATATATATATATATATATATATATATATATATTGAGGCTTATATATATTGAGGCAAAATATAAATATATATATATATATATATATATATATATATAATAAATATATATATATATATATATATATATATATATATATATATATATATATATATATATATATATATATTGAGGCTTATATATATATGTATATATAATATGGTGTGTAGTGTTGTATATTCATTTGGTTGTGGGTATGAGGGTTCGGCCAAGGGAAGAGAGCTAGAGTGTTTGTTGTGTGTTTGTTGTGTTAGAGTTGATGTGTATGAGTGTTGTAGGGAGGGTGTTTGAGAGTTTGTTTTGTAGAGTTAGAGAGGGGTGAACCCCCTGAAACAGCTGCTAACAGCAGCAGGTTTCAGCAGCAATTGCTGCCCATTTCAGTCCATTAGCAAGCCTAATGGCTGTCCCATTTGTTGTCCTTAAACCCCCTACATAGCTGTCCATTTTAGCCCCCTATATGGATGTCCCCAACTGCCCCTAAACACAGCCCCTTAAACCCCTTGTTGGCTATCCCAAAATAGTCTACATTGACCACCATATCAGCCCCAAACAAGCCCACATATGGCTGTCCCCCTTGCTTCCCAAATCAGTCCAATAACCACCCACATTGCTGTCCCATTTAACCACCCTCTAAACAGTCCAACTTCAGTCCTATATGGCTGTCCTAAACCCCTAAAATCAGTCCACATTGCTGTCCAAACAGCCCTTGTATTGCCCATATTCAGTCCCCAAAACATGTCCAGATTTCAGTCCCTAAACAACCTATTAGCTGTCCTAATTCAGCCTTGGTATGCCCCATAACCACCATACATTTTAGTCCTATATGCTGTCACCAAGTGCTCCCTAAACCTGTCACTAGTTAGCACCTATATGCTGTCCTAACATGCCTAACATTCAGCCTTAACACCACTCCATTTCAGTCCAATATTTGCTCCCCTTAACAGCCCTTCAACTGTCCATATTCAGTCTATATTTCCCCTCCAACACAGCCTAGAGACTACCCCCATGGCTGTCCCAAATCAGTCCAACTTCATGTCCAATATCAGCCCACCTAATCCCCTCTAATAGCACCCCTAAATCAGCCCATGTATGCACCCATAACCACCCCACAAATTAGCCTATGTGTGAGTTTGTGTGTGTGTGTTATGAGTTTGTGTGTGTGTGTGTGTGTGAGCCTATAGGGGTATAGCTAATAGCCTATAGGAGGGCCTATGTGTAAACCTATAGGAAAGCTTATAGGTGAGTGTTATATGTGAGTGCTATTTGTGAGTGTTGTGTGTGAGTGAGTTGTGTGGGTGAGTGCTAGAATAATGTGAGGATGGTATATGATACATGGTAAGGTAATGGGTAGGGTAAACCAATATATGTTCTAAGATAGGCTAGATACCTAGGATATCCATATTTCTTGGTAAGTAAACCTTAGATAGGATAGTATCTAGCTACCCTAGGGAGTCTAGGCTAGTATCTTGGGTATTAGCGGGATTTCCTTTGTATTGGACAAGGTATCGGGATTTACCTTGGTAAGGATAATGTGGGTTTTACCTAGAACTAAGGTATTTGAGTTTAGAGTCTAAGATATGGTTAGAACTTGGTTCCTTTGGTTGGTAATGATCAAATATAGTGCTCCTAGACTAGTTTTGACTTCGGTTGACCATTTTGACCAAAAGTCAACAAAAGTCAACCGAGAGTCAAACTTAGCCTTTAAGCGACTAGATTTGACCGAAACCAAACCAGAGTTGACCAGTTGACTGAAAGTCAACAGTTGGTCAACATTAGACTAGTTTGACCCAGGGTTGACTCAGTGTTGACCAGAGTTGACCAGAGTTGACCAGGGTTGACCAGTTGACCAAAAGTCAACTATAAGTCAACCTTTGACCCCGTTTGACCTAGTTTGATTTGGATTGACTCCCAGTGACTTGGTATGACCTAGTATGACTCAGTTTGCCCTAGATTGACCTAGATTGACTTAGACTTGCATTCATGACTTAAATTAGTTTCCTTTTTCAGTATAAAACCCTGTTTCACTCATAGTATCTTATTTTAGGTCTGTGATTACTCTGAGCGTCTGTTCACTTTATCAGCTCAAGACCACAGGCGAGTACATTTACTGATAGTTTTCACTATCTTGATATCTGCTATATCCGATTCAGTTGTAGTGTCTTACTCGATTTCCAGTCACGATAGTTCACGGACTAGTATATGTTGGATCATGACATGGGATGTTGTTCCTAGATTTTCATGATATATTGGTACATATTCTGTCTTATTTCCATGTATTAGTATAGACACCGTTTTCTAAGGGGACTTGCTACCCTCTTATGGAATCCCGTGTCATGACGTGTCATGTCCAGATCCATTATACTATTCGGAGATGGGGGAGTTATTAGTGGTTGTGTGATCAAAATTCCCATATTGTTCTATTGTACACATGGTTCATAGCTATACCCTCGCCTCACGACGGGTAAAGCCTTACCCTACATTGTTCATAGTTTTCCATAGTGACCGGCCTTACCGCTCTATTGTATACATTGTTCATAGCCGATCGGATGGAAAGACTGAGTATATTTTCCTAAGCCGATCACATAACACACTAATAATTCAAGGCATATTTTATATTTATTATCGTTGGAGACTAAGTTCTGTTCGGAAGAAGGGTTACAGCCCCGGTCCTTGTTTGGTTTAGGGGTTTTAACTCGGTTTCCGAATAGTTCCCAAGTCGTCCTATATATATATTGTCGTCCTATTCAGTACTCACATCTTGATATATATTTCCTGTTGATTTTGTCTTGTATTTTATTACACTGTATCTTATAGAATTTGTCAATTCATATGGAACTGCTATTGGTGTTTGTACTTGCTCATTTTTCTGACAGGATACCGTTGACATATTACAGATGATTCTGATGCAGATTTCCCGACCTATTATGGGGTCGAGTCTGATGGAGTAGACCCGAACTGTGGCTTGTTAGTAGAGCCACTAGACTTTGCTCACCCTGAGTAGTGTAGCTTAGTTAGGTTTGCCTGGCCTGCGAGCCAGCTAGTACTTTTCAGACTTTAGTATTATATTATATTCTGTGATGTTATGTTCAGTTTTGGACTTGTGTGGATCTCGAACTTATTTCTTGCCCTCATCTATCATATTTCCTTTCGTGCTATCTATCCTAGTTTGCTTTGTGATTGAGACGGTATTGCTATGTCACCTCCATTCGGAGTATATATACTGTACATGTACCTTTATCTGTTTAGTTGTAGTATTTATAGATGACCTAGACAGCGTTCTACTGCCGATGCTGCGGCATAGGCTGGACGTAACCACGTACTCGTGCCCCTAATCAGGGTGCGGGTCGTGACACATTTTTGTGGTGGCCCATGCAGGTCGATGTCGCAATTAGTGCGATCTCGTAATGGTGCTCGACTTAGAGTACTAATTACGAGCCTGTGATTAGGACGTAGGATCTAGGGTATGATAGGAGTTACTCAATCACATTTTAGAAAATTTCTGATCTTTTGATTACCATGACAACTCTTCTTATATTTGAATTCAATTGTCCTCCTTTGAAAATATTTTCTCTTGTGCCATGTTGATCTCTTGGGTTCAATTCGTCTTCAGTATGACAGTGACTCATTCTCAGGCAGCCGGGCCTAGTGCATTTCCAGAGAGGTTCGATCCAGTGGGACTTCCGCCTCCGGCTACGGGAGTAGCAGTAGAGAGAGCAGCAGCATCAGTACCTGCTGTAAGCCCCTATTTTTCAAATTTTATTTTAATTAGTGCTAATTAATTTTTAGTGTCAATTTTAGCCTTAAAATAATTATTATGATTTTTAAGAATTTTTCTAGAATTATTAAATGATTTTTAATTAAGTTTTAATAGCTAAAATATCAATTTACAATTTATTGAAATATTTTAAGGTAGTTTTGTAATTTCTTAAAATGTTTAAATAGCTGTTTGTAATATTTAAAATTGTTGAGAAGTCGTTTTGCAATTAGTTAAATGTTTTAGATTGTGGAATACAAATTATATTTGCATTTATACTCTGTTAGGGGCCTGTGTGCAATTTTCTAAAACTAGGAGGCCTAATTGCAAACCCTAATCTACCTACCCCCCCCGACGACCCGGCTGCCCCGACTGCCCGACGGCCACCGCCCACCATTCCCCCGCCATTTTCGGCTGCCCCGACCGACCTAGGACCCACTAGAACCCCTATTTAAACCCCCTCTCTCTCCCCAGACCAAACCCTAACCCCAGCGCAACCCCACGACCACCACGACCCCCTTCTTCCCCGACGAGACCACAAACCCTAACCCTAACTCCGGCGACCACCCCAGCGCTACCTCCCAGTCGACGACCGCCCCCATCCACCACCACCAGTCGACGCGTCTCGTCGAGACGAGTGCAGCGCCACCCGAGCGCTACCGCCATGACGTCTCCTCCGCCCAGTCGCCGCCCCAACAGCCCGCTCGACTCGGACACGTACGTGTCACTGTGCTATTTCCTTTCCCGACACGACTCGTCCTCACATATGCGACTCGCCGCGTCCTGGCGAACCTAGTGGTGAGTTTGGACACGACAAAATCGACTCGTGCGTGTCGTGATAGCCTAGGACACGAGAATCCTCTGTCCCTAACTGTCCGGACACAGGATCGAGTTTATTATTTTTTATGTTTATTGTTAAACCAAACCTAATAAAATTAACCTAATCCTAACTCTAACACAACCGTTGGGCTGACCCCCTGGCCAGCCCGACCCGACTTAAATTCCCCCCCCCCCCCCGCGCACTGGCTCGGGTTCGAGCCCCTCTCCTTCTGTTTCTTTTCTTTTCTTTTTCTTTTTCTTTTCTTTCTGTTTTTTATATATATATTTATATATATATGTATATATATATATTAGTATATATATATGTATATACTATATTTTTGGCAGTATTTTACATATGTATATATATATTTTTATACTTAGTAAATTTATATATATATATTTGTATTTATATACATATATGTATATATGTAAATATTTTCATATGTATATATATTATTATATATGTACTATTGTATATATGTATACAATATTTGTATATATATATACTTTATAATTAAGTATTTCCTTATATATATATATATGTACTTTTAACATATGTATGTATATATTCTTTATGTGTAATTCTACCTTATTAAAATATTAATATTTATTTTGTATTTTTACGTCTTTATATTTTTTGTGTATTTAAATTACTGCAACCATTTGGTATCCAAGCCTAGCATGGGTTTTTGGGCCCAAATGTGTTTTCACACATTCAAGACCTGTACAAGTCATATTGGACTTGATTCATGGCCTTGGGTCCTGTATTTGAACTTTGGTTCAAATTATGTACATGGACAAAATACGCAGATAATTAATGATTTTAATTTCAATTGTGGGTAATATCGTTTTTGGATTTCTAAAAAATACTTAAAGTACTATTAAAATTCTGGAAAAATAGTATTTAGATACTATGTTAAGTTTGCTAATTTAGTATAATTTTTATAGTATTTAAATTATAGTTTTGCCACTAGTTTGGCATATGGAAACCAATACTCATTTTTTGTATACTTAGGAAAATTAATTTTTATAAAATACTTGTACTGGTTAATAAATTCCAGAAAAATTATAATAAATTTCTATAATTAACAAGAATCATTTTGGTACTTTATTTTTATGTAAAAATAAGCTTTTTGTCTATCTCAAAAATTGTTAAAATATAATGATCATTTGATTTATTTATTGATTAATTGCGACTTGTAACTTTTTGTGTTACTTTGAGTTTTAGCCGTGTTGAACCTCACCCCTCACTAGTGTAAAGACCCTAGAAAGTTAGTAAAGTAGTGTGTCACCCCACATTGGTCTCCAATGCTAAAATCATCATTTTGGCTAGGTGCCCAGTCACAAGTCATGTTTTACCAGTTAGTGTCTTAGCATTTTAGCTTAGTGTAAAAACTAAGTTTATGCATTTATTTCTACAGTGACGAGTTACCAGACATCTATAGCACTTTTATCGCAGCTTGCTTTGCTAGAGGCAAGTACTTTCTACGAACTTTACATACTGCTATAACAATAAACTGTGATTTACCAACCATATTAAATGCTGATCCTTGGGGTAGCAAGTTAGAACTTTACATGTTATATTACTTTTAGTCTCTACCATGTTTAGACAGTATCTCATATCTCTCACATGTTTAAATAACGGGTTAAGGGGAAACTGCTAGTAGTGTACGTGATCATGACCCCCTTCTCCGTATGTATTTATCGCGCTCGGTGACATTCTATATGTAACCTTGCCGTAGGTTCTGATCTCGCGTTTGTGTATGGATATACACCGATGTCGTTCGTGCACGTATGTGCATGCCAGAAAAACTTGATATGTACCGCTGTACATCCTATTCACCTATTGACCGATTCACGTACATGCTACAGTTTTAAACTTTTAAACTATATGTTATCATTTCTAAAAACCAACTAAACCATGATATGCCATGATTCCTGTTTATTACATTCTTGTTTATGCTTAGTATATTTAGTTTGCTAGAATCAGTACTTGCTCCCGTCCTGACAGGATAACGTTGTAGGTGTTCTTACTGAGGAGGAGTTACTCTGCGACACATACTATGAAGTTACTGCCGAGGACCCGGCTTTGCTTTACGAGGATGTTCCTGCGGGGAACCTCACCTAGTTATCTTTTTGCTTTAGACAGTTTGAGAGTAGTCATGTATTAGGCTACATATTTTGTAACTGGACATGTATCCAGTTTTACATTTCAGATCACTCGTACTTTGGACTTATTTCTATATGAGACGACTTTTGTGTTTGGAGCATTTATGACTTTTATTCACTTATAGAACTGTTAGCACATTTAGTCTTATCTTGTTATCTCTAGAACAGCTTACTACATTTTATCCCAAACTCAGGCTGGACATGACTCGGCCCGGCCCAACAATTTGGGTAACGGATCGTGACATATTTTTAGTGGTGCCCCCATGCAGGTCCTGACTAAATTGTTTGGTTACGTTATTGTACCAAGCATGCCTGCAATTAGGAACTTAAGGTAATTAGACAACATTAGGAATGCCGCTTAGAACACCTAGAGGAATGCTAGGATTGCAACATAGGAAATACGTCACATGCTTGCTATTATACTTAGATTTTCTTGCTTATGATTGCTTACTTTAAACAAGTCTTTATAAGTCCTTTTATTTTTTTTATTAGATGGTGCTTACTTGTTCATCCCAGTATGTTACACCTGAGAATGGTGCACTCCATATCCAGTCAGCTGACCAGTTGACTGATATACCCCCACCTCCACCTACCATACTCCCCCACTCCACAGATCCACAGACCCAGATGCCTCCACCACCTTCCACATCCCAGTCCCAGTAGGCCCCGATACTTCCACCATCCCCTATCACTATACCCACCCAGGCTTCCGTCACACTCGACGGGAACCAGCTGCTCACTCTGATTCAGGGGTTCCTAACAACCCATCAGGAGCAGACTACCCTACTCCGCCAGAGCATGGAGCGTTCTGAGGGACGTCCCGTAGTCCCACCACCTGTAGAGCCACGGCAGAGAGCGGGGACGATCAAGGAATTCATGGGTCTGAATCCCAAGGAGTTCTCAGGGACTGAGGGCATCGTAGTAGCAGATGACTGGCAAGATTCGGTAGAGAGGAAGCTCCTAGGAGTCAAAATGCCGGATGACCTCCAGGTCGAGGCAGTGGGATTTCTGCTGATAGACTTGGCAGGAGTCTGGTTCCGGAATGAGCCATTATTTGCGAGAGGGAGAGCCACTTGGGATCAGTTCAAGACCCAGTTCAAGAAGAAATTCTTTTCGACCACTGCTAGAGTAGCCATGGGGCTACGATTCTAGAACATCCAGCAGGGGAACCGTTCTGTGGACGAGTATGCGGCAGAGTTTAGTCGCCTGAGCCGTTTCGCTCCTAGTCTGGTTGCAGATCCAGAGGAGATGACCCGTAGGTTTTGCCATGGTCTAGTTCCAGACATCGGCATTCTTATAGTGGCGAACGGTACGACTGACTACTACCAGAGCCTAGAGTTGGCCCGGAGCATCGAGGAGCGTCTTCTGTCATGCAAGAGGCCGGCTTCTGTACACCACGAGGGACCGTCCAAGCGTCAGGCTTTCCAGCCGAGAGTGCCGATGCCGCACCAGCAGACATACCGTCCCCCTACATCACATCACCTGACCCCGCCAGTTAGAGCCCCGGGACCTCAGCAGCAGCAGAAGGGGACTATGTGTTCATTCTGTAGAAGGGTAGGCCACGATGCTTTCGTTTGTAGGAAGAGGTTGGGGCAGTGTTTAGCTTGTGGGTCTGTCATCCATCAGATTCGGGACTGCCCAGTAGCCAAGGGACTCCAGGGGAAGACTTATAGCCTAGCCCTTGAGCCGGAGCCGGAACAGGTTTCGAGAGGTTAGTTTTGATCGTAGCCTTAGTCATTTGTTGCATTGCTTGCTATGTTAGAATATTGTCGGGTCTTCAATCCTTGTGAATTTTGAGGACGAAATTTTTCAAGGAGGAAAGACTTGTAAGCCCCTGTTTTTCAAATTTTATTTTAATTAGTGCTAATTAATTTTTAGTGTCAATTTTAGCCTTAAAATAATTATTATGATTTTTAAGAATTTTTCTAGAATTATTAAATGATTTTTAATTAAGTTTTAATAGCTAAAATATCAATTTACAATTTAATGAAATGTTTTAAGGTAGTTTTGCAATTTATTAAAATGTTTAAATAACTGTTTGTAATATTTAAAATTGTTAAGAAGTCGTTTTGCAATTAGTTAAATGTTTTAGATTGTGGAATGCAAATTATATTTGCATTTATACTCTGTTAGGGGCCTGTGTGCAATTTTCTAAAACTAGGGGGCCTAATTGCAAACCCTAATCTACCCACTCCCCCGACGACCCGGCTGCCCCGGCTGCCCGACGGCCACCGCCCACCTTTCTCCCACCATTTCCGGCTGCCCCGACCGACCTAGGACCGACTAGAACCCCTATTTAAACCCCCTCTCTCTCCCCAGACCAAACCCTAACCCCAGCGCAACCCCACGACCACCACGACCCCCTTCTTCCCCGACGAAACCACAAACCCTAACCCTAACTCCGGCGACCACCCCAGCGCCACCTCCCAGTCGACGACCGCCCCCATCCACCACCACCAGTCGACACGTCTCGTCGAGACGAGTGCAGCGCCACCCGAGCGCCACCAACACGACGTCTCCTCCGCCCAGTCGCCGCCCCAACAGCCCGCTCGACTCGGACACGTACGTGTCACTGTGCTATTTTCTTTTCCGACACGACTCGTCCTCACATATGCGACTCGCCGCGTCCTGGCGAACCTAGTACTGAGTTTGGGCACGACGAAATCAACTCGTGCGTGTCGTGCTAGCCTAGGACACGAGAATCCTGTGTCCCTAACTGTCCGGACACAGGATCGAGTTTATTATTTTTTATGTTTATTGTTAAACCAAACCTAATAAAATTAACCTAATCCTAACTCTAACCCAACCGTCGGGCTGACCCCCTGGCCAGCCCGACCCGACTTAAATTTTCCTCCCCCCGCATGCTGGCTCGGGTTCGAGCCCCTCTCCTTCTGTTTCTTTTTCTTTTTCTTTTCTTTTCTGTTTCTATATATATATTTATATATATATATATATGTATATATATATATATATATATATATATATATATATATATATATATATATATATATATATATATATATATATATATATATATATATATATATATATATATTAGTATATATATATGTATATACTGTATTTTTGGCAGTATTTTACATATGTATATATATATTCATACTTAGTAAATTTATATATATATATTTGTATTTATATACATATATATATATATATGTAAATATTTTCATATGTATATATATTATTATATATGTACTATTATATATATGTATACAATATTTGTATATATATATATATACTTTATAATTAAGTATTTCCTTATATATATATATATATATATATATATATATATATATATATATATATATATATATATATGTACTTTTAACATATGTATGTATATATTCTTTATGTGTAATTCTACCTTATTAAAATATTAATATTATTTTGTATTTTTACGTCTTTATATTTTTGTGTATTTAAATTACTGCAACCATTTGGTGTCCAAGCCTAGCATGGGTTTTTGGGCCCAAATATGTTTTCACACATTCAAGACCTGTACAAGTCATATTGGACTTGATTCATGGCCTTGGGACCTGTATTTGAACTTTGGTTCAAATTATGTACATGGACAAAATATGCAGATAATTAATTATTTTAATTTCAATTGTGGGTAATGTCGTTTTTGGATTTCTAAAAAATACTTAAAGTACTATTAAAATTCTGGAAAAATAGTATTTAGATACTATGTTAAGTTAGCTAATTTAGTATAATTTTTATAGTATTTAAATTATAGTTTTGCCACTAGTTTGGCATATGGAAACCAAAACTCATTTTCTGTATACTTAGGGAAATTGATTTTTATAAAATACTTGTACTGGTTAATAAATTCCAGAAAAATTATAATAAATTTCTATAATTAACAACGATCATTTTGGTACTTTATTTTTATGTAAAAATAAGCTTTTTGTCTATCTCAAAATTGTTAAAACACAATGATCATTTGATTTATTTATTGATTAATTGCGACTTGTAACTTTTTGTGTTACTTTGAGTTTTAGCCGTGTTGAACCTCTCCCCTCACTAGTATAAAGACCCTAGAAAGTTAGTAAAGTAGTGTGTCACCCCACATTGGTCTCCTATGCTAAAATCATCATTTTGGCTAGGTGCCCAGTCACAAGTCATGTTTTACCAGTTAGTGTCTTAGCATTTTAGCTTAGTGTAAAAACTAAGTTTATGCATTTATTTTTACAGTGACGAGTTACCAGACATCTATAGCACTTTTATTGCAGCTTGCTTTGCTAGAGGCAAGTACTTTCTACGAACTTTACATACTGCTATAACAATAAACTGTGATTTACCAACCATGTTAAATGTTGATCCTTGGGGTAGCAAGTTAGAACTTTACATGTTATATTACTTTTAGTCTCTACCATGGTTAGACAGTATCTCATATCTCTCACATGTTTAAATAACGGGTTAAGGGGAAACTGCTAGTAGTGTACGTGATCATGACCCCCTTCTCCGTATGTATTTACCGTGCTCGGTGACATTCTATATGTAACCTTGCCGTAGGTTCTGATCTCGCGTTTGTGTATGGATATACACCGATGCCGTTCGTGTACGTATGTGCATGCCAGAAAAACTTGATATGTACCGCTGTACATCCTATTCACCTATTGACCAATTCACGTACATGTTACAGTTTTAAACTTTTAAACTATATGTTGTCATTTCTAAAAACCAACTAAACCATGATATGCCATGATTCCTGTTTATTACATTCTTGTTTATGCTTAGTATATTTAGTTTGCTAGAATCAGTACTTGCTTCCATTCTGACAGGATAACGTTGTAGGTGTCCTTACTGAGGAGGAGTTACTCTGCGACACATACTATAGAGTTACTGCCGAGGACCCGGCTTTGCTTTACGAGGATGTTCCTGCGGAGAACCTCGCCTAGTTGTCTTTTTGCTTTAGACAGTTTGAGAGTAGTCATCTATTAGGCTACATATTTTGTAACTGGACATGTATCCTGTAGTGCTCCAAAATTTATGATACGTATTTTATACGTATTCGTATTTCTGACCCGTATTTCTCTTTTCCTTGATTAGTTAGTTGTGGTTTATTTTCATATTTAGCATTGTGGTTTAATTGTCATTTATCGTTTATGGATTAATTCTGATTAGTGGAGCATGGTTTTATTTGGATAGGAGGAGGATTGGGTTGGCTTGGTTTGGCCTGGCTTGGTTTGGGTTGGCTTGGTTCGGTTTGGGATTGCTCTTGGTTCATCATGAACCAAGGGGTGAATCCCCTACCTACCACCACCACTCATATTTGTTACCTATTCTTCTTCTTTCTCTTCATTAATCTCTTCTTCTTCTTCCATTTACTCGCTTCACCTACCAGAGAGAGAAGAGAGAGGTCTAGGCAAGTGCAACTTGTTTCATGGAGGAACTCTGATTTTATTGCTCCATTCTCTTCTTTACTACATTCTAAAACACTTTAGTTCTTGGCATTTTGTCACTCCCGGATCCTGGAATACGTATTTTAATACGTAAACCGATAAACCGTATCTACCTTGTATTTATACTGTATTTATATGCTATATTTCTTCATGTATTTCCCAAAAATATTCAAAAAAAAATATTATTTTGTAATTTATTATCTGCATTTGGGCCTACAGTTTTGGCTCATTTGGGGAACCTATTCTTGGTTCACCTTGGTTCATCATGAACCCATGGGTTCAAGATTCTATATAATAACTCAACTCATTCTCTCTCCTCTCATTTATTTTCTCTCATTTACTTTCCTCCACCAACCAAGGCAAGTACCAACTTGCTCAAGAGATGGATCCATAAATATTGTTGATGTTTTCTTACAAAATTATTTGTCAAAATATGTTCTTCTCCTCATTCTATACTAGTTTAGAACTTGAAGTTTTCCATTTTGAAGCTTTAATCATTGTAGATCTAGGTTTTAGCCATTTTCGGATTTTCTTGGTTTTGATCTAGCAAACTTTATTATTTTTAAGTTTTGATGGTTCCATGTTGTAGAGAATTTTGTTCTACCCCATTTTGACCTAAGGAAGTTCGATTTGGGCTCCGGATGAAGGTTTTGTGTAGTTTGGAAGCCATGGTTGCTTGGCTCCTCTTCTCGGTCAAGTGGAGAAGAAGAGCAGTACTGACCGCATGAATCTTCATGCGGCAAGTCTCTGGCCGCATGGCCTATCCAGCCGCATGAGACTCGTTCGAGCTCAGCCGTATGGAAAGTCCTTCGCAGCCGCATAGCCTTGTTCAGACCCAGCCGCATGAGCCCCTGTCGTATGGACTTCATGCGGCTAGCCTTCGCAGCCGCATGAGTTCTTTTGCACCCAGCCGCATATGCGCCACTGTTTTGGGCCGCATAAAGCTCATCCGTCATCCTGCCGCATATGTATCGTCCATGCTCAGCCGCATAAGGCTTCGTCTGATCCTAGCCGCATATGCTGTTGAACCCCGGCCGCCTGGCGATTGCTCCCTTCGCAGCCGTATACGCTGACATCCCTTCGTTCGCATGAACCCGACCTTCCAGCCGCATGCGCCTTGGGGCTCTCTGAGCCGCATGAGCGTGTAGTCCCAGCCGCATGAACCAGTATTGACCCGGCCGCATGGACTCACTCGCCTTGGGCCGCATGGACTTTTGTGCCCTATATTGTTACCTTATTATTATTATTATTATTATATATATATATATATTATATGCCCATTTTATATCCTTACGCCTTTTGTTCCGAGCATGATATGAGCACTAATGTGACCCCGGAGAACAAAGTATTCCTACCTGATACATGTACATAAATGTCCCAGTTCTTGTTCATGCTCGACAAAAGACTCGTAACTCCACGTGGCAATGATGCATTAAACTAAGGAGGGTAGAACATGTTGACATACTGATTGACATGGATCCTCTTTAGGGTACTCGTACTAAAGTACGATCTTAGGAGGATAATCATGCAGGCCACAGCATGTGAGTCCAAGATTTCACCTAGGGTTAAACTAGGCAACTAAATATACTAGATACATGGGGAGGGCAAAATCCCGAGATCGTGTTACACCAGCCGCCTTGAGATGCTGTCTTGACGCGCCGGCTGGTCTCCACGGATACTGTGTCATCTGCAACGAGTGGATGACTGTATCCGATTAATTTCTGCTACATATTATATGTTTTAGCAAGGTGGCCTTGCGAGGGACCTGTGCTCAATCATACCTGTCTACGCGAACCCCTGGGTTGGCTAGCCTTGCTGGAAAGATACGATCTGAGGATTTTCTAATAACATGACGTGAGGATAACCTCGTTCCACTAGAAACGCGTAGACTTGATTGGCCGTGAAAACGACTTGCTTGTATCCTATTACCTTCCGTGAGTAACTGAGGGAAGCGGACTGTCATGGTACGTGATCCAACCCATGTTCTTGTTTGATTGTTGGGTTGGTTATCGTACTATGATAGGCTGTGGACCGAAGTTATGAACGGAAGACTTATTCTGGTTGTGAAGTGCTACTTCTGTGAATGACCGAGGAACATGGTTTATCGTGGTACATGATCCAACCCATGTTCTTGTTTGATTGTTGGGTTGGTTATTGTGCTGCGATAGGCTATCTATCGAAGTCACGATCAGGAGATTTTATTGTCTATACCCTTTAACTTATGCGAAAGTTATAGAGTACGACGCGTCCCGACTCCATGCGGCACCTTTTGTCCTTGTTTGGTTGTAAGGGTGCCATATGGGTTCGAAGATATGGCGTTACCCTATAATGGTAGCATAAGTATTACTATTATCATTCATTCTATTAACTGGGTTTAGTCTTAACTCTTGTGCCCCTTTGGCGGTACTTGCTATTCGGGGCTGACCCCGCTGGTTTTGTTTGGCCAGATCCCGTAGCAGAGCCAGAGGACACGATCTTCCTCCCTGACATCCATGGTGCATACTAGGAGCATGGCAGTTCGGGGACTCGAGTGGGTTCCTTCTCCACCACTCCTGCTTATACTTTTGCGGCGTTTAGCCACCGGCACCTGTTAGCCGGATTACTTGATATTTTATGTCAGTACATAATTGTAATTAAACAGACTGCAGCTGTGTATAATTTTGTACTCCTGACTCTCCGAGATAGCTAAATTATGAAGCTAGTCTCTTATGATCATTTTGATACAGCGTCGGGGACGCCTTACTGCTTTATCTTTAATGCTCATCTTTTGCTGATGTAATTTGATTGATTGAGACATAGAACTCTGTGGGACCATAGGAGACTTGATTGTAGCATGTACCCCCTAGTCTCTCGACAGCCACGATCGCCGTATGACGTTACGTACCTCATATGGTGTAGCTGGCCTAGTCCGTCTCCGTATTTCGGTACTGGGGCGTGACAAGGTTTTAGTGGTGGCCCATGCAGGTCTGATTTTCAGACTTGTGGGGTATTACGAATTATTAGGAGTCTCAATCAAAACTTGTTCCCCTTGAAATTCTGTTTCGAATTCTCTGTCCTTGCCTTGATCTCTAGCCTGACTTGCATCCTCGAAATCTTCCTCGTCCGGACTTGATAATCTTATATTCTTCTCTATAGGGGTGCTTCATTCTCAGTAGCGGGTGAGGCCCATGAGGAAGAGCAGCAAGAGCATGGCTCGACTGGGCAGCAATAGGGGAGAGAACCTTCTCCAGTGCAGGCACGAGCAGAAATGGAGCCAGAGGCAGTGCAGCCGCAGGTTATTGAAACTCCAGCAGCACCAGCAGCAACGGCAGTACCAGACGCCGTAGCACTCCTGGAGATCATCCGGGGGTTTCTTGTCACTAACCAACAGCAACAGACTCGGCAGCAGGAGCAGAACGTGTTGCTGAACCAAGGGATTCAGTTAGCTCTTGAGAGGAGTGTCGGGGTTGACTCAGGAGCATCAGGAAGGTTCCGTCGCTTGAACCCGAGGTATTTTGATGGCACGGAGGATGCCATCACTGCGGATGCATGGATTCAAGACATCGAAGCCATTCTTGTGGCAGCCAAGGTTCCAGATGATGAGAAGGTTGATCAGGTCAAACTGGTACTTCAGGATCTTGCCCGCGACTGGTGGGCATCAGAAGAAGTTGGTACAAGACGCCCTGTTCGTTGGACCACCTTCAGTGACAGATTCAAGGCCAAGTATTTTGGCGTAGTAGCTCGATATGAGCTCCAGCAGAAGTTTATCAGTCTCAAGCAAGCAGGCAAGACCGTAGATGGGTATGCAGCAGAGTTCTGCAGATTGTGCCGTTTTGCGCCAGCAATGGTGGCAACGGAGCCAGAGAAAGCTATGAGGTTCCAGCAGGGACTTCATTTGGAATTATTGCAGCTTGTGGAAGGACGCGACTACCAGACGTTTGACGCTGTCTTGACAGCAGCCCGGAGGCACGAGCTTACCCAGCAGAGGTTGGCATCGAGGACAGGAGGTCAGAAGAGATCTCATTCCCAGGTTGGAGGAGGAGCAATGCAGCGAACATCGGCACCAGCACCCGGTGTACGTATTCATGATGCAGGAGCACCGCGAAGGACGGTCGTGTCAACTAATACAGCGCCAGTTCGGCATCAGCAGCCGAGGAACCAGCAACATCGTCAGGGAGCACCCCAGGGCTGTACATTCTGTGGGAAGGCAGGGCACACGAGGGAGGTGTGCCGGTCAGCGAATGGCTTATGCTTGAGGTGTGGTAGTTCAGACCACCGTATTTCTACTTGTCCTATAATGCAGAGGCCAGGAGGGCCAGCTCAGCAGTTTCCAGCATTGCCAGCTCCGGCGGCAACCCCGAGTGGAGGGCCAGTATTAGCAGTAAGGCCCCTAGCCCAGCGTCTACCAACGCAGGCTCAGATGTTCCACCAGGCACAGGAAGCCGAAGGCCCTCAGAGGCAGCAACAGCATGGTCGAGGAAGGCCGCAACAAGGGGCTCCGCGGGGCCAGGCTCTCACATTGACCTTGGGAGAGGCTCTAGCGTCTAGTGACGTGGTGGCAGGTAAAATTCTCGTCACCCTCATTTCCCGCTGTAGCATTATTTGATTCAGGCGCTACTCATTCATTCATCTCTGCACAATATGCTACACGGATTGGACTAGTGTTTGAGGCATTGCCGGAGAGGATGGATATACTCATCGGTAATGGGCTCGTAGAAGTGAGCAGAGTGCGCTTTTCATGTCCGGTAGTGGTGTGTGGGCATTTATTGCCCGCATCATTGATTGAATTCCCTATGGGGAATTTTGATATTGTTCTTGGCATGGACTGGTTGAGAGACAGTCATGCGACCATTGATTGTAGAGGAGGTAGGGTCATATTCAGCATTCCTGGGATGGAGCAGTTCATCTTTACTCGAACCTTGAAGAATCAGGCCGGAGGCATCATCTCAGCAGCAGTGTCAGAGCCAGGACAGATTCCGAGAGTGGTCGAAGATTTTTTCGACGTCTTCCCTGATGAGCTCCCAGGGATACCCCCAGTCAGAGAGGTAGAATTTAGCATTGAGTTGAACCCTGGAACGAGGCCTATTGCAGACAGAGTTTACAGAATGTCGCCGTCAGAACAGGATAAGTTGTATCAACATGAAGAAGAGTTAAAGTCTAAGGGATTCATCCGAGACAGTAAATCGCCCTGGGCCGCGCCAGTGATTCTAGTTCCCAAGAAGGATGGGTCGACGAGGATGTGCATCGACTACCGCAAGCTGAATGCAGTAACAGTAAAGAATAAGTACCCGCTACCAAGGATTGATGACCTGTTTGACCAGTTGAGCAAGGCCAGCGTCTTTTCCAAGATCGATCTTCGGTCGGGATACTATCAAGTAAGAGTCCGGGAGCAAGATATACCGAAGACAGCATTCAGATCTAGATACGGGCATTATGAGTTTTTAGTAATGCCCTTTGGACTAACCAACGCACCCGCAGTATTCATAGATTTAATGAACCGCATCTTTTTGCCGTACTTGGATAAATTTGTGGTGGTGTTCATAGATGACATTCTTGTCTATTCCAGCAGTGAAGAGGAGCATGGGAAACATCTTAGGACTGTCTTGCAGACATTGAGGGAGCATCAACTTTATGCGAAGCTCGACAAGTGTGAATTCTGGTTAGATCACATTTCGTTCCTGGGGCATGTAATTTCTGGGGCAGGAGTGTCAGTAGATCCGAAGAAGATTGAGGCCGTAGAGCATTGGCCAGTCCCGAGAACGGTTGCAGAAGTGCGAAGTTTCTTGGGATTAGCTGGTTACTACAGAAGGTTCGTGGCAGACTTTGCCAAGATCTCTGCACCCTTAACGCGTTTGACGCACAAGGACGTGGAGTTTGTTTGGTCAGCTAGCTGTCAGGCATCATTTGAAGAATTGAAGAAGAGGTTGATCTCAGCCCCGATCTTGACACTTTCGGTAGGAGCGGGAGGCTTTACAGTATATTATGACGCATCTGGGAAGGGTCTTGGATGTGTATTGATGCAGCATGGAAAGGTGATATTATATGCGTCTCGGCAGCTTCGAGACCATGAGAAGAATTACCCGACTCACGATTTGGAGTTAGCAGCTGTGGTGTTTTCACTCAAGTTGTGGAGGCATTATTTGTACGGGGATCGGGTAGAGATTTATACTGATCATAAGAGTTTGAAATACGTATTCACGCAACGAGATTTGAATATGAGGCAAAGAAGATGGTTAGAACTGCTGAAGAATTTTGATTTAGATCTTCAGTATCATCCAGGCAAGGCGAATATAGTTGCAGATGCACTGAGTAGGAGAAACAGTGCCTTTATCCTGACCTCGCAGAAGCATATTTTAGAAGACCTTCAGAGTATGGGAATCGAAGTAGTTTTGCCAGGGGATATAGGAAGAATGACCAGTATGCAGATTCAGTCAACCTTAGTAGAGAGGATAAGGGCAGCACAAGCAGGAGATCCACAGATTCAGAAGTTGCGGTCGGAGTGTGAATCAGGCCGTAGGAAGGAGTTAGTGATTCATGAAGATGGTACGCTCAGGTTTGGAAACAGACTCTGTGTACCGAGTGGAGACCTTCGGCAAAAAGTTATGTCCGAAGCTCATAGTTCTATTTACTCCATTCATCCAGGAGGAACGAAGATGTATCGAGATATCAGGCAGTTCTTTTGGTGGAATGGCATGAAAAGAGAGATAGCGAGATTTGTATCCAAGTGTCTGGTCTGTCAGCAGGTGAAAGCCGAGCAGCAGAGACCAGCAGGGTTGCTCCAGCCGCTTCCTATCCCAGAATGGAAATGGGAGCACATCACGATAGATTTTGTGACCGGTTTACCTAGATCCCCGGCTGGCAAGAATGCAGTCTGGGTAATAGTAGATCGACTCACGAAGGTCGCTCATTTCCTTCACTTCCGAGTTGGACAGACTACTGAGCAGTTAGCAGAAATGTACATGAAGCAGATAGTAAGGCAGCACGGTGTTCCAGTTAGTATAGTATCAGATCGGGATACGCGGTTTACTTCCCATTTTTGGCGGAGCTTACACCAAAGTTTGGGAACCAAGTTGAGATTCAGTACTGCTTATCATCCACAAACTGACGGGCAATCAGAAAGAACCATTCAGACGTTAGAAGATATGCTACGGGCATGTACCTTGGATTTTGGCGGATCTTGGAAGGATCACCTTCATCTAGTGGAGTTCTCCTATAACAACAGCTATCAGGCTAGCATTCAGATGGCCCCGTTCGAAGCATTGTACGGAAGGAAGTGCAGGTCCCCTTTGGCATGGGACGACGTTGGAGAACGAAAGTTGTTGGGACCAGAGATGATCACACAGACTGTAGAGATAGTAAAGTTGGTCAGAGAGCGCCTTCGAGTTGCGCAGGACCGACATCGTCATTGGGCAGATCAGCATCGTAGGCCTCAAGAGTTCAGAGCGGGCGACCAAGTATTTCTGCAGATTTCACCGACTCGGGGTATCATCAGATTTGGAATCCGAGGAAAGCTTAGTCCAAGATACGTTGGTCCTTTTAAGATTCTCGCTCGGGTAGGCGATGTGGCTTATCGACTTGCCCTTCCGCCTTCGTTAACTGGCATACATGATGTGTTTCATGTGTCCCAGTTACGTGGGTATGTCCCGGATCCGAGTCATGTCCTCGATCATTCTGAGTTAGTCGTTGGTACCGACCTAACTTACGAGGAACAACCCGTATCTATTTTAGACCGGTGAGAGAAGGTACTCAAGAATCGGACGATCAGCCTTGTCCGTGTTTCTTGGAACCATCACTCTTCGGAAGAGTCAACCTGGGAGCGCGAGGACGAGATCAGATCTCGGTATCCGTATTTATTTGACTGATAAGGTATATTTTTGTACCTTATTGACACGATTCCATGCTTATCTGCACCTGCTTGTTTTGCACCTTGTGATGTATGATAATAACTGCTATGGTAGTTAACTTGTATACGATAGTGCCTTGCTTGCCCTGGTTTCACTATCCTGTCTTGGCTGGAATTCCGAGGACGGAATTTTTCTAAGAAGGGTAGAGATGTCACTCCCCGATCCTGGAATATGTATTTTAATACGTAAACCGATAAACCGTATCTACCTTGTATTTATACTGTATTTATATGCTATATTTCTTCATGTATTTCCCAAAAATATTCAAAAAAAAATATTATTTCATAATTTATTATCTGCATTTGGGCCTACAGTTTTGGCTCATTTGGGGAACCTATTCTTGGTTCACCTTGGTTCATCATGAACCCATGGGTTCAAGATTCTATATAATAACTCAACTCATTCTCTCTCCTCTCATTTATTTTCTCTCATTTACTTTCCTCCACCAACCAAGGCAAGTACCAACTTGCTCAAGAGATGGATCCATAAATATTGTTGATGTTTTCTTACAAAATTATTTATCAAAATATGTTCTTCTCCTCATTCTATACTAGTTTAGAACTTGAAGTTTTCCATTTTGAAGCTTTAATCTTTGTAGATCTAGGTTTTAGCCATTTTCAGATTTTCTTGGTTTTGATCTAGCAAACTTTATTATTTTTAAGTTTTGATGGTTCCATGTTGTAGAGAATTTTGTTCTACCCCATTTTGACCTAAGGAAGTTCCGATTTGGGCTCCGGATGAAGGTTTTGTGTAGTTTGGAAGCCATGGTTGCTTGGCTCCTCTTCTCGGTCAAGTGGAGAAGAAGAGCAGTACTTGACCGCATGAATCTTCATGCGGCAAGTCTCTGGCCGCATGGCCTATCCAGCCGCATGAGACTCGTTCGAGCTCAGCCGCATGGAAAGTCCTTCGCAGCCGCATAGCCTTGTTCAGACCCAGCCGCATGAGCCCCTGTCGCATGGACTTCATGCGGCTAGCCTTCGCAGCCGCATGAGTTCTTTTGCACCCAGCCGCATATGCGCCACTTTTTTGGGCCGCATAAAGCTCATCCGTCATCCTGCCGCATATGTATCGCCCATGCTCAGCCGCATAAGGCTTCGTCTGATCCTAGCCGCATATGCTGTTGAACCCCGGCCGCCTGGCGATTGCTCCCTTCGCAGCCGTATATGCTGACATCCCTTCGTCCGCATGAACCCGACCTTCCAGCCGCATGCGCCTTGGGGCTCTCTGAGCCGCATGAGCGTGTAGTCCCAGCCGCATGAACCAGTATTGACCCGGCCGCATGGACTCACTCGCCTTGGGCCGCATGGACTTTTGTGCCCTATATTGTTACCTTATTATTATTATTATTATTATTATATATATATATTATATGTCCATTTTATATCCTTATGCCTTTTGTCCCGAGCATGATATGAGCACTAATGTGACCCCGGAGAACAAAGTGTTCCTACCTGATACATGTACATGAATGTCCCAGTTCTTGTTCATGCTCGACAAAAGACTCGTAACTCCACGTGGCATATTTGCAATAATGCATTACACTAAGGAGGGTAGAACATGTTGACATACTGATTGACATGGATCCTCTTTAGGGTACTTGTACTAAAGTACGACCTTAGGAGGATAATCATGCAGGCCACAGCATGTGAGTCCAAGATTTCACCTAGGGTTAAACTAGGCAACTAAATATACTAGATACATGGGGAGGGCAAAATTCCGAGATCGTGTTACACCAGCCGCCTTGAGATGCTGTCTTGACGCGCCGGCTGGTCTCCACGGATACTGTCATCTGCAACGAGTGGATGACTGTATCCGATTAATTCCTGCTACATATTATATATTTTAGCAAGGTGGCCTTGCGAGGGACCTGTGCTCAATCATACCTGTCTACGCGAACCCCTGGGTTGGCTAGCCTTGCTGGAAAGATACGATCTGAGGATTTTCTAATAACATGACGCGAGGATAACCTCGTTCCACTAGAAACGCGTAGACTTGATTAGCCGTGAAAACGACTTGCTTGTATCCTATTACCTTCCGTGAGTAACTGAGGGAAGCGGACTGTCATGGTACGTGATCCAACCTATGTTCTTGTTTGATTGTTGGGTTGGTTATCGTACTATGATAGGCTGTGGACCGAAGTTATGAACGGAAGACTTATTCTGGTTGTGAAGTGCTACTTCTGTGAATGACCGAGGAACATGGTTTATCGTGGTACATGATCCAACCCATGTTCTTGTTTGATTGTTGGGT
Organism: Iris pallida; assembly: GCA_029216955.1. Classification (NCBI taxonomy): domain Eukaryota; kingdom Viridiplantae; phylum Streptophyta; class Magnoliopsida; order Asparagales; family Iridaceae; genus Iris; species Iris pallida. The sequence goes on along the minus strand of JANAVB010006398.1, from coordinate 2,056,543 downwards.
TGGTTATTGTGCTGCGATAGGCTATCTACCGAAGTCACGATCATGAGATTTTATTGTCTATACCCTTTAACTTATGCGAAAGTTATAGAGTACGACGCGTCCCGACTCCATGCGGCACCTTTTGTCCTTGTTTGGTTGTAAGGGTGCCATATGGGTTCGAGGATGTGGCGTTACCCTATAATGGTAGCATAAGTATTACTATTATCATTCATTCTATTAACTGGGTTTAGTCTTAACTCTTGTGCCCCTTTGGCGGTACTTGCTATTCGGGGCTGACCCCACTGGTTTTGTTTGGCCAGATCCCGTAGCAGAGCCAGAGGACACGATCTTCCTCCCTGACATCCATGGTGAATACTAGGAGCATGGTAGTTCGGGGACTCGAGTGGGTTCCTTCTCCACCACTCCTGCTTATACTTTTGCGGCGTTTAGCCACCGGTACCTGTTAGCCGGATTACTTGATATTTTGTGTCAGTACATAATTGTAATTAAACAGACTGCAGCTGTGTATAATTTTGTACTCCTGACTCTCCGAGATAGCTAAATTATGAAGCTAGTCTCTCATGATCATTTTGATACAGCGTCGGGGACGCCTTACTGCTTTATCTTTAATGCTCATCTTTTGCTGATGTGATTTGATTGATTGAGACATAGAACTCTGTGGGACCATAGGAGACTTGATTGTAGCATGTACCCCCTAGTCTCTCGACAGCCACGATCGCCGTATGACGTTACGTACCTCATATGGTGTAGCTGGCCTAGTCCGTCTCTGTATTTCGGTACTGGGGCGTGACACATTTCTAAATTCTATGGCTAGATTCTTGAAGATCTAAGTTTACCTTATTTTCGGAATTCTTGGGTTTTGATCTATTTAATCTTGTTACTTTCGAGTTTTGATGGTCCCATGTTGTATAGAATTTTATTCTACCCAATTTTGACCTTTTAAAAGTTGGATTTGGACTTATTTTGACCAAGTTATGGACTTTTGAAGCTTGGGTTCAACCATGGAGTTCTTGCTGATTTGGAGAAGACAGTGAGCAGTGCGTACGAGCTTTCTAGCTTGCGCCATCGAGCTGTGTGCGCTCATTAGCGCAGCGCAGTCTGACCTATATGCTTCCTTTTGGAAGCGTATGTCTTGCATACGCTGTCTTAATAAGGAGTCGAATGGACCTCATACGCTGCCTTAATGAGGAGTCGTATGGACCTCATACACTGCCTTGATGAGGAGTCGTATGGACCTCATACGCTGCCTTGAAGAAGAGTCGTATGGAGTCCATACGCTGCCTTTTGGAGGCGTATGTCTTGCATGCGCTGACCTGAGCGTAGCCTGACCTGAGCGTAGCCAGACCTGAGCGTAGCCAGACCTGAGCGTAGCCCGACTTGAGCGTAGCCTGATCTGAGCGTAGCTTGACCTGAGCGTAGCCTGACCTGAGCGTAGCCTGACCTGAGCGTAGCCTGACCTGAACGTAGCCTGACCTGAGCGTAGCTTGACCTGAGCGTAGCCTGACCTGAGCGTAGCTTGACCTGAGCGTAGCCTGACCTGAGCATAGCCTGACCTGAGCGTAGCCTGACCTGAGCGTAGCTTGACCTGAGTGTGGCCTGACCTGAACGTAGCCTGACCTGAGCGTCGCTTGACCTGAGCGTAGCTTGACCTGAGCGTAGCCTGACCTGAGCGTAGCCTGACCTGAGCATAGCCTGACCTGAGCGCAGCCTGACTTGAGCGTAGCCTGATGTTTAGGCGCAACTGGACCTGACCCTACTTACCCTGGATCTTCTATAGCCCTGTATATTGATATTTTATTAGACACACATCTCTAGTGTGTCCCATCTTTCCACAATAAGTGCAGCCCGCCGGGGGTTGCTGGTTCTTCCTCTGTTGCTGTTGCTGTTGCCTGGGTGGTGGTACTGGTCCTCGTATTGCCACATCGTGGATACGAATGCCAGTGGATGGTGCTGTTGTTCGGGGCGCCGCTCTCCCTCCTCCTTCAATCTGACTATGGGATCTCTTCTGACCCCCAGTCCTCACCGCAAGCCTCTGAATAGTGATCTCATGCCTTCGAGTTGCCGTTAACACTTCGTCAAAAGTCTGGTAATTGTGCCCCTCTATCAATTGCAAGAGTTCAAGGTGAAACCCTTGCTGAAACCTCATGGCCCTCTGGCGCTCTGTTGCTACCATCTCTGGGGCGAACCTACCCAATCTGCAGAACTCTGCTGCATAAGCATCTACAGTCTTGCCGGCCTGCCTGAGGTTGATAAACTTCTGTTGTAGCTCAAACTGCGCCATAACCCCATAGTACTTGGTCTTGAATCTTGCTGTGAAATCGTCCCAAGCCACAGGATGCCTGATGCCCACTTCCTCTGATTCCCACCAATCACGTACGAGATCCTGAAGTAACAACTTCACTAGATCCACACGTTCTTCTGCCGGCACCTTCGCTGCTGTCAGAATAGCCTCCATATCTTTAAGCCATGCATCTGCTGAGATGGCATCCTCCGTGCCCTCGAAACGGCGGGGGTTGTACTTGCAAAACCTGGCTGATGCTCCTGAATCAGTCCTTACTCCTCTTTCCAATGCCGTCTGCAATCCTTGGTTAAGCAACACATTCTGCTCTTGTAGCTGAGTGTGCATGCGCTGCTGGACCAACATCTGATGTTGCTGAGTAGCCATCATTCCTCTCATGATCTCCAGAAGGGCTGGTGTGTCCACTTGGGTAGGTGGAACTGTTGGTGGTGGTGGAACATCCGGATACCACGATCCAGCTGCTGCTTCCACTATCACTTCTTCCTGGGCAGCCTCATGAGGCGAGACTGGCCCTTGTTGCTGACCAACAGGGTCAGGTTGTCCGTGTTGCTCTTGTTGTTGTTGTTGTTGTTGTCCAGTCCTGGCAGATGCGGACGAAGTGCCCCTAAGAAAAGGGACAAAAGAACAATCAAACGATCGGACTGGAAAGATCAATGAAGTCAAAGGATACCGGAATGTCAAGCTAGAGTCGAGAGTAACGAATCATGAGATCAAAGGGAAACATGTGTGATTGAGACATCCTATAAATTAAAACACCCCACAAGTCTGAAACCAGACCTGCATGGGCCACCACTAAAACCTTGTCACGCCCCAGAACCAGAATACTGGAGAGCGGGAGAATGACTCAGCCAGCTACGTATTACGGGTAGATGAATACCGTATAATACGATCAATGCTGTCTAAAAGACGAGGGGGTGCATACTACATAAAAGTCTCGCTATGGTCACTTCACATCTATTGTCTCAATCATTCAAACAAGAAGCAATAATAGAGAACATTTAAGAATAAGCAATAAGGCGTCCCAAACGCTTAGTCAAAATATTCTTGAGATCTGGCTTTACAAAATATAGCCAGATGATATAGCAACATATACACAATTGTTATCAGCTGCAGTCTGACTTAATTACAATTATGTAAAAGTAAGTACAAGACAATCCGACTAACATGTCGGTGCCAAGCGACAAGGTATAAAGTAGATAACAAAACGAGTGGTGAAGTTAAGGAACCCACTCGAGTCCTCCTGCGATCATTCCTCTAGTATTGACCATCTTGGAGGTAGAGGTAAGCTGAGTCCTCGGGAACCGGCTCTAAATCTGGCCATGCAAAACCAGAGAGGTTAGACCTCTAATAGCAAGTACCGCAAGGAAGCACGATATGAGACATTAAACCAGTAAATAAGAGAATATAATAATAGATCTCTGCTTGCTACTGGGATTCACATAACATCACGATACTTCGAACCAACCTTCCAACCAAACAAGGACAGAAGTTGGCCCGTCATGTCCTGATGCTCTGATCATCTCAGTTAGGTAACAGAGTAGGTACAGTACACAAACAAATCAACTTAAACGGCCATCCAACTCCTACGGCTTACTACTGTGAGCTCCAAGTTATCCTGGAATTATGCAATAAAGATTTCTCAGTTCTTACTATGGACAAGCAAGGCTAGTCGATCCAATCAATCAATTGCGCCAATCATGAATTAGACGAGTCCCAGCGGGACGCCCGTCATCAATATACAATATACAATAAATAGTATTACCAGATACCGCTCCATGCCCGTGTGGCAGGTTTGCAGTATCTGTGGGGACCAGCCGGCCTGTCGGGTACTACTAGTCCCAATAGGGCTGCCATGTAAGAACTCGGGAATCCATTCTCTCCATGCAATCATTATTTTTATTTAACTTAATAGTCTCTACGTTGAGTGAAATCCCATGCCGTGGATCATGGTCATTCGGAATGAGTACTTTCGTACAGGGTACGATATGCACAACTCTACAACGATGCCCGTGCGGTTAGGTTGTAGGTCTTACATAGCGTAATGCAACAATCCAAACTAACCACGGAACAATCATGCCTTGACCATAAAGTACACATGCTTCTTTTATAGTAAAATAAATAAATAAATAAATTGAAGTCTGCATGTATGCCTGTATGTCAATATTCGGGATCGACCAATCGATTATAGTAGTTCATACTTAATATGAACGTGTCTCATTCATTCATTTCAATAAGACGACTAGCCAGTCTCTTAGTTCCATCTAGGAACGCATGATCAATAATTAATCAAGATAACAATCAATGTTAATTAATGCCAAATTAGGAAAATAAACATTGGGAAATAAATAATGTTTGGGAAATAAAGAATCTCATGCGCTGTGGGAAATGATTGGGGAATAAATAAATCTCATGCACTGTGGGAAATGATTGGGGAATAAATGAATCTCATGTACTGTGGGAAATGTTTGGGAAATAAAGAATCTCATGCGCTGTGGGAAAGGTTGGGAAATAAATAATATCATACGCCTGAGGGAAATGATTGGGAAATAATTAAACTCATGCGCTGTGGGAATACGGCTGTGAGAAATAAATATCATGCGCTGTGGAATAAGATTGGAAAATAAATAATCCATGAGCCTGAGGAATGAGATTGGGAAATAAATAATCTCATGCGCCTGAGGAATGAGATTGGGAAATAAATAATCTCATGCGCCTGAGGAATGAGATTATGGGAAATAAATATCATGCGCTGTGGAATAAGATTTGGAAATAAATAATCCATGCGCCTGAGGAATGAGATTGGGAAACAAATAATCTCATGCGCTGTGGAAAATAAATATCATGCGCTGTGAAATAAGATTAGAAAATAAATAATCCATGCGCCTGAGGAATGAAGATTTGATGCGCTGTGGGAATAAAGATCTCCATGCGCCGAGGAATGAAGATTTGATGCGCTGTGGGAATAAAGATTTTCATGCTCCGAGGAATAAAGATTTGATGCCCTGGGACTGTCCTTCTTCTCCGAATTTTCTGAGAACAGAACCATGGGAACCATGGAAGCCATTGCTTCCAAGCTTCATAAATCCTTCATCCCAAGTCCAAATATGGACTTCCATAGGTTAAAATTGGGTAGAACGAAATTCTCTACAACATGGATCCATCAAAACTTAAAGATAACAAAGTTTACTAGATCAAAACCTAAGAAATCCGAAAATGTAACAAACTTAGATCTACAACAAATAAGCCATGGAAATTGAAAATGCTAAGTACTAAAGAGACTTAAAATCAAATAGGGAAGATGATGGAACAATAAAAATAGGGATCCATCAAGAAGCAAGTTGGCACTTGCCTAGCTCTTCTAGGTTGGTGGGAGAGTTATGAGGAAGAAGAAGAGTAATGGTGAAGTAATGAAGAGAGAGAAAGAAGATGGGCTTTAAATGGAAGGGGTGGTGGTAGGTAGGGGTTTATTTCGGTTCATGATGAACCAACATAATTAAACCAATCTAAGCCGAACCCATAGCAAAGCTAAAGCAGAGTATAAAAGCAGAAAGTAAAGTACAGAAATAAAATTACAGGAAATTAATTAACAAAAAATTAAAAGAATTTAAATAAAGAGCAATACATGATAAATATAAAATATTTACATTTAAACAGTACATGCATTCTAAAAATACGTATTCTGGGAATGGGAAGTGACATCTCTACCCTCCTTAGAAAAATTCCGTCCTCGGAATTTCAAATCCAAGCAGGATAGAAACATCAGAGCTGAACTACTCTAAGTATAAGCAATTTAAGTAAGCAATCATTCTACAATGTCAATAGTATGTAACATATCTATGTTGAACATTCTACGATACCAAGCAATTCTACTCGTAAGGTGGCAAGCATGAGGAGTTAAGACAATCAAGGTATACAGAAAGAGATATACCTTGTGAGTCAAATAGGTGCGGATACCGTGATCGGATATCATCCTCACGTTCCCACGTTGACTCTCCTAAAGAGTGATGACCCCATGCAACCCGGACAAGGTTAATTGTTCGGTTCTTGAGTACCTTCTCTCTTCGGTCTAAAATAGACACAGGTTGTTCCTCGTAAGACAGGTTGGTACCAACAACCAGCTCAGAATGATCAAGGATATGGCTTGGGTCCGATACATACCTTCGCAACTGAGATACATGAAATACGTCATGCACCTCTCGTAACGAAGGTAGAAGGGATAAACGATAAGCAACATCGCCTATCCTCTCAAGGATAACAAATGGGCCCACGTACCACGGACTCAACTTCCCGCGAACGCCAAACCTAATGACCCCATGGGTAGGTGAGATCCTCAAGAACACGTGGTCCCCAATAGAAAACTCTAGCGGCCTACGATGCTGGTCCGCCCAATGGCGATGCCGATCCTGTGCAACTCGAAGTCGCTCTCTAATTCCTTTGACCAATTCAACTGTCTGAACAATCATTTCCGGACCTAACATCTTCCTCTCCCCGATATCATCCCATGCTAGTGGCGACCTACACTTCTTACCATATAGTGCTTCAAACGGCGCCATCTGGATACTGGCTTGATAACTGTTGTTGTATGAGAACTCGACCAAGTGTAGGTGGCTCTTCCAAGATCCTCCAAAATCTAGGGTGCAAGCTCGTAACATGTCTTCTAAAGTCTGAATTGTTCTTTCTGATTGCCCATCCGTCTGTGGATGGTAAGCCGTGCTAAATCTTAACTTGGTACCCAAGCTATGATGTAAGCTCTTCCAAAAATGTGATGTAAAACGGGTATCTCTGTCTGACACAATACTGACTGGGACCCCATGCTGCCTGACTATCTGCTGCATATACAATTCTGCCAACTTCTCCGTAGATTGCCCTACTCTAAAAGGAAGAAAGTGCGCCACCTTTGTAAGCCGATCTACTATCACCCAAATAGCATTTTTACCACTTGGTGATCTTGGTAAACCGGTCACAAAGTCCATTGTAATATGTTCCCACTTCCATTCCGGAATAGGAAGCGGTTGCAATAACCCAGCTGGCCTCTGCTATTCTGCCTTCACTTGCTGACATACCAAGCAACGGAAAACAAATCTAGCTATCTCCCTCTTCATCCCATTCCACCAGAAGTGCTGCTTGATATCTTGGTACATCTTGGTCCCTCCAGGGTGAATAGAATACTGAGAACTGTGAGCTTCTGTCATAACCTCCTGTCTGATATCTCCACTAGGCACACATAGACGTGATCCAAACCTAAGTGTACCATCTTCATGAATTCTCATCTCCTTCCTGAGTCCTGACTCACATTCTGCCCTAAGCTTCTGAATCCTTGGGTCCTGTGCCTGAGCTGCCTTGATCCTGTCTACTAAGTCGGATTGAACTTACAGACTTGTTAGAACTCCTACATCACTAGGAAGTATAACTTCGATGCCCATTTCCTGAAGGTCTTCTAAGATATGCCTCTGTGTTGTCAACATGAATGCGCCGCCTCTTCTGCTGAGAGCGTCTGCTACTACATTCGCCTTGCCTGGATGATACTGAAGCTCAACGTCGTAATCCTTGATCAGCTCTAACCATCTTCTCTGCCTCATGTTCAGTTCCTTCTGAGTAAAAATGTACTTCAGACTTTTATGGTCCGTGTACATATCCACTCGATCACCATATAAGTAATGCCTCCATAGCTTCAAAGCAAATACTACTGTCGCCAACTCCAAATCATGAGTTGGATAATTCTTCTCGTGGTCCCGAAGTTGCCTAGATGCATATGCTATCACCTTCCCATGCTGCATAAGGACGCATCCAAGTCCTTTACCTGACGCATCACAATATACTGTAAAACCTCCGGGTCCAACCGGTAATGTAAGAATAGGTGCTGATATCAACTTCTGCTTCAGATTCTCAAATGATGCCTGGCATTCTGTCGACCAGACGAATGGTACATCCTTCCGTATCAAGCGGGTCATGGGTGCTGAAAGTCTTGCAAAGTCTGACACGAACCTTCTGTAATAACCCGCCAATCCCAAGAAACTCCGTACATCAGCTACGGTCTTGGGTACTGGCCAACTCTCTACTGCTTCTACCTTCTTGGGATCTACTGCTACTCCAGCTCCTGATATGATATGACCCAAAAATGAAATGTGATTCGTCCAGAACTCACACTTGGTGAGCTTGGCATATAACTGGTTCTCTCTCAGAATCTGTAACACTTTCCTGAGGTGGTCTTCATGCTCCTCTTCACTAGCAGAGTATACAAGAATGTCGTCAAGAAATACAACGACAAACTGATCTAAGTATGGCATAAAGATGCGGTTCATCAAATCCATAAAGATTGCTGGAGCATTGGTCAAACCAAACGGCATTACTAAGAATTTATAATGCCCATACTTCGACCTGAATGCTGTCTTGGGAATGTCTTCCTTCCGAACCCTCACTTGATGATAGCCTGAACGAAGATCTATCTTGGAGAAAACTCTAGCTTTGCTCAACTGATCAAACAAGTCGTCGATCCTAGGTAGTGGGTACTTGTTCTTTACTGTCGCCGCGTTAAGCTTCCTGTAATCAATGCATAATCTGGACGACCCATCCTTCTTCCCCACAAGTACCACTGGTGCTGTCCATGGTGACACGCTAGCTTGGATGAACTTCTTCTCCTTCAGTTCCTCTATGTGCTGATATACCTTAGCCTGCTCCGAGTCCGCCATTCTGTAAACTCGATCTGATATCGGTTTAGTTCCAGGTGCCAATTCTATGCTGAACTCAATATCTCTAACTGGTGGCAGACCTGGAAGCTCTTCAGAAAATACGTCTAGAAATTCTTCAACTACCTTCGGGATCTGAACTTCCTCCATTGCCATTACTACTCCCTGCTCTTGTTGAGTTGCCTCTGATCTGACTAAGGTGAACCGCTCCATGCCTGGAATATCAAAAGATACACTCCCTCTACGGCAATCTATTGTCGCATGACTGTCTTTCAGCCAGTCCATGCCTAAAATAACGTCGAAATTTCCAACAGGAAATTCTATCAACCGGGCGGGTAAGAAATGCCCGCAAACTACAATGCTACATGCTAGAATAACTCGACTAACTCCTACGAGCCCATTACCAGTGAGTATATTCAACCTCCCTGGCAATGCCTCGAACTCCATTCCTAGCCGTGTTGCAAATTGTGCAGATATAAATGAATGGGATGCTCCCGAATCAAACAATGCTACTGCGGGATATGAGGCGACGAGAATGTTACCTGCCACAACATCTCCCGATGCCAATGCCTCTTCCAAGGACAAAGTGAATGCCTGCCCTCGACCTCCTTGCTGGTTCCCATGCTGCGGCCTAGCCTGGTGCTGTTGCTGGCCCCTGCCTTGGTGATGCTGGGGTGGTCTATGCTGGTGTTGCTGCATCGGCGGTCCCTGCTGCCGAAACATCTGAGCCTGTGGCATTAACGGACGCTGGGCCAATGGTCTCACTGCCACTGCGGGTCCTCGATACGGCCCTGCCCCTGGTGCTGGCAGAGCAGAAAACTGTTGCACTGGTCCTCCTGACCTCGAATTCATAGGACATGTGGTAACCCGATGATCTGGATTTCCACATATCAAACACAGTCTGTTCAATGTTCGACACACATCTCTAGTGTGTCCCATCTTCCCATAATAAGTGCAGCCCGCCGGGGGTTGCTGGTTCTTCCTCTGTTGCTGTTGCTGTTGCCTGGGTGGTGGTGCTGGTCCTCGTATTGCCACATCGTGGATACGAATGCCAGTGGATGGTGCTGTTGTTCGGGGCGCCGCTCCCCCTCCTCCTTCAATCTGACTATAGGATCTCTTCTGACCCCCAGTCCTCACCGTAAGCCTCTGAATAGTGATCTCATGCCTTCGAGTTGCCGTTAATACTTCGTCAAAAGTCTGGTAATTGTGCCCCTCTATCAATTGCAAGAGTTCAAGGTGAAACCCTTGCTGAAACCTCATGGCCCTCTGGCGCTCTGTTGCTACCATCTCTGGGGCGAACCTACTCAATCTGCAGAACTCCGCTGCATAAGCATCTACAGTCTTGCCGGCCTGCCTGAGGTTGATAAACTTCTGTTGTAGCTCAAACTGCGCCACAACCCCATAGTACTTGGTCTTGAATCTTGCTGTGAAATCGTCCCATGCCACAGGACGCCTGATGCCCACTTCCTCTGATTCCCACCAATCACGTGCGAGATCCTGAAGTAACAACTTCACTAGATCCACACGTTCTTCTGTCGGCACCTTCGCTGTTGTCAGAATAGCCTCCATATCTTTAAGCCATACATCTGCTGAGATGGCATCCTCCGTGCCCTCGAAACGGCGGGGGTTGTACTTGCAAAACCTGGCTGATGCTCCTGAATCAGTCCCTACTCCTCTTTCCAATGCCGTCTGCAATCTTTGGTTAAGCAACACATTCTGCTCTTATAGCTGAGTGTGCATGTGCTCCTGGACCAACATCTGATGTTGCTGAGTAGCCATCATTCCTCTCATGATCTCCAGAAGGGCTGGTGTGTCCACTTGGGTAGGTGGAACTGTTGGTGGTGGTGGAACATTCGGATACCGCGATCCAGCTGCTGCTTCCACTATCACTTCTTCCTGGGCAGCCTCCTGAGGCGAGACTGGCCCTTATTACTGACCAACAGGGTCAGGTTGTCCGTGTTGCTCTTGTTGTTGTTGTTGTTGTCCAGTCCTGGCAGATGCGGACGAAGTGCCCCTAAGAAAAGGGACAAAAGAACAATCAAACGATCGGACTGGAAAGATCAATGAAGTCAAAGGATACCAGAATGTCAAGCTAGAGTCGAGAGTAACGAATCATGAGATCAAAGGGAAACATGTGTGATTGAGACATCCTATAAATTAAAACACCCCACAAGTCTGAAACCAGGCCTGCATGGGCCACCACTAAAACCTTGTCACGCCCCAGAACCAGAATACTGGAGAGCGGGGGAATGACTCAGCCAGCTACGTATTACGGGTAGATGAATACCGTATAATACGATCAATGCTGTCTAAAAGACGAGGGGGTGCATACTACATAAAAGTCTCACTATGGTCACTTCACATCTATTGTCTCAATCATTCAAACAAGAAGCAATAATAGAGAACATTTAAGAATAAGCAATAAGGCGTCCCAAACGCTTAGTCAAAATATTCTTGAGATCTGGCTTTACAAAATATAGCCAGATGATATAGCAACATATACACAATTGTTATCAGCTGCAGTCTGACTTAATTACAATTATGTAAAAGTAAGTACAAGACAATCCGACTAATATGTCGGTGCCAAGCGACAAGGTATAAAGTAGATAACAAAACGAGTGGTGAAGTTAAGGAACCCACTCGAGTCCTCCTGCGATCATTCCTCTAGTATTGACCATCTTGGAGGTAGAGGTAAGCTGAGTCCTCGGGAACCGGCTCTAAATCTGGCCATGCAAAACCAGAGAGGTTAGACCTCTAATAGCAAGTACCGCAAGGAAGCACGATATGAGACATTAAACCAGTAAATAAGAGAATATAATAATAGATCTCTGCTTGCTACTGGGATTCACATAACATCACGATACTTCGAACCAACCTCCCAACCAAACAAGGACAGAAGTTGGCCCGTCATGTCCTGATGCTCTGATCATCTCAGTTAGGTAACAGAGTAGGTACAGTACACAAACAAATCAACTTAAACGGCCATCCAACTCCTACGGCTTACTATTGTGAGCTCCAAGTTATCCTGGAATTATGCAATAAAGATTTCTCAGTTCTTACTATGGACAAGCAAGGCTAGTCGATCCAATCAATCAATTGCGCCAATCATGAATTAGACGAGTCCCAGCGGGACACCCGTCATCAATATACAATATACAATAAATAGTATTACCAGATACCGCTCCATGCCCGTGTGGCAGGTTTGCAGTATCTGTGGGGACCAGCCGGCCTGTCGGGTACTACTAGTCCCAAGAGGGCTGCCATGTAAGAACTCGAGAATCCATTCTCTCCATACAATCATTATTTTTATTTAACTTAATAGTCTCTACGTTGAGTGAAATCCCATGCCGTGGATCATGGTCATTCGGAATGAGTACTTTCGTACAGGGTACGATATGCACAACTCTACAACGATGCCCGTGCGGTTAGGTTGTAGGTCTTACATAGCGTAATGTAACAATCCAAACTAACCACGGAACAATCATACCTTGACCATAAAGTACACATACTTCTTTTATATAAAATAAATAAATAAATAAATTGAAGTCTGCATGTATGCCTGTATGTCAATATTCGGTATCGGCCAATTGATTATAATAGTTCATACTTAATATGAACGTGTCTCATTCATTCATTTCAATAAGACGACTAGCCAGTCTCTTAGTTCCATCTAGGAACGCATGATCAATAATTAATCAAGATAACAATCAATGTTAATTAATGCCAAATTAGGAAAATAAACATTGGGAAATAAATAATGTTTGGAAAATAAAGAATCTCATGCGCTGTGGGAAATGATTGGGAAATAAATAAATCTCATGCACTGTAGGAAATGATTGGGGAATAAATGAATCTCATGCACTGTGGAAAATGTTTGGGAAATAAAGAATCTCATGCGCTGTGGGAAAGGTTGGGAAATAAATAATATCATGCGCCTGAGGAAAATGATTGGGAAATAATTAAACTCATGCGCTGTGGGAATGCGGCTGTGAGAAATAAATATCATGCGCTGTGGAATAAGATTGGAAAATAAATAATCCATGCGCCTGAGGAATGAAATTGGAAAATAAATAATCTCATGCGCCTGAGGAATGAGATTGGGAAATAAATAATCTCATGCGCCTGAGGAATGAGATTGTGGGAAATAAATATCATGTGCTGTGGAATAAGATTTGGAAATAAATAATCCATGCGCCTGAGGAATGAGATTGGGAAACAAATAATCTCATGCGCTGTGGGAAATAAATATCATGCGCTGTGAAATAAGATTGGGAAATAAATAATCCATGCGTCTGAGGAATGAAGATTTGATGTGCTGTGGGAATAAAGATCTCCATGCGCCGAGGAATGAAGATTTGATGCGCTGTGGGAATAAAGATTTCCATGCTCCGAGGAATGAAGATTTGATGCGCTGGGACTGTCCTTCTTCTCCGAATTTTCTGAGAACAGAACCATGGGAACCATGGAAGCCATTGCTTCCAAGCTTCATAAATCCTTCATCCCAAGTCCAAATATGGACTTCCATAGGTCAAAATTGGGTAGAACAAAATTCTCTACAACATGGAACCATCAAAACTTGAAGATAACAAAGTTTACTAGATCAAAACCTAAGAAATCCGAAAATGTAACAAACTTAGATCTACAACAAATAAGCCATGGAAATTGAAAATGCTAAGTACTAAAGAGACTTAAAATCAAATAGGGAAGATGATGGAACAATAAAAATAGGGATCCATCAAGAAGCAAGTTGGCACTTGCCTAGCTCTTCTAGGTTGGTGGGAGAGTTATGAGGAAGAAGAAGAGTAATGGTGAAGTAATGAAGAGAGAGAAAGGAGATGGGCTTTAAATGGAAGGGGTGGTGGTAGGTGGGGGTTTATTTCGGTTCATGATGAACCAACATAATTATACCAATCTGAGCCGAACCCATAGCAAAGCTAAAGCAGAGTATAAAAGCAGAAAGTAAAGTGCAGAAATAAAATTGCAGGAAATTAATTAACAGAAAATTAAAGGAATTTAAATAAAGAGCAATACATGATAAATATAAAATATTTACATTTAAACAGTACATGCATTCTAAAAATACGTATTCTGGGAATGGGAAGTGACACTGTGTGTCTTGCATCATGTCTAGGGCATGATCCCTGAGTACCACGGTCAGGGATTCATACTGAATCTGGCTAGGTTAATGACTAGATTGATCAAATAGTTCATAGAGAATTTCCCAGTTACCTGTTGCCCCTTTGGTCCCGGCCTTATATATATATACATGGGATTTGTTGCTATCCGTCGAGATGAGCGCACTTCCAGCCCGCCGTCGAGTGTGGTACCTTAGGACACATGTATCTTACTACAGTGTGTCTGCTATATCCAGCTATCTTTTCTTTTTCTTGCTGGGATCACTCAGGTAGTAACAAACAGGTAACCGTACTTGGAATTCTCATTGCATCTTGCTAGTAACTAGGCCTGTGATAACCCTAGTTAGTTAAAGTATCAAGCCGTACTTATTGCTTGACCGTGATTGTTGGATGGGGTTCAATCTGTCTAGTCTTGTCTTGATCCTGTACAAGATTGTTACATGTCTCGATTCTTTATATTTACCTTGCCGATAAATGGTGGGAGAAGCCAAGTTCCGTTCAAACGAAGGGTTACAATCCCGGTCCTTGTTTGGTTTACGGGTTGTAACCTGGTTATCTGAATAGTCCTATGGTTATCTCATCGTATATCATCCTGTCATGCTTTTCCATATATTCTGTCTTTTATTGATTATGTACAAGATTGTCTTTTATATTCACCTGTCATGCTTTTTCTTAATTACTGTCCCTAATTATGTAATTATATTCTTGTGCTAATTGCTGGTTTTAGTTCCTAAGTGAAGCCTCCTTTGTAGCACTTGCTCTTTCTGGGGTCTGACCCAGCTGATTTTGTATGACCAGATACCGGAGAAGCAGCAAAGGATCTACCTGCTTTCCAGCCAGATGGTGACCACTAGAGGGAATCCTGGCAACGAGTGGGTTTCTTTTGTTCTCCCACTGTAATTGTACATTATTCTTTTGAGGCGTTTAGCCGCCGAGCAAGTGTTAGCTCGTGTATATTTTACTTACTGTCTGCCTACGGGCTGTAACATGATTGGCAACTCGAGGTTGATCATGTATGACTTAACTCTTGCTAGTCCTTATATTTTGTACGACTAGCTTCATGATCATCTGGATATGTAATATTTGGGATGCCTTACAATTGTATATTTGGTGATCTGATATCTTGTAACTATTACTAGTTGGTTGAGATTGAGACAATAGGCTATTTTATGACCTTAAGAGACTGATGGATTGTAGTGAAACCCTAACATATATAGACAGCCGTGACCGTATAGCGGTGTGGATTCCATTCCGTTATACGTAGCTGGCTATGTCTGCCCCCGCTCTCCAGTATTCTGGTTCTGGGGCGTGACATATCCAGTTTTACATTTCAGATCACTTGTACTTTGGACTTATTTCTATATGAGACGACTTTTGTGTTTGGAGCATTTATGACTTTTATTCACTTATAGAACTGTTAGCACATTTAGTCTTATCTTGTTATCTCTAGAACAGCTTACTGTATTTTATCCCAAACGCAGGCTGGACATGACTCGGCCCGGCCCAACAATTTGGGTAACGGGTCGTGACACCTGTCCTTCAGGCGGGAGCAGCAGCGGCAGTTCCGGGAGGTCTTCTACCTCCAGCTGAGGGAGCTGCAGTTGAGGGAGCTGCCACCTCAGTACTTGCCCTTCAGGCGGGAGCAGCAGCGACCGTTCCAGGAGGTCTTCCACCTCCAGCAGCGGGACCGTCCATAGTCATTCCTGATATTCTTCCACCGCCGCCTTTGCTACCGACTGATACTCAGGGGATGATGGCCCTTCTGCAGCAGATGTTGCAGACTCAGAGCACAGACAGAGTTGTTATGGCAGACCAGGGAGAACTCCCATCAGCTGGCGATGGCAGCAGTAGAGAGGGGTGTACCGGGTACAGTTTAGGGAGCCCCAGTTCAGCAGCAGGGTCAGGGAAGGCCCGGTACACACCTAGACTTCAGAAAGATGAACCCAAGGGAGTTCAAGGGTACCGAGGGTATCCTATATGTGGATGACTGGTTGGAGGATGTCCAGCGGAGTCTGGAGTTGGCAGAGGTCCCGAGAGGGCTTTGGGTGACGTCTGCAGCGAGCCACTTTTTTGATATAGCTTTGACTTGGTTTCGCACGGATCCGCGTTTGTCGGCGAGGGATTTGACTTGGGAGAGCTTCAGGAAGCTCTTTAAGGAGAAGTTCTATCCAGATGTGGCCTTGACAGCTTTGGAGGGACAGTTTGCCAGTTTGGTGCAGGGGAACTCGTCGGTAGACGAGTATGCAGCGGAATTCTTCCGCCTAAGTAGGTTTGTACCCAGTTTGATCCAGGATGAGGGGTACAAGACCCGGAAGTTTCGGAGGGGTCTTATACATGCAGTACGCACTCGTACATCTGGGCAACGTGATGCGACGTTCGAGCAGATTCTGATGGAGGCGCAGATCGCAGAGGAGGACTTCAGCCTGAAGCCGAAGAGGGGCAGCGAGGTTCTAGGAGCGAGCTCGAGCGCGGGGCCGACAAAGCGCCCTCATTTCCAGCAGAGGCAGATTCAGCAGCAGCCTCAGTTGCAGTTTCAGCAGGCACCGGCGCGTGTCCAGCAGCACCAGGGACATGGCCAGAGGCAGGCCATCCAGTGTGCCTTCTGCAAAAGGATGGGGCACACCCGGGAGGTTTGTAGGATAAAGCTGGGAGTTTGTTTATTCTGTGGAGCTCCATACCACCAGGTGAAGGACTGTGCTGTCCGTGCAGCCAGACAGGCAGACCAGGACGGAGTGCAGCAGGCTAGAGGAGGCCAGCAGGGGCGAGCTTTCGCCATGACATTGAGCCTACTCAGGCAGCAGCATAGCAGATAGCAGGTTCCAATATTTCGAATCCCCTTTCTGCATTTGCCTTCTTATAAACTGTCTTGAACTTCGATTCTATCTGCTCTTTGATCGTTGGATGAAATTTTGTTCTTGTGATATGATTTTCTTCTGAGATAAGTCGTATGGGCTAGGTCGCCTCAATTATGAGAATTCAGAATCCTCTAGGGTCATGCTAGCAGGCAGAGTGAGGACATATAGTCAGATTATGGACGTATTTCTCGGGTGTGAGAATTTGAAGTTTTTGCTCCCAATCTCACTATACAGAAAAGGTCCTGAAAAGATTTAACTATTTTGATTCTAAACCTGTAAGCACTCCATATGATGCAAGTATCAGGTTGAAGAAGAACAAAGGAGACAGTGTGGCTCAGCTGAAGTATTCTCAGCAAATTTGATGTTTGAACTATATTGCTAACCGTACCAGACCTGATATTTCCTACGATGTAGAAAAACTTAGTCGGTATACAAGCAATCCGAATAGTTCACACTGGACTGCCTTAGAAAGGGTAATGAGATACCTGAAGGGCACGTCATCCCATGGATTATTCTATGGAGGATACCCATCTGGATTGGAAGGGTACACTGATGCAAACTGGATCTCAGATACAGATGAGACCAAAGGGACAAGTGGATATGTATTCACATTGGGAGGAGCTGCTGTCGCTTGGAACTCTACCAGGTAGACCTGTATATCTAGATCGACTATGGAGACAGAGTTCATAGCTCTTGACCTCACCAGTGAGGAAGCAGACTAGCTCAGAAATCTGGTAACAGATATTCCTCTGTGGAGCAAACCAGTTCCTGCTATCCCTGTACACTGGGACAGCCAGGCTGTAATAGCAAATGTTCAAAGGACAAGCTATAATGGAAAATCCAGACATATATGTCTGAGGTACAATCGGGTGAAGCAATTGCGGTCCAGTAGCGTAATTGTAATTGACTTCGTCAGATCAAAGAACAATCTAGCAGATCCTCTAACTAAAGGTCTCTCAAGGAGACTAGTGTTGGAGACGACAAGAAAAATGGGGTTAAAGTCCTTAGATTGAGTCACCTCAAAGGCAACCCAACCTTCGATTGGTAGCACCAAGAAAAGGTTCAATGGGTAACAACAAAATTGATGTGTGACTGGAAAGCACTATATAGATGTAATTGTAATGAACCATTTCTCTACTATATAGTGTTTATCTGTAATAAAATTCAGGTTGATTGTAAAATCTTAATGAATCTGTGGCTTGTAAAGCAGGGTATATAAATTGCAGAATACCTAGAAAGATTCACCTATTTGGAAGTAAAAGTGGGGCCGCTTTCTATGGAAACTTGGACTGTTCTCTAGAGCTCTCAAAAAATCGAGATAAGCACATGGCCGAAAAAGTGCACAACTGTTGATACGATCAAATGCCTGCAAAGTGTTTGTGTGTACGTTGAGTCTGTACAAATAAGATCCTAAGTTCAAGACTTACGTCACTTTGGGTCCGTATAGATGAAATGTACAACACTAAGGGAAGGTTCAAGTCCGGAAGACACCTTCCTCTGATACACAGTGTAACTGTCCATATCTTATTCTCTTTCCTATCGTTCTATCGATCTATATCCTTTTTGTCCCTTTTTGAATCATGTGGGAGATTGTTGGTTTTTATGTGTTGTTGCTTGGGAAGCAACTTATATGTGATTCAAAAAGGCACTCCATTCTTTTAGTCCCACATGGGAAATGAGAAAAAGTTCTCCTTTCCATATAAGGCTTTTTTCCTCCTTAGTTGGTTAGTGGGTTGTGTAGGGGAAGTGCTACATCCCATCCAACCCGCGAGCGGGTGCGCGATTTAATGCGCATTTTTGACGCGTTTATTTGTCGCGCACTTAGCACTTTGCACGCCGGACCAAGGGTATAAAGGTAATTTTCTATCTCATTTTATTTTTATTTGATTTATTCTTTTTGTTTCGGTTGCCTGGTCTTCCGTAGAACTGTTACCACGTAATCCCGTTACGGGATTTGTGGATCGCGGAGATAATTCTGGCCACGTACAGAGAGATTTGATTTTAAATCAAATGAGTTGATCCGTTTTGAGGATATACGGAAAATATTTTCTCCCTCTCGCTCTCTCCCGTTCGGAACTCTGTTCGTGTAGAAGAGAAACATCGCAACCAGAACCTCTCTCCTCTCCTCCGTCCAACTCTTTCTCTGGGCAAGGCTGTGATCGATCGAGGGATTCACTACCGAGTGCACGGTGCTGTGGATCGAAGGATTCGTTGTATCTCGGGGATAGATCGCCTAAAATCCGCTGCACGATTGTGGGGGCGAAATTCTATTCTGAGGACAGCGTTTGTAACGTGCCTTGAATTCTAAACTCTTAATTCCTGTTCTGAATTTTACTTCTTCTGATTGCATGCTTTAGAAATTCTGTCTAGTGATTTTACCAACACTACCATCATGATTTTTTCAACATCTGTTCTTGTTGAAAACTGAACCATCACATATGCTGTTTTAGTATTCTTTACTCTGGGATTCCGAAACTTGAGAGCATAAATACTTCCTTGTCATGCATGTTTTTCCAAAAATTTCTTCGCATCTTGGGTTGGAATTAATTGGGAATCCAGAAACTTCAATTGTCCTGAGTCCCATTTTGAAACAAATAGCACCGAATATGGTGTTCTAAGTGTATTGAAAATATTAAACATCAAAACCAAATTTTATAGAACTAAAACACAAATGAACGAAAAAAAAGGAATCAAATGATCATAGTCTTTCAAAAGCTCTTATGCTTAAACCATACCAGCTGAGAACCTTAAATTAGGTTCACAAACATATTACTAATATCAGAATCCGGTGCAATAAAAAAAATAGCAGAGCTCTTATACTATTATTATTTATTATTTATTATTTATTATTTATTATTATTTATTTTTTATTTTATTTTAAATTTTATTTATTTTATTATTCTATTATTTTGTTATTTTATTTATTTATTGATTTTTTTGGTGCTGCTATTAGCACTCCAAGAATGTTCCACGGGACAGATAATGCACTTGTCAAAGTTAGACAACGACAATGAAGTGTTGTATCTTCCAAAACAGCCATAGGTTTTCTTGGATTATGAAGAATGTCACGTTCGACATCCCGCACCTTCAAATAACTACCATCATGATTTTTTTCAGCATCTGTTCTTGTTGAAAACTGAACGATCACATATGCTATTTGAGTCTTCTTTACTCTGGGATGCCGAAACTTAGAGCATAAATACTTCCTTTTCATGCATGTTTTTCCAAAAAATCCTTAGCATCTTGCGTTGGAATTTATTGGGAACCCAGAAACTTGAATTGTACTGAGTCCCATTTTGAAAAAGTTAGCACGTTGGTTCCTTCTTTATAATTACATCACTGAAGACAATATAATCATATATCAATTGTAATTTATATACCGAATATGGTGTTCAAAGTGTATTGAAAATATTAAACATCAAAACCAAATTTTATAGAAGTAAAACACAAATGAACGAAAAAAAAAATCAAATGATCATATTCTTTCAAAAGCTCTTATTTTTAAACCATACCAGCTGAGAACCTTAAATTAGGTTCACAAACATATTATTAATATCAGAATCCGGTGCATTAAAAAAAATAAATAATAGCAGAGCTCTTATACTATTATTATTCTTTATTCTTTATTCTTTATTCTTTATTCCTTATTCTTTATATTTTATTTTTTTATTATTTTTATTATTTTTATTTATTTATTTATTTATTTTATTTTTTATTTTATTTTTTTATTTTTTATTTTTTATTTTTAATTTTTTATTTTTAATTTTTTATTTTTAATTTTTTATTGATATTTTTTGGTGCTGCTATTAGCACTCCTAGAATGTTCCACGAGATAGATAATGCACTTGTCAAAGTTAGAACCACAATGAAGTGTTGTATCTTCCAAAACAGCCATAGGTTTTATTGGATTATGAAGAATGTCATTCCGCACCTTCAGATAACTACCATCATGATTTTGCATCTGTTCTTGTTGAAAACTGAACCATCATATATGCTGAGTCTTCTTTACTCTGAGGGTGTGTTTGGTAGGAGGGAAAAGTGGAAGGAAGGAAAATAGAGGAGGAAAAAGTGGAAGGAAAGACTTTTTTTTTTTTTATTTTTTGGTATGGAAGAGAAATAGGAAGGAAGAAAAAGTGGAGGGATTACTTTTCCCTCATAACCTAAGAAATCCAATCCCCCCAAAAGTGGGAGGAAAAGTGGAAGGAAAAGTGGATGCTTGTAGTAAGTAACAATTATACCCATATGAATGTATTATTTAAAAATTATTCATGAAGTAAAATTGTAAATAAATGATATTAATTGAGGATAATATTGGTAAACCCTATATTTTTTACTTTCTTTCCTTCCACTTTTTTTTTTTCCATAACAAACAAAGAAAAATGCATCCCTTATCTTTTCCATCATTGCTACCAAACACAAAGGAAGGAAATGAGTTTTCATTTCCATAAGGAAGAAAAATAAATCCTACTCTTTTTTCTTCTTTTCACTTTTCCATCCTTCCTACCAAACACAGCCTGAGATGCCGAAACTTGAGAGCATAAATACTTCCTTGTCATGCAATTTTGAAACAAATAGCACGTTGGTTTCTTCTTTATAATTACATCACTGAAGACAATATAATCATATATCAATTGTAATTTATATATCGAATATGGTGTTCTAAGCGTATTGAAAATATTAAACATTGAAACCAAATTTTATACAACTAAAACACAAATGAAGGAAAAAAAAAAAAGGAATCAAATGATCCTATTCTTTCAAGAGCTCTTATGCTTAAACCATACTAGATGAGAACCTTAAATTAGTTTCACAAACATATTATTAATATCAGAATCCGGTGCAATAAAAAATAATATCAGAGCACTTATACTATTCTTTTTCTTTATTCTTTATTCTTTATTCTTTATTCTTTATATTTTATATTTTATATTTTATATTTTATATTTTATAATTTATAATTTATAATTTATTTTATTTATTTTATTTATTTTAGAATTTTAGAATTTTATTATTCTTTTATTTTATTATTTTGTTATTTTATTTATTGATTGATTTTTTTGGGTGCTGCTATTAGTACTCCTAGAATGTTCTACGGGATAGATAATGCACTTGTCAAAGTTAGACAACCACAATGAAGTGTTGTATCTTCCAAACAGCCATAGGTCTTCTTGGATTATGAAGAATGTCACGTTCAACATCCCGCACCTTCAGATAACTACCATCATGATTTTTTCAGAATCTGTTTTTGTTGAAAACTGAACCATCACATATGCTCTTTGAGTCTTCTTTACTCTGGGATGCCTAAACTTGAGAGCATAAATACTTCCTTGTCATGTATGTTTTTCCAAAAAAATCTTTCGCATCTTGCGTAGGAATTCATTGGGAACCCAGAATTGTCCTCCCATTTTGAAACAAATAACACGTTGGTTCCTTCTTTATAATTACATCACTGAAGACACTATAATCATATATCAATTGTAATTTATATATCGAATATGGTGTTCAAAGTGTATTGAAAATATTAAACATCAAAACCAAATTTTATAGAACTAAAACACAAATGAACGAAAAAAGAAGAAGGAATCAAATGATCCTATTCTTTCAAGAGCTCTTATGCTTAAACCATACCAGCTGAGAACCATAAATTAGGTTCACAAACATATTATTAATATCAGAATCCGGTGCAAGAAAAAAAAAATAGTAGAGCTCTTATACTATTATTATTCTTTATTCTTTATTCTTTATTCTTTATATTTTATTTTATATTTTATATTTTATATTTTATTATTTTATATTTTACTATTTATTATTATATTATTATATTATTTTGTTATTTTATTTATTTATTGATTTTTTTGGGTGCTGCTATTAGAACTCCTAGAATGTTATTCGGCACTCCTCTTTAATTTTTTAATATTCGAATTCCAAATCTACCCCTGCATTAAATATGACATTAATTTGTGTATGCATAGAGGAAGGAGTGTATGATGACATTTTAGAAGTGCCAATAATGTTAATGCAGAGACAAATCTGAAATTCGAATGTTAAAAAATTAAGGAGGAGTTCCGAAAGACATTTTAGGAGTGCTAATAGCAGTACCTTTTTTTTTAAAGATTCAAATACTAATATCAGATATTTTGGAGACTAAAATCATAACATCAACCATTATGTGAGACTATTACTAAATAATTCTTATTTTTTTCACTGGCATGTTGATGTTGATGAATCATGACTGGAAGATGTTAATTATTGGCATCAGCACATGAAGGTGGTTGATCTCTTGTTTTCAAGGTTGGACAATTTTGGGATCCCATTGCTACTTACGGATCAAGTCTACCTTACCTTGGATTTGATGCTCCAGGACCATCCCTGAATGTATTGCTTCAAATTGATCGAGACAGTTTACGATGGCATTATTTGTAATTTACAAGAAGCAATTACATTCCATTTTGCACGTGACACGTACAACTAGTGTCACGTTCCAATTCCGTCGAATCGATAATTGTCCCCCGGGGGTGATGCCGTGCGAACCTAATTTGCGATCGCACAAGGCATAGTCATGAGGTAATCTGAAACACGAGATCTAAGAGAGCAAGCAGACAAATTGAATTACACATTAAGTAAAGAGAACTTTATCTTTATTGATAATGAACATCATTTACAAACTCCAGTACAGGACTCATGCCGCGCGGGCTACAACATGACTCAATTACAAAAGAGTGCCGATGAGATAGCCATTCCATCCATTGCACACATCCCTCAATTTACAACAGAGTATTGTAGTGACCTGGAATAGAGGAACGCTGAGCCATCTTTCTTTGACAGTTGACAGTCTTCAAAAGTGGAGTTACGGGAAAAGTCTTCGACGCGCGGCCGAAGCTTCAAAATCACGAACGTCGACGAGCTAGTTGGCGCGTCCTTCCTGATTCGTGGGACCTGCAAAGGGCGAGGATCAGTACGAGCACATGTACTGGCAATTGGCTAATTAAAATCCAAGCTCTGCATTTGATTCAAGCAGTTTTATAAACATGTTAGCTAGCTATTTCTGTGATCTTTCTAACCATCCTGATCGATTTGCATGCTAACATATTTTGAGGTAAGCAATTGAATTGTATACATTAAGCAACAATCATATTCATCCGTGTCACGTGCATTAGTTAAACAGTGAGAGGGTGTGAAGGTCACTGGCAATGTCAAGCCATCACGGACTATAGCCGGGTTTGACGGCGACCCTTTCTTGGCGGGTAGCAAGTCCTGTGCGAAAGTTCCTGAGTAATGTCACGACCCGCTACCCAAATTGTTGGGCCAGGACGAGTCATGCCCAGCCTACGTTGAGATAAAACGTAGTAAGCTATTCTAGAGACAACAGGATAAGACTAAATGTGCTAACAGTTCTATAAGTGAAGAAGAATCATAAATGCTCCAAACACAAAAGTCGTCGTATATAGTGAATTGTCCAAGTACAAATGAACTGTAAAGTAAAACTGGATACATGTCTAGTTACAAAAGATATAGTCTAATACATGTCTACTCTCAAAAGTCTAAGTAAACAAAAGACAACTAGGCGAGGTTCCCCGCAGTAACATCCTCGTAAAGCAGAGCCGGGTCCTCGGCAGTATCTCCATAGTATGTGTCACAGAGTAACTCCTCCTCAGTAAGGACACCTACAACGTTATCCTGTCAGGACGGGAGCAAGTACTAAATCTAGCAAACTAGCATATGAAACATGGAAATGAACATGAGAGGAAAATAACTGGAAACATGGCATCACCCAATCTATTATGGCAAGGATACATATGTCATAGAGACAGATGTACATGTAATGTTTAAAACTGTAGCAGGTACGTGATCGGTCAATAGATGTACAATGTGCTGGAGGACACATAATGAAATGTACATACGTACAAGTTAACAAGCATAGGTGTACATCCGTACAAACATGCGGGGTAATGGCCTGCGGCAAGGTATGCATATAAAATGCGACCTAGCTCGCTACTGTAGGGGGGTCGTGATCACGTACAATACTATCAGTTTCCCCATAACCCATATTCTAATCATGTGAGAGATACATCAAGACTGTTCTAAGCATGGTAGTAACTGAAAGTACAACATCTAGAGATCTAACTTGCTACCTCAAGGATCAGCATTTAACATGGTGGGGTTTGCAGTTCATTTTATTTGACAATATGTAAAGTTCGTAGAAAGTACTTGCCTCAAGCAAAACAAAACAAAACAAGCTGCGATAACAATGCTATGGATGTCTGGTAGCTCGTCACTGTAGAAGTAAATACAACAACTTAGTTTTTACACTAAGCTAAAACACTAGGACACTAATTGGTGAAACACGACTTGTGATTGGACACCTTGCTAAAATGATAATTTTGGCATAGGAGACCAATTTGGGGTGACACACTACTTTAACTAACTTCCTAGGGTCTTTACACTAGTGAAGGGTGGGGTTCAACACGGCTAAAACTCAAAATAACACAAAAATCTACAAGTCGTAATTAATCAATAAATAAATCAAAAGACCATTGTGTTCTAACAATTTTTGAGATAGACAAAAATCCTAGTTTTTTTTAAAGTAAAGTACCAAAGTGATCTTTGTTAATCATAGAAATTTATTATAATTTTTCTGGAATTTATTAACCAGTACAAGTATTTAATAAAAATCAGGTTTCCTAAGTATACAGAAAATGAGTTTTGGTTTCATATGCCAAATTAGTGGCAAAACAGTAATTTAAATACTACAAAAATTATACTAAATTAGCTAACTTAACATAGTATCTAAAAACTATTTTTCCATAATTTTAGCAGTAATTTAAGTATTTTTAGAAAATCAAAAACAGCATTGCACACAATAATTAATTATCTGCGTATTTTGTCCATGTATATAATTTGAACCAAAGTTCAAATACAGGACCCAAGGCCATGAATCAAGTCCAATATGACTTGTACATGTCTTGAATGTGTAAAAACACATTTGGGCCCAAATACCCATGCTAGACTTGGACACCAAATGGTTGCAGTAATTTAAATACAATAAAAATACAATTTGGTCATATTCAAAATAAATATTATTATTTTAATATGGTAAAGTTATGCATAGTAACTATAAAAGTATGAACATTATTTTATAAAGATAATTTACACTAAGCTAAGTGAAATACATATATAAAATAGTAT
This sequence comes from Iris pallida, assembly GCA_029216955.1. Classification (NCBI taxonomy): domain Eukaryota; kingdom Viridiplantae; phylum Streptophyta; class Magnoliopsida; order Asparagales; family Iridaceae; genus Iris; species Iris pallida. Next base: position 2,030,382 of record JANAVB010006398.1, on the reverse strand, counting down.
ATATATATACATAAATATATATGTATACATAATACATATATATATATATATATATATATATATATATATATATATATATATATATATATATATATATATATATATATATATATATATACACACATAGAATAATAAAGTACAAAAAAATGAAGTATAAAAAAAACAGCAAGTATATATACATAAATATAGTATATATAATAATACATATATATATACAAATATATGTATATATATATATAATTTATACACAAATATAACAGAAAAAGACAAAGGAAAAAGGAAAAGAAAAAGAAAAAGAAAAGGAAAAGACAGCAGTGGCAGGGGCTCGAACCCGAGCCAACAGAGCGGAGGGGGGGTTAGGCTAGGTTGGGCTAGCCAGGGGGTCAGCCCGCTGCTCGTGTTAAGGGTTAGGGTTTTGATTCTTTTATTTAGTTTAGGTTAGCATTTATATAAAAAAAATATAAACATCTGTCATGTGTCCTGACAGTTAAGGACACAGGATTTCTCGTGTCTGTGCTTTGCACGACACGCACGAAGGCTAGAACGCGTGTCGAGACACTGGACTAGTGTCCCCGTGTCCTGGCGAACCACGCACGTGGCTTTGGGACACGTACGACACGAGATGGGCTCTGCTACTCACGTGTCCGACTTCGGGGGGAAGTTTTCGAAGGCGAAGACGGCGGCTAGGGGCGTTGGGACGGTGGCGGAGCGGTGGCGATCGACGCGTCTCGGCATGGCGAGCTCGTCGGCGGTGGTTGGGGGCTGTGACACTCGGCGTAGGGGCGGCGCTGGGGGTCTCGCCGGAGTTAGGGTTAGGTCTAGGGTTTTGTGGAAGAACGGGGGCTGTGGCGGTCGTCGGTGGTCGGGGATGTGGTAGCTAGGTCGGGGGGGTTGCTGGGGTTAAAATAGGGGGGAATCGAGGCGGTCGGGCAGCCGGAAAAGGCGGGGGTAGGGCGGTGAGTCGGTCGGGGCAGTCGTCGGGGGTAGGTTAGGGTTTTGCACTAGAGTCCCTAGGTTTTAGGTAATTGCATTTAGGTCCTATCGGGTCTAAGTGCAAATAAAAATTTACACTCCACACACTAAAACAATTAATAAATTACAAACTAATATACTAACAATTCTAATAATTGCAAAATACTATTAAAACAATTCAGAAAATTACAAAATGCTATTAAAACATTTAAATAAATAACAAAATGATATTTTTTGTATTTAAAACTCATTAAAAATTCATTTAAAAATTCTAGAAAATTCCTAAAATTATATTAAATTATTTTAACACCAATAATGACATTTAATAAGTAATTAACACTAGTTTAATAAATTTTTGAAAATCAGGGGTTGACAAGTCTTCCCTCCTTGAAAATTTTTGTCCTCGAAATTCACAAGGATTGAAGACCCTACAATATTCTAACATAACAAGCAATGCAACAAAATGACTAAGGCTGCGATCGAAACTAACCTCTAAGGTATCAAGCGGGAACGGGTGGTTCCCTCGCAGCGGTTGGATCGAACAAGTAAGGGTATCTCTCCCTCATGTCCGACTCCCTCTCCCAAGTAGATTCACCTGGGGAGTGACGGCTCCAAGCTACTCGTACTAGGGGTATAACCTTGTTCCTCAGCCTCTTCTCTCTCCTGTCTAATATCTCCAATGGCTGCTCAGAAACTGTAAGGCTCGGTCCGACCTCCAAATCTGAATGATCTAGCACATGACTGGGGCCTGGAACATATCTCCTCAGCTGAGATACGTGAAAGACATCGTGAACTCCTGCTAGGTTGTGTGGAAGTACAACCCTGTAAGCTACCTCTCCGATCCTGCCGAGTATCTCGAACGGCCCGATGTATCTGGGGCTCAGCTTTCCTCCTCGTCCGAACTGGATCGTCCCTCTAGTAGGTGATATCTTCACTAGCACCATATCACCATCTGCGAACTCCATCGGTCTGCGACTAGCATCAGCCCAGTATTTCTGCCTATCCTGAGCTACTCTGAGCCTGTCTCTGATCATCCCGACTTTCTCTGCTACATCCGTGATCATCTCTGGCCCAAGCATAACTCTGTCTCCGACATCATCCCAAAAGAGCGGTGTGCGGTATCGTCGTCCATATAGCGCCTCGAAAGGAGACATACCAATACTGGCCTAGTAGCTGTTGTTGTATGAAAACTCTACCAAGTGCAGATGGCTCTCCCATGATCCTTCGAAGTCTGGCACGCAGGTCCTCAGCATATCCTCCAGTGTCTGTATCGTCCTCTCGGACTGCCCATCTGTCTGCGAGTGATACGCCGTACTGAACTTGAGCCTACTGCCCAACTCCTCCTGCAAGCTCCTCCAGTAGTGGGATGTAAATCTGCTGTCTCTGTCTGACACGATGCTCACCGGTACTCCGTGTAGGCGAACTATCTGTTGCATGTATAGCTCTGCCAACTTCTCGGTAGAAAGCCCCACCTTGAAGGGTATGAAGTGCGCACACTTCGTCAGCCTGTCTACGATGACCCAGATTGCATCCTTCCCTCCTTGGGAACGAGGAAGCCCTGAAACGAAGTCCATCGTAATATGTTCCCACTTCCACTCGGGAATGGGTAACGGCTGTAACAAACCAGCTGGCCTCTGGCGCTCCGCCTTGACCTGCTGGCAAACTAGGCATCTCGAGATGAAACGTGATACATCTCTCTTCATCCCGTGCCACCAAAGATGTTCCCGCAAGTCACGGTACATCTTGTTAGCACCAGGGTGAATAGAATATCTTGATCGGTGTACCTCCTGCAAAACTGCCTCTACTAGCTCTCCCTTCGGCACGCACAATCGGCTGCCATGCCTCAGGGATCCATCCTCTGCTATAGTGAAGTCATCCAGCAATCCAGCTAATGCCTGGGGTCGAAGTCTGCGAAGGCTCTCATCTGTAGACTGTGCCTCCCGAATCTGCTCCATCAAACATGACTGAATGTCAAGCGTCATCATCTGTATCACTGATCCTGGCCGAACTAGCTCGATACCGAGCTTCTCCAGATCCTCCCACAAATGTCGATCAATCATCAGGTACCATGCCATCGGATGCCTGCTCAGCGCATCCGCCACCACATTTGCCTTCCCAGGGTGATACTGTAAATCGATGTCAAAGTCTTTTATCAACTCCAACCATCGTCTTTGCCTCATGTTCTGCTCTTTCTGCGTGAACACATACTTCAAGCTTTTGTGGTCAGTAAAGATCTCCACACGCTCTCCGTATAAGTAATGTTTCCATAACTTGAGTGCAAAGATCACCGCAGCTAACTCTAGGTCATGGGTAGGACAAACTTATCCAGATACTGGTGAAATGTCTTATTCATCAAGTTCATAAAGACAGCTGGCGCATTTGTGAGACCAAATGGCATCACCAGAAACTCGTACTCCCCGTACTTCGTGTTGAACGCCGTCTTCTGGGTGTCTGCTGGCCTAACCTTCACCTGGTGGTACCCGGATCTCAAATCTATCCTGGAAAACACCTTCGCCCCGCTCAACTGGTCGAACAAATTATCTATCCTGGGCAGAGGATATTTGTTCTTGATAGTGATGGCATTTAAGGCCCGATAGTCAATACACAACCGGACTGTACCATCCTTCTTAGGCACAAAGAGCACTGGCGCTCCCCATGGAGAAGCACTGGATCGAATGAAACCCTTTTTCAACAGGTCATCAATCTGCTCTTTCATCTCTATGGCCTCTTTGGGATTCACTCTATAGCAAGCCCGGGATACTGGTGATGAACCCGGTACTAAATCTATAGTGAACTCCACATCTCTGTCAGGCGGAAGTCCTGGAAGATCCTCTGGGAATACATCCATAAACTCCCTAATGATAGGGTGTGGCGGTGCTGCGTCCCCGACTGTAGCACAACAGTTCGGCTCTAGGCTGATCTCCTGTCCTGTCCTCCTGACACTGAATAGTGCTGTGCCTGGGGGACTGAACAAAATACTACCCTCATGACAATCTATAGATGCATGGGCATAGCTAAGCCAGTCCATCTCCAATATGATATCATAATCGGGGAGTGGCATCACAAAGAATCGCCCCTCAAACTCTCTCCCAGCTATCATAATAGAGCATCTATAGCTAGCTCTAATAGGCACTGGTCCTCCTCCCGTCATTACTCTACTAATCTCCGCAGTAGGTATAGATACTAAATGATGTTCTTGCATAAACTCTAATGATAGGAAGCTATGAGATGCACCAGAATCAAACAAGCATAGAGCTAGAAAAGTATGCAAATAAACATGACCTGTGATGACGTCAGCTAAGTAATCCGGCTCCGAAACCTGCTCCGGCTCCGGCTCAAGGGCTAGGCTATAAACCTTCCCCTGAGGTCCCTTCTGTTGCTGCAGATGCTGTCCAAACCTCTGCTGCTGAATCGGGAGCGATCCTCTAGGCTTCGCTACTGGGCAGTCCCGAATCTGATGGGTGGCAGACCCATAAGCTAAGCACTGCTTCAACCTCTTCCTGCAAATGGAGCTGTCGTGCCCTAGTCTTCCGCAGAAAGAACATATAGCTCCCCTCTGCTGCTGTCGGGGTCCCGGGGCTCTAACTGGCGGGGTCTGATGATGGGGTGTCGGTGCTTTCTACTGGAAAGCCTGACGCTTGGACGGTCCCTCATGATGTACAGAAGCCGACCTCTTGCATGACAGAAGACGCTCCTCGATGATCCGGGCTAAATCTAGGCTCTGGTAGTAGTCAGTCGTACCGTTCGCCACTATAAGAATGCCAATGTCTGAAACTAGACCATGGCAAAACCTACGGGTCATCTCCTCTGGATCAGCAACCAAACTAGGAGCGAAACGGCTCAGGCGACTAAACTCTGCCGCATACTCGTCAACAGAACGGTTCTCCTGCTGGATGTTCTGGAATTGTATCCCCATGGCTACTCTAGCAGTGGTCGAGAAGAATTTCTTCTTGAACTGGGTCTTGAACTGGTCCCAAGTGGATCTACCTCTCGCGAACAACGGCTCATTCCGGAACCAGACTCCTGCTAAGTCTATCAGCAGAAATCTCGCTGCCTCGACCTGAAGGTCATCCGACATCCTGACTCTGAGGAGCTTCCTCTCTACTGAATATAGCCAGTCATCTGCTACTACTATGCCCTCAGTCCCTGAGAACTCCTTGGGATTCAGACCCATGAAGTCCTGGATCGTCCCCGCTCTCTGCCGTGGCTCTACATGTGGTGGGACCACAGGACGTCCCTCAGAACGTTCCATGCTCTGGCGGAGTAGGATAGTCTGCTCCTGATGGGTTGTTAGGAACCCCTGGATCAGTGTGAGCAGCTGGTTCCCGTCGAGTGTGACGGAAGCCTGGATGGGTATAGTGATAGGGGGTGGTAGAAGTATCGGGTCCTGCTGGGCCTGTGATGTGGAAGGTGGTATCTGGGTCTGTGGATCTGTGGAGTGGGGAAAAGTGGTAGGTGGAGATGCATCAGTCAACTGGTCAGCTGACTGGATATGGAGGGCCCCATTCTCGGGGGTAACATACTGGGATGAACGAGTAAGCACCATCTAAATTACACATAAAAAGACTTATAAGGACTTATTTAAAGTAAGTAATCATATGCAAGGAAATCTAATAGCAAACATGTGATGTATTTCCTATGTTGCAGTCCTAGCATTCCTCTAGGTGTTCTAAGCGTCTTTCCTAATATTGTCTAATTACCTTAAGTTCCTAATTGCAGGCATGCTTGGTACAATAACGTAACCAAACAGTTTAGTCAGGACCTGCATGGGCCACCACTAAAAACATGTCACGACCCGCTACCCAAATTGTTGGGCCAGGCCGAGTCATGCCCAGCCTACGTTGAGATAAAACGTAGTAAGATGTTCTAGAGACAACAGGATAAGACTAAATGTGCTAACAGTTCTATAAGTGAAGAAGAATCATAAATGCTCCAAACACAAAAGTTGTCGTATATAGTGAAATGTCCAAGTACAAATGAACTGTAAAGTAAAACTGGATACATGTCCAGTTTCAAAAGATATAGTCTAATACATGTCTACTCTCAAAAGTCTAAGTAAACAAAAGACAACTAGGCGAGGTTCCCCGCAGGAACATCCTCGTAAAGCAGAGCCGGGTCCTCGGCAGTATCTCCATAGTATGTGTCACAGAGTAACTCCTCCTCAGTAAGGACACCTACAACGTTATCCTGTCAGGACGGAAGCAAGTACTAAATCTAGCAACTAGCATATGAAACATGGAAATGAACATTAGAGAAAAATAACTGGAAACATGGCATCACCCAATCTATCATGGCAATGATACATATGTCATAGAGACAGATGTACATGTAATGTTTAAAACTGTAGCAGGTACGTGATCGGTCAATAGATGTACAATGTGCTGGAGGGCACATAATGAAATGTACATATGTACAAGTTAACAAGCATAGGGTACATCCGTACAGACATGCGGGGTAATGGCCTGCGGCAAGGTATGCATATAAAATGCGACCTCGCTCGCTACTGTAGGGGGGTCGTGATCACGTACAATACTATCAGTTTCTCCATAACCCAAATTCTAATCATGTGAGAGATACATCAAGACTGTTCTAAGCATGGTAGTAACTGAAAGTACAACATGTAGAGATCTAACTTGCTACCCCAAGGATCAGTATTTAACATGGTGGGGTTTGCAGTTCATTTTATGTGACAATATGTAAAGTTCGTAGAAAGTACTTGCCTCTAGCAAAGCAAAACAAAACAAGCTACGATAACAATGCTATGGATGTCTGGTAGCTCGTCACTGTAGAAGTAAATACAACAACTTAGTTTTTACACTAAGCTAAAATACTAGGACACTAATTGGTGAAACACGACTTGTGATTGGGCACCTAGCCAAAATGATGATTTTGGCATAGGAGACCAATGTGGGGTGACACACTACTTTAACTAACTTTCTAGAGTCTTTACACTAGTGAAGGGTGGGGTTCAATACGGCTAAAACTCAAAATAACACAAAAAGCTACAAGTCGTAATTAATCAACAAATAAATCAAAAGACCATTGTGTTCTAATAATTTTTGAGATAGACAAAAATCCTAGTTTTTCTTAAAGTAAAGTACCAAAGTGATCTTTGTTAATCATAAAAATCTATTATAATTTTTCTGGAATTTATTAACCAGTACAAGTATTTAATAAAAATCAGGTTTCCTAAGTATACAGAAAATGAGTTTTGGTTTCATATGCCAAATTAGTGGCAAAACAGTAATTTAAATACTACAAAAATTATACTAAATTAGCTAACTTAACATAGTATCTAAAAACTATTTTTCCATAATTTTAGCAGTACTTTAAGTATTTTTAGAAAATCAAAAACAGCATTGCACACAATAATTAATTATCTGCGTATTTTGTCCATGTATATAATTTGAACCAAAGTTCAAATACAGGACCCAAGGCCATGAATCAAGTCCAATATGACTTGTACAGGTCTTGAATGTGTGAAAACACATTTGGGCCCAAATACCCATGCTAGGCTTGGACACCAAATGGTTGCAGTAATTTAAATACAATAAAAATACAATTTGGTAATAGTCAAAATAAATATTATTATTTTAATATGGTAAAGTTATGCATAGTAACTATAAAAGTATGAACATTATTTTATAAAGATAATTTACACTAAGCTAAGTGAAATACATATATAAAATAGTATATATATATACATAAATATATATGTATATATATATATATATATATATATATATATATATATATATATATATATATATATATATATATACACATAGAATAATAAAGTACAAAAAAATGAAGTATAAAAAAAACAGCAAGTATGTATACATAAATATAGTATATATAATAATACATATATATATATATATATACAAATATATGTATATACATATATATATAATTTATACATAAATATAACAGAAAAAGGCAAAGAAAAAAGGAAAAGAAAAAGAAAAGGAAAAGACAACAGTGGCAGGGGCTCGAACCCGAGCCAACAGAGCGGGGGGGGGGGGGGGGGGGGGGGGTTAGGCTAGGTCGGACTGGCCAGGGGGTCAGCCCGCTGCTCGTGTTAAGGGTTAGGGTTTTGATTCTTTTATTTAGTTTAGGTTAGCATTTATATAAAAAAATATAAACATCTGTCCTGTGTCCTGACAGTTAAGGACACAGGATTTCTCGTGTCCGTGCTTTGCACAACACGCACGAAGGCTAGAACGCGTGTCGAGACACTGGACTAGTGTCCCCGTGTCCTGGCGAACCACGCACGTGGCTTTGGGACACGTACGACACGAGATGGGCTCTGCTACTCACGTGTCCGACTTCGGAGGAAAGTTTTCGAAGGCGGAGACGGCGGCTAGGGGCGTTGGGACGGTGGCGGAGCGGTGGCGATCGACGCGTCTCGACGTGGCGAGCTCGTCGGCGGTGGTTGGAGGCTGTGACACTCGGCGTAGGGGCGGTGCTGGGGGTCTCGCCGGAGTTAGGGTTAGGTCTAGGGTTTTGTGGAAGAACGGGGGCTGTGGCGGTCGTCGGTGGTCGGGGATGTGGTAGCTAGGTCGGGGGGGTTGCTGGGGTTAAAATAGGGGGGAATCGAGGCGGTCGGGCAGCCGGGAAAGGCGGGGGCAGGGCGGTGAGTCGGTCGGGGCAGTCATCGGGGGTAGGTTAGGGTTTTGCACTAGAGTCCCTAGGTTTTAGGTAATTGCATTTAGGTCCTATCGGGTCTAAGTGCAAATAAAAATTTGCACTTCACACACTAAAACAATTAATAAATTATAAACTAATATACTAACAATTCTAATAATTGTAAAACACTATTAAAACAATTCAGAAAATTACAAAATGCTATTAAAACATTTAAATAAATAACAAAATAATATTTTTTGTATTTAAAACTCATTAAAAATTCATTTAAAAATTTTAAAAAATTTCTAAAATTATATTAAATTATTTTAAAACCAATAATGACATTAAATAATTAATTAACACTAGTTTAATAAATTTTTGAAAATCAGGGGTTGACAAGTAACCCACGTCGATGTAAGGCTGGCGCTTGCTATACTCGTTCCTCCCGGGCCGAATCGATTCCTTGGCCTAGGCAACCGTTCGAAAAAACTACACCTTATCGACAAGTTGTCCAATGACCGTTTTGCAGAGCCTTGAAAAATGCTCTCTTTTCTAGAACTTACTCGATTTACTCACTTAACCATATCGTTGCGATAAACGTTAATCGATTCATTCATTGTTTTGCATAGGCTAAGTGGAATTGCATAAGAAAGGACGATTTTCATTTTCAATATCGATAGTTTGATAGCAAGTGTTTCGTGAAGAATCGTGCCACGATTTCTTTGATTCCATACTACGATGACAAGCATTCATTTAACTTCATATTGATTTTGAAAAAGAGGGTCGAGGCGAAGGAGGTCAGCCACTCGCCTTAGACTTGCTTCAGGCGAGGGACTGGTTAGCTGCACTGACGTCGCCTACGCGATCACCTGCAATCATATAAGCAACTGATTAGAATACTATGTAATTCAAGGAATTTCGATATGAATCCGAAGCTCAAAAATGCAAGTCATGAAAACCCATCGGGAACATTCACGAAAACGCATTCATAAAAAACAAAGCCAAAGTCAAATCAAGCGCGACATAAAAACCAGAGCAACGGGAGGTCTCTCCCGACTCAGCCGCAGAGCTAATCCTTGAGGCACAAACCGCTGAATATGGGACTTGGTTCCGAAGAAGCCATTCCATAACGTGGAATGGATCTTAATTCAACCGTTTCCGTTCGATCGATTCGGCCGATTCTGACCTATCGGTCCCGACCGAATCGATAGCGACAGTGTCCCTTTCTCGCGCACCCCGTAGACGAAAATGGGGCACGATGTAGGGACAGGGCACTACACCATAACCAGCTAATAAAAAGTTTCATGCTCGAAACTTAAGGATAGAACTTACCTCTACGAGAAGAATGAAGGAAATTTCTTCTTTATTTCCGATTCAAGCTCCCACGTCGACTCTTTGACTGAATGGTTACTCCAGAGTACGCTGACGCGAGGGATCGCTCGATTTCGCAGCAGCTTATCCTTGCGTTCTAAGATTTGAACTGGCTCTTCAACGTAGGATAAGTCGGACTTCAGCTCCAGCTGACCAAAATCTACCATGTGGCTAGGGTCGTGCACGTACTTTTGCAACTGAGAGATATGGAAGACATTGTGTACACCTTTTAGCGTCGGCGGTAGGACAATTTTATAGGCCACAGGGACGACCCGCTCGAGTATTTCGAATGACCCAACGAATCTCGGACTCAACTTTTCCTTCGTGCCAAACTGAGTAACTCCTCGCATGGGCGACACTTTAAGAAATACGTGATCGCCTTCTTGAAACTCGAGGGGTCGACGATGAACATCCGCGTAACTTTTCTGACGACTCTGTGCGAACTTTAATCTTTCCTAAATGAGCCAAATTTTCTGCACGGTCTGTTCCACAAGTTTCGGGACGAGAATCTGCCGCTCTCTGACTTCGTCCCAGCAAATGGATAATCGACACCTTCGTCCGTACAGGACTTCATACGGCACCATTTGGATGCTGGATTGATAGCTATAGTTGTATGCAAATTCGGCCAGAGGTAGATGAACGTCCCAAATTGACTTGAAGTCAATTGCGCAGAGCCGTGACATGTCTTCGAGAATCTGATTGATGCGCTCTGTTTTGCCATCGGTCTAATGATAGGCTGAGCTAAGGTTCAACTTGGTACCCAGAGCCGACTGAAGGCTACTCCAGAATTACAACATCAATTATGAATCCCGATCAGAGACGATGGATACTGGAACTCCGTGCAGCCGTACTATCTCATCAAGATAAATTTTCTCCAGACGATCAATGCTCCAAGTAATTTTAATGGCAATGAAGTGCGCTGACTTGGTTAGTCGATCGACGATGACCCAGATGGCATCATTTCCCCGCGGCATCTTCGGCAGACCAACATTAAAATCCATGCACACGTGTTTCCACTTCCATTTTGGAATTGCCAGATTTTGCATCTCCCCGCCCGGTCTCTGCTGCTCAGCTTTCACCTGCTGACAGGTCATGCATTGCGACATGAAGAGTGCCACGTCTTTTTTCATTCCGTGCCACCAGAAGTTTGTATGGAGGTCCTTGTACATCTTCGTGCCACCGGGATGCAAGGTGTACTTCGCATCGTGCGCCACCGACAATATATCCTTTCTAAGTTCTGAATTATCCGGAACGTATAGCCTACCCTTCAATCGAAGCATGTCGGTTTCGTCTTCCGCAAAGTCGGTCGTTCTATCCGTCGAGATTAGCTCTCGTATTTTCTTCAGGTATGGATCGTCCTTTTGAGCGATCTTGATCTTTTCTTGCAAGCTCGGCTCAAACTGGAACTTTTGTAACGCCCCAGTCCCAAAATATGTAGGACCAGGAATACGAATACATGCCAGCAGCACTTCACTAATGGGCCAAGCTATATAACAAGCCCATTAGCAAAATACTTAAGCTGTAAATCATGATAACACCAAAAAATACAACACAGTCCACAAGTATATACATCTAATCACATCCACATAGTCCACAAAGAGATCAAGGATAAATAAGGAAATGTCTCAAATATCCAGCAATAAAAGTAATGAAGTCTGTGCGGGTAAATTATCCCGAAATCATAGAAATAGAAAGATAGTACAAATCAACTACATGTCTGATGAAAAGAAAATGAAATAATGTAGCAAGACTAAAAATGATTATAACATGATCACGAAAAATCCTCCGGCACTATCTCGTCCTCCTGTGCCGGTACGCCTCTGGTCTCAGCTCCCGAACCGTAAACCTCTGGGTAGTCTTCAGCTTCGTCTAAGTCTGGGAAATAGCCAGATCCTCAGAGGACTAGCAAGGTGCATAATATACATGCCAAGGTACAGAAATAAAAATATGAACTAAGACAATCTACTGTATCCGTCTATGTGCTATGCAAGTGAGATACTTTTCTAGAATACCAGACCCCTTCCACTAAGACTCACTAGCACCTCAGCAGGGTATTCTCCCCAGAACCTATGTCGTGGCACCAAGGACAATCAATTCTCGACAGTGATAATCCCTTACTCTGCTACAGAGATAAAGGTCACTAAACAACGGGCCACACGACAATAGGTCTGATTTTGTAGTCAAGTTCTTCCCAATCCCCATGTCTAGAATCTAGCAATGTCAAGTCTGTACAGTCATCTCAAAAGTAAAAGCAATCCTGAAAAAGAAATCTAGAATGCTAACACGAGGTCAATACCATAAATAGTCATGTAAACCTCGCATCATGAATGTGTCGGTGTCCTGTGATCAATCGTGTCAATGGACACATCAGTATGTACGTAATGCCTAATGTCAATACTCGATGTCACTATCATGACATCGGTACCCATTTATAAACGGACACTAAGTATCAACGTCCTACGTCATGCAATGCTAATAAAAAAATAAGACAGAAAAGAAAGATCTGTAACGATGGCAAGGCACGCTTGCCTGTAACTGCTGTCTGCGGGTAGGCCTGTCCAATTCCGGTGTCCATGTCGATCCTCCCAAGCTCATCTATAATAATACATTATATTTAATATTCTATATCAACATACCATACCTAAATTATATAAGTATCGACGTCTCATAGTTGCCATAACGTTGTTACGACACTGCATCTATTATATAAGTACATATAGGTACCAAATCCTCTCGTAAATACTTTACAATTATAACAAAATAATATATTTAAATTTTGAAATTTATCTATAAATATTTATATATTGCTATAATTATATTTTCAATAGAAAACCCTTTCACAAGAGGTCTTATGTCAATGCCACATATGACTTCCTCAAATCGACCCATTAATTTAGTTCTGAAACAATGATAAAATAAAAATAATAAATTCTGTAAAAATTGCAGAAATTAGTTAAAATAGTATTTATAATGTTAAACCTTGCTCAACATAAAGTTTAATATGGATTCATGGAGTTTTGACACTTTTGGACACAAGGAAAACAGAATTTTTCGGAGTTCAGTGATACGGCAAATGTCTTGAATTTTTAAAAATAGCAAACGGATGCAAAACTTAACTTTCAGATATGCGTCGGAAAGGTATCGATGTCTAGATTCTGAATAAATTAAAAGGTTAGAAACTGAACTTAGATAGGCAAAAAATGGCCCACAATAAAATTTGTCAGTTTTGGATACCCTGTCGTAGAATCAACGCCACGGGCAAACCGTTTGGAACTAGGGGATCCGGCGATCAGAGGTTGGACTAGACACACAAAGGTAACTCTCAGATTTGGTTTGAGGAGAAAAAGATGAGAAAAAGTGGATGAAACATCATCTACAATTCGACTAACCTGCTGTAACGTTTCAGACTTCGATTCGACGGAGTTTCGGCCCAAGGTTGCTCCTATAGTTGCTAGGGTGGAAGAGGATGTTGAGAGAGACGTCCAAGTGGTGGTGGTTGGCGGAGAAATCGAGAAAAAATTATATTTTGTGAAGAAAGGGGGTCGGCTAGGGTTTCGGGTTTGGAGTGGTGGCCGCTAGGTTTGGGGGAATTTGTGGAGTAGTGGGTGGTTATGAGAGAGGAGGATGGTTACGGTTTGATATATATATATATATATATATATATATATATATATATATATATATATATATATATATATATATATATGTCACGCCCCAGAACCAGAATACTGGAGAACGGGGGCGTACATAGCCAGCTACGTATAACGGAGTGGAATCCACGCCGCTATACGGTCACGGCTGTCTAGATATGTGAGGGTTTCACTACAATCCATCAGTCTCTTAAGATCATAAAATAGCCTATTGTCTCAATCTCAACCAACTAATAATAATTACAAGATGTCAGATCACTAAATACACTATAGTAAGGCGTCCCATACATTACATATTCAGAATGATCATGAAGCTAGTCGCTACAAAAGGTGAGGACTAGCAAGAGTTCAGTCATACATGATCAACCCCCGGGGCTTGTCAATCATGTTACAGCCCGTAGGCAGACAGTAAGTAAAGCTGCAATCGAGCTAACACTTGCTCGTCGGCTAAACGCCTCAAAAGAATAATTTACAATATTACAGTAGGAGAACAAAAAGAAACCCACTCGATGCCCTGGTTACGCCTGGTGACCACCATCGGGCTGGAAAGCAAGAAGATCCTTTGGTGCTGCTCCGGTATCTGGCCATACAAAACCAGCTGGGTCAGACCCCAGAAAGAGCAAGTGCCACAAAGGAGGCTTCACTTAAGAACTAAAACCAACAAATCATTAGCATTCAACCTATAAGAAAACAACAATAATAACGCAGATTGAGGTTTGTGCACTACCAATGCACTTATCCCAATCAGAGGAAATAATTAAGTTAAGCATCATTGACATAAAAGAACTGGAGAATCATGCTAAATAAAATATAGCTGGGCAATATATGAAGAAAAGACGAAGATACTATTCCGGAAGCCAGGTTATAATCCTTAAACCAAACAAGGACCGAGATTGTAACCCTTCGCCTGAACAGAACTTAGTCTCTGATCATTTATTGCTAAAGGTGACAATGAAGAGTACACTACGCTAGAGTGACAATAGGGTACAATTATTGTAGTAACAATCTGAAGTGACAATAATTCAATCATTCTGGTACAATCTTGCAATCAATCACTCCAAGACAGTACTATACTGGACTAGACTCCATCCAAGCAATCACGGCCAATCATTGCCTACGGCTTTCTATATTAACTAACTAGGGTTATCACAATCCTATTTACTAGCAAGATGCAATGAGATGCTCCAAGTAGTCACAGGCCCTGCAGCTATCCAGGTTATCCAGGCAATTATTATAGTGACAATCTAGAGAGTACAATACATTAGAGTGACAATAGAATTCAATCATTTAAGTGACAATGGTGGGTGCCCCACATAACAGTGGCCTGGAAATGTGCCCTACTCGTCGGCAGGCTACAAGTCCAAACATTTGCGGCCAGGATAACGGGATCGCCTGTAACTGGGGAACATCTCTTCATGTCTAGTGAATTATTCTAGTTATTAACCTTAGTCCATTTTAGTAGGTACTCCTGACCGTGGTACTCAGGAGTCCCTATCCTAGATATGATGTAAGACAGGACTGGTTCATTCGTACAAGCACAATCGCCCACGGTGTCCTGGATGTTCATTCTTGTCAGGTCATGTCATGTCAGGTAGCCGTCGCAACAGCTTATCAAGATATAACATGTCAGATTATCAGGTCAAGTGTACTAGTCAGGAGTGCACCACGACGGGCCACTATCAGGTCATGTCAGGTTACTCAAGTCAGGAGTGCACCACTACGGGTCACTATCGTGTCAAGCTCAGTTATCAATTCCAAATATATCAAGTAAATTCGTGACGCGCTGACATAAGACCAAGTCAGCCAAAGGCCATACGCTCAGGTCAAGCTACGCTCAGATCAGGGTACGCTCAAGTCAGGCGTATGCAAGTCATACGCTTCCAAAAGGCAGCGTATGGGGTCCATACGACTCCTTGTCAAGCAAGCGAGCGTATGCGAGTCATACGCTTCCAAAAAGGCAGCGTATGGGGTCCATACGACTCCTTGTCAAGCAAGCGAGCGTATGCGAGTCATACGCTTCCAAAAAGGCAGCGTATGGGGTCCATACGACTCCTTGTCAAGCAAGCGAGCGTATGCGAGTCATACGCTTCCAAAAAGGCAGCGTATGGGATCCATACGACTCCTTGTCAAGCAAGATAGCGTATGCGAGTCATGCGCTTCCAAAAAGGCAGCGTTTGGGGTCCATACGACTCCTTGTCAAGCAAGCGAGCGTATGCGAGTCATACGCTTCCAAAAGACAGCGTATGGGGTCCATACGACTCCTTGTCAAGCAAGCGAGCGTATGTGAGTCAAACGCTTCCAAAAGGCAGCGTATGGGGTCCATACTGCGCTGCGCTAAAGAGCGCACACAGCTCAGTGACGCAAGCTAAAAAGCTCGTGCACTGCTCACTGTCTTCTCCAAATCAGCAAGAACTCTATGGTTTGAACCCAAAGCTTCAAAAGTCCATAACTTGGTCAAAATAAGTCCAAATTCGACTTTCAAATGGTCAAAATTGGGTAGTATGAAATTCTCTACAACATGGAACCATCAAAACTTAAAAATGAACAAGTTTTATAGATCAAAACCACCAAAATCCGAAAATACTTCAATCCTAGATCTACAAAATTCCAAGCTCCAAATGGAGAAAACCCAAGTTCTAATGTTGCTAAAAATGAGCTAATAAAGCTATTAGACAAATAAAATGTAGCCCTCAAGTGATAGGAAGATGCAACTTGCCTAGGTGGGTGGTGTGTAGAGGAAGGAAGAAGAAGAAGAAATAAATGGAAATAATGAGGAGAGAGAGTGTTAGGTGGGGATAATAAAGAGGGTGGTTGTGGTGGAAATAAGGGAGGAGCATAGGCTAAGGTGTTCCATGCATATTAAACCAAACCAAACCAAACCAATTCTTCTCCACAAAATAAACCAAGCCAGGTAAAAACCCAATCACGAGAACCAAAATCCGCAAGTCGAGAAAATAAAATACATGCCAAAATCCAACTTCGAGTATAATTACGAAATACGGGAAACGGGGGTGACAATATATATATATATATATATATATATATATATATATATATATATATATATATATATAGTGCATGGGATTTGGTTTGATCTAATTTGGATAGAATTTGGTTCTCCAAATCATACTGTTATTAATAGGTTTCCTATTTTGGTTAGATGTTTCACCAAGCCAAATATATAAGGAAATATTGTATATGGCTGCAATTAAACCTCTAAAATTCTCTTAAATATATGTATACTTGGTTTTGGTACTCTTAGTTAAGTTCTAACTAGTAGGGTTGACTAGGTTAGAGTCCGAATAGTATTACTAGTCAAATTGGATCCGAAAAATCAATTTAATGAGTCTTATGTGCCATTTGCAAATAAGTAGCACATGAGAACTCGATTGGATGGTACATCCTAGGTATGTGCATTGTAGACTCAAAATGGATTAAAACCATATATTGGGTCATACGGTTTCGAGCTATGTCAAGTCCAAAAATCAAATTGGAAGTTGGCTTAAAATTACGTCAATGGCTCAAATTGGCCTAAGTTGGCCCGAAGTTGCGCGAAGTCAAAAGAATGTTGAAAAGTAAATTTGGATGGGACATGATATATCAAACTGAAGGTGGACGAGTCTAGAATTCAAATATGGAACTAGATTTGACAAAACAATATTTGTTGTGCTTCAAAAATCAAAGCTACGGTAAACTACTAACATAGTCATCATTAACTTTAATAATTTAAAATATTTATATAAAATAATTAAAAATAATTAATAATAAAATCCAAAAATTAGGGGGCTTACAACCTACCCACCTTAGAAAATTTCGTCCTCGAAATTAAAAATAACACAATTATAAAAAAAACTTATCATAAGAATAATTAAGCTAAGACTTACCGGCATCTACGAATAAGTGGGGATAACGCTCACGCATAGAATATTCATGCTCCCAAGTTGATTCTCCCGGAGGATGGTGCCTCCATGCAACACGAACCAGTCTAATCGTCTGCCCTCTGAGCGTCTTCTCACTCGTATCCAAGATACCTACCGGCTGCTCCTCGTATGATAAACTGGATCCCACCGTGATCTCAGAGTGATCGACCACATAACAGGGATCAGTCACATACCTCCTCAGCTGTGAGACATATGGAATACATCATGCACTTCCTCTAGTGATGGGGGTAATGTAAGATGATATGCCACCTCTCCTACACACTCAATGATATCGAACGGTCCAATATACCTTTGACTCAACTTCTTCCTACTCCTGAATCTAATAGTGCCCCGAGTCGGTGAAATCCTCAGAAATACATGCTCTCCCTCCTTGAATTTCAGTGGTCGACGATGCGTATCGGCCCAATGCTCTGCCGGTCTTGAGCTGCCTGTAGATGACTCTGAATTTGCTTTACTTTTTCGACTGTCTGCGTCACAAGCTCCGATCAAAGTATCTGTCGCTCTTACCTCTATCCTCTCGCAAAGTCTTCAAAATCTTGCATCTGTAGGTAACGCTTCCTTGATTCTATCCACAAGTGACGAATATACTTCAAGATTGGCAAGTACCCATTGTTGTTCCAGCATAATGACTTCTATTCCAAGCTCATGAAGATCCTCTAACAACTGTGACTGAGCTGCCAAGAATTATGCCGTAGACTTCCTACTCAAAGCATCTGTCACTACGTTCGCCTTGCCATGATGGTACTGTAAATCTATGTCATAGTCTGTCATGAGCTCCAACCCCCGCCTCTGTCCCATATTCAACTCCTTTTGCGTGAAGACATACTTCAAGCTCTTATGATTCATAAATATCTCCACACGCTCTCCGTACAAATAATGACTCTACATCTTCACTGCAAAGATCACAACTACTAACTCCAAATTATAAGTAGGGTAATTCTTCTCATATGCCCTTAGTTGCCTCGATGCATAGGCTATGACCTTCCGTGTTGCATCAAAACACATCCAAGTCCACTACCCGACGCATCACTGTATACAACAAATCCTTCCGATCCATAAGGAAGCGTCAAAATAGGTGTTGAGGTCAACCTCTTCTTTAACTCTTCAAAACCTTCTGTCAATCTTCTGTCCACTGGAACTCCTGATCCTTACGGGTCAACCGTGTCATCGGCTCTACAATCCGTGAGAAATTCCCTATGAACCTGCGATAATACCTTGCAAGTCCGAGAAAACTCCTAACTTCTGTAACCGATGTTGGTGTCGGCCAAGACTCTACGTTAGCTATCTTTTCCTGATCAACTGAAAGTCCTTCTCTCGAGATAATGTATCCAGGAAAAGGAACTCTATCAAGGCAAAATTCATACTTACTAAGCTTAGCATACAATCTCTTCTTCCTTAATACTCCCAACACAACTCTAAGATGCTTTTCGAAAATAAGCTAGGAAAAAAAAGGATTAAAGTGTTTTACTACAGAAGAATTTTAATACCACTAGTCGTACCATTCTATCATAGGTATAGTATTATAACCTATTCAATGATACTCATCAGATCACTCCTAGCAATTTCTCCTAATGGGCTCTACGCATCCGAGATCCAGGCATTCATACTCGACTCATAATCTCACAAGGATCCATATATAAGAAAACTACCCATTTCTAGCTACCCAACATCACAATCACACCAATATCTAGCTTAATTATATTCTATAATATAACTATAAGGTTTTAACTATTTTAGTCATTTAATAAGTAGAAGGTAATGAGAACCTAAAGCTGGGTCAAAAAAAACCTATATACCAATTTCAAACAACGATAGGGTCAAGCAAAGCAGGAAGGTTTGTCGAATTATTTCCAAGAACGATGTGAAGCCAAACAAGATGCATAGGACATAGTCTAAGTAAGACTCAAAAACCATATATCTCCATGGTTATGTCACATAAAGTTACTACCACGCCAGTGTGCATCTGGCTGCAAATAACTTTCTTATTCTATAATACGACGGATGGCTGTAGTGCACATCTACCATGCCAAGTAATACAGGTTCTTGAGCTTATCTTGGCCAAATCCCTAAAATACTTTTGAATTAATTTTTTTACGAAAATACAGGAAAAATGTCAACATGCATAGGATATGGTTCAAGTAAAATTTGAGAAACATATGTAGCCATGATGTCGTTATCTTAAGTCTTGCCTCGCCAGTATTTCTCTGGCTGTAAAAACTTTGATTCCATAATACAAGGATAAATATAATTTTTTAAACTTTTCCTTAGACCAATCCATAATACACTTTCCAACAACTTAGCACAAAAAGAACTGGAAGAATTACTCAAGAAGTCAACATGGAAGGGTTTAGTCAAATGAGTAGGAAAGAACACAAAAGCAATCATGTTGAAAAAGAAGATAACATGGAAACATTCATGATAAAGAGTCGGAGAGAAGTCTATAATCTTGTTTATGGATGTATCCTCAAGTCCTATTCCTCAAGCTATTATGGGCTAATAGTATAGATATCACCATGACATCGCACAATTCGTGAAGACTCCACCTGCACTTATGACTTCTAATGACTGTGCTCCTGTTTTCCTAATGTGATATTAAGGGAAGATACATCCATTATGAAGATTCATCTTTCTAGCATGAATATATAAGGATTACAGTAGAACATATCAAACTGGATGCAAATCAAAAAGTCAAGTACGAGTTCGAAATGAAGTCAAGGAAGGTATCAAGCATGTGGATGTGATCATATGGGTCTTTCCTATTCTGTTTGCAGGCTCATGTTGGTACAGTTATGTAACCGAAATGATTAACGTAGACCTACATGGGCCACCACAAAAATATGTAACGCCCAGTCCCAAAATACGTAGGACCAGGAATACGAATACATGCCAGCAGCACTTCACTAATGGGCCAAGCTATATAACAAGCCCATTAGCAAAATACTTAAGCTGTAAATCATGATAACACCAAGAAATACAACACAGTCCACAAGTATATACATCTAATCACATCCACATAGTCCATAAAGAGATCAAGGATAAATAAGGAAATGTCTCAAATATCCAGTAATAAAAGTAATAAAGTTTGTGCGGGTAAATCATCCCGAAATCATAGAAATAGAAAGAAAGTACAAATCAACTACAAGTCTGATGAAAAGAAAAGGAAATAATGTAGCAAGACTAAAAATGATTATAACATGATCACGAAAAATCCTCCGGCACTATCTCGTCCTTCTGTGCCGGTACGCCTCCGGTCTCAGCTCCCGAACCGTAAACCTCTGGGTAGTCTTCAGCTTCGTCTAAGCCTGGGAAATAGCCAGGTCCTCAGAGGACTAGCAAGGTGCATAATATACATGCCAAGGTACAGAAATAAAAATATGAAGTAAGATAATCTACTGTATTCGTCTATGTGCTATGCAAGTGAGATACTTTTCTAGAATACCAGACCCCTTCCACTAAGGCTCACTAGCACCTCAGCAGGGTATTATCCCCAGTACCTATGTCGTGGCACTAAGGATAATCAATTCTTGACAGTGATAATCCCTTACTTTGCTACAGAGATAAAGGTCACCAAACAATGGGCCACACGACAATAGGTCTGATATTGTAGTCAAGTTCTCCCCAATCCCCATGTCTAGAATCTAGCAATGTCAAGTCTGTACAGTCATCTCGAAAGTAAAAGAAATCCTGATAAAGAAATCTAGAATGCAAACACGAGATCAATACCATGAATAGTCATGTAAACCTCGCATCATGTAAGACCCAGTTTTCTGAAATTAGGGTATTTTTGAAAAATTATTATTTTTATTATTTATTAATGGTGTTTTATTCATGATATGATTTTTGGTGATTTTAGTTAATTTAAAATTATTTTCTAAGTCATGGCTTATGACTTTGTGATTTTACTAGTGTAACCCTAGTGTAAACCCTAGAGATTTCATAACCTAGAAACTAACCATGATCGTGTGAGCCTAGCCATAGGTTTAGAACATCAAATTAGGGCTTTTTAGCCTAAAGGGTATTTTGGTAATTTTCTAGGATTTATTAGGAATTAATTGGATTTATGTGTTTTTATTATTATTTAATTATTGATTAGTGCCATGATTAGTTCCTAACCTAGTTTAGCACTAATCTAGAGGTTAGCAACTAACCTAGAAGACTAAGTAGGGGATGTTAACTTATGTGTAATATCTAGGTTTCATAAATATCTAGATATCTTAATTTTTAGATATTTTAGAACCTAGAAATATCTATCTACCTAGTCAAGCCTTAGGGGCTAAGTTGGCAAGGTGGAGGGGACCCTAAATATCTACCCTACCCCCCCCCATGGCAGCCCACCATCCTATATTAACCCCCCCAGACCAGTTTTCCCTCTCTCTCTCTCTAAGATTCCCTCTCTCTACACTCTCATTACTTCTCTCTCTATATATATATTGTATATAATATATATTAGGTATATTATACATATACATTATGTATGTATATATGTTATATTTATATATTGTAGTGTGTATATATGGTTATATATATATATATGTGGGGTATATGGGTATTTATATATAGTGGCTATATATATAGGTTTTACATTATATAGTGTATGTATATATATATCTATATAGGTAAACCTAGAACTAGTTGACCTAAGCTACTAGCCTATGGGCTATAGCTATTAGCCTATGGCCATTAGGGCTAACCCTAATTGACCAAATACCCATGACTTAACTAGTTTACCCCTTGTTTGACCAAGTGTTGACCAAGGTCAACCTTAGGTCAAACTTGACCTAATCAACCTAGTTTGACTTAAAACTAACCTTAATGACTAAGGTTTGACTAAACCCTAACTAGATGATTAGGTTGACCATATAAATTATGAGGGTAATCCTATATAGATGAAGATATGTATGGGGTTAAGTGAGATACTTAGAGTTGAGTCATGACTTGAGTTGGAAAATGGGATTAGCTTGATTATAGGATTAGGGTTGGTATTGTACTATATGTATTTATGTGTGGTATACTTTGTATAGGTAATTGTAGTATAGTATCTTAGGTATTCTAAGACAGGTTAGCCTATGTTTGGTTTTGAGTTAGCCTTATAGGGTTTGACTGGATGTTGACCATTAGTCAAGATTAACCTAATTATCTTATTGACTAGTCTGTGATTAACCAAAACCTTAGTTAGTCTAAGATTGACCTAGACTTTGACCATGTTGACTAGTATTGACTAATCTGACCATTATTGACTAAGCCCTAGATAACTTGACTAGTTTGGCTAGAATGTTTGACCAAGGGTTGACTTTAACCTAGATTAGACTTGTTTAACCTTGTTTGACCTTGTATGACTTAGTTTAACTTCTTGTGACCTAGTATGACTTGATTTGACTTAGTTTGACTGTAGTATTGACCTAGTTTGACTTTGACCTAGATTGGCTTAGAATTTATATAGATTGCATCGTAGATTTCATTTACCTTCATTTTGGACATGTCATAACTGTATTACTCTATTTTAGGACATTGTGATCTTGGTACAGACATCTGATATTACACTACTCTTTCTAGAGTAATAGGCGAGTACATTCTCTGATAATTCTCTCATTTATTTATCGATTACTGTATTTCAGTTCTAGTTAGTTCTATGTGATTCTCTGTATCAACACGTATGGATATTTCTGGATTCATGTATGCGACACATACCTTACTTACTGATCTCTATTACTGGAATCACTGGAATCATTCCGGAATCATTTCTGGAATCATTATTTGGTCGGACTTATCTCGATTTTTGTGTCTTGTACTGGATTCACTTGCTGGACGGGGAAATATTGAGTAAGACATGTAGACATACCCTAAATCCGGAATCTCCTACTGGAATCTATCGGAAGCATAGCCATCTCTTGTCCGATCAGTGAGAGATGTGCCTGATACCTACAGCCGTTTGCATGTCGACCTCGGTATTTTAAAATATACTGTTAGATCATAGTTGGACTCACCCTGGTTTCATTGATCACTGTTGGACTCATCTTGTACTGGAAATTATCTGGTATCAGATTATATGGACTGGACTCACACTGGGATTATATTAGACTTATATCGTACTGTCTGGACTCACACATGATATTCTAGTTCAGTTAGCTTTTATTACTGTCTTCATTGCCATGATTCTTCTCTTGTTTTAGTTACCTTTCTTTTTTTGTATCTTACTGCCTCTCTATGCCATCATTACCTGTATAGAACTGCCATGCTCATCAATAAAACTGTCTATAACTGCTTTATAGTTCTTTGTCATTTACTTGGGTTTTTCTTGATGAGTTGTACTCGTTTCCGTCCTGATTGGACTTGTTAAAAATATTACAGATGATAATCCTGAGGACACATGCCCTGCTTACCATGGACCTGGCGAGGGATTAGCTACCTTTGGTTCTGACTCTCAGGAGTGATTCAGGAGATTAGCTAGTAGACTACTTTAGCTTTCATGTTTTGGCTTGTTGTATTAAAGTTAAGATATTGAGTCTGTATTAAGTTGGTTTGAGATATTGGTATATTATTTTAGCAGTTAGTTGTTGTTGTCTTTAATTCCTTAGGTATGACTTCTGTGTTATCTTTTCGTGCTTAGACTGTGTTTGAGTAGATCATACCCTTTACTTGCCCTCCATTCGGAGCTGATATCTGGACAAGTACTTTTTATATTCACTGCATGAGATTAGTTAGCAACCTAGAATAGCTTACTACCGTCAACACTGCGGTGTAGGCTGGACGTAACCACTTCTCGTGCCTCTATACAGGGTGCGGGTCGTGACACATCATGAATGTGTCGGTGTTCTATGGTCAATCGTGTCAATGGACACATCAGTATGTACGTAATGCCTAATGTCAATACTCGATGTCACTATCATGACATCGGTACCCGTCTATAAACGGACACTAAGTATCAACGTCCTACGTCATGCAATGCTAATAAAAAAACAACAAGACAGAAAAGAAAGATCTGTAACGATGGCAAGGCACGCTTGCTTGTAACTGCTGTCTGCGGGTAGGCCTGTCCAATTTCGGTGTCCTTGTCGATCCTCCCAAGCTCACCTATAATAATATATTATATTTAATTTTCTATATCAACATACCATACCTAAATTATATGAGTATCGACGTCTCCTAGTTGCCATAACGTTGTTATGACACTGCATCTATTGTATAAGTACATATAGGTACCAAATCCTCTCGTAAATACTTTACAATTATAACAAAATAATATATTTAAATTCTAAAATTTATCTATAAATATTTATATATTACTATAATTATATTTTCAATAGGAAATCCTTTCACAAGAGGTCTTATGTCAATGCCACATATGACTTCGTCAAATCGACCCATTAATTTAGTTCCAAAACAATGATAAAATAAAAATAATAAATTCTGTAAAAATTACAGAAATTAGTTAAAATAGTATTTATAATGTTAAACCTTGCACAACATAAAGTTTAATATGGATTCATGGAGTTTTGACACTTTTGGACACAAGGAAAACAGAATTTTTCGGAGTTCAGTGATACGGCAAATGTCTTGAATTTTTAAAAATAGCAAACGGATACAAAACTTAACTTTCAGATATGCGTCGGAAAGGTATCGACGTCTAGATTCTGAATAAAAATATTAAAAAATTATAAACTGTCACTCCCCGTTCCCAGAATGCATATTTTTATACATGTACAACTCATATATATTTATTTAATATTTATCATGTATCATCCTGTATTTAAATTCCTTTAATTTCATGATTAATTAATTATCTGCATTTTATTTCCTACAATTTTATTCCTGTATTTTATTTCCTGCTTTTAACCTCTCTGCTTTGCTTTCGGGTTGCCTTGGTTGGATCCGAACAAACCCGACCCAATAACCCCACCTACCACCACCCTTTTTATTTAAAGCCCTCATCCCCTTCTCTCTCCTCATTACTCTCCTTCACCAATACTTCTTCTTCTTCCTCACCACTCTCTTCCACCAACCAACAGCAGGCAAGTACATCTTGCATCTTGCTTCCCACTTGGAGAACCATTTTTATGGTTCATTTGTCTTCCTCTCATGATCCTGAGAGAGTTTACTACTTAGCATTTTTGATTTCGTTGGCTTGTTTCTTCCAGATCTAAGTGTTTGTGTTCTCGGTTGTTCATGGGTTTTGATCTCCCAACTTAGCGTGAGTTTTTAGTCACGCACACGTTCTTACGTGCGTGCGTGAATTTTAGTCACGCTCATGTTCTTACATGTCAACATGAATTTTGAGTCACGCTCACGTTCTTACGTGAAAGCGTGAATTTTCAGTCACGCACACGTTCTTACGCGTCTGCATGAATTTTCAGTCACGCACACGTTCTTACGTGTCTGCGTGAATTTTCAGTCACACACACGTCTTTACGTGTCTGCGTGAATTTTAGTCACGCACACGTCTTTACGTATCTGCGTAAATTTTGAGCCACGCTCACATTCTTACATGAGTACGTGAATTTTTAGTCACGCACACGTTCTTACGTGCTTGCGTGAATTTTTAGTCACGCAAACGTTCTTGCGTGTCAGCGTGACATTTTAGTTACGCACACGTCTTTGCGTGCGTGCGTGGATTTCTTATCATTTTCCACGCTCACTTTTCACGCTCACGCTGTGCGTGCGTGAGTTACTTTTCACGCTCACCCTGTGTGTGCATGAATTTTCTATCACGCTTTTTACGCTCACGTTATGAGTGCGTGAATTACCCTTCACGCTCACGCTGTGCGTGCCAACGTGAACCACTTTTCATGCTCACGCTGTTTATACGCACGCTCCTACCTACTAGACTTGGCGTGACTTATTAGCCTTAGCATAGACTTGTTGGCGTGACTTCCTGACCTGGGTGTTTCTATTTGTTCTATAATTTATTCATTCAATGGTGGCATGATAGTTCTCCTATTATATCCTTATGGTTTTTACATGAACTTGATAATCTTGGCATGTTAATATTTTTAATATATAGGGTTATGTAGAACGTGCCCTGTGTCTTGATTGGTTTATGGATACCCAGTAAGACTGGAACTTAAACTTGAGAGTTATAGACTCGACCCCATTTAATACTAATCGACTTTCATGCCTTGTCACCATTGATGACGATGGTTATCTTGACTAAAAATTGATCATGCGTTCCTAGTTGGAACTAAGAGACTGGCTAGTCGTCTTATTGAATTGAATGAATGAGACACGTTCATGTAATGAACTATTGTACTCGATTAGCCGATCCCGAATATTGGCATAAGGCTTCAAATTATTTATTTATTTATTTATTTAGTTATTTATTTATCTTACAAAATAGCATGTATACTTTATGGTCAAGGCATGATTATTCCGTGGTTAGATTTGATTGTTGCATTATGCTATGTAAGACCTACAACCTAGCCGTACGGGTATCGTTGTAGAGTTGCGCATATCGTACCCCGTACAAAAGTACTCATTTGAATGACCATGATCCACGGCATGGGACTTCACTCAACGTAGAGACTATTAAGTTAAATAAAATAATAATTACATGGAGAGAATGGATTCCCGAGTTCTTATATGGCAGTCCCCTTGGGACTAGTAGTACCCGACGGGCCGGCTGGTTCCCACAGATACTGTAAATCTGTCACACGGGCAGGGAACGGTATCTGCTTATATTATTAAATTGTACATGCTATATTAACGGCGGTCGTCCCGCTGGGACTCGTCTAATTACATGATTGGCGCAATTGATTGACTGGATAGACTAGCCTTGCTCGTACATAGTAAGAACTGAGGAATCCCTATTTGCATAATTCCAGGATAACTTGGGACTCACAATAGCAAGCCATAGTAGTTGATTGGCCGTTCAAGATGATTGTTTGTGTACTATACCTACTCTGTTGCCTAACTGAGATGATCAGAATGTCAGGACGTGACGGGCCAACTTCTGTCCTTGTTTGGTTGGGAGGTTGGTTCGAAGTGTCGTGATGTTATGTGAATCCTAGTGGAAAGCAGAGATCTATTATTATATTCTCTTACTTACTGGTTTAATCCTTCATATCGTCCTTCCTTGTGGTACTTGCTATTAGAGGTCTAACCTCTCTGGTTTTGCATGGCCAGATTTAGAGCCAGTCCTCGAGGATCCAGCTTACTTCCACCTCCAAGATGGTCAATACTAGAGGAATGATCGCAGGAGGACTCGAGTGGGTTCCTTACTTCACCGCTCGTTTTGTTATTTACTTCATACTTAGCCGTTGGCACCGACATGTTAGTCGGATTGTCTTGCACTTACTTTTACATAATTGTAATTAAGTCAGACTGCAGCTGATAACAATTATGTATATGTTACTATACCATCTGGCTATGTTTTGTGAAGCCAGATCTCATGAGCATTTTGACTAAGCGTTTGGGATGCCTTACTGCTTTATCTTACATGTTCTCTATTTTTGCTTCTTGTTTGAATGATTGAGACAATAGATGTGAAGTGACCATAGTAAGACTTTCATGTAGTATGCACCCCCTCGTCTGGTTAGACAGCATTGATCGTATTATACGGTATTCATCTACCCGTAATACGTAGTTGGCTGAGTCATTCTCCCGCTCTCCAGTATTCTGGTTCTGGGGCGTGACAAAGTTTTAGTGGTGGCCCATGCAGGTCTGTTTTCAGACTTGTGGGGTGTTTTGATTTATAGGATGTCTCAATCATACGTGTTTTCCCCTTGATCTCATGATTCGTTATTCTCCACCCTTGCTTGACATTCCGGTATCCTTTGACTTCATTGATCCTTCATGTCCGGTTGTTTGATTGTTCTCTTGTCCCTTTTCTTAGGGGCACTTCGTCCGCATCGGTCAGAGCTGGACAACAGCAAGGGCAACATGGGCAACATGACCAGGTTGGTCAGCAACAAGGGCCAGTCTCACCTCAGGAGGCTATCCAAGAAGAAGTGATAGTAGAACCAGCAGCTGAATCGCAGTATCCGGATGTTCCACCACCACCAACAGTTCCACCTACCCAAGTGGACACACCAGCCCTTTTGGGGATCATGAGAGGAATGATGGCTACTCAGCAACATCAGATGTTGGCCCAGCAGCGCATGCACACTCAGCTACAAGAGCAGAATGTGTTGCTCAACCAAGGATTGCAGACGGCTTTGGAAAGAGGAATGAGAACTAATTCAGGAGCATCAGCCAGGTTTTACAATTACAACCCCCGCCGTTTCGAGGGCACGGAGGATGCCATCTCAGCAGATGCATGGCTTAAGGATATTGAGGCTATTCTGACAGCAGCTAAGGTACCGGCAGAAGAATGTGTGGATCTAGTGAAGTTGTTACTTCAGGATCTCGTACGTGATTGGTGGGAATCAGAGGAAGTGGGCATCAGACGTCCTGTGGCTTGGGACAATTTCACTGCAAGATTCAAGACCAAGTATTATGGAGTTGTGGCACAGTTTGAGCTACAACAGAAGTTTATCAACCTCAGGCAGGCCGACAAGACTATAGATGCTTATGCAGCGGAGTTCTGTAGATTGAGAAGATTCGCCCCAGAGATAGTTGAAACAGAGAGCCAGAGGGCCATGAGGTTTCAGCAAGGGTTTCATCTTGAACTCTTACAATTAATAGAGGAGCACAATTACCAAACTTTTGACGAAGTATTGACGGCAACTCGAAGGCATGAGATCACCATTCAAAGGCTTGCGGCGAGGACTGGGGGTCAGAAGAGATCCCACAGTCAGATTGAAGGAGGAGGGGGAGCAGCGCCCCAAACAACAGCACCATCCACTGGCATTCGTATCCACGATGTGGCGATACGAGGACCAGCATCACCACCCAGGCAGCAGCAACAGCGACAGAGGAAGAACCAGCAACCCCCGACGGGCTGCACTTATTGTGGAAAGATAGGGCACACTAGAGATGTGTGTCGGACATTGAATGGACTGTATCTGATATATGGAAATCCAGACCATCGGATTTCCACATGTCCCATGAATTCGAGGTCAGGAGGACCAGGGCAGCAGTTTCCTGCTCTGCCAGCACCAGGGGAAGGCCAGTATCGAGGACCAGCGGTGGCAGTAAGGCCGTTGGCACAGCGTCCGTTTATGCCGCAGGCTCAGATATTTCGACAGCAGGGGCCGCCGATGCAGCAGCACCAGCATAGACCACCCCAGCATCATCAAGGAAGGGGCCAGCAACAGCATCAGGCTAGGCCGCAGCATGGAAACCAGCAAGGCGGTCGAGGGCAAGCATTTACTCTGTCCTTGGAGGAGGCATTGGCATCGGAAGATGTTGTGGCAGGTAACATTGTCATCGCCTCATATCCCGCAGTAGCATTGTTTGATTCCGGAGCATCCCACTCATTTATATCTGCACAATTTGCGACACGACTAGGAATGGAGTTCGAGGCATTGCCAGGGAGGTTGAATATACTCACTAGTAATAGGCTCGTAGGAGTTAGTAGAGTTATTTTAGCATGTAGCATTGTAGTTTGCGGGCATTTCTTACCCGCCCGGTTGATAGAATTTTCTGTTAGAAATTTTGACGTTATCTTAGGCATGGACTGGCTGAAAGACAGTCATACGACAATAGATTGTCGTAGAGGAAGTGTATCTTTTGATATTCCAGGCATGAAGCGGTTCACCTTAGTCAGATCAGAGGCAACTCAACAAGAGCAGGGAGTAATAACGGCAATGGAAGAAGTTCAGATTCCGAAGGTAGTTGAAGAATTTCTAGACGTATTTCCTGAAGAACTTCTAGGGCTACCGCCGATTAGAGATATTGAGTTCAGTATAGAATTGGCACCAGGAACTAAACCGATATCAGATCGAGTTTACAGAATGGCGGATTCAGAGCAGGCCAAGGTATATCAGCATATAGAGGAACTGAAGGAGAAGAAGTTCATCCAAGCTAGCGTATCACCATGGACAGCACCAGTGGTACTTGTGGGAAAGAAGGATGGGTCATCCAGATTGTGCATTGACTACAGGAAGCTTAACGCGGCAACAGTGAAGAACAAGTACCCATTACCCAGGATCGACGACTTATTTGATCAGTTGAGCAAAGCTAGAGTTTTTTCCAAAATAGATCTTCGTTCAGGGTACCATCAGGTGAGGGTTCGGAAGGAAGATATTCCCAAGACAGCATTCAGGTCGAAGTATGGGTATTATAAATTCTTAGTAATGCCGTTTGGTTTGACCAATGCTCCAGCAATATTCATGGATTTGATGAATCGCATCTTTATGCCATACTTAGACCAGTTTGTCGTTGTGTTTCTTGACGACATTCTCGTATACTCTGCTAGTGAAGAGGAGCATGAAGACCACCTCAGGAAAGTGTTGCAGGTTCTGAGAGAGAACCAGTTGTATGCCAAGCTCAGCAAGTATGAGTTTTGGTCGGATCATATTTCATTTTTGGGTCACATCATATCAGGAGCTGGAGTAGCAGTAGATCCCAAGAAGGTAGAAGTAGTAGAAAGTTGGCCAGTGCCCAAGACCGTAGCAGATGTGCGGAGTTTCTTGGGATTGGCAGGATATTACAGAAGGTTTGTGTCAGACTTTGCAAGGCTTTCAGCACCCATGACCCGCTTGACCCGGAAGGATGTACCATTCGTTTGGTCGACAGAATGTCCGGAATCATTCGAGACTTTGAAGCAGAAGTTGATATCAGCACCTATTCTTACATTGTCAGTTGGACCCGGAGGTTTTACAGTATATTGCGATGCGTCAGGTAAAGGACTTGGATGTGTCCTTATGCAACATGGGAAGGTGATAGCATATGCATCTAGGCAGCTTCGGGACCACGAGAAGAATTACCCAACTCATGATTTGGAGTTAGCGGCAGTAGTGTTTGCTCTGAAGTTATGGAGGCATTACTTATATGGTGACCGAGTGGACATGTACACAGACCATAAAAGTCTGAAGTATATCTTTACTCAGAAGGAACTAAACATGAGGCAGAGAAGATGGTTGGAGTTAATTAAGGATTACGACGTAGAGCTTTAGTATCATCCAGTCAAGGCTAATGTAGTAGCTGACGCTCTTAGCAGGAGAGGCGGTGCATTTATGTTGACAATACAGTGGGCATATCTTAGAAGACCTTCAGGAGATGGGCATCGAAGTTATAATTCCTAGTGATGTAGAAGTTCTAACAAGTCTGCAAGTTCAATCCGACTTGGTAGGCAGGATCAAGGCAGCTCAGGCACAAGACCCAAGGATTTAGAAGCTTAGGGCAGAATGTGAGTCAGGACTCAGGAAGGAGATGAGAATTCATGAAGATGGTACACTTAGATTTGGATCACGTCTATGTGTGCCTAGTGGAGATATCAGACAGGAGGTTATGGCAGAAGCTCACAGTTCTCAGTATTCTATTCACCCTGGAGGGACCAAGATGTACCAAGATATCAAGCAGCATTTCTGGTGGAACGGGATGAAGAGGGAGATAGCTAGATTTGTTTCCCGTTGCTTGGTATGTCAGCAAGTGAAGGCAGAACAGCAGAGGCCAGCTGGGTTATTGCAACTGCTTCCTATTCCGGAATGGAAATGGGAGCATATTACAATAGACTTTGTGACCGGTTTACCGAGATCACCAAGTGGTAAGGACGCTATTTGGGTAATAGTGGACCGACTTACGAAGGTAGCACACTTTCTTCCTTTCAGAGTAGGGCAATCTACAGAAAAGTTGGCAGAGTTATATATGCAACAGATAGTCAGGCAGCATGGAGTCCCTGTCAGTATTGTGTTGGACCAAGATACCCACTTTACATCACATTTCTGGAAGAGCTTACATCATAGTCTGGGTACCAAGTTAAGATTTAGCATGGCTTACCATCCGCAGACGGATGGGCAATCAGAAAGAACGATTCAGACTTTAGAAGACATGTTACGAGCTTGCACTCTAGATTTTGGAGGGTCCTGGGAGAGTCACCTGCACTTAGTCGAGTTCTCATACAACAATAGTTATCAAGCCAGTATCCAGATGGCGCCATTCGAAGCACTATATGGTAAGAAGTGCAAGTCGCCACTTGCATGGGATGATATCGGGAAGAGGAACATGTTAGGCCCAGAAATGATTGTTCAGACGGTTGAAGTGGTTAAGGGAATTAGAGAGCGACTTCGAGTTGCGCAGGATCGGCATCGTCATTGGGCGGACCAGCATCGTAGGCCGTTAGAGTTCTCTGTTGGGGACCACGTATTCTTACGGATCTCACCTACTCGTGGGGTCATTAGATTTGGCGTTCGCGGGGAAATTGAGTCCGCGGTACGTAGGCCCATTTGTTATCCTTGATCGGGTAGGCGATGTTGCTTATCGTTTATCCCT
Organism: Iris pallida; assembly: GCA_029216955.1. Lineage (NCBI taxonomy): Eukaryota > Viridiplantae > Streptophyta > Magnoliopsida > Asparagales > Iridaceae > Iris > Iris pallida. The sequence continues at coordinate 1,997,513 of JANAVB010006398.1, read as the reverse complement.
CCCACCTTCATTACGAGAGGTGCATGACGTGTTTCATGTATCTCAATTACGTAGGTATGTATCGGACCCAAGCCATATCTTCGATCATTCTGAGCTGGTTGTTGGTACCAACCTGTCTTACGAGGAACAGCCTGTGTCCATTTTAGACCGAAGAGAGAAGATACTTAAGAACCGAACAATATAGTCTTGTCCGTGTTGCTTGGGGTCATCACTCCTTGGGAGAGTCAACGTGGGAACGTGAGGATGATATCCGATCACGGTATCCACACCTGTTTGACTCACAAGGTATATCTCTTTCAGTATACCTTGATTGTCCTGATTCTTCATGCTTGTCACCCCATGGATAGAACTACTTGATATCGTAGATTGTTAATATAGATATGTTATCTGCTAGTTAACATTGAAGAACGATTGCTTGCAAAGTTTTTTGTACCTAGAATGGCTTAGTTTTGATATTCCTATCCTGCTTGGATTTAAAATTCCGAGGACGGAATTTTTCCAAGGTGGGTAGAGATGTCACTCCCCGTTCCCAGAATGCGTATTTTTATACATATACAACTCATATATATTTATTTAATATTTATCATGTATCATCCTGTATTTAAATTCCTTTAATTTCATGATTAATTAATTATCTGCATTTTATTTCCTGTATTTTATTTTTTGCTTTTAACCTCGCTGCTTTGCTTTCGGGTTGCCTTGGTTGGATCCGAACAAACCCGACCCAATAACCCCACCTACCACCACCCTTCCTATTTAAAGCCCTCATCCCCTTCTCCCTCCTCATTACTCTCCTTCACCATTACTTCTTCTTCTTCCTCACCACTCTCTTCCACCAACCAACAGCAGGCAAGTACATCTTGCATCTTGCTTCCCACTTGGAGAACCATTTTTATGGTTCATTTGTTTTCCTCTCATGATCCTGAGAGAGTTTACTACTTAGCATTTTTGATTTCGTTGGCTTGTTTCTTCCAGATCTAAGTGTTTGTGTTCTCGATTGTTCATGGGTTTTGATCTCCCAACTTAGCGTGAGTTTTTAGTCACGCACACGTTCTTACGTGCGTGCATGAATTTTAGTCACGCTCATGTTCTTACATGTCAGCGTGAATTTTGAGTCACGCTCACGTTCTTACGTGCCAGCGTGAATTTTCAGTCACGCACACGTTCTTACGTGTCTGCGTGAATTTTCAGTCACGCACACGTTCTTACGTGTCTGCGTGAATTTTCAGTCACGCACACGTCTTTACGTGTCTGCGTGAATTTTAGTCACGCACACGTCTTTACGTGTCTACGTGAATTTTGAGTCACGCTCACGTTCTTACATGAGTGCGTGAATTTTTAGTCACGCACACGTTCTTACGTGTGTGCGTGAATTTTTAGTCATGCAAACGTTCTTGCGTGTCAGCGTGACATTTTAGTTACGCACACGTCTTTGCGTGCGTGCATGGATTTCTTATCATTTTCCACGCTCACTTTTCACGCTCACGCTGTGCGTGCGTGAGTTACTTTTCACGCTCACCCTGTACGTGCGTAAATTTTCTATCACGCTTTTCACGCTCACGTTATGAGTGCGTGAATTACTCTTCACGCTCACGCTATGCGTGCCAACGTGAACCACTTTTCACGCTCACGCTGTTTATACGCACGCTCCTACCTACTAGACTTGGCGTGACTTATTAGCCTTAGCATAGACTTGTTGGCGTGACTTCCTGACCTGGGTGTTTCTATTTGTTCTATAATTTATTCATTCAATGGTGGCATGATAGTTCTCCTATTATATCCTTATGGTTTTTGCATGAACTCGATAATCTTGGCATGTTAATATTTTTAATATATAGGGTTATATAGAACGTGCCCTGTGTCTTGATTGGTTTATGGATACCCAGTAAGACTGGAACTTAAACTTGAGAGTTATAGACTCGACCCCATTTAATACTAATCGACTTTCATGCCTTATCACCATTGATGACGATGGTTATCTTGACTAAAAATTGATCATGCGTTCCTAGTTGGAACTAAGAGACTGGCTAGTCGTCTTATTGAATTGAATGAATGAGACACGTTCATGGAATAAACTATTGTACTCGATTAGCCGATCCCGAATATTGGCATACAGGCACATACAGGCTTCAAATTATTTATTTATTTATTTACTTATTTATTTATCTTACAAAACAGCATGTGTACTTTATGGTCAAGGCACGATTATTTCGTGGTTAGATTTGATTGTTGTATTATGCTATGTAAGACCTACAACCTAGTCGCACGGGTATCGTTGTAGAGTTGCGCATATCGTACCCCGTACAAAAGTACTTATTTGAATGACCATGATCCATGGCATGGGACTTCACTCAACGTGGAGACTATTAAGTTAAATAAAATAATAATTGCATGGAGAGAATGGATTCCCGAGTTCTTACATGGCAGCCCCCTTGGGACTAGTAGTACCCGACGGGCCGGCTGGTTCCCACAGATACTGTAAATCTGTCACACGGGCAGGGAACGGTATCTGCTTATATTATTAAATTGTACATGCTATATTAACGACGGATATCCCGCTGGGACTCATCTAATTACATGATTGGCACAATTGATTGACTGGATAGACTAGCCTTGCTCGCACATAGTAAGAACTGAGGAATCCCTATTTACATAATTCCAGGATAACTTGGGACTCACAATAGCAAGCCGTAGTAGTTGATTGGCCGTTCAAGATGATTGTTTGTGTACTGTACCTACTCTTTTGCCTAACTGAGATGATCAGAATGTCAGGACGTGACGGGCCAACTTCTGTCCTTGTTTGGTTGGGAGGTTGGTTCGAAGTGTCGTGATGTTATGTGAATCCTAGTGAAAAGTAGAGATCTATTATTATATTCTCTTACTTACTGGTTTAATCCTTCATATCGTCCTTCCTTGTGGTACTTGCTATTAGAGGTCTAACCTCTCTGGTTTTGCATTGCTAGATTTAGAGCCAGTCCTCGAGGATCCAGCTTACTTCCACCTCCAAGATGGTCAATACTAGAGGAATGATCGCATAAGGACTCGAGTGGGTTCCTTACTTCACCGCTCGTTTTGTTATTTACTTCATACTTAGCCGTTTGGCACCGACATGTTAGTCGGATTATCTTGCACTTACTTTTACATAATTGTAATTAAGTCAGACTGTAGCTGATAACAATTGTGTATATGTTACTATACCATCTGGCGATGTTTTGTGAAGCCAGATCTCATGAGCATTTTGACTAAGCGTTTGGGACGCCTTACTGCTTTATCTTACATGTTCTCCATTTTTGCTTCTTGTTTGAATGATTGAGACAATAGATGTGAAGTGACCATAGTAAGACTTTCATGTAGTATGCACCCCTTCGTCTGGTTAGACAGCATTGATCGTATTATACGGTATTCATCTACCCGTAATACGTAGCTGGCTGAGTCATTCTCCCGCTCTCCAGTATTCTGGTTCTGGGGCGTGACATAAACTGACCTTAGATAGGCACAAAGTGGCCCGCAACAAAATTTGTCAGTTCTGGATACCCTGTCGTAGAATCGACACCACGGGCAAACCGCTTGGAACTAGGGGATCCGGCGATCAGAGGTTGGACTAGACACACAAAGGTAACTCTCAGATTTGGTTTGAGGAGAAAAAATGGGTGAAACATCATCTACAGTTCGACTAACCTGCAGTGACGTTTCAGACTTCGATTCGACGGAGTTTCGGCCCAAGTAGCGCGTCGTGCACCTCTCTAACAGCCGCAAGGTTGCTCCTATAGTTGCTAGGGTGGAAGAGGATGTTGAGAGAGACATCCAAGTGGTGGTGGTTGGCGGAGAAATCGAGGAGAAATTATATTTTGTGAAGAAAGGGGGTCGGCTAGGGTTTCGGGTTTGGAGTGGTGGCCGCTAGGTTTGGGGGAATTTATGGAGTAGTGGGTGGTTATGAGAGAGGGGGATGGTTAGGGTTTGATAGGTATATATATATATATATATATATATATATATATATATATAAAATATATATATATATATATACATATTATTTTTTTGGAAAACCCTCTCTATTTATTAAAAATGGCTCGAAAACCGAAGCCGGAACACGTATACAAGGCTCAAAATACCGAAGCCTATACAGGTATACCACAAAAAGGGGAGGGATGGGTGAAACAACCGCCAGGGACTATGGGGGGATCACTGACCAAAAGGATTTTGGACTGTGGGAACACAGAGTGCTCCGTTTATGGCATTGGCAAAAAACTTCCCAAACGAGCTGGTCGGCAGAGTATTGGTGACCTTCATATCTCGTTTTATTGCGATTCTTCCATATCGTCCATGTGGCGGCCGCTGCGATGATCTGGTGGACATGGGAGGCCGAACCCCAAGAGGTCGCTAGATCGTGGAAGCGTCCGGCACCCGGGGCAATGTTGAATAACTGGTTGAGGGTCCTCCAAATACAGTCCGAAAGGGACCCCTGACAGAAGGTGTGATCGATAGTCTCCATCTGACGCTCTGAGCAGCAGGTGCATGCAGAAGCTAAGCTGATCTCGATGGTATTGAGGATATCGTCAGTGGGTAATTTCTTTCTAATGGCTCTCCACATTAGGAAGGACCACTTCTTTGGGATGCAGGTGTGCCAATAGTATGCCATGGGAGTGTGCAGCTGCCCTCAACCCTGTATGGCGCTTCTCGTCGACCTCACCGAGAAGGCCTCCGTCGCTTACAGCTTCTATCTCCACTCGTCGGGCCCGCTACCAATGAGCAATCCGCTCGCGCGATTGCTGTCTATCGCTTTATTACCAGACCAGACACGAATCTGATCCCAGTTCCAGTCATCGTTGATGGGGTTCCATAAGTCTCTGATTCTGCTACCCCTCGGGATCTCAGCGAGACTAGGGATCATGCAATCACCGACCCATCTCTCCAGCAGTGGGTTCGAATCTCCCGCGCCCAAACGGAGTCTCATCTCGGGCTCGGCAAGGTCACGACCAATAAAAATCCGACGCCAAGCTGCTGAAAATCTGTAGTTGGAAGTGGCCAATGAAGGGTGGGAGTGTTTGAAGTACCTGGCTCGCAAAAACTTGGTCCATAAGTTGTTGCTCGTGCGCAGAATCCACCACAATTTCATGGAGAAAGCTTTGACAATGTGAGTGAGTTTGGAGAATCCTAAACCCCCTTCGCCAGTAGGGTGAGCCATAGAGTCCCAGCTAGCCCAGTGATGCTTATCTAGGCTATTGCCATGCCCCCAGAAGAAGTTACAAAAGATCTGTTTGATCGAAGACAGGACCTTCTTGGGCGGCGAGCAAGCAGCCCGAGTATGAATGGGGATGGAGAAGAGTACGTGGTTGATGAGGATCATCTTCCCACCAGGGGATAAAGTGGCATTGTGCCACCCATCGAGCTTCTTCCTGATTCTATTGGTCAAGTCCTCATACAAAGCCACGTTGGATTTCCCGTACACAAGAGGGCAGCCTAGATAGTTGAACGGAGGGTGAACAACGGAGAAGGATGTTAAGTTGGATAGATTGATGGCTTGCTCTCTATTGGTGTTGTGGTGGGCGTAGATTACGCTCTTAGAGTGATTGATCTTCTGGCCGGAGCATCTAGAGTACCTGTGCAGCGTGTTGTGAACCACTATCACCGCTCCTTCATCCCCAGAAGAGAAGATAAGTAAATCGTCAGCGAAGGCCAGGTGGGTGATGATGGAGCAACTACTAGAAGTGTGATAGTGCTGGAAGTTGGGGATGTTGACCATGTGGTTAAGGTTCCTGCTCAGGACGTCAGCAGCAATGATGAAGATCGTGGCGGATAGAGGGTCGCCTTGTCTGACCCCGCTGTAGGATTTGAAGAACCCATCGGCCTGGCCATTGATGACCGTCGAGAACCAGGAGTTGCTGACAGATCTCCAGACGATGTTGGTCCAATATTTCGAGAACCCGAAAGCTCTGAAAATCCAGATAATGAATTGCCAGTCCAGCCTGTCGTATGCCTTCTCTATGTCGATTTTGACAGCGATGTTGCCCCCTCTAGCTGGGAATTTCATGCGAGTGATTAACTCTTGGGCCAGCATGATATTGTCCTGGATGTTCCTCCCGCGGACAAATCCACTTTGCTCCTCCGATATTATCTTGGGGAGTATTCCTGCCATTCTGGTCGCGATGACCTTGGATATGATTTTGTTGATGAAGTTGCAAAGACTGATGGGACGAAAGTCGCGGAAGGACTCCGGGTTATCTTTTTTCCGAATAAGGATGAGATTAGCACTAGAAATGGCTTTGGGGTAAATAGCACCTTCGAAGAAGGCGACGGCTGCTTCGGTGATGTCCTGCTTGATGATGTCCCAGCAAGAGCAAAAGAATACCCCCGAAAAGCCGTCCGGCCCTGGCGTACTATGTTCGTTCAGAGCCCACACGGCGTCCGAAACTTCCTGAGCATTGGAGGAACGTTTCAACTGGCGTTGTCGGTGTCGTTAATGAGGGGAGGGATTATGTCTAGGAATGACCTGTCTTTGTAAATAGTCTCTTTGGAGAATAGATTGGAATAGAAGTCCGTGGCAGCGACATGGATACTCTTGTGGTCAGTAATGATGTTCCCGTTGTCATCTGCCGTCCGGTGGATCGATAGCTTTTGTCTGCGACCGTGCACGCAAGCATGAAAATACAGCGAGTTTTTATCCCCCTCGCTGTCCCATTTCAACCTCATTTTCTGCTTCCAGAAGTCGGTCTCCACTTTGATCCTGAATTTGAGCATAGCCTTGGTGAGATTAAGGGCACTCCTGGCAGCAGAGGAGCAATCCGTAACGACCAAATTTTTGGCTCGGATGACGTCATCCTCAGCGACCCGAACGGCTTGAAAGATGTCCCCGTAGGCTTTTTTGCTCCAAATGGACAAGGCGTGCCTTGTGGCCTTGAGGCTGTTGCTAACCCTGACTAGGGGATTGGGAGATTCCTCTCGGTTCCAAGCTTCCGCGACGATGCCCAAAAATTGGGGGTGCTCGATCCAGAAGTCTAGGAATTGGAAGTTCTTTTTGGAGGAATGGGTGTTGTTTTTGATCTCCACCAGCAGCGGGGCATGGTCAGATTCCGTGGAGTTTAGGTGGGACAGGTTGGTATTGACCTCCATACCGTGCCAGAAGGCGTTTGTGAGAGCCCTGTCCAGTCTGGAGTATTGCCGACGATTCCCTTCCTGCATGTTACACCAGGTGAAGGCATTACCAGTGAACTGGAGAGAGTCTAAATGGGCATTGAAGATGAAGTTGTTGAAGTCTTGCATGGCCGAGACGGGGGGAGGGCGGCCTCCAGATTTCTCAGAGCTGCAGATGATCGCGTTGAAGTCCCCAATGAAAAGCCACGGAGAGTTGGTGTGCCGGTGATGGATGTCGAGAAGATCATTCCAGAGGTGTTTCCTGTCCGCGATGTCGCAACTGCCATAGACCGCGGATAGGATGGCTCGCGTGGGGAGGTCGTGATGATCCAACCAACAGGATATGGCTTGCTTGGAGTCCTGGATGACTTCAAATTTGACGTCATCCGTGCCCAGGATCCAAATGTCGTGCGTGCCAACCACTGCCGAGGGAAGGCCCAGCTGCAGCTGGATGGATTTTAATCTTTTGTGTGGGATTTTGGGTTCAAGAATAATGAGGATGTCAATCTTGTAGATTTTCTGCAAACCGGTATATTATATATATATATATATATATATATATATATATATATATATATATATATATATATATATATATATATATATATAGTGCATGGGCTTTGGTTTGATCTAATTTGGATAGGATTTGGTTCTCCAAATCATACTATTATTAATAGGTTTTCTATTTTGGTTAGATATTTGACCAAGCCAAATATATAAGGAAATATTGCATATGGCTGCAATTAAACCTCTAAAATTCTCTTAAATATATGTATACTTGCTTTTGGTACTCCTAGTTAGGTTCTAACTAGTAGGGTTGACTAGGTTAGTGTCCAAATAGTATTACTAGTCAAATTGGATCCGAAAAATCAATTTAATGAGTCTAATATGCCAGTTGCAAATTAGTAGCACATGAGAACTCGATTGGATGGTACACCCTAGACATGTGCATTGTAGACTCAAAATGGATTAAAACCATATATTGGGTCATACGGTTTCGAGCTATATCAAGTCCAAAAATCAAATTGGAAGTTGGCTTAAAATTACGTCAATGGCACAAATTGGCCTAAGTTGGCCCGAAGTTGTGCGAAGTCAAAAGAATGTTGAAAAGTAAATTTGGATAGGACATGATATATCAAACTGAAGGTGGACGAGTCTAGAATTCAAATATGGAACTGGATTTGAGAAAACAATATTTGTTGTGCTTCAAAAATCAAAGCTACGGTAAACTTCTAACATAGTCATCATTAATTTTAATAATTTAAAATATTCATATAAAATAATTAAAAATAATTAATAATAAAATCCAAAAATCAGGGGGCTTACAACTTTGCCAACTACACATTCCTGAATCGGACTCGGAGTTCTATGCCCATCTCTTCTAGGTCGCGTAGCAGTCTGCGGTCGATGGATATCGAGGCAATATACTTTCGACTCAGAGCGTCCGCCACAAAATTTCCCTTTCCCGACGTATAGTCAATAGTCAAGTCGTAATCTTTGATCAGTTCAAGTCAACGCCTTTGCCGTAAGTTCAGTTACTTCTGCGTGAATAGATACTTGAGGCTCTTGTGATCGGAATAGATCATGCATGCCACATCCTAAAGATAGTGACGCCACAATTTCAACACGAACACAATTGCCCGCTAACTCTAGGTCATGAGTACGGTAGTTCTTTTCGTACGGCTTTAGCTGTTGGAAAGCAAAAGATATCACCTTGTTCTGCTGTATCAGCATACACCCCAAGCCCTGACCGGATGCGTCGCTGAATATCTAGAAACCCTCAGTCCCTTCTTGAAGTGTGAGTATCAGGACCGAGACGAGCCGTTGCTTTAATTCTTGGAAGGAAGCTTCGCAGTCGTCTGACCATTCAAATGTGACTCCTTTCTGGGTGAGACGAGTCAGAGGCGATGCGATCTTCGCGAAGTCTTTCACGAAGCGTCATTAGTATCCCGCTAAGCCAAGAAAACTTCGAATCTCGCCGACGGACGCTGACCGTTTCTAATCGACAACGGCTTCAACTTTCTTTGGGTCGACTGCAATGCCTTCTGCTGAAATGATGTGTCCGAAGAATGCGACGCTGCTCAGCTAAAATTCACATTTGCTTCGCTTCGCATATAACTGATTTTCTCGAAGGGTCTGAAGCACGGTCCGTAGATGCTCAGTGTATTGCTTCATATTCTTCAAGTAGACGAGCATATCGTCGATAAAGACTACTACAAACTTGTCGATGAATGGTCGGAACACCCGATTCATTAAATCCATGAAAGCAACTGGGGCATTCGTTAGGCCGAACGACATTACCAGGAATTCGTAATGGCCGTATCAAGTGAGAAAGGCGAACTTCGGCACATCGTCCGGCTTGATCTTGAGTTGATGGTAACCCGAGCGCAGATCAATTTTCGATAAAACCGTAGCTCCTTTGCAGCTGATCAAACAGATTGTCTATTCAGGACAGAGGATATTTGTTCCGGACGATGGCTTTATTCAGCTTGTGGTAATCGATACAAAGACGCAGTGAGCCATCCTTTTTCTTGACGAACAGTACGGGCGCTCCCCATAGTGAGACGCAGGGTCGTATGAATCCCTTATCGAGCCACTCTTGCAACTGTACTTTGAGTTCTTTAAACTCTACAGGGGCCATTCTGTACGGGGCTTTAGAGATCAGTCGGGTATCGGGGAAAGTATCAATAATCACTACCAGAATAAGTCATATCAGCGACGCCAGAACACGTCGCTGATATGACAAAAAGTATCGTTAATCGTATTTACCGACGTTTTTAGTGACATTTTCCTGTGGTCGTGGAAAGCCATGTCGCTGACAGGCAAAACGTCGGTAATCGTCACCATTACCGACGCCAAATACACGTCGGTAATGACCGACGTTCACCGACGCCACTTCGAAAAAATGGTGACGTCTCGGACGTCGGTCAACGTCGGTGAATTTAGGGACGTATGTTAGTTTTTATCGACGTTCACTGACTCTGTAGAAGAGGAAAACTGGGACGGTAAACGTCGCTATACCTAGTGATTTAGCGACGTTTACCGACGTTTAGCTGTGTCGGTAAACGTCGGTAAACGTCACTAAATTACAAAAAAATAAAAATAAATAAATTACAGAATGTCCACAGAATCATATTTTCTACCTGCAGTTCAATAAATAACAAAAAAATCACAAGCACATTTTCTTCCTGGGTTCGCCGACCCCTTCGATGGAACACTCAACACCGGTACATCACAATAAACATATGTATCAATACAAACAAGAGTAAAAGTCAACAAGAATAAAATATCCAAAGTCGGTAAACGAATATCCAAAGTATACAACCAATATCCACATCCACAGCCAATAATGAAAGTCTACACAAACAACTAATCCACAACCAATACTGAAACAACATAAACAAACACTAAAAAAATACTACAATCTCGTAAAATAGTCCTAACTCGGACTACTGCAGATCTGGAGGAGGGGTACCGCCGCGCCTCAAGGATAGGAACATCTCGTACTCCTCCCGTGAAATCGCCACCAATGAAGAAGGTAGTGACGTCGGTGGAGTCGGGGGTAGTGACGTCGACGGAGTCGACGACGATGAAGGCGCACCCGGAGGACAATAATGCTCCAACGCTGCTAGTCGCTCGTGGTAGGAATGCTTGGTAGATAACAGTCTCGTACTGCTATCAACCATCGTATCCTGTATCAATGTGAGCCTCTCGCCCATGGACAACTGTGATGCCTGCAGATCCGTTACGCTGCGCTCTGTCGACGCTCTAAGATCAGTGACGCCCCGCTCTGTCCTCTCAGTCACATCCCTGAGCTCCATAATGCTGCGGTCGAGCGTATCCAATCGTGCTATGAGCGCAGCATCGTCCGTCTGGTGCTGCTCCTGGATCCGTCGTAGCAGCTCGTCACGGACAGACTCCACCATCTGCTGGACTCGGGCAGACTCCTAGGAGGGATGTGGGCCATGCACACTAGCATGGGAGGCCCTAGTGGACTGTGTCACAACTTGGGTACCATAGGATCCCGTACCGTAGTACGTACCCCTGTGGAGACCACCAGCGGCGGTCACCCACAACTCGTCCTCCGACGGAGCTGGAGCGGGCTGCGAGGAAGTACCGGTTGTGACATGCATCAATTTTCTCGTATCCCATCCAGAGCGATCTCACCATGCACCCGTTGTGACATGCATCAATTTTCTCGTATCCCATCCAGAGCGATCTCACCATCCTCTTAGACCGATAAAAGTCTTTAGGCAACTTAGCACCCTCAGGCAATATTTCTATAATCAACTCCATAAGTCGGTTGTAGCAATCTTGCGACATATTAAAATCGGACTTGATGCTCAACAATCTTGTAACCACCTCCAACGGTGAATGATCCTCACAACCAGGATATAAAGAAGTCCTTGCATTCTCCAGCAACTCCATGAACTTTGCAGTATCGGCGTTCGGTGCCTCTTCAGGTGCTTCATAATTGTCCGGATCGAAACTAGGCCCGGCCGCGTCAAAAATCATGTTCACTAACCCATCGTCATAAGAAGCATGGTTGTGGACATCCACATAAGGCTCATACTCCGATGCTAAAGACACAAGTTCTCCGTGCGCGCTCCACTGTTAGTAATTCGGCGTGAAACCATTCGAGTATAAATGGTATGTGACTTCCACTTCTGGATGATATTTCAAGTTGCGACATCTCACATATGGACACTTAATTTTGGTACTGTCCATGTACTGAGAGAACGCCTTGGCAAACTGCAGGAACTGCTGTACACCCTCTATGAATTCATCCCGCACACCGCATGTAGTACCCCGTCCCTACATCGTGCCCCATTTCCCTTCTACGGGGTACACGAGAAGGGAACAGTATCGCTATCGATTCGGTCGGGACCGATAGGTCGGGATCGATCGAATCGGTCGAACGGAAATGGTTGAATTAAGATCCATTCTCCGTTATGGAGTGGCTTCTTCGGAACCAAGTCCCATATTCAGCGGGTTACGCCTCGAGGATAGACTCTGCGGCTGAGTCGGAAGAGACCTCCCGTTGCTCTGCTTTTCATGTCGCAATTGCTTCTTTAGCTTTGGTTTTCTGAATGCATTTTTGTGAATATTTTTGATGGTTTTATGGCTTGTGTTTCGAACTTCGCATTCGTATCGAATTTTTTTGAATAACAAAGTGTTCTAATCAGTTGCTTGTGCGATTTCAGGTGATCGCGTAGGCAACGTCTAGCGCGGCCAACCAGTTTATCGCCTCAAGTAAATACTAAGGTGAGTGGCTGACCCTTCTTCCCTCGACCCTCTTCTCTAATGCATTATCAATACTAGACATGTGTTATACTAGATGTAATGCAACGACATGAATGATATTCCAATGAACGGTCACACGACGTCTCATGTATATAAACTATAAACTGCTTGTCATTTAACCTTATCATGCTTGCAATTACCGTATTATATAGAACCGTGCTAAGAAAAGACGAATCGATTAAATGAATGTCACAACAATACCATAAAGATGTGCCTTGAAATAACAATTAACTTAGCACGGTCATGGACAACTTGTCGACAAGGGCGATTGTTTCTTCGGACGGTATCCCGAGGCCACGGGACCATTCCGGCCTAGGAAGAAACACGGATAGCTATGCCTAATGCATGCCACGGTAGGCAGTGGCTTGCAACGGGGCTTGCTACCTGCGCTGAAGGACCTCTGTCTACCAAGCTATATGTCCAGGATAGCTTGTCGTGCCAGTGACCCTCACGAATGCACTATATTATGTTTCCTTATTATCAACATGACAGGGAAGAACATGGTAAGTTTACGCTACAACGACGCACTCTACCGGGGGTAAGATCTTTCATCGTTATATTCCTGTGCCTTCAAATATGGGTTTGAATTGATTATGATGGCTAGAAACTTCACTAAACATTTGCATGCACGTTCACTTAACTTCTTCAACAAATGAGAGCACGAGATTTAAATTGCCACGCACCAGTACAAAGTATAATGTACTGACCCTCGCTCTCAACATGTACCCGTAACCCGGATAGCGTGCCAAGGGACTGAGGGCGACCCTCATTTCTTTTGAAGCCTTGCTAGCGTGAAGGCTAACTCTGCAACTTTTTGAAGACTCCAGTTCAACTGCATCATGTAGCGCAAACTCTCACCGATCCCAGGTCTTAGAGAGTCATTTTGATGTTTTGTAAAAAGGGATATAAATATATGGAATGACTATCTCATCGATGTCGGTTGTAAGCCCGAGAGGCCTCTTTTGTAATCGAGTCTGTAATCTAACTTATTATCAATGAAAATACAAGTTTCCTTCTCTATATAAATGTGTTCAAATTCTCTGCGTACTCTTGTAAATGCTGCTGTTTTGGATAACCTTATGAACCTCCTTGTGCAAGCGCAACTTAGGATTGCACGGCATCACACCCGGGGACGACTATCGATTCTACCGAATTGGGATGTGACATAAATACATCAGAGACCGGGCGGGGAGTTGCAGAATCTGGCGATTCCGGAATGGAAGTGGTAGCACGTGTGCATGGATTTTATTATTGGTCTGCCGAAGACGCCGTGGGAAAATGATGCCATCTGGGTCATCGTCGATCGACTAACCAAGTCAGCGCACTTCATTGCCATCAAAGTTACTTGAAGCGTTGATCGCCTGGCGCAGATTTATCTTGATGAAATATTATGGCTGTACGGAGTTCCAGTATCCATCGTCTCTGATCGGGATTCACGGTTTATATCGCGATTCTGGAGTAGCCTTCAGTCGGCACTGGGTTCCAAGTTGCAGTTCAGCTCAGCTTACCATCCTCAGACCGACGGCCAAACGGAGCGCATTAATCAGATTCTCTAAGACATGCTACGACTCTGCACAATTGACTTCAAATCAAGCTGGGATGTTCATCTACCTCTGGCCGAATTTGCATACAACAATAGCTATCAATCCAGCATTCAAATGGCGCCGTATGAAGCCTTGTACGAACAAAAGTGTCGGTCACCCATTTGTTGGGACGAAGTCGGAGAGCGGCAGATACTCGGCCCGGAGCTGGTGGAACAGACTGTGGAAAAGGTCAAGCTAATTCGAAAAAGACTGAAGATTGCACAGAGTCGGCAAAAGAGCTACGCCGACACTCATCGAAGACCACTTGAGTTCCTGGGTTACCTAAATCCCCAGAACCAGAATACTGGAGAGCGAAGGACAGACACAGCCAGCTAAGTACATTGAAGTGAATCTCACCTCGTAATACGGTCACGGCTGTCTAGATGCATAAGGGTTTATCTACAAGCCAACAGTCTCTTATGGTCATGAACAAGCCTAGTGTCCCAATCTCAATAAGCAAGTAATTGTAACAAGATGGTAGATCATCAGACATACAAGGTAAGGCATCCCAAATATTATATATTCAGATGATCATGAAGCTAGTCATACAAAATACGAAGACTACCAAGAGTTTAAGTCATACATGATCAACCCTAGGATTTGTCAATCATGTTACATCCCTTAGGCAGACAGGAATGTAAATTCAACACGAGCTAACACTTGCTCGACGGCTAAACGCCTCAAAAGAATAATTTACAATAAAGTGGAAGAATAAAATAAGAAACCCACTCATTGCCAGGATTACGTCTGGTGTTCACCATCTGGTTGGAAGACAAGAAGATCTTCGGGTGCTACTCCAAAATCTAGTCATACAAAACCAGCTGGGTCAGAACCCAGAAAGAGCAAGTGCCATAAGGGATGCTTTCCTTAAGAACTAAAACCAGCATAATAGCACATAAATACATCAATGATAACAAAAGACATGAGTTAGAGAAACAAGACGATAGACGATAAGATAACTAAAGGACTATTCCAGTAGCCAAGTTACAATCCGTAAACCAAACAAGGATCGGGGTTGTAACCCTTCACCTGAACAGAACTTAGTCTCTAACCAATTATCGATAAGGTAAAGTATAACAGTAATGTGCTGAAATAACCATATACTGGTCTGGCCTAGATAAGACTAGACGGGACTCCATCCATCAATCACGGTTAAACAATGAGTACGGCTTGATACTTTAACTAACTAGGGTTATCACAAGCCTAGTTACTAACAAGATGCATCGAGATGTTCCAACAGCCACAAGTCCTGCAGTCTTAATCCAGGTTATCCGGTCACAAGTTGAGAGAGCTGGATTAGGTGACATAGAGGTGTAACATATGACAGTGTGCTTGAAATGTGCCATACTCGACGGCAGGCTACAAGTCCAATTAGAGCGCCCAGATAACGAGACTGTCTGTAGCTGGGAAACCTTTTCATGGACTACTTGATCAATCTAGTCATTATCCTAGTCAGATTAAGTACGAATTCCTGACCGTAGAAATCAGGAATTTATATCCTAGACATGACGCAAGACGAGACATGTATCTTATACAAGCACAAACACCCACGGTGTCAAGATTAGAGTTACTTAACAAGTCAAGATAGCCGTCACAACAGCAGATCGAGATTATCATGTTAGGTTACTTATCAAGTCAATAGTACGTCACAATAGATCACCATCAAGAATTATCATGTCCAGTTACTTGTCAAGAGTGCACCACTATGGGTCACTATCAAGAATTATCATATTACTTGATACTTGTTAAGAGTGTGCCTTAACAGACCACTATCGTGTTCTATCCTTATATTATCATGAATGAGAGAAACTTGCATAAAATAGCTAATAATATATTCTTGAAGCCAAGGAAAAGATCTACAACTTTCATGTTTTGAGTTTTTCCAGATTTTAGCTACAAAACAGCTCAAAGAGGCAAAAACAGTTATTTGGAGTGACCTGCGCGCAAGTTGCGCGGGCAAAATCGCCCACGACGCACGTTGCATGACAGAAAACTGTGCGGGCGCGCGGTCGCGCAAGTTGCGTATTGTGTGCGGACAAAATCGCCCATGGGACACGTTGCGCGCAAGCGCGGAGTACAGGCGCGCGGCAGAAAATCTTGCGGCCGCGCGGCCGTGCAAGTTGCGCGTTCTGCGCGGGCAAAATCGTCCATGACGCACGTTGCGCGCAAGCGCGACGCATGTTGCACGACAAAAAATTGTGCGGGCGCACGGTCGCACATGTTGCAAGTTGCACGCGGGCAAAATTGCCTACGGCGCACGTTGCGCGCAAGCACGGCACGCGGGCGCGCGGCAGAAGATAACACGGCCGCGCGGCCGCGCAAGTTACAAGTTGTGCGCGAGAAAAATCGCCCGCGGTGCACGTTACGGGCAAGCACGGCGCGAGGGCGCACGGCAGTGAAGACACTGCACATGATACTGTTTATCGTCCCGACAGCACGAAAAGGTGTGGGAAACCCATGAACTCAAAAATAGCATAACTTTCTCATACGAAGTCGAAATCAAGCGGTTCAAAAGTCAAAATTGGGTAGAATTGAATTCTCTACAACATGGAACCATTAGATCCCGAAAATAACCAAGTTTCAGAGATCAAAATAAAAAAAACCGAAAAAGTTACAAACTTGGATCTACAAGAATTCATCCATCAAACCAAAAAATGTCAAGTTCTAAAGAGGCTTAGAATCAAGTAAAGAGGAGAATGGAACAATAAAATTTGAGATCCATCATGAAGCAAGTTGCACTTGCCTAGGCTTGGTAGGTGGGAGGAGTAAATGAAGAAGATGAAAAAGTAAATGCAAATAATGGAGGAGAGAGAAGAAGTTGACTTATATAGCAACCCCTCTCATCTCAACCTAAAATAAACCAAACCAAGCCAAGCCAAGTCAAGTCATGTTGAACCAAGTTGAACCAATCAAGTCAAAATTTAAACCAAGGGTAAGCTAAGCAAGATAAGTCAAAATACGGGCCACCTGACAATTGTCAGAAATCCGTATACGTATCCTAAAAAATACGTATAACGGGAAACGAGAGTGACAACTCTACTCACCTTAAAATAATTTCATCCTCGGAATTTAATCAAAAGGCTAGAGATGTCGGGACAAGCTACACTAATACTGGCAATCTACAAGCAATCATTTATACAAGCAAGGAAGTAAAAGCATAAGGCATAAGGAAGACATTATACCTTATGAGTCAAACAGGTGTAAATATTACGATCGGATATCATCCTCACGTTTCCATGTTGACTCACCTAAAGAGTGGTGACCCCAAGCAACACGGACTAAACTAATAGTCTTGTTCTTGAGTACCTTCTCTCTTCGGTCTAATATGGATACGGGCCTCTCCTCATACGAAAGGTTGGTACCAACAACCAATTCCGAATGATCAAGGATATGGCTCGGATCCGGGATATACCATCGTAATTGGGATACATTGAAGACATCATGCACCTCACATAACGACGACGGAAGAGCGAGACGATAGGACACATCACTTACTCGCTCTAGAATATCGAACGGCCCTATATATCCAGGACTAAGCTTTCCCCGTACGCCAAAACGAATGACGCCACGGGTGGGCGAGATCCTAAGGAATACGTGGTCGCCGATAGAAAACTCAAGCGGACGCCGATGAGAATCGGCCCAATGGCGCTGACGGTCTTGGGCAACTCGAAGATGATCTCTGACTTGTTTGACCACCTCGATTATCTGCATAATCATCTCTGGACCAAGCATCTGTCTCTCACCGACATCATTTCAAGCTAAAGGTGATCTGCACTTTCTGTCATACAGTACTTCAAAGGGTGCTATATGGATACTGGCATGGAAACTATTGTTATAGGAGAACTCCACGAGATGCAGGTGATCTTCCTACGAACAAACAAAGTCGATTGTACATGACCGCAACATATCTTCAAGAGTCTGGATCGTGCGCTCTGACTGACCATCTGTCTGCAGATGATAAGCTGAACTGAACTTGAGTCTAGTCCCCAAGCTCTCTTGAAGATTCTGCCAAAAGTGTGATGTAAATCTTGAATCTCTGTCTGATTTGATACTAACAGGTACTCCATGCAATCTGACAATCTGTCTGAGGTACATCTCTACAAGCTGATTCGTCGACTGACCAACTCTGAAGGGGAAAAAATGAGCTACCTTCGTGAGACGATCAACTATAACCCAGATAGCATCTCTTCCAGCTGGGGATTTAGGTAACCCAGTTACAAAATCCATGGTAATGTGTTCCTATTTCCATTCTGGGATCGGTAAAGGTGGAAGAAGTCCAGCTGGCCTCTGATGTTCAGCTTTAACTTGTTGGCAAACTAAACAACGATAGATAAATCGGGCTATCTTTTTCTTCATGTCATTCCACCAGAAATGCTGACGGATGTCTCGGTACATCTTCGTGCCATCGGAATAAATTGAATACTGAGAACTGTGAGCCTCTGCCATGATTTTTTGCCTGATATCACCACTGGGTACACAAAGACGCCTTTTATGTCAAAGTGCACCGTCTTTATGAATACATAACTCTAGTCTCCGTCCTGCTTCACACACTGCTCTGAGCCGCTGAAGGTTAGAATCTGCTGACTGAGCTAACTTAATCCTCTCAACTATGCTGGATTGAACTTGCATGCTGGCCATCAATGCCACATTGGTAGGTAGAACTATCTTTATCCCCATCTTCTGAAGATCGACTAACAATTCTGGTTGCGCTGGTAGAAAATAAACTCCAACTCTTCTGCTCAATGCGTCTGTAACAACGTTGGCCTTCCCAGGATGATACTGCAGGTTGATGTCATAATCGACAAGTAGCTCTAGCCATCTTCGCTGACGTATGTTAAGATCCTTCTGGGTAAATACATACTTAAGACTCTTGTGGTCGATAAAAATCTCCACCCGATCTCCATACAAATAATGTCTCCACAACTTGAGTACAAAAACCATCGCTGCTAATTCTAAGTCATGGGTTGGGTAACTTCTCTCATGATCACGAAGCTGACGTGACGCATAAGCTACTACCTTACCATGCTGCATCAAGACATATCCCAATCCTCTGCCAGAAGTATTACAATAAACTAAATATTCTCCAGTCCCATCTGGAAGCGTGAGAATGGGAGCCGTCATCAATCTTTGCTTCAACTTCTCGAATGAACTCTGACACTCTGCTGTCCAAGCAAACTGCACATCCTTGCGGGTCAACTGTGTCAATGGTACTGAAATCCGAGCAAAGTCTGACACAAACCGTCGATAATAGCCAGCCAATCCTAGGAAACTCCGAACTTCTGCGACGGTGCTAGGGACTAGCCATGTCTCTATAGCCACTATCTTCTGGGGGTCCACTTCCACTCCACCTTTGGTGATGATGTGACCTAAGCACGAAATGCGATCAAACCAAAATTTGCACTTACTGAACTTCGCGTACAACTGGTATTTCCTGAGAATCTGAAGAACTACACGAAGATGTTGCTCTTGCTCTACCTTACACTTTCTATAGACTAAGATGTCGTCTATAAACACTATCACGAACTAATCCAAATAGGGCATGAAAATATGATTCATGAGGTCCATGAATACGGCTGGCGCATTGGTCGCTCCAAATGGCATAACCATGTAGTCTTGCCTAGGCAAGACTAGACGGGACTTCATCCATCAATCACAGCCAAGCAATGAGTACGGCTTGATACTTTAACTAACTAGGGTTATCACAAGCCTAGTTACTAACAAGATGCATCGAGATATTCCAACAGCCACAAGTCCTGCAGTCTTAATCCCGGTTATCCAGTCACAAGTTGAGAGAGTTGGATTAGGTGACTTAGAGGTGAAACACATGACAGTGTGCTGAAAATGTGTCTTTCTCGACGACAGGCTACAAGTCCAATTAGACCGCCCAGATAACGAGACTGCCTGTAGCTGGAAAATCTCTTCATGGACTACTTGATCAATCTAGTCATTATTCTAGTCAGATTCAGTACGAATTCCTGACCGTAGAAATCAGGAATTCATATCCTAGACATGATACAAGACGAGACATGTATCTTATACAAGCACAAATATCCACGATGTCAAGATTAGAGTTACTTAGCAAGTCAAGATAGCCGTCACAACAGCATATCGAGATTATCATGTTAGGTTACTTATTGAGTCAATAGTGCATCACAACAGACCACCATCAAGAATTATTATGTCCAGTTACTTGTCAAGAGTGTACTACGACGGGTCACTATCAAGAATTATCATGTTACTTGATACTTATTAGAGTGCGCCTTAAAAGGCCACTATCGTGTTCTATCCTTACATTCTCATGAATGAGAGAAACTTGCATATAATAGCTAATAACATATTCTTGAAGCCAAGGAAAAGATCTACAACTTTTATGTTTTGAGTTTTTCCAGATTTTAGCAACAAAACAGCTCAAAGAGGCAAAAACAGTCATTTGGAGCGACCTGCGCGCAAGTTACGCGGGTAAAATCGTCCTCGGCGCGTCTTACGCGCAAGCACGACGCACGTTGCACGACAGAAAATTATGCGGGCACGCGGTCGTGCAAGTTGCGCGTTGTACGCGGCCAAAATCGCCCACGGGGAACGTTGCTCACTAGCGCGACGCACGGCAGAAAATTGCGCGTCCGCGCAAGTTGCACGTTGTGCGCGGGCAAAATCGCCCACCGCGGTCACCCATAGGATCCCGTACCGTAGTACGTACCCCTGTGGAGACCACCAGCGGCCGTCACCCATAACTCGTCCTCCGACGGAGCTGGAGCGGGCTGCGAGGAAGTACCGGTTGTGACATGCATTAATTTTCTCGTATCCCATCCAGAGCGATCTCACCATGCACCCGTTGTGACATGTATCGATTTTCTCGTATCCCATCCAGAGCAATCTCACCATCCTCTTAGACCGGTAAAAGTCTTTAGGCAACTTAGCTCCCTCAGGCAATATTTCTATAATCAACTCCATAAGTCGGTTGTAGCAATCTTGCGACATATTAAAATTGGACTTGATGCTCAACAATCTTGTAACCACCTCCAACGATGAATGATCCTCACAACCAGGACATAATGGAGTCATTGCATTCTCCAGCAACTCCATGAACTTTCCAGCATCGGCGTTCAGTGCCTCTTCAGGTGCTTCATGATTGTCTGGATCGAAACTAGGCTCGGCCGCGTCAAAAACCATGTTCACTAACCCATCATCATAAGCAGCATGGTTGTGGACATTCACATAAGGCTCATACTCCGATGCTAAAGACATAAGTTCTTCGTGCGTATTCTACTGATAGTAATTCGGCGTGAAACCCTTCGAGTATAAATGATATAGGACTTCCACTTCTGGATGATATATTAAGTTGCGACATCTCACACAGGGACACTTAATTTTGGTACCGTCCATGTACTGAGGGAATGCCTTGGCAAACTGCAGGAACTGCTGTACACCCTCTATGAATTCATCCCGCACACCACATGTAGTGCCCCGTCCCTACATCGTACCCCGTTTCCCGTCTACGGGGTACGCGAGAAAGTAACATTGTCGCTATCGATTCGGTTGGGACCGATAGGTCGGGATCGATCGAATCGGTCGAATGGGAACGGTTGAATTAAGATCCATTCCCCGTTATGGAGTGGCTTCTTCGGAACCAAGTCCCATATTCAGCGGGTTGCGCCTCGAGGATAGACTCTGCGGCTTAGTCAGGAGAGATCTCCCGTTGCTCTGCTTTTCATGCTGCAATTGCTTCTTTGGCTTTGGTTTTCTGAATGCGTTTTCGTGAATGTTTTCGATGGTTTTTATGGCTTGCGTTTTGAACTTCGCATTCGTATCGAATTTCCTTGAATAATACAGTATTCTATTCAGTTGCTTGTACGAATTTAGGTGATCGTGTAGGCAACGTCTGGCACGGCCAACCTGTTTCTCGCCTCAAGTAAATACTAAGGTGAGTGGCTGACCCTTCTTCCCTCGACCCTATTCTCTAATGCATTATCAATACTAGACATGTGTTATGCTAGATGTAATACAACGACATGAATGATATTCCAATGAACGGTCATACGACGTCTCACGTATATAAACTATAAACTGCTTGTCATATAACCTTATCGTTCTTACAATTACCCTATTATATAGAATCGTGCTAAGAAAAGACGAATCGATTAAATGAATGTCGCAACAATACCATAAAGATGTGCCTTGAAATAACAATTAATTTAGCACGGTCATGGATAACTTGTCGACAAGGGCGATTGTTTCTTTGGACGGTATCCCGAGGCCACGGGACCGTTCCGACCTAGGAAGAAACACGGATAGCTATGCCGGATGCATGCCACGTTAGGCAGTGGCTTTCAACCGGGCTCGTTACCTGTGCTGAAGGACCTCTGTCTACCAAGCCATATGTCCAGGATGGCTTGTCATGCCAGTGACCTTCACGAATACATTCTATTATGTTTCCTTATTATCAACATGACAGGAAAGAGCATGGTAAGTTTATGCTACAATGACGCGCTCTGCCGGGGGTAAGATCTATCGTCGTTATACTGTTATGCCTTCAAATATGGGTTTGACTTGATTAGGATGGCTATAAACTTTATTAAACATTTGCATGCACGTTCACTTAACTTTTTCAACAAATGAGAGCACAGGATTTAAATTACCACGCACCCGTACAAAGTGTAATGTACTGACCCTCGTTCTCAACAGGTACCCGTAACCCGGATAGCGTGCCAAGGGACTGAGGGCGACGCTCATTTGTTTTGAAGCCTTGCCAGCGTGAAGGCTAACTCTGTAACTTTTTAAAGACTCCAGTTCAACTGCATCATGCAGCGCAAACTCTCACCGATCCCAGGTCTTAGAGAGTTATTTTGATGTTTTGTAAAAAGGGATATAAATGTATGGAATGACTATCTCATCGATGTCGGTTGTAAGCCCAAGAGGGCTCTTTTGTAATCGAGTCTGTAATCTAACTTATTATCAATGAAAATACAAGTTTTCTTCTCTATGTAAATGTGTTCAATTTCTCTGCGTACTCTTATAAATGTTGTTGTTTCGGATAACCTTATGAACCGCCTTGTGCAAGCGTAACTTAGGCTTGCACGGCATCACGCCCGGGAGACGACTATCGATTCTACCGAATCGGGGCGTGACACCGCACAAGTCATCAGGATGACGGTTGTACATCCAAGAATGATTCCGCAGATAGTAATTCAGCTCTATATCTATTTGAGGATAATTCTGTAAGATAGATACACGCACATCGTTAAAAGACTTGTAAAAGTAATAGGCTATTAATCATGACATATCCTAAACAATGAAATAGATACTAAAAAGATAGTAGGTAGATAAGTATGTACATCATGGTTCCCCTTCTATATATCCTTCTCTCAACTGCTCTATACTCTAACTGTTACTTCTTGCTCTTAGACACATCCGCAAACCCTTTGACACCTACTTAAATATACACAACGGTTCACCCTCTTCCATCTCAAGCCTAACCCTATCCCTAGAGTGTAGAAACATGAAAAATATGGAGTTCATGCGGATTCCGAATTGCCGCATAGGTAATTCGGGCCGAACAGGTCCGCATGAAGGAAAGCCGTATGACATATGCGGCCCGTCGACAAACAGATGTAAAGGGAAGACATGCGGCTAAGAGGAGCAGTTGGACTGATAAAGATGACAGGTCCTGACAAGAACATGACAGCTCTGACACTTCGACAAGAAAGATAAGATGTGAGACGTCGCCCAAAAGCAGGGTTCGCCATTCAGAAAATACGTGGTTCGCAACGAGGATGGTTGGACCGAAATACAGGTACACTACCGTGGAGAAGGAGTGCCTTGCCCTAGTGTTCGCCATTCCAAAAATATGACACTATATGACAGGACAGACCATCCATGTTGTTTCACGAGTTAATCCGCTCAGGGTTCTCATGACCAAGCCAGGCGTACTTAGTTCTCGTCTAACCACCTGGGCGATACTGTTATTCCCATACGACATGGTCTTTGTTCCGCAGAAGGCTATCAAAGGTCAAGCCCTGGCTGACTTCTTAGCAGTCCATCCAGGCTCAGAAACAGCCAGAGTTTATGAAAAAATTCCTGATAAAGTTGTCGCCTCGAATATGACTTCGTACAACGCTATTTGGCGCATGTTCTTCGACGGCGCTTTAAGAACGGGACCACAAGATGATATCGTCGCTGGAGTCGGGGTGGTATTGATTTCTTCCTCCGGACTAGTAGTCAATCGGGCGTATTCTCTTACAGAACCCTGTTCGAATAACGTAGCCGAATATAATGCTCTAGTCATTGGACTCCAACTCGCAAAAGAAGTAGGGATCAGATACCTGGAAGCATATGGTGACTCGCAGTTGGTTGTTAACCAGATCCGGGGATCATACGAGGTTTGCAACGAGGACCTGATTCCCTATTATCAGACGACAATTGCCATCATCACAACCTTGGAAGGGTTCTTTATAGAGCACGTTCCTAGGCTTCAAAATATCGAAGCCGATGTCCTGGAAGGTCTCGCCGCTTCCCTGGCACTCCCGAATAACACTCATCATCTAGTCGACATAATAAGCCATGAACTGGTCTGCCCCAGGAACAATCTTCAACTGAGTATGACTTATTCTGTCCAGATAACCGACGACATACAAGACTGGAGACGTCCGCTCATCGACTTTGCGGTCTATAAAATTCTGTCAGAGAATGTGGAGGAAGCTACCTCAATCAGAGAAGCCAAAGAAGCCCTACGTGAAGCTCATGACTGTACTTGTGGGGCCCACCAACCTGGCCCAAAATTACAAGATTATCTTCGCCGGATGGGTTATTACTGGCCCACAATGGTCGCAGATACAGTTGATTACGCAAAGAAGTACAAGGCTTGCCAGATCCATGTAGATTTCATACACCTACCATCTGAATTCTTGCACCCAACAGTGGCCTCTTAGCTATTCGAAGCATGGAGAATGGACATCATTGGGCCAATCACCCCGTCGTCGTCTAGAGTGCGTCGGTTCATACTTGCAATCACCGATTACTTCTCCTAATAGGCAGAAGCTGTTCCGTTGGCAGAGGTCAAGACATCGAACGTGATTAGCTTCATAAAACATCACGTCATCTACCGTTTCAGACTGCCCCGGAGGATTATCCATGACAATGGTCCGCAGTTCGCAAGCCACGCCTTCTATCGATTTTGTGATAAGAATCGAATTCAGAACATGGCCTCGACAGCATACAACCCCTCTGCCAATGGTCTGGCTGAAGCATTCAATAAAACCATAATCAAGTTCCTCAAAAAGTTTGTGTCTACAAACAAACGCGACTGGAATGAAAAGCTTGGTGAGTGTTTATGGGCGTATCGGACGACAATTCGGACGGCTACAGGAAATACACCATTTTCCTTGGTTTATGGGAGCGAGACAGTCCTCCCATTGGAAACTCAGATCCCCTCACTTCGAGTGGCCCTCACCTACCGGTTAACGGCGAACGATAACTACCGCCGACGGCTACAAGAGTTAGAAAGCATTAGACTTAAACGCTCAACAAAGCATCGATCTCTACCAAGCACGCATCTCCCGGGCTTTCAATAAGAAAGTCAAACATAGAATATTCCAAGTTGGAGATCTTGTCTTGGTCATTCGCCGACCAATGGTCATGACTCACAAGACCCCCGGCAAATTCCAGTCCAAGTGGGAGGGTCCGTTCGTCATCGAGACCGTATTCTCCAACGGCGCATATCCTCTCGCAAAACAAAATGGAGACTTGCTCATGATGCCCATCAACGACAAGTTCCTCAAGAAATACTATGTCTAAACGATACCTTCCAACTATCTCTCGGATTGTAAGTTATATACCCTCAGGTATCGCTGAACTTACACTCCGACTTCAAATCTCCCAGATTGTTGAGTTACGTACCCTCAGGTACCACTAAACTTACTCTTTGAATCCTCCGAATAAATCCATATCTCATCCCTTGGCTATATCTATAAACTTCCTGGTCATAGCTTTTGTCTCAAAATCTATTACCCGTACCACCAGTGCGCAGAAGGGTAATAGGTCCATACAACTTATCATAATCTATTACTCGTACTGTCAGTGCACAAAAAGGGTAATAGGTTCACAAAATTTCCCAACGGGGAAAAACAACCATGTCCATATTACCTCTGAGTTGTTTTTCCGTCCATCACAAACAAATCACCTAATACATAGAACTTTCACGTTGATAGCACCTCTGAGTTGTTTTGTGTACCTCTATTATGCCTACCCCTACCATGTCCTCATTACCTCTGAGTAGGAAGGCTTTGTTTTGACCCGTATTTACCACGTGCTTATTACCTCTGAGTAAATATGTTGGTTCTCTCTCTACTTATTATCTGTACTCGCATCGCCAGTGCACAAAAAGGGTAATAAGTCCACAAAAGTTATTCTAATCTATTACTCGCACCATCGGTGTACCAAAGAGTAGTAGGTCCACAAAATATCATTCAAAACTATTTGCTCGCATTTTTAGATGCACAAAAGGACAATAGGTCCACAAAAATCTTCCAGTGGAATGTCCTTTAACAAATACAAATACTGTATTAGGCCCTCTAGTACAAGCACCACAAAATGCCACAGATAAAGTATGGGGTGAGCATACCATGTTTATTCAAAATTAGTTATATTCACAGGACCATACCTCCAGTAAAGGATTGCAAATGAAGCAAAACGCAAGCTACAGCTATAGATAGTCAAAAATATAAAGGCAGATACGAACGTCATATTACATGTATTTTCGGAAGCAACAAGTACATAGAAGCCCATGGATCCCTACAGTCATAGATCATAGCCATGCTGAGGTACATACCAGTCCCTTAGCCACTTCACATACGAAAAATTTATTCGACCAGGGTCTTCGGCGGGGGCAGGAGGGTCAGAACTCCCAATACTACTGCCCTCAGACTTGGGCTCCTCCTTGAGAGCAATCTCCTCCCCGATGGACACCAGCTCTTCTTTCACCTCAACTTTGGGTATCACCTCCTTTTTAACAAACGGTGACTCTTGTTTGAAGAATGGGGGCAGCATCTCTTCTTTCGTAGTGTTTCCAGCCTTTAACACGGATGCTACAAAAAAAATCAAAAATAGGAGATAGTCATATAACAAAGGACTCTATGCGACCCAGCCAAAATATACAGCCCCAGAGTCACGAAGTACTCATACAGCATTTATACGACTCAGTCATTATCATGCGGGTCAATGCGGCTCAGTCATGAAGAACTCATGCGGCCCAATACTCGTGCGGATCAGCCACGGGACAATCAGGCGGCCCAGCCATACAGTATTCATGCGGCCCGATCATAAAGTGCTCATGCGGCACCTATGCGGCTTAGTCATGAAATATTTTACGGACCCATCTTGATGCACTCAGACGGTTCAAGTTCGAATGAGCAGCGGTTATGCAGCACAGTCCATGCGGCCCTATCGTACAGAACACATGTGGTTCAGACGAGATAGGGCATACATCGACCAAGCTTATCGCAAAGGTAGTACACGACAGCCCCGCGCATGAAAATATGCGCTATGGCTATTTAAAATTTCAGTCATCGTCTACTCACCATCCTTACTCTTGAGAGCAGGTTGCACGTCGGAACGAATGGAAGGAGCGTCTGCCGCTTTCGACGAAGAAGCAAGTCTCTTCCCTTTGGCCGCCGCACCAGTCGACTTAAAAGCTTTTGGAGCCATTGCAGAAAGTATGATGAAGTCAAAGAAGGAAAAGGTGAAAGAGAAAAACCTCTCTCCAAATGACTCCTATTTATAGAGTCGCTGAAGAAGGACTTCGATTCTCGAGGATATGGACGATGTTTGGGGACTTTATCCCTAGTAACCGTCGAGCGTCTCTTCGGTTTTCGAGATCATTAAAGATAAAGTCGACGTTTGGGAACTTTATCCCCAGTAAACGTCGGCTTCATCTCGAAAATAGATCCACAAAACGAATCAAGAACATTAAATGCAGCAGTGACAGCTGGTAGACTCTCTGCGACACGAAGCGTCCCTGCGACTCAATACTTCTCCGCGACTCAAAGATCCCTTTGCAGTTCGAAAAACAAACTTCCTACAAATTGAAGACTCCGTATGGCTTGGCATATTTTTTATGCTTCTTATTCAAAGTATTCTAAATTTACAATTTGAAAACTTTGAAGGGGGTCTTGTAGAAACATAAAAAATATGGAGTTCATGCAGATTACGAATTGCCGCATATGTACTTCGGACCGAACAGGTCCGTATGAAGGAAAGCCGCATGATATATACGGCCCATCGACAAACAGCTGTAAAGGGAAGACATGCGGCCAAGAGGAGCAGTTGGACTGATAAAGCTGACAAGTCCTGACAAAAATATGACAGCTCTGACACTTCGACAAGAAATATAAGACGTGAGACGTCGCCCAAAAGCAGGGTTCGTACGCCTCCATGAGGCCGAAAGAGTGTCACCCAAGCCGCATGAACCTCATGCGACCCAGCTTATGCAGCCCCAAAGTTTCCAAACATCATGCAGCCTGTGATCCAAGCCGCATGAGTCTCATGCGACCCAACATTATCGAAGACTGATAACACCATACACAACGGGACACGTGGCAAATGGACCCAGTCCATAACTACCCTGATTTGCTGTAACAAAATCCCAACAAATCGACAGATGGCAGCCCAAGAGCGGGTCTTTGCGTGCTGATTAGCCACGGGGCCGCCAGCCGTCTATACGGCTCAAAAAACATCCTATTATAAATAGCAGGGTGCCACACCCCTGCAAAGGCTGGCAACCTTCAAGAAAAAAGTAATATCTTTACGAGCTAGAGACTGCATCAGATAGTCCACGGAGTAAGGCAGAGTTGATAGCACTTTCCCGAGTCTCCAGCGTCATCCCCCAGAATCAAAACTAAACAATTGTACTTAGATTGTTTCCTAGGCTTTCTTTCTAGGCCCTTCTTTGTACAAGCAAGTTTGCAATCAATTCCAGTGTTCTGTAATACCTGTTATTGATTTTTATGGCAAACACGATGGCGACTCTGCTGGAGACATCTTTCTCTTCCGATGAGAAGTTGGTGACACAATCTGACGCGTCCAAGCTCGGCTCTACACAGCAGATGCTTGTGGTCTGCTTCGACCAACAAGCCTTCGAAGAATTACTCTCTGAAGGGAGCGCCAGCCCGTCTCAGAAGCGAGCCAACCCGAAGAGGACTCGCAAGGCATCGGTGCGCAAAACTGTTGCCCCAACTAAGTTCTCGAAGAAGCTCCTTCTGTAGCCCAAGACGGTGACCAGAACTCTCCTGTGGCTCTATTTTCGACCGCAGAGGACCCCGCTGTCCCCAAATCTAGCAGAGAAAAACACTACGATGCTGAGTTTTTGGGGGCACAAGGGAACTCCATGCGGACAAAGACGAGGCCGCAGAGAGGAGATGGGCAGTCTGCCCATGCAACAGCCAACTCTGGCCGCAGGCAGACAAATCATGCGGCAGCCACTCTCACCGCAGGAAGATGATCCATGCGCCAGCCTGCTCTAGCCACAAGAAGATGGTCCATTCGATGACCAATCCTGCTCACAGACAGGACATTTCATGCGGCCATGTCAGATGCTCTGTGTTCGACCGCCTCTCATGCGGGACCGATGCCATGCGGCCCACCAAAGATGCGGGATGTATCAGTCTTGACTCTTTTTACTCTACGACTTTGGGCGCTAAGTCAAAAAGGTCTAGGGCAGTGCGGGCTCAACCAGCCCAGTCAACTGTCCAAGTTGCTGACTGTCAGTGGGCCCCGTTAACTGTTACACGGGCTCCTGATGGAAAGTTGTAGAGAATCACCCGCGTTCAGTCCCCCAGGGGTAACAGACAGGGTGGGTCTTTAAAGTCTCCCTCTAAAGATCCAGAGCAAGTGATTTTACTAGCCACAGATCAGGGAGCAAACATGATGCCTAGACACTCGTGCGCTCGGGATCCCCGAGTTCACAAGTTTGGTGTAAAGGAAGAGCAACTTCCTACCGACTTATGTGACGTGATTACTCACAAGCGCAAGACGGCAGCGTCAGCATGCAATGAGTCCCTCTCGGGGATTCGTTGCACCTAAGTCATCATCAACTGCTGCTGCGATAAATCAGCAACACCTGAAGATCGACAGTCGGTTTTTCAGCGACTGCAGCAGCCAGCACCTGTGCAAATTCCAGGAGACGAGGAGTTTTCTTTTGCCTCATGTAATTCAACTCAAAAAGTTCCTCCTGGCAAGGGAGAAAAGAAGACAGGCTCTTCCAGCCCGGCCATCTCGGCCAGTATTACAAAGCGACCCTCATCTGGGGGGTTCCTATCAACCGCAGGGGGTGTCTATTTAGGCACTCAATCTAAGAAGAAGCTTCCGGCACCTAGGCGTGTACCTTTGGCCTTTTTGAGAGTATATGAAGCTGGGGGTAGCAGCCCCCTCAATGTATACGACAACCCGGTGTACCAAGATCACACACAGGGGGTAGAGATCCCCCAGAACTCTGCAACAGAATCAGATTTCCCTGAGGGCCACCACCCTCGTCAAGACGATACGGCTTCCTGCACAGGAGGTACCACCCCTTCCGAGTTAGAGGAAGATGATATTCCGATATTTCCTGACAATTTCTCTATACAAGGGTATGGCACCGAGAGTACCTCTGCCACAATTCCTTTTACCTCTACCCACGTGAGAACAGTCTTTATGGATGACGACGATCATGAAGCACCTTCCGACCGACAACGACTAGAAGTGCTGGAAGCCATGCTCCTGTCCTTGGTCAAGTCCGTAGACGAGATCAAAGCCGCCCTGCTAACTCAACCAGCAAGGACGCCCGGTCAAACAAGCTTGGGACCCGCAGTCAACGCAGACTCCAACACGACCGTCCCTCCTTTGGGTGATGAACCCTTAGCACCATCCGTTCCTTCAGCTGCAGATAAAGACAAAAAGGCAAGGAGGGAAGTCCAGGAGCTCCGAGCGATGTTCAATGCCCGAGACTCCTCTTGGGATCTCAGAATACGACAGCCATATCCCGTCGCATGGAGGAACGTACCTTTTCTACCACGGTACAAGCCGTTCCATATCGATTCTTATGATGGGAAGACCTCTGCTAGTCTGTACATGACTTACTTTGAAGTCACCACCGACCACTTGCCGCACAGTGATGTCATCCTCATGCGACTATTCATCGAAGCATTGGAGGGGATCGCGTTCGACTGGTACCGCAATCTTCCCGACAACTGTATCCATTCTTTCGACGGCTTCAAGCACATATTCCTGGAGAGATTCTACGAAGTGGAGCATGACGTGACAATGTCCTCTCTCATGGACGTCATTCAGGGAGAGAGGGAGCTAACGAGGAACTATATTGAGCGGTTTTGCCAAACCGCGATGAGATTGCCTCAGGGCAATCCCGAGAGCTCCTTGATTGAGATCTGCCAGAAGAAGCTCCTCCCTGCAATTAGCCTCTGGATGGAAGACGATCAGTTCAGAGACTGGATGACCTTTATCATAAGTGCTACCAATGCGGAGGCAAAATTAATGAAGGCTCGCCAGCTGGGGTTACACATACCATACGGAGAAGATAAGGGCAGACATCCTGGTCCCACCTCCAGTAACAACAACAGTGGCACCACCCCCAATCGAGACAATAAGGTCCAACAGGCCATGGTCACTGATGCGACTCAGAAGCCCGAACAAAAACAGACGAAAGGTCAGTGGCCCAAGATCAACTACTCATTCGAAGATAGTCATGTCAAACCTATCTTCGATATGCTCTTGCAAGGGGGTAGAATCCAGCTCCCTCCACCAAGACGTGAGCCCCGAACAGCAGAAATGAAGGATCCAAAATACTGTTACTTCCATCGCTACGTCCATCATTCTACCCGTGACTGCTTCCAACTGAAGCGGTACATTCAGAGTCTTATCGACTCAAAAGCTATGTCGATAGACTTTGAAGAAGTTACCGTGGCGGCAAACATGGTATCTATTCAGTTCGACGACTTCCCTCCAACAAGCACTCTAGACGGGGTAATACATGTCCTCCGGGAAACGATGGAGGTTACAATCTTCCACCCGCCCGGAGCCAGACATCTGGATTGGTACCCCTCACCACATCGCAAGGAGAGATCATGTGGGTGCATACAGACTTGGTGCCCGAAGTTACCCAGGGGGTGTCATTTCCTACCAACAAGAAGAAGGACAGGAAGTCTAAAGCCTGCCACACAATTTCGTCTGAAGCCGAAGAAGCTGCAGATGTTGTTACCCGGTCTGGAGCACAGGTCCAGCCTACACGAGATAATTCAGCCGAAGATCCTCAACCGACAACGTTGTCTCCCTCTGATATTCCAAGGTCATCACAGCCTCCACTGACGGACAAATCTAAGACAAAGGAAACCTGCTTCGACAGGCCATTCCGTAATAATGTACCTCAGGGACTGGAGAGACCTTACAACTTTGAGATATTACCACAATTGGCCAATACGCCGGCAAAGTTGTCGCTATACGAGCTCCTAAGACTCTCCAAGGATCTTCGTGTCGCATTAAGCAAGGCACTCCAGAATG
Organism: Iris pallida; assembly: GCA_029216955.1. Classification (NCBI taxonomy): domain Eukaryota; kingdom Viridiplantae; phylum Streptophyta; class Magnoliopsida; order Asparagales; family Iridaceae; genus Iris; species Iris pallida. Next base: position 1,964,955 of record JANAVB010006398.1, on the reverse strand, counting down.
CTGATGCCTACTTAACTCAGGTCAAGCCTCCAGGGGAAGACCCGCCAGCAGATCTACAGGGCGGCAATAGCACAGATACAATGCCCAACATCATATTTACTCCACAGGACATGTTGATCAAGTCCAATTTGCATGATCGCCCCTTGTACTTGTTTTACTTAACAAAATGCCTAAAATTGGCTTTTGAAAGAAAACGAAAAAAAGTACAAAAGTATGAATAGATTCTAGAGAGTATTGCTATAGAAGTCTGATCTGAGAGCGATCACTTTGTTCCTTGGACCACACGATGATGATGAAGAGAACTGTTTAAAGAAGATGAACAATCAGAAGAACTAAGTCACCAGAAAGATATCGACACAACGGCACTGATGGCACAGTCGAATGCTTTCCTGCTTTGCTTCACCCTGTTCTTGAGAAAAAGTTGAAAAAATGCTTCTGGGAAATATCACTCTGAAAGTATGAGTTTTCTCAGAATCTCCTTCTCTGTATATCCTTGTTTGTGATGTCTTCTGTTTAAAAATAAGTCTATTTATAGACTAGACCCTCTGTGCGTAAAAAATAACATAATTGGGTCTTTTACGCAAGTAACTGCCACCCACGATTGAAGATTAACCTTTACGCGTGATGACACGTGTCCTATATAGAGTTATGGTCTCTACGTATGGTGACACATGTCCCACAACTTTAGTAATATGGGAAGAGCACGTACACACGTTCCTCGATAAGTGTGGCATGAAAGCCACGTTAGAAAACCACGTCAGAAAACCATGTTCTCATATAGTCAGAAAAGATTGGGCGTAAAATAACCCAAAATAGACTTCCTACGTACAGTGGCTGAAAAGTAGCCTTGAGCGTATAGCTAGCTCAAATAAACTCTACGCACACAAAAGCCTTGAGCGTAAAAAACTCAAATAACTTTCATGCGTAAAGGAAGCGGTCTCTTGAGCGTAAAGTAGCCCATCTGCACACTAAACGACAAGTGTTAGGTTTGGTACAAAAATCTTCTTGGCTTCTGTGCAATGTTCTGTCAGAAAATCATTCTGTCAGAGCAGTATCACGCGCATTAAATATGATGTGGACAACCTGTCTCTCGCGTAAAGGCTGAGGATGGCTCTCGCGTAGAGTTAGACTCTGTTTGATCTCTGCGTAAAGCTTGAATCTAACTCAGTTTGACTTGCGTAAAGCTCTCAACTTCTTTGACTTTGTCTATGAAATTTATTTATGCTTCTACAAGACCCCCTTCAAAGTTTTCAATTTTTTTCTAAGATTTGAAATACTTTGAACAGAAGCGTAAAATCCAAAATATCCAACAGTCCGCGTAAAGTTCGGGATACCCAACAGTCAGCGTAAATTTTGAGAATTTGAACCGATTTCAAAATTCTCTATAAATAGAGCTTTGCGGGTAAAGAGAGAACTTTACTCATTCTTGCAATCTCTATCTTCTTTATTCTCTTCTTCAAAATCTTAGTTCAAATCACTGGCCCCCAAGAGCAAGACCACCGCCGGCGCCAAGGGCAAGAAGCCAGTCGCTGCTTCGACGAGGAGTGAGCATACGGAGACCATCGTCGCATCATCGGAAGCAACCCGAAAGACCAATCCCGCTGTGGCTCCGGCCATGATAGGTAGAACCCTACCTGATTTGGCCATGGGTTCGTCGGAGAAGAAGAAGAACCGAACCCCAAACTTCACGTCCACGTTTATACGTGTCAGCGTAAAATAAAAATCACCAAATACACCCATGTTTATACGTGCCAGCGTAAACAACAGAATACGCTCACGTTTATACGTGTTAGCGTAAAAATAGAAACAAAATACGCTCACGTCTATACGTGCCAGCGTAAAATATAAACAACAAAATACGCTCACGTCAATACGTGCCAGCGTACACGTTTATACGTGACAGCGTAAAGTTAAAAATACGCAAGTCACCCACGTACGTGTTAGCGTAAAAGAACTCATGTTTTCATGCGTACAATTTTTACTTTTTTGAACAGATAAAAGGACGCGTAAAAAGCTTTTAGTCATACACCTTTATGCACAAATTTTCACTTGCATAAAGGAAATTCTTGCGTAGAGATGAACCAACTTTAGGATATAAAATCTTTACGCACAAATATTTTACTTACATAGAAGCATTTGCGTAAAGTTGTATAAAGATCAATTTCTAAATTCTACTAACTTGATTTTTGTTGATCTTCTTTTTGCAGTGGACTTGCAGATTCATCCTCTCTCTGAAATCTTTGGTTCCCCAACTGGTATCTTGGGTTCCAACTATTTGGATAATCTGTCTCATATTGAGTTCCCACAATCAGACAAACAGTACCCTGAAGAGAGACAACAACTGATAGCTGCTCAGGGAGACATGATGCTGCTGACTTTGATAAACGGAGAGCTGTTGACATCACTGGATGGTCAACAATTTTTGAAGCCTGCCTTCATGTTTGGAGATGCCATTGACTTCAAATCTCAGACAAATCCCAAGAATAAGTCCTGGGTATTTAGATTTGGGGAGAGAGCGATGTACCTTCCATCAATGTCAAGGGATTATCCCTTGTCTTCGTTCGTTCATGCCACCCACATAAGACATATGATCTAGAACCTGACTCCCAACAGTCATGGTAGACCAGGAAAAATCATATTTAAGATAGATGGGTCCCACCAAATGGGCTATCATACCAGTACTCCCAGTGGTGGTGTTGTCCCTTTCTTCGATTTACTGCCTGGATTCATACCAAGCGAGGATTCAGCTCTGATCCAACCAGTGCAGATACCAATGTTCATAAAGAAGTTTATGAATGTTTCAGTGCTGTATCCCCAGGTCAACCCTAGGCATCCAGGGTGGATGACCCCTCATAATAAGAACTAGATTCAACTCAGTACCTGGGTCATGAAGCATTTTGAAACAGAGCAACGAGCCATTGGGATATTTGAAGCAGTAGCCTCTACCAGTCAAGGCATACCAATGAACAATAACCTGCTCTTAGCTTTGATGGAGTTGTACATCAGCTCAACAGGGACTTTTGTAACCCCAATAGGAGAAATGGATTTTGCACTGCATGAGATGTAATTTATCTCTAAGCTGCCAATGGGGGAAGCTCCATATGAAGAATACGTTCCCTCCAACCAGGAACTCGAAGAGATTAGCAAGACAAATCCTGGTTTAGTCAAAGTATATCAAGAATTGATGTGCCATTATCTGATTTGTACCACTATGTATGAAAGTGGGTCGCATTTGGCATACACTAATAAATGGACAACCTATCTATTCTACCATAAGGATAGAATATCCAAGGATGACAAGGAAAGATTCCAAGACAACAAGGCTCAATCCATCAACCCTTGTTCAATAATTCCTTCAGATTTGATCCACGGTTGGATGATCACATACAAATCTCCGGACCAGTATCTGACCACCAAGACTGGAGACATCTCTGCGAGGACTGAAGCTTTGAGCTATCTGAAGCATGGCAGTCGAAAGATCTCAAAAAAAGCCTTGCTGGCGGGCTTTCTTTCTCTGTGGCTGCGAAGATGGGTCATACCAGGGACTGGTACGGTTGACAAAATTCACCGAAACGTGCTATAGCCAGCAGTACATTTGGTGTTCAAAGCCAGAGTCTGCCTATTACCAGCAATGGTATGTAGGATAAATGCTGGTCTGCGAGCATTTGGTGAGGAGCTGATTAATAATGCTCCCTACCGTAAAGATTTTCCCAGGATGGAGATGCCTTACACTTATCTAATGGGCTGGTTACTGCATCACAACTGCAGTTTATTGCCACCAGGCCCTGAAGATCAAGCGGAGGTGTTCCTCCAGAAGTTCTATAAAGCCTCGTAGATTGCAACTTCAGTGGCAGATACCCGAACATCATGTAAGCCCCTGAAATTAGGGCTTATTTTTTTATTTTTATAAATCAATTATTTTGAATAAATATTATTATTTGATTATTATTTAATTTAATGCTCTTTACCGTGACTTGGAATTCTAGAGCATCAGGGATGCCAGTCTCTGAAAACTTCCTTCTTGGAGTTTGTAGTGGACGAGATTATCTTTATTTTGATATATCCTGTCCTACTTGAACTCGTTCCCTTGTGCTCTTTTTGCTTCGCACAAGTTCGGGTCAATATTAGACCATTTAATTATTAATTGAATTCCCACTCTTTTTCTTGATCATCATATGTGCGTTACCATGACTTTTAATTTAGGAACACCAGACTAATCATTTTCTCAAAACCAACTTGTCATATTTGATCTACTCGAGACGCTCTTCACCCATGACCTTCGTGTCCCACTCAGACACTCCATTTTGTGCTTTATTTTCTTTGCACAACTTTCGGGTCAATTTAGGCCAATTAATTATCTACCGTAAAACCTGATTTATTTTCCAACTTAATTTTCGGGTCCGACATCGATCCAATCCAGACGACCCAATATATGGCCCTGGCCTGTTTTGAGCCTACTATGCACGCGCTACTTGCGTGCCACCGATTTGATCTCCCTTGTGCTCCCATTCCATCCGTAATTTTAATTGGTTTAAATTATAAATTAATTAAATCTTGGCTTCGACTTTGTCCAAACTTGGCCCAACGTCCGACCCAGTTTGGCATGGACCCTACCATGGCTACCCATACACCCCACTGATATTTTCCTCTTTTCCTCGACTCAAAATATCCTTATATATATAAATATCTTATTTCTCTCTCTTTTATATATGTATATATATATATATATATATATATATATATATATATATATATATATATATATATATATATAATATAATATAATATATAATATCTCTCTCTCTACAAACTCACCTCCTCACCTCACTCTCTTACTCCCATCAAACACACACACACCCCCCAACAGTGGCCGAACACCCCTCTCTCTCTCTCTCTCTAAATATCTATATATATCTCTCTCTCTCTAACTAAATATCCCACTCTCTTTATATATAAATATATACACACACACAAAACTCACACTCTCTCTCTCTCTCCTCCCTACACTTAACCGACAACCCCCATGCCTCAGCCGAACACCACCCCTTCATCATCATCATCTCCATTTTTTTCTTTTTCTTTTTCCTTCTACACATTATCATCATCATTTCCATCACCCTCCACACCACCTCTCCTCCTCCATGGCAACCGACCCCCACCCCCTCGAGAGCAGCGGCAGCCGCTGTAGCTGCGACCACGGCGGGGCGACAGGCGCCGTCGGGCCGTCGTCGTCGTCGTCGCGTGCTCACTGGAGGGAGGCAGCAGCAGCTAGCTGCAACACAACAGCGACACTGCACACAGCAGCAGCGTGCTGGGTGGCAGCAGCCACCGTCGCGCCACCACCGCGTGTGGCACCGCCGACGAGGCCCCTGGCCGTGCGCGAGCCCCCGACGAACACCACCCTGCCGCCTCCGCCATTCCCGATGCGGGAGATGGGCGATTCGTGCGTTTTGCACGAAATCCCGTCGACGCGCGCGCGGAGAAAGTTTCAGAATTCGTGTCTCGGGACAGCGACTTCGCACGCATTTTTTGGGAAATTCGACCGTTGGATCGACGATTTCTTCGCTCCGTTACAATCTCGGTATATACCCCTTCACTCCTGTCAAATTTCACCCGTTAATTCCGTCGTTTGCTATGTGAAAATCGGCCACCAAGTTGACCCTTTAAATTGCATTATTTTTGGACAGTTTTGTGGAGCCGACTTCGTCGACTCGTATCTCCTCCGTCGTAGCTCCGGTTGGCGTGCTACCAGTTCCGGAGCACAGCTGGTATAACCCTCTTCCTGCCCCCTTTAGATTTCATTTTATTTTGAGCTTGTTAGGTCGGTCGAATTCGACGCCAAAGTTGGCTTTTCGAATTCTTAGTATTGCACTTGTTAAATTCTATTTTTGAACCCGGGACTCCGGATTCAATTTCTGACACCACCAGTAGACTCGTGGCATCGTTCTGGCATGTTTTCATATAAAGTTTGCTTGATTTGGAGAACGTGGGCCCTGGCACGCATTTCGGTGCAAAGCGGGTCCCACTTTCTGAGTCAACGGGTCACTTTGAGATCGGCTCATCGGAATCCAATTCCGGATACACCGTTGAGTTTGTATCGTCATTCTGGACTCGTTGACATATAATTTGCTGAGTTTTGAGGACATTGGCTCCGACACGCTTTTCTGTGCAAATCGGATTTCAATGTCCTGGTCAACGTACCAATTTGAGATCGGGTCAACGGAATTCAATTCTGGATATACCGTTGGGTTCGTATCGTCATTCTGGATTCGTGGACATATAATTTGCTAGGTTTTGTGCACTTTTATTTTGGTACGTTTTTCGGTGCAAAGTGGGTCCGATACGGACACCATTATGGTCCGAAATTACCGTTTTGCCCCTGTGTCCAAATTGGACTTTTGGACAGGCTATTCTAGCTGATTTGACTATTCTGGACAAGTTGTTGATGGGTGTTTCACCATCCGACAACATCTGTAGGTTTCACCATATTATTATAATCTTTCTCCTTTTGTGGTATTTTGAGATCCATCGATTCCAGTGATTTCACATCCACTGAAATTGAATGTGTTGACCCTGTAGATGTTTGTAGAGACTAGCTTTGACCCAGTTTGATCATGGTTGACTACTTTGACTGAACGTCGAAGTAGAGTCAACATTTGACCTAGGTTAGACTGGTTTTGACCTTGGTTGACCACAGTTGACTATTTTGACCAAAAGTCAACCGGAAGTCAACCGTAGCATAAAATTGATTGGAACTGGACCAAAGTTGACCAATTGATCCAAAGTCAACTGTTAGTCAACGTTAGTCAAGTTTGACCTAAAGTTGACCTAGGGTTGACCAGAGTTGACCAGTTGACCAAAGTCAACTGTAAGTCAACCCTTGACTTAGATTGACCTAGTTTGACTTAGTATGACTTGATTTTACTTCCAAACCCTTATATTGATACAGTATTCCACCTATAGGTCCTCGAGCCACTATTCTTGGACCAGTTGACATATTCCACCAGATCACAGGCGAGTACATTCTCTGATAATATTTCTGTTTTATGATATCGTCTTTGTTTCTTGTATTTAGTGTAGATATCCTTGTTCTCTTGACACATTGTTCACACGGATTGGTATTTGTCTGGATCCCGTCATAAGATGTTATTCATCTTATATATGGTATGCCTTGTGCAAGTCTTCCTAGTTCCTTGTGCATTGTATAGACAGGATTCCTGCGAAGGCTAGCTACCTTCTCAGAGAATCATGTGTCATGACGTGTCATGACTGGATCCACTATATTAGTCAGAGATGGGGGTTTTAGCGTAGATATGTGATCAATACCCCACAGATTATTGTATCATTATTGTATAGTGTTAATCATACACTCACGTATGATTAGCCAGGCCAAACATTGTATCAAGTTCTAAGCCGATCACATATTGAAACTAATACTAAACTCACATAGATATAGTTCCAGATTTTTGTACATGATATATACTATTTTCTTGTTCTTACATTCAGTTACAGTCTTGACATGCCTTACCATGATTCATGTACACATTATTTTACCTCGTAGATTCTCTCTATTTACTGCTACATTTTCAATATCGTCTAACTAGAACTGTTATTTGAGATTTGTGCTCGTTCCATCTTGACTGGATATATTGATAAAATTTTAGGAGTAGTTGTGCCCTCAGTATTGGACTTCATGATATTACTAGCTGAGGTGGATCTCACTATTCTTCTATGTGAGTTGCCTGGTAGTTATCCTTAGTTAGTCTTGTTGTTCCTTCTTTATTTTCCTGTCTTATGATCATTATAGATTCTAGTTGTTCTAGTGATATTATAATTATTTCCTGTCTTATCTTCCTTAGTTTTCGAGATGTGACATGAGTACATTTCTAGTTATGGATCTTTAGATGTTGTAGTTAGTATAGTATACTTGACAGCGTTCTACCGTCGATACCGTCGCGTAGGCTGGGCGTGGCCCGCGTATTCGTACCCGTATATCCGGGTGCGGGTCGTGACACATTTTTAGTGGTGGCCCATGCAGGTCAGTCTTTGCAATTAATGCGAAGTCGTGGTAGTACTTGTGCTTATCTGTACTACTGCGAGCCTGCCCTGGGATTAAGGTTGAGTCGTGGAATATTTTAGGATTTTGGTACTCAGTCACATATTAGGAATTCTTGGTAGATTCCAGGGATGACCCCTGAGGAATATTATTTCGAAGACTTTCAAATCTTTTTCCACTTGTTTCCATTCGTCCTGGTTTCTGAAATATCTGTCTGTATCAAACTTTATTCCTTCTTGGGATGAGTTTGTGGACCCCAGAGGGAAGTTATAAGTTGGACTTGTATCTTCTAGGTTGAGACGTGAATATGATTTACTAACCTCGTATCATGGTCGAGGTTTGTTTTAGATTATATTCCACCATTTTCTATCTTGACCTAGGTAGTACCCTCGGGACATCTCCTGAGAATTTTCTTCTAAATCCTATCTCGAAATCTGTTTTCGCTAGTTTCTATTTACCTATCTTTGATTCGTTGTTGAATTTTGAATCTTGATGTTCGTTCGTTGTTGACTTCGATTTTGACTTTGTTTGAGATAAGTTTTTTTTTTTGAGGATTGAGTTAAGATATCCTGATAAACATATTTGATGGAGACGATGGGAACGATAAATGTCTACTTTACTTATGGAGTTTGGAATTTATCGCAGTCATATTAGCTAGCCTGACAGGGACATGGAGCCTGATTTTGGATATACTATCCTAGTTATGGAATTTAGATTCTCTTGCAGCCATACCGGTTGGCGTGGTAAGGAATCTTGATGACATGATTATAGGGTGTATACTTTAGTTATGGACTCTATCGTTTATTGCAGCTATGCTTATCAGCGTGGCGTAAATTCTGGCAGCATGGTTTTGGATAGACGTGTATGGTTATCAGGTCGTATCTTAAATTGATTCACTTTTTTTTGACCAAATGATGAGGAAAATTCATACCATTATTTTTTGACTTATCATTCATTTATTTTCTCATCGCATGATGATTTTTTCATCTTACCGTCATTTCCTTTGCCTTGTTTAGCTATGTCTTGATTACACAAATCAACTATCTCATATCTACATATGTTATCTACACTTAAAAACTCTAAAAATTTTGAAATTTTCATATCTCAATTGTTCTTAAATTTCGATACTGTTAAGATTTTGATTCCCTTCTGTCCATGACCAATCAATTTTGGTCGTCTTGTTTATCGTGCCAAGTGAACTTAGACTATTTCCAATTTTAATCACATTCGAACTTGGATCATATTTCATGATTTTATTCATCATACTCCTTAACCCTTGATCGGGCCTATAAGACTCTATGCGACTTTCGGGTTGATTTCCATCAACCTAAGTCCTACAAATCACCCCGTACTTGAACTTCAATTATATCTTCGATTCTCTTAATCGTCTCTAAAATCGTGCCCCAATGACTTGACTTATTTCGAAATCATGCACATATGATTTTGTTCGTATCATGATTCTATCGTGCCAAATCCCTCATCATGCCTGAACAATTTTAAATCGATTATCTTGATCGTGCAAAACTCGTCATTTTTAGATCGTGCCTAAAATATTGCCTAAATCTTCTATCATGTTTTAACCCCACTATCAACCTTTAATTTCGAGGACGAAATTTTTATAAGGTGGGTAGGATTGTAAGCCCCTGAAATTAGGGCTTTTTTTTTTTATAAATCAATTATTTTGAATAAATATTATTATTTGATTATTATTTAATTTAATGCTCTTTACCGTGACTTGGAATTCTAGAGCATCAGGGATGCCAGTCTCTGGAAACTTCCTTCTTGGAGTTTGTAGTAGACGAGATTATCTTTATTTTGATATATCATGTCCCACTTGAACTCGTTCCCTTGTGCTCTTTTTGCTTCGCACAAGTTCGGGTCAATATTAGACCATTTAATTATTAATTGAATTCCCACTCTTTTTCTTGATCATCATATGCGCGTTATCATGACTTTTAATTTAGGAGCACCAGACTAATCATTTTCTCAAAACCAACTTGTCATGTTTGATCTACTCGAGACGCTCTTCACCCATGACCTTCGTGTCCCACTCAGACACTCCATTTTGTGCTTCATTTTCTTTGCACAACTTTCGGATCAATTTAGGCCAATTAATTATCTACCGTAAAACCTGATTTATTTTCCAACTTAATTTTCGGGTCCAAAATCGATCCAATCCAGACGATCCAATATATGGCCCTGGCCTGTTTTGAGCCTACTATGCACGCGCCACTTGCGTGCCACCGATTTGATCTCCCTTGTGCTCCCATTCCATCCGTGATTTTAATTGGTTTAAATTATAAATTAATTAAATCTTGGCTTCGACTTTGTCCAAACTTGGCCCAACGTCCGACCCAGTTTGGCATGGACCCTACCATGGCTACCCATACACCCCACTGATATTTTCCTCTTTTTCTCTACTCAAAATATCCCTATATATATAAATATCTTATTTCTCTCTCTTTTATATATGTATATATATATATATATATATATATATATATATATATATATATATACATATATAATATAATATATAATATCTCTCTCTCTCTACAAACTCACCCCCTCACCTCACTCTCTCCCTCCCATCAAACATACACACACCCCCCAACAGTGGCCGAACACCCCTCTCTCTCTCTCTAAATATCTATATATCTCTCTCTCTCTAACTAAATATCCCACTCTCTTTATATATAAATATATACACACACACAAAACTCACACACTCTCTCTCCTCCCTACACTTAACCGACAACCCCAATGCCTCAGCCGAACACCACCCCTTCATCATCATCATCTGCATTTTTTTTCTTCTTCTTTTTCCTTCTACACATTATCATCATCATTCCCATCACCCTCCACACCACCTCTCCTCCTCCATGGCAACCGACCCCCACCCCCTCGAGAGTAGCGGCAGCCGCTGTAGCTGCGACCACGGCAGGGCGACCGACACAGTCGGGCCGTCGTCGTCGTCGTCGTACGCTCACTGGAGGGAGGCAGCAGCAGCTAGCTGCAACGCAACATCGACACTGCGCGCAGCAGCAGCGTGCTGGGTGGCAGCAGCCACCGCCGCGCCACCACTGCGCGTGGCGCCGCCGACGAGTCCCCTGGCCGCGCGCGAGCCCCCGGCGAACACCCGCCCTACCGCCTCCGCCGTCCCCGACGTGGGAGATGGGCGATTCGTGCGTTTTGCACGGAATCCCGTCGACGCGTGCGCGGAGAAAGTTTCAGAATTCGTGTCTCGGGACACCGACTTCGCACGCATTTTTCGGGAAATTCGACCATTGGATCGGCAATTTCTTTGCTCCGTTACAATCTCGGTATATACCCCTTCACTCCTGTCAAATTTCACCCGTTAATTCCGTCGTTTGCTATGTGAAAATCGGCCACCAAGTTGGCCCTTTAAATTGTGTTATTTTTGGACAGTTTTGTGGAGCCAACTTCGTCGACTCGTATCTCCTCCGTCGCAGCTCTGGTTGGTGCGCTACCAGTTCCGGTGCATAGCTGGTATAACCCTCTTCCTGCCCCCTTTAAATTTCATTTCAGTTTGAGCTTGTTAGGTCGGTCGAATTCGACGCCAAAGTTGACTTTTTGAATTCTTAGTGTTGCACTTGTTAAATTCCATTTTTGAACCCGGGACTCCGGATTCAATTTCTGACACCACCAGTAGACTCGTGGCGTCGTTCTGGCATGTTTTCATATAAAGTTTGCCTGACTTGGAGAACGTGGGCCCTGGCACGCATTTCGGTACAAAACGGGTCCCACTTTCTGAGTCAACGGGTCACTTTGAGATCGGCTCATCGGAATCCAATTCCGGATACACCGTTGAGTTCGTATCGTCATTCTGGACTCGTTGACATATAATTTGTTGAGTTTTGAGGACATTGGCTCCGACACGTTTTTCCGTGCAAATCGGATTTCAATGTCCTAGTTAACGTACCAATTTGAGATCGGGTCAACGGAATCCAATTCTGGATATACCGTTGGGTTCGTAACGTCATTCTGGTTTCGTGGACATATAATTTTTTAGATTTTGTGCACTTTTATTTCGGCACATTTTTCGGTGCAAAGTGGGTTCGACACGGACACCATTTTGGTCCGAAATTACCGTTTTGCCCCTGTGTCCAAATTAGACTTTTGGACAGGCTATTCTAGCTGATTAGACCATTCTGGACACGTTGGTGATGGTTATTTCACCATCCGACAACATCTGTAGGTTTCACCATATTATTATAATCTTTCTCCTTTTGTGGTATTTTGAGATCCATCGATTCCAGTGATTTCACATCCACTGAAATTGAATGTGTTGACCCTGTAGATGTTTGTAGTGACTAGCTTTGACCCAGTTTGACCATGGTTGACTACTTTGACTGAACGTCAAAGTAGAGTCAACATTTGACCTAGGTTAGACTGGTTTTGACCTTGGTTGACCACAGTTGACTATTTTGACCAAAAGTCAACCGGAAGTCAACCGTAGCATAAAATTGATTGGAACTGGACCAAAGTTGACCAGTTGACCCAAAGTCAACTGTTAGTCAACGTTAGTCAAGTTTGACCTAAAGTTGACCTAGGGTTGACCAGAGTTGACCAGTTGACCAAAGTCAACTGTAAGTCAACCCTTGACTTAGATTGACCTAGTTTGACTTAGTATGACTTGATTTTACTTCCAAACCCTTATATTGATACAGTATTCCACCTATAGGTCCTCGAGGCACTGTTCTTGGACCAGTTGACATATTCCACCAGATCACAGGCGAGTACAATCTCTGATAATATTTCTGTTTTATGATATCGTCTTTGTTTCTTGTATTTAGTGTAGATATCCTTGTTCTCTTGACACATTGTTCACACGGATTGGTATTTGTCTGGATTCCGTCATAAGATGTTATTCATCGTATATATGGTATGCCTTGTGCAAGTCTTCCTAGTTCCTTGTGTATTGTATAGACAGGATTCCTGCGAAGGCTCGCTACCTTCTCAGAGAATCACGTGTCATGACGTGTCATGACTGGATCCACTATATTAGTCAGGGATGGGGGTTTTAGCGTAGATATGTGATCAATACCCCACAGATTATTGTATCATCATTTTATAGTGTTAATCATACACTCACGTATGATTAGCCAGGCCAAACATTGTATCAAGTTCTAAGCCGATCACATGTTGAAACTAATACTAAACTCACATAGATATAGTTCCAGATTTTTGTACATGATATATACTGTTTTCTTGTTCTTACATTCAGTTACAGTCTTGACATGCCTTACCATGATTCATGTACACATTATTTTACCTCGTAGATTCTCTCTATTTACTGCTACATTTTTAATATCGTCTAACTAGAACTGTTATTTGAGATTTGTGCTCGTTCCATCCTGACTGGATATGTTGATAAAATTTTAGGAGTAGTTGTGCCCTCAGTATTGGACTTCATGATGTTGCTAGCTGAGGTGGATCTCACTATTCTTCTATGTGAGTTGCCTGGTAGTTATCCTTAGTTAGTCTTGTTGTTCCTTCTTTATTTTCCTGTCTTATGATCATTATAGATTCTAGTTGTTCTAGTGATATTATAATTATTTTCTGTCTTATCTTCCTTAGTTTTCGTGATGTGACATGAGTACATTTCTAGTCATGGATCTTTAGATGTTGTAGTTAGTATAGTATACTTGACAGCGTTCTACCGTCGATACCGCGGCGTAGGCTGGGCGTGGCCCACGTATTCGTACCCGTATATCCGGGTGCGGGTCGTGACACATCATTAAACTACTCTCATGGATGGAACTTCTTCTGCACACGACCGCCAATTCCAGCCGACTGCTTCGGTGTGCAATTTAAAGATGTAGGTGAAGAGAGGACGGGGCTTCCTGCGCCTGTCTTTAGTTGGATGATATGCATCAGACCATCACATCTGATGTATAGAACTGATGATAACTGTACCTTCGAACCGTACTTGTCCAGTCGGTTCGCTCGTCAATTCGGGTATGACCAACTTCACGTTGGTAATCCCTCCACCTCCTTCAATCATTATGGAAAATTAGTTGATGGTGCAAGGGCATAGAGGTATTTCAGAGCTAGATGTACCGGTGCTAAATTCCGTGTGTCAACTGTTACTAGTACAACTGAGCTACGAATGCTTCATTCGTATGCTCGCTTATATGCCTCCATCCGTTCCTTTGCTAATGACTACAACATGAAGGGAAGCCTTCGATGGGACAAGGAAGAAAATGTTGAAGAGCCAGTTATGGTACCTTCAAACATACCTGATGATACTGCTGTTCCAGATGAATATCTGGCAGCAATCCCCATGGAAGTTGGAGAGGCAGCTGCAGGACCCATTAAAATCTCTACCTCTAAGAAGCGTAAATCCGACACAGCGGTTGCTCCTCGAGAGAAGAAGAAGAGGGTCACTGTTAAAGGGCCTTCCAGACAGAGGGCTGCTACTCCAGAGAGAGAGACTCCTGTTGAAGAACCTCAAATCATTGCATCTTCTTCAGTTCAATCTGGAGAAGGGTCTTCTCAATCAGCAGCAGCAACAGAAGTTATAGGGCTCCTATCTCCTGGACGTCTCAGCACTTCTCTGCATCTGACTTGTCCATCGAAGACTGCTATAGTTGATGAAGGTACATCTACAGCTATTACTAATGATCCGGAATCCATCCCTTCGGATGAACCGGCTCTTGAGTTAGAAGAGGATGACTGGGATATGGACTATGACTCACTCTTGTCACGTCCTGCACCTACTCCAGGTAAAAATGAATTACACAAAATTTTATATATATATATATATATATAAAAATATTATAATTTTGTATATTGACTATTTTGCTTAATCTTTGTAGGTGTCATCATTGCAGCAAAGCAAGTTGCTCCTCCTCCTCCTCAAGAGACTATCCATGCAGAAGAAACAGAGTCTGAAGGAGAGAGTTCTTCTTCAAAAGAAGATTCTACTCAAGAAGAATGTTCTCCATCTATGGAGGTATAACAAGAGCCTGCAGTAAAGGCCCAGCAAGAATTGCCTTCTCTTGCTGAAGACAGAGAAGAAGGACTAACTGCAGAAGAACCAACTGCAGATGAAGCAACAGCTGCTACAGAAGAAACAGCCATAGATGAAGAAACAGTTGCAGAAGAAACAACTGCAACTGAAGTACTCCCAGAGCTTGAAGGGCCTGCAGCCAACGAAGGTGATGAAGATATTGTCAATCCATCAACCGAAGTCGGAGATGTACTAATAGCATCCTCAGTTATTGCTACTGATCTGGCACAAGTTTTTGAGAAGACAGTGTCTGAACCTGAATCAGTTACAACAATCACCATTCCTCTCGCCACAATCACCGCCACCGAAACTCAAGTAGTTTCAGCTCCAAAAACGGCTGGAGAAATAATCCATACGAATGCTGAAGATATTATCTCTGGAACTCCTGGGGACCAGTTATCCTTGGTAGCAACGACAACTATGACTTCATCTCATCCTGCTACCAAGGCAACAACAACATCTGCTCCCGTCTTCAGAAGAGGGATTTAGTAGAGCTCGCTGCCACACCAAGCTCTAATGCAGAAATGAATCTTTTAGTTGAGATTCATACAGAAGCTTTTTATAAAACTCTGGCAGCTTTGATCAAGATGGTCCTGAAGAAGGGCCTAAATTATGAAAGCTTGAAAGCTGCGATTGCTCCCACCATTGGAAACGTTGCTATGTTCAATGATGCCGAGAGAGCAGCAGCGCTGGAGAAGGTAGTAGAAGGACTTGAACAGCCTGTTAAAGAATATCTAAGGCTGTCAAGTAAAACCTTTGAAAGTCTCATCCAGACCGAGTATGATGCTTTATCTGCTGAATACATCACTCAGGAGACTATTTTTAAGGAATCTCTCTAGAAATACAGCAGCAAAGTCACCAGAGAGAGAGCTTTTTTGGCTGAAACTAAACCTCTGCTGGAGACACATAGAGAAGCCTATGAAACTTTAAACATGAGAATTCATCAACAGAATGATAGAATTCGTGAAGTTAAGGCAGAATTGGCTTGTTGAAGGCGAAGAGAGAGCAGATGATCGTAGCTCGAGACAAACATCTGACGCAGAGCTCAATATTGGAGGAGAAAGTCTTTGGTGCTGAAGCTACCATCAAAACCCTTGATGAAGTCAAGGATAAGATGATAGTTACTTTTGCCGAACTCTCGCATCTTTGTACTGCAGAGGCTCGTCGCACCATAGCTACTAGTACTGTATTGAATTCTCGTGAGAAGCATTTGGCAGAGCTGCAGAAACCGCTTGAAGATGTATCTGCTCCACCTTAGGCATTTTTGTATTCAATACAGAATTTTGTATTCTTTCTTTCATCTCATCAATAAAAAAAAATTATCTTCTGTCTTTTCCTTTCTGTAATATTACAAGAAATGAATAAAACATTTGTTTTGTGATCCTATCAATTATTTTGAATTTAAATAATAGGTATGAGATAGAAAACACTTATCAGAGGTAATATGGACATGATAAGTCTTCTAAACTCAATAAATTATATCTATCCAGAGGTAATGTGGACATGATAGATAATAAATCTTGTTTTCTTTTTAGAGTGTACAATACTATCAGAGGTAATATGAACGTGACAGATTGTAATAACTCAAAGAAAATAGATTAATATCTATTCAGAGGCCATATGGACATGATAGATAAGAAAAGAAGTAGACTTAATATCTATTCAGAGGTCATGAGGACATGATAAATAATAAATCTTTTTCTTTCTAAAATCAGCTGGTAAGACAGAAAATCAAAATTCTCTTTTAGGAGAACAAATAATCAGCTTAACCAAACCTTGGTTGCTGGAGAATAAAGAAGAAATTCAAACATAATATTTCTTCAATAATTTGCCATTAATTGGCATCATGAGCAAATTCCCATTAGGTTTAGACAACCTATAGGCAACATTGGAGAATACTGTCTCAATTACATAAGGACCTTCCCATTTAGCTTGGAATTTGCCTTTGCTCTTATGAGTCATAACCATCGGTCTTCGGACAGCTAAAACTAGCTCACCGATTTTGAATACCCTCTCTTTAACTTTACAATTGAAAGCTCGAGATATGCGGGCTTGATATAGCTTGATGTGCTGTTGTGCTTGAAGACGCTTCTCATCTAGACCTTCAAGTTCTTGGAGTCGTAAGCGACCATTATTTTCAGAGGTTAATTCATTTGCAATGGCTATTCTAAGAGACGGGATCTGAATTTCCAGTGGAAGAACAGCCTCACATCCGTAAACCAATGAGAATGGTGTAAAACCAGTGGAAGTTCGGACTATTGTTCGGTAAGCCCATAAACATTCTCCAAGTTTCTCATTCCAATCACGTTTATTGGAAGAGACAAACTTTTTAAGAAGTTTAATAATTGTTTTGTTGAAAGCTTCGGCCAAACCATTGACAGCTGGATTATAAGCTGTAGAAGCCAGATTTTGGATCCGATTCTTATCACAAAATCTATAAAATGCCTGACTGGCAAATTATGGTCCATTATCATGAATTATCCTTCGGGGAATCCTAAAACGATAAATGATATGGTGTTTGATGAAACTAACTACATTAGACATTTTTACTTCCACAAGGGGAACCGTTTTCGCCCATTTAGAGAAATAATCCGTTATGGCTAGGATAAACTGATATCCTTTGACAGAAGGAGGATTAATCGGACCAATAATATTCATGCCCCAAGCTTCGAAAGGCCAAGAAGCTGCTGTAGGATGTAAGAATTCAGAGGGTTGATGAATAAAATCAGCATGAATCTGACATGTTTTACACCGTTTAGCATAATCCACAGCATCTGCTATCATGGAAGGCCAATAATATCTCATTCTTCGAATACGGTCCTGCAATTTCAGACCTGGTTGATGAGCACCGCAGACACCATCATGGGCTTCACGGAGTGTTTATTTAGATTCATCCTCAGAGAGACAACGCAGCAAAAGTCTGTCATAAGAACGACGATACAACATATGCATAGAAGAATCATAGTAAAAATGAAATGATCGTCTTTTGATTGACGCAGCTTCCTTTGGATCTTCAGGTAAAATTCCATAGACTGCATAGTCAATAAAAGGACTTCTCCATTCTTTTTGCTGTTGATTTGATTCAGTAACATAACTTTGTTCGATATGCAAATTATTCTTGATACAGAATAAGTCTCGATCTAACAAAGTGATGATATTTTGTCTTCTGATTGGAACTGCTAAGTCTGCAGCTAGACTAGCGAGAGCGTCAGCTTCCAAATTTTGAGATCGTGGTACGAATTCAATGAAGAATCCTTTGAATGAAAGGACTAATTCGATTACCACTTGATGATAAGGAATGAGGTCAGGATTTCTGACTTCATATGTCCCTCTGACTTGATTAACGATCAGTTGAGAATCTCCATATGCTTCCAAGAACTCAATGTCCAATTATTTTGCTACTTGAAGACCAATTAGCAAAGCATTATATTCTACCACGTTATTGGAACATGGTTCATTGAGGGAATAAGTACGGTATATAACCAGTTTATCAGGAGAGACCAGGACAATACCTACTCCGGAGACAATATTGCCTTTAGGTCCAACCCGCGATGCTTCAAAAAAAATATTTGTCAAATGTCATCTCTCAAAGTCATGTTGCAATCCACGACTTCATCTGGAATGTCCTCATATAACTTAGAAGTTTCAGGAATAGGGTGAGCTGCTAAGAAATCAGCTAATGCTTGACCCTTCACTGATTTTTGAGGTACATAGACCATGTCATAGGGAGTAAGCAACATTGTCCAGGTAGCTAACCGGGAGTTAAGAATACTCGGCTTCTTCATCAATACCCGAATATGATTTATTCTGGATATGACATGAATAGTCTGCCCCGACACATAATGTCGCGTCTTTTGAATGGCAAAAACCAAGGCCAGACATTCTTTTTCCACAGGAGTATACCTGTGTTCAGCTCCAACCATCATGCGGCTAAGATAATAAATTACATGTTCATGACCCTTATCACTTTTCTGTACAAGTAGAGCACCGAGAGAATGATCTAATGCTCGAATGTAGAGCAAAAAGGGTCTTCCCACAAATGGGGTACTAAAACAGGTAGATTTATGAGGTACTGTTTGATGTCATTGAATGCTTGTTGGCATGTTTCATCCCAAACAAACGACACACCCTTCTTCAATAGACGAGAGAAAGGTTGACATCTCCCAGAAAGATTTGATATAAATCTCCTGATATAAGCAATACGACCTTGAAAGCCACAGAGTTCTTTCAGATTGCGTAGAGGACGCATTTCAAGAATTGCTTTAATTTTATCATGATCAACATGGATACCTTGAGAAGTGATGACAAATCCCAAAAATTTGCCACTGGAAACCCCCAAGAAAGACTTAGTGGGGTTCATCTTTAGTTGATATTGACGCATCAACTCAAATACAGTCTTCAAGTCTTGGATGTGATCATCTTTTAATCGACTTTTGACAGCAATATCATCCACAAAACATTTAACAGTTTTCCGCAGATGTTCTTGAAAGATATTGCTCATAGCCCGCTGATACGTAGCACCGACATTTTTCAGACCAAAAGGCATAACCGTATAGCAATAAACTCCAAGGGGTGTACGAAAAGCGGTATGCTTTTCATCTCCTGGATGCATCTTAATCTGATTATATCCTAAAAATCCGTCCATGAAAGACATGCGTTCAAAATCACATGTATTGTCTATCATGACATCAGTGATCGAAAGTGGAAATTCGTCTTTTGGACATGCTGCGTTAAGATCTCAAAAATCTATGCAGACTCGGACTTTTCTATTCTTTTTCATAACAGGAACAATATTGGCAACCCAATCTGGGTGTTGTTCTTCACGAACAAAGCCACATGTGATTAGCTTTTTGACTTATGCTTCAATTGCATCCATCATATCTGGTCGAAAATGTCGCTGCTGTTGTTTTACAGGTTTGGCATTGGAAGAATATTGAGTTTATGGGTAGCTATTTTAGGATCTAGGCCTGGCATATCCTCAAAGCTCCATACAAAGATGTCAATATATTCTTTTATCAGCTTTATCACCTTTTTTTTTTATCATCAGAAAGGTTTTTACTGATAAATATGGGCTTCAACGTAGTTTCGTCTCCAACATCAATCTGGATAATTTTATCTTCTGTAGGTGGCTGTCGTTGTTCAAATCTAAGCTTCCACTGAGTATCCATTTGTTGGGCCCAAGGGTCATTTTCAAATAGTTCAGACTCATCCTTGGTTTGAACCATATTAATTGAAAAGATATGTTCATATTCGACATACTGGACCCCTTCAGAATCTGAGGATTGTAAAAAAATGGAAGAATATTTTTCTTCCATATCTTCATTAAGCATGTAGGATGTATCGTATCCCAAATCATGACGAGTTCGTTGATAAAAACGGATCACCACATAAGGGTATTCGTCTACCTTTACCTTGATTGAGACCTAACATGGTTTTCAGATCGTATTCCATATTCTGGATAATCTTAAGAGATTGTTGACTATATCTGTCAATTCTGATTTTTTTTCTTATCCTTCTCTTCGAGAACATCTGTCTGGATAACAAAAATATATCTAGCCAACCCAAACACAATTTGACGCTTGTTTTTCTTATTAGACGAGACCATAAAATAAGATTCTTTGTGGCGTCTATAAGTTACACAAGCTTAAGATAATGAGGTTACAGGTAGAAGATAAGGAGAAGATGTTAGGAACCTTTGAGCATAGGGTCCAACATCGACATAAGGAGGAAAAGAATTCTTCTTATGATTAATATATAAGGTTTTATCTGTATTTATGTCATTTTTATGTTGATTGTAGGTCCTAAAAATCAAGTTGCACCCATCAAAGAAGTCATGAAAATCAAATTATGCATCCTTCAAGTGAACTGCGCAGGAAACAGATTACGCAATAACTCAACTGTGTAAGCTGAATTGCACACACATCCAAGCGCGCAAGCTGACGTGGCCGTATCATCATTATCTGACAAAAAATTAGATCTTCTGACAGCTGACAGCCCGAAGAACGAAAAAACTGTTCGTTTATCGTGCAGCACAGCGCTTGAGGACAGCTGTACATATAGCGCAAGCTACCAGTCCAATCGAATCACAATCTGTCAGACTTTCTGCAGCGCAATTCAATCTCAGCGCAGTCTGAAGCCAGCGCAATTCAAGTGGCTTACTCTATCAAGACAACTGAAAATTTACACGTGGCCTACATGCCATCAATTGCTCACCACGTGGCAACCGTCTGTACACGACCAAGCGTATTTCAATCAAACAATGCCACGCGTCTCATACAGTTGGTCCACGATCGAGTAACTGCCTGCGCAGTTCGCTGCTTGCACAATCCAATGTCTGTGCAATCCATCCTGCGCAATTCGGAATAACTAAAAATTAGTTATTTCCAGAACTCTATAAATAGAGTTTCAATTCTTCATTATCAAGCCCAGATCATCCAAGATCAGATCATAGATCATTCAAGTCATCACCAGAGATCAAGAGTTCTTGCCAAAGTGCTGCTGCATTCTTCAGAGGCTATCGTCTTCAAAGTTCATATCGTCCAAGGAATAAAGCGATCGTCTTCAGATCGGATTCCTATAGTTGTACTTTCCCAGAATTCTATTGTAATCTTCTTACAAAGTTTGTGAAATAAAGAACAACTTTTGTTTTTGTAAACAAAATGGCGACTCTGTTGGGGACGACTTTCTCCTCCGACGAGGAAGTGACAACTCAATGTGACGTTGCGTCTATCGGAAAGACGCAGAAGACGCTGGTTGTAAAGGTCAACCAGACGGCCTACGAGGCGATGATCAACTCCAGGACCACCCCTCGCACTGCAACAACTTCTGCCACGAGCAAAGTTCACCCAGTGTGGGTCCCTAAGACTGCTGCGCAGTCTACTGCCTCTACTGTTAAGACTGCTGTGCAGTCTGCTGTCTCTACTCCCAAGACTGCTGCGCAATCTGCTGCCTCTACTGCCCATGCGCAGTATGCTGCTCCCCTTTCCAGTGCACAAACCACTTCCTATACTGCTCTGTCAAAGTGCAAGACTCCTCTTCCCCTGGCATAGTTGGCTGCAACTCTGCCTGCGCAGTCCACCACTCCAGCAACCAGAATGCAACTCAAGCACTCTGAAGTCAAGACTCCTGCTGCACAATCTGCTGTGTTTGTAGCCAGAAGACCTTCTGCCAGAGTTGCTCATGCGCAACCTGCCAAGGCGCCAACAACCACTTCAACCCCTGCGCAAACTGTGCCAGCGCAGTCTAAGAGGGACAGCCCTTTGGCTAATCTCTCTTCTTCTCACAGCAAAGGGAAAAACTTTGTTCCTCTTCCCAAACACCCTGTTGCTCCAGCGCAATCCACTGGGGGTAGTCTGTTGACTATTCCTCCTCCTCCTCCAAATAAAGGAAAAGGCCCGTTGGTCTTTTCTCAAAATTTCTCGTCTCACGACTTGGAAGACAACAGAGGAAAACGCTCTTTAGCTAACCCTTTCTTCACAAAACAAAGGAAAAGGCCCTTTGGTCTTTTCTCAATCTTTCTCGGTTTTTACCATAGAAGATCGATCTGAATGTGCTCCGGCACCAATCAGTATAAGAACTCTCTCCAACAAGAGTTCTTCTTCCCTCCTTGCCAAAGGGAGGTGTACTGATCGAAGAGATATTCTGCCTACTCCGGTAACAGAATTCCAAGATCTCCTAACTCTCAAGATATCCCGCTCAAAACAGGGAAAATTGTTGGTGTCTCAGACAGAAATCCCTGGAGGTGAATTTGCTGATCTAAGAACTTATCTCAATAGACCAACTTCGGCAAAATATAAACAGCCAATGCCGAAGACTAACCAGCATCAAAGACAAACTTCCAGGATTAAAAATCCTGACACCTATGCTAATGAAGTGAGCACTTCCCTGTACACTCAAGGGACAAAATATCTGAAGAACCGGAACTATGTTCCGAATGTTGTCAAAGAACATGTCCTTCGAACTTCTTCTCGTCCCGTCATTGTTCCCGATCTCCGAGAACACCTCAAACAAAAATGGGACAACATCTCAACACCTCCAGTGCAACCACTTGGATACCATTATAATCACAAGGTTGTCATCAAGTGCTGCTGTCAGACAACAAAATGATCTGTCTTCGATCGTCTGAACTTTACAAACTCTGAACCTATGTCAGAAGATGACGACGAAGTTTTGTACGCTTCTGTCAACATGACTTCCTGAGACACTGGGGGTAGGAAGTGCTCCAAGCATGGCAAGCCTCGCAAGCCTAGTCAGCGGTATTTAGATCTACTCCAAGAATCTTCTGAAGGAGTATTTCGACATACTAGATCTCGAAGCCGAGATACAATCGGTCAAAGGAATCTTCAAGATCCTTCCGGTCATCTCCCTATTTCTCACTCAGGAGATGATTCTTTCTTCGACTATGATGTATACAGTGAAAGTTCTGAACAGACAGTGTCCTCCACTGTACCTAGAGAAGTGACAGCTTATGTTGTTACTGAAGACCCAGATGCTTCCAGTTCAGCAAGTCAAGAACAGCGAATAGCTGCACTAGAAGACAAGTTGAAGACCATGGCCAAAATGGTTGCAAGTATGCATTCTATCATTGTGGCCCAACATGCAATACCACCGACTGTACCAGCTGCAAATCCTGAGATCATAACATCGTCGGTGCCTGTCAATGCAAGGCTGGGGGTAGCATCTCCTCAAATACCCCATGTACAGATTCAACCTACACCCAGTCAGTCAGGTGCTGGGGGTAGTGCTTACCACGCTGTTCCTCCTCCTAACACTCTGATTCAGCCTGCTCCTTCTACATCATTGGAGGATGCTAATGAAGCTGCCAAACTCCTGCGCACTTAATTCGAGGCCTTCAAAGAGAAGGACAATTTGCAGAGGTTGGGGATCAAACAACCCTACCCAGTTGAATGGAAGGAAGTCTCATTTCCTCCGAAGTACAAGATCCCTACAATTTCGCTGTTTGATGGCAGCACTTCTCCCAGTCAGTTCATTAACCACTTTGAGGTAATGACTGTCCAACTTCAGCCAAATGACGCTCTTCTTACCAGGGTATTCGTCGGCTGTTTAGCCGGTGTGGCATACGATTGATACAGAAGCTTACCCGATGGCTGTATCACTTCTTTCTCAGGTCTAAAACAAATCTTCTTGGAACAATTCTATGAGGGGATCAATGACATGACCATGTCAGCCCTTAATAAAATTAAACAAAGATACAATGAAACCGCTGAGAGTTTCATTGAAAGGTTCCGCCGAGAAGCTTTAAAAATGCCTCCTGGAACTCCGGCCGCTGTGACTATAGACACCTGCAAGGCAAATCTTTTGTCTATCATCAGCATATGGACGAGGTCAACTCAGTTCCAAGACTGGCCATCCTTCATTGTCAACGCTAAAGCAGCTGAAGTTAGTACTGATAAATTCAAATAGCTAGGGGTACACATGTCTAATCCCGACCGAGACGAACATCAGACATCGGGTGGTGGTAATCGCCAAAATAACTGCAAGGGAAAAAAAACTTTGAACATCAACTTGAAGAACAAAGAATCTCTGGCGGTCAATGTAGCTCCACCTACATCGTCTACTTCTACTCCTTCAGCACCTCCAGCAAGGGAACCTCGTCCGAAAGTAGAGTACTCATTTGACGAAAATGACACCGTGAGCATCTTTGATTGCTTGATCAAAAGCAATAAGCTCCAACTCCCAGACCCGAAGAAGCCTGATGAGGTCGGTAAGACTGATCATCCTAAGTATTGTGTCTATCACAGGTTCATTGGGCATCCCACTCGAGCATGTTACGTGCTCAAAGGCAAAATTCAGGAGCTAGTCAACGCTGGTGTTGTCACTCTGCAGCAAGACGAGAAGACGGTTACCGCAAATATGGTCTCAGTTCAGTTCGATGACTTTCCTCCGCAGATGGTACAGCACGGTGTCATCCCTATCCCCAAAGTTACTCTTGAGATCGAGAATCTTCCTCCTCCACGAAGTGAAGGTCCCGTCCCTTTATCTCTTGATAATGGCGAGATTATGTGGATTCACCCTGATCTTGCTTCAGTGTTCGAAGTTCCCTCTTCCTCCTCCAAGAAGAAAGAATGCTCTAAGGGCAAAACAAAAATCTGCAATATGGTGTCTTTTGACCCCATAGTTGACGAGGAAAACATGTTGGGCACCAGATCAGGGAAAGCCTATATAAAGGATTATCCCGAAGCTCAGGAGAATCCTGCTTCTTCTTCTGAGCCTGCTCTAGTGCAACCTACTTCCACTGAGGATATTCCTACTGCATCCTCACCGGTTGTAGAACCTACTCCTCCCAAATCGATAGCAGCCGACAAAGGCAAACAACAAGTCTGCTTCGACAAACCTTTGAAGAAGTCATCTCCTTCTGGACTTGAGAAGCCTTACAACTTTGATATCTTG
The DNA here is from genome assembly GCA_029216955.1 of Iris pallida. Classification (NCBI taxonomy): domain Eukaryota; kingdom Viridiplantae; phylum Streptophyta; class Magnoliopsida; order Asparagales; family Iridaceae; genus Iris; species Iris pallida. The sequence continues at coordinate 1,939,453 of JANAVB010006398.1, read as the reverse complement.
GCTCAATTAGCCAATACACCGGCCAGGCTATCAATCTTCGAGCTCTTACGACTCTCCAAAGAGACTCGAGAAACTCTGAGTGAAGCTCTCATGCAGGCGAAAACCTGTCTAACCCTTCTAAAGAAGCTGGAGGCAGAGCCTGTCTCTTGCCTCCATTGTCATAGTGTGTTGGAGTTAATTCCAAACATTACCTTCACCCAGGATGACATGCTGATGGAAGACAATAGGCATGACCGTCCTCTATACTATACAAGATATGTCGACTCGATGAAAGTCGATCGTATTCTGATAGATCCTGGGTCTGCTCTCAGCATCATACCGAAGACAATGTTAGATGCATTGAAGATCCCAGTGCATAGTCTTTCTAGTATAATTACCACCATCCTGGGGTTCAACCAGGGAAGGAGTGAGCCTCTGGGAAAGATTCTTCTAAAACTCCAAATAGGCAATCTTTGCACAAAGCTGACCTTCTACATCATAGACAACCATGGTTGTTCTTACAATGCTCTGTTGGGGAGACCATTCCTGCATGAACATAACATTGTTCCTTCGACTCTCCATCAATGTTTCAAATATGTCGATGACAATGGAGAGGTTCAAAAGGAGGTTGCTGATCTTTATCCTTTCAAAGATGTCGAAGCATACTGTAACGATGCTCGCATGTATAAGGATGAGTTCATGAAGGTAGTACTGGCTCTGGACACTGAAGAAGAACAAGAAGCAGTGCCTAATGACACTCTCATCATACATGTCAAAGGGCGTGTTTCTCGTCCTCAATCCTCCAAACCACTGGCTATTCACTTGCCAGTCCAGAAGCAGCCAACTGATGATGGTCAGGATCAAAGGGAGCTCACCTCTTCTGAGCCACTTGTTATTGACTTACGTCGTAACAAAGAAAAAAGGCAGCTCACCTCTTCTGAGCCACTTGTTATTGATTTATCTCATAACAAGAAAAAAAGGGAGCTCACTTCCTCTGAGCCGCTTGTTATCGACCTCCGTCGTAACAAGTCCAATCCTCCTCCACGTTCTTCTTCTCCCCCTCTTGTAATCAATCTGACCAAGCCTGCTAAGGCTAAAGGTCCTGATGTAAATACATATGTACAAATCAATGAAAAAGCATCTCCTTTCCAGTATACTGATGTCATTTATCATGCTAAGTACTATTTGCATATGTTAGATAGCTTTCAATCAGTTACAATGGGAGTTGTACAGTCTCTTCAAACAGAAGTCTTACTTGAACACCCAGATGATACATACTTTGTTGTCCCTTCTCGAAAGAGAGGCGAGAGTCCAATACTTTTTAGTAAAGGACCAGAACAACAATTCAGCTATACGGATGATAGCAAAAGTAACGATACGGGACATCTCCAACTGCATCGTTACAGTCAACAATCAAAAGATATCATTCGAAAGATAGGTTATGACTTCAAGAATGGCCTCAACTACGGTAAGGGTAGAAGAACTCCTATCCATACGGCTGTTCCGAAAGGAAAATCAGAGATGTATTACAGCAGGACCAAAAAAGGTCTCGGATATGCTTCACCTCCTATCTTATCCCCAGCAGTCTCTGAATCCGATAGTGAAGAGCGCTCTAACTCTTCTGATTCCAGATCATGGGATTCTGACACCAACATCGGTCAAGTTCATCGATTGATCGTATCATCTAACATGGTCTCCGCTGAACTTCCAGAAGGCTATGACGAGGATATTGAAAAAAATCCCAAAACAGATCCTTGGGCTCAACGAATGGATACTCAATGGGAACTCTGATTCAAACAACGAGAACCTCCTACCGAAGATCAATTGGTTCAAATTGATGTAGGAGAGAGCGGGTCACCTCGTCCAATATTCATCAGCAAGAACCTTCCAGAGGCAGATAAGCAAGAATTAATTCTTCTTATTCAAGAATACATTAACATCTTTGCCTGGAGCTATGAAGACATGCCAGGTCTAGATCCCAAAGTTGCTACTCACAAATTGAATATCCTGTCTAATGCAAAACCGGTCAAACAGCAACAACGGCGCTTCAAGCCAGAAATGATGGACGCAATCGACGATGAAGTTAAAAAGCTCATCGCTTGTGACTTTATTCGAGAAGAGCAGCATCCAGATTGGGTAGCCAATGTCGTCCTAATTTTGAAGAAAACTGACAAAGTTCATGTTTGTATCGACTTTCAGGATCTTAATGAAGCCTGTCCAAAAGATGAATTTTCTCTTCCTATTACGGACGTCATGATTGACAACACATGTGGGTTCGAGCGAATATCTTTCATGGATGGATTCTCCGGATACAATCAGATTCGGATGAATCCTGAAGATGAAAAACATACTTCTTTTCGTACTCCTCGCGGAGTCTACTGCTATACTGTAATGCCATTTGGTCTCAAGAACGCTGGTGCAACTTATCAACGAGCCATGAGTACCATCTTTCGAGATCATCTGCGCAAGACTGTCGAATGCTACGTCGACGATATTGCTGTTAAAAGTCGTCTAATAGAAGATCACATCCAAGACTTGAGAACTATCTTTAATCTTATGCGCCAACACCAACTCAAGATGAATCCCACCAAGTCATTCTTGGGTGTCTCTAGTGGCAAGTTTCTCGGCTTCGTTATTACCTCTAAGGGTATACACGTGGATCCCGAGAAGATCAAAGCCATTCAAGAGATGCGTCCTCCACGCAACCTAAAAGAGCTACGAGGATTCTAAGGTCGACTTGCGTACATCAGGAGGTTCATTTCGAATTTGTCTGGACAATGCAGACCATTTACTCAGCTAATGAAGAAGGGTGTATCTTTCATTTGGACTGAAGAATGTCAACGAGCATTTGACGATATAAAGCGATATCTCATGAACCCACCAGTCTTGGTGCCACCGATCTCAGGCATACCATTCTTAATATATGTCCGCGCTATGGATCATTCATTGGGTGCTTTACTTGCCCAAAAAAACAAAGAAGGCCATGAACAGGTCATCTATTATCTTAGTCGTACTATGATTGGTGCCGAACACCGTTATAGTTCGGTCAAAAAAGAATGCCTAGCTCTTATGTTTGCTGTTCAAAAGATGAGGTATTACATCATTGGCCAAACTATTCATGTCATATCCCGAGTTAATCCTCTCCGGGTACTGATGAAGAAGCCTAGCACACTCAATTCTCGGCTGGCTACATGGGCCATTCTGCTAGCCCAATATGACATGGTATATGTTCCTCAAAATTCTGTCAAAGGTCAAGCACTAGTGGATTTCTTAGCAGCTCATCCTGTTCCAGAGACATCCAAACTTTATGATGAAATTCCAGATGAGACATTGGAATCCAATATGATCTCCGAAGAATTTCTTACTTGGCGTCTATTCTTTGATGGTGCATCCAGGATTGGACCAAATGGCGCCATTATCGCAGGAGTTGGAGCTGTCCTTGTTTCTCCAGACGGGTCAACTATCCAAAGAGCCTATTCCTTAGATGAACCTTGTTCCAACAACGTAGCAGAATACAATGCTCTACTCATTGGTCTTCAGTTAGCTAAACAACTGGACATTGAATATCTTGAAGTCTATGGTGACTCCAAGCTGGTTGTTAACCAAGTTAGAGGAACCTATAAAGTTCGCCATCAAGATTTAGTACCTTACTATGAAGCGGCAATCAACATAGCTACATCATTCAAAGCCTTCTTCATCGAATATGTCCGTCGAGCTTATAAAACTGAAGCCGATGCTTTGGCCAATCTTGCAGCAGTCCTAGCCATCCCTATCAAAAGACAGCAGGTGGTGGTTGTCTCTAATCGGGAATTGTTCTGCATCGAAAACAATCATAATATTGAGTTCAGTAATCTTACTGAAGTCAATGTTATCAGTGAAGATTGGAGAACTCCTTTCATCGACTTCGTAGTTCATGATATACTTCCTGAAGATCCTAAGGAAGCTACGAGTATTCGTCGACGGTCTCTGCGATTCTACTATAATCAGACCACCAAAACTCTTTACCGGCGGACTTATGACGGTCTACTCTTGCGCTGTCTTGCTGGTGATGAAGCGAAGCAAGTATCGCGTGAAGCTCACGATGGTGTCTGCGGAGCACATCAACCTGGTCCTAAGCTATATGATCGTATCCGACGCATGGGTTACTACTGGCCCTCTATGGTATCTGATGCCATCGAATATGCAAGAAAATGTCGAGCTTGTCAAATCAACGCAGATTTTAGTCATCAACCATCAGAATTCCTTCATCCGACTGCAGCTTTCTGGCCTTTTGAAGCTTGGGGCATGGACATTATAGGTCCCATCAATCCTCCTTCTTCTAGAGGATATCGGTTCATACTGGCAATAACCGACTACTTCTCCAAATGGGCTGAAGCTATCCCTCTGGCTGAAGTCAAAACCAGCAGCGTCATCAACTTTGTCAAACATCATGTTATCTATAGATTTGGTGTACCTCGACGAATCATTCATGACAACGGACCACAGTTCATCAGCCAAAAGTTCACAAGGTTCTGCGACGATCACCGGATTGACAATGTCGCTTCGACAGCCTATAATCCAGCTGCTAATGGCTTGGCTGAAGCTTTCAACAAGACTATCATCAAGCTCCTCAAGAAGTTTGTATCTACTAACAAACGAAACTGGAGTGAAAAGCTTGGAGAATGTCTTTGGGCCTACCGTACTACGATCCGCAATCCTACAGGCTGTACACCCTTCTCTTTGGTGTACGACTGTGAAGCAGTTCTACCCCTGGAGCTTCAAATTCCATCTTTAAGGATTGCCATCGCCAACGAACTCACTACAGAGAACAACGACCTTCTTTGACTCCAAGAATTAGAAGCGCTCGACGAGAAGCGGCTGTTGGCTCAACAGCATATTGAGTTATACCAAGCCCGTATCTCAAAGACTTTCAATCGCAAAGTTAAAGTCAGAGCCTTTCAGAAAGGAGAGCTCGTTCTAACTGTCAGACGTCCTATGACTATGACTCATATGAGCAAGGGCAAGTTCGACGCAAAGTGGGAAGGTCCATATATCGTGAGCAAAGTCTTCTCAAATGGAGCCTATCAAATTTCTGAGCTAGATGGTCGAGTTACAATGATGCCCATCAATGGCAAGTTCCTCAAAAAGTATTATATACAAATGTAAAAGACATTGCTTGTAATCATCAGACAAGTTCATAAATAAAATTTGATTTTATTTTATCATGAATGATTAGGGGTGCAACTCAGGCAGGCTAAACCCGAGCCCGATCGGGTAAACCCGATAATGGGTTGGGTTAGGGTTGAAGATACTCGGGTTCGGGCTCGGGTTTGGGTTCAAATATTTGAACCCGATCATAAATCGGGTTGGGCTCGGGTTCATGTGTCGGGCTACCCGAAGAACCCGAAACCTGACTTATATATATATATATATATATATATATATATATATATATATATATATATATATATATATATATATATATATATATATTGTCATACTTCTTAAATAAAAAAGTGTAAATCCTAAATTTCTTCACCCAAACTTTTCAAATATTTATCTTAAATCTTATTTTAGTTTGTATTTTGTAATGATCAAGACTTGATTGCTATTTGATTATGTGTTTAATATTACTTTTGTATAAAATTATTTCAATTAGTATATTAGAGCCCGATAAATTCGATGGACCCGACCCAACCCGAGTTCAACCCGAGCCAAATCTCCTTCGGGTTTGGTCTTGAGCTTCATATGTTGAACCCGAGGTCGGGTCGGGCTTGGGCTCGGGCTAGGCTTATGATTCATCGGGTTGGACTCGGGTTGACCTCAAGCCCGACCCAACCCGCCCGAGTTGCACCCCTATGAATGATAGTACATAATATCAAGGAAGGTCACTATCATCCTTCTCAAAATTGGGACGAGGACCACTACCGTCCTTCTCAAAAACATGATCGGCAAAAGAGCTGAGAACATCATTGCTCGAACCCACCAGGAACTTGCAAGCAGCCATCCTCATGGCCTCTTCTTCCTCAGTCTTCCCTGGTTCAAGAAGGAAGTCCAAGATGTCCTTTGGCGGCTTGGGTACAGACGAACCTTCGCCTACCTCTGTCTGCTTTGGCTGGGCCAGTTCGACTGGACGTTCTTCAGTAATCGCTTCAACCTTCGGGGCGATTTCAGCCTTCTTGGATGCATCTCCAGACGACATATTTATGTTGAAAAGTGAAAGTGATCATTCAGTCTGATTTTCTGTTCTATTTATAGACAGAGATTCGTATGACAATGAAGCGACACATTTATCCGACGGTTCACCCGTTCATCACATTCATCCGACGGTTCGCCCGTTCACTACATTCATCTGACGGTTCGCCCGTTTACTCCATTTATCCGACGGTTCATCCGTTCATCACATTCATCTGACGGTTCGTCCGTTCATCATATTCATCTGACGGTTCACCCGTTCATCATATTCATCTGACGGTTCGCCCGTTCACTCCATTTATCCGACGGTTCACCCGTTCATCACATTTATTCGACGATTCACCCGTTCATCACATTCATCTGACGGTTCGCCCGTTCATCATATTCATCTGACAGTTCGCCCGTTCATCATATTCATCTGACAGTTCGCCCGTTTATTACATTCATTTGACGGTTCGCCCGTTTATTACATTCATTTGACGGTTCGCCCGTTCATTTCATCTATCATACGGTTCATCCGTTCATTTCATTCATTTGATGGTCCATCCATTCATCCTGACGATTCATTTCGTTCACATATTTTGATGAATCATCTATTTCGTTCATATCAGCAACTTGTCATCTTTGATTAAGTTGTCTACTGACATAATGATATTCAATAAATTATATTCTGCCATATCCATATTACCTCTGAGCAGATATAATTGAATATAATTATTTTCTAAAATCAAGAAATATATCATGTCTTGCACCTCTGAATATATTTTCTGTCGCTATTATTTATATCTGAATAAGATATACAATAAATAATAGAGCCACAAAGAAACTGTCTTTTTATTGATCAAAATTAAAAGACATTACAAAATTACATGTCACAAAAATTGAAGATACAAAAAGTCTTTCTTATTCTGCTGGCGGGGTCATCAAGCTAGTCATCTGCTGCTTTAAAGATTGCAGTCGCTCCTCACGAGAGTCTATCACTCGCCTCCTAGCTTCCTCCATTCCAGACTTATCGTCGAAAGGCAGCATGGTTACTAGTCTGCGAGAGATTTCAGCCTGATGAGTTGTGACATACTCATCTCTTTCCTGGGTCAGAGCGTCCAGTTGTTGAACTGCAGCCTGATGTTTTGTGACCTCATCTTCCAGAGCAAGCTGAACAAGTCTCAACTCTTCTTGAAGACGGGCAGATTCTGTTTGTAGCTCAACAACTTTCCTCTCCCTCTCCTTAGCAACAGATGCTATTGCTTCCACTTGGGAATTGTACTCAGCAGACTTAGTAGAGAAAGTGTCCAAGAGAAGTTGGAGATCAACCTTCGCAACTGCAACCTCTTGTGACATCCTCTCAAACTCGGCCTGTACCAAAGGCTCCACCTCCCCCCGATTCAGATCTTTGTAGATCCTCACCTACTCCTCTAGCTCATCCAGGATGTGCTCAAGGTAAGCAGCTTGCGCTTCATCACCTTGATTCCGGATGGCAGCTATCAGATAAGAGGTTGGACCTCTAACAGTTATGAAACCAATGTCTTCTCTCCCCATTATCCTCTCTACTAAGGGTCCTAGGGAATTGAAGAAAAGGTTGGTAAAAGAACCGATGATGAATCTGTTAGTGGCAACAGCACCAGGAGTAGCAGCTACTCCCATAGATGACGAAGCAGCAGCAGGTGCTAGTACAGATGGACGTCCAGTTTCTTGTATATGGGTGGAGGTCTCTCTAGATAATGGTGCCATGGTAGAGCTAGTAGCCCCTCCCAAGTGTTCCTCTGCAAAATTTAACAAACACAATCAGTTGACTGTCATTAGCAACTATCAAGAAGGATCAAAAGTGAGGGCAATCTTACCATTGCTAGGTCCAGGGACAAGTCTGTCATCTGTTGGCACAGGTTCCAACCTAGCAGAAGTAGCCTCAGACATTACTGCCTGGCTACTACCTGCCTCAGAGCCACCCGAAAAATGTCGGCTACCACTAGCTATCGCCGTTATTGGCACTATATCAGTGCATGTGGAAGGAACTGGGAAAGATTCAAGTTCTGCATGGATAAAAATATAGATGTCAGCTATTTAATCTATGAAAAGAAGGTTGATAATATCATTTAATACCTTTGGGATCAGCAGTAATAGTTTCCTCAGGTGCTACTTCTTCACCAGCATTCTTTTCTGGAGACACATGCACCTCAACATCCTCTTCAGGATTCAGCGTGTCATCAACAGCTTCCGAGGATACATGGACATTAGCGTCCTCTTCTGGATTTAAAGTATCATCAACAGCTTCTGTTGATGTATCTTCATTACTCACACTGCCTTCTGATGCTTCTTCTCTATCAGTTGCAGCGGCCGGATCAACATCATCCTGGAGGCCGACGTCACAATCGTTCAGAGCATCGATCATTAATCGATCCTCTTCATCACGAAGGGTTCTTGGTGTAGCCGGAAGCTGGGTAGTCTCCACTGCAAATGTAGGAGATCGTACCACTTCATCTTCTTTCTCTACGGCTTCCTCCATGGTTTCTACAGCCTCATCCCTTCTCTCTGGGCTGAAAGCTTCAGGTTCAGGGGCGGGTGTAGGAGATGGCATTGTAACTCCAGCAATAGCACTAGCCACGACCGATAATATAGGTCGAGGAGTGACTACCTTCTTTCTCCGGAAGACTATTTTCTTTCTATGTAGAGGTCTCTCTGGACTCTCTACATCTATAACATTATCTTGTCTTTGGATAGAGGTCGGGGTCGCCGCCTCTTCTCTTTGAGCTGATTCGGCCTGCTGCCGAGATTGTGATCGGGTCGTGACCCTTTCTGAAGGTTCCAAGACAAGCCTCTTCTTCGCAACTAGAGAAGAAGATTCATCTATCCTCCTCTTCCCCTCCTTGGCTGGAGATTTGACAACTTTCAAAGAGATTCGCAATGGTTCGTTGACTTTTTCCGGGAAGTTGGCTTCCCTTGAAGCTTCCAATGGTGCATCGGCCGGTTCACGCTCTTCCTCGTTGCCAGGAGCCAATCCAACAGTTGTTTCTTTTTTCAATCTGGTCGCTGTCACGAAGCTATCGGCGAGACTAAAGTTCTCGGCAAAGGTATTTGCCGATGTGTAGAAGATTGAATATGTGTACAGCATTCGCGGGCCATGGTCGCTCTTTGTCGGCATCGAGAACATTGTTCTGGTATCTCGAACATTATAATAAGCCCATGCCCGGGCTCCATCAATCAGATAGCCTTTTTCTTGTAGGCACGTGATTGCGTTGCCTACATAAAATTGGTAGTAGCCGAATTGACGGATAAAACGGCTGGAAAGATATGGTTCCAAGTAACATTCATCTTCAAATCTATAAGCCAGGTGTGACGGCCTAATTGCCCTCAGCCAATCAAATGATGCACGACCCAAAGGCTGCCTCCCAAGATCAACCAGATTTGTAGACATATGTTCATAGCCAGTTGGAGGGGGAACACAGTAGAAATTCTACCCCTTCCCGAGATTCAGAGCACGTCTGCAATCTCTTAGACTGGTGTATATCCATTTACTCCTGGAGAATCTCCGCAAGAAGCTTCCGCTGACCTCCCCCATATCGGGGTTCATCAATGAAGGATAGTGCAGAAGCAACCATTCGAACAAATTAGTATAGGGAAGCTCCAGCCGAGGGAAGTTTCCTTTCTCGCCTTTTCCTTTGAGCATTGAATCTACAAACCGGCGGAGACCAGCGTTCACTCGGCAGGTCATTGTCGACAAAAGATCCATCCGATAGCCAAAGACTAAACGGACAGCAGCAAAGAGCACGCCGCGATGGAAGCGATCTACGGCGCTCGCTCCAGGGACGACGAATCGTCGGAGCCAGTAGGTGAGGAAACCCGCCAGCTGGGCTTCCTTTGACATGGGCCTATAGCCCATTCTCATGAAACTTTCAATAATATCTCCTGTCTTGAAAGGAGGATATTGAAGTTCATCATCAACCTTGATGTCCATCTCCTTGTTTTCTTCCATTAATCCTATCACCTCACTATGGCTGAGTGGTCTGAAGAAGTTAGGGTTGCACGTATCGTGCTCCTTAGTCTTCTTCTCCATGATGTGGTTAAGGAAGAGATAGGGCAACCACTTTGATGAGTAGCAAGTGCCAGAGGAACCACTCTTGTAATATATGGAACAGATCTTATAGTGGCACAGCAGTTCTTCAAAAACGGCCACCATATCAGTATTCTTCCGACGAAGATGGTCCAACTCGTCATTGGTTGGAACAAATTCTTCATAGGGGAATTCCCCCATTGGCAAGCTCGAGATATACTTCATCTCATGAAGAGCTAGTCCAATCTCTCCACAGGGCATCATGAAAGTCCCTGTCCTAAAGTTGTACCTCTCCGCCAATGCGAGAAACAGATGAGGGTTGGGGTGAAATCCGTATACGGTAGAGTATACCGCCTGGTATAGCTCAATCTCCTTGAGCTTCTCTTCGAACTGAGCCAATATCCAATTGGCTATGCAGTTCCATCTTTTGTTATCTGGGTTCACCAGACCTGTCAATCGGATGTCCTGATCCGGATATCTTCCCTCAACCTTCGTAAATTCATTCGCAAAGATCGGTGTTCTAACTGGCAGCAGCAGGGAGGAGTTCTCCGGTGGAATGCAGCCGGGCTTCAACCTCTGAGCAAGGAGCTGTGACGCTCAGAGGAGCTATAGAACATATCCTTGTTATTCGGTCCTTTCTTCACACAAATATTTCCTGTTCTGGCTTGTTGGAGAGGATTAATATCCCAGTCCATCCTCCTGGGATAACTCGTATGAGCATAGCGAGATAGGGGGAGGCACCTGTAAATGTCTGGTAACAATATCCTTTTCTCGCCTCTCTGAAAGATTCTTTGTTCAACTCGAGGCCTTGGCTGAGAACTCTTATCAAGAGCCTCACCAAATAGAAACAGAGGCTTCTTATGAGTAACGGCATTAGCAGTTTGTAAAGGCTGCCCTTTCATCAGACTTAGCAATGTCTCATTATCCTGTGCTGTTAGAATGGCCTGTCGAGAAGATGGCAGGGCATACTGAGGAAATATCACATGGGACAGATCCTCCTTAAATTCGGGTTCAGCCAGAGTCCCTGTAAAGACTTCATAATTCGGGTCTTCTCTGAGGTTGACTGCATCAAACAAAGAGACAGAATTCAGTACATGTAAAATCAAAGATTCTGTTCAAAAGATTAGCAAATTGCACAAGTATCAGATTGCGCTATGTGCATGGCATCAGATTGCGCTAATGTAGTCTACATGCGCAAAATATCCAGTTGTGCCAATACATCTACTTGCGTAAGTCATCAGATTGTGCTGAGCAACTTGCGTAAAGCATCAGTTTGCGCTGGACAGACTTGCGCAAATCAGCAGATTGTGCTGAACATTTGCCAGCGCTTTCCACCGATTGTGCAAGAAAATAGTTTTCATAAAAATAAAAACTATTGTGTTCATGCAACCAGAACCCTAAACAGGGCGGCACAATTCCATCAAATCTCTAAAAAGAGATTCGATAATGTCAAAGAACCCTAAAAAGGGTGTTTTTGATCGAGTCCATCGACTACCTTGCAGCACAGGGTGACCGACTTCATGACGAGAAATCCGAGGCATAGCCCGAGTCGAAGACTCAGCGGGGGCTTTGCCCTTCTCGGTGGCTGAACGTTTGGCGGCCATTGATGTCGACGGAGGAGAAGAAGAAGAGTCGAAGATGGCACAGGAGCTTTTTCTCTTTCGAACAAGTGAAAACAAGTAAAGAATGACAGAAAGAAGAATGAGAACTATTTATAGTTTTTCAAAAGTAACAGTCAACTCAGATTGTGCTGAGAAATTAGGAGCTGATTGCTCCAAACACGCAGTCAAGGCATCACTTGCGCAACTTGATTTTAAAGTCGAAATTCAAAGTATTTCGAAACTTTGAATATTTTCAAATTTTAAAAACTTTGAAGGGGGTCTTGTAGGTCCTAAAAGTCAAGTTGCACCCATCAAAGAAGTCATAAAAATCAAATTATCCATCCTTCAAGTGAACTGCGCAGGAAACAGATTGCGCAATAACTCAACTGCGCAAGCTGAATTGCGCACACATCCAAGCACGCAAGCTGACGTGGCCGTGTCATCATTATCTGACAGAAAATCAGATCTTCTGACAGTTGACAGCCCAAAGAACGAGGAAACTGTTCATTTATCATGCAGCACAGTGCTCGAGGACAGCTGTACATGCAACACAAGCTACCAGCCCAATCGAAGTGCAATCTGCCAGACTTTCTGCAGCGCAATTCAATCTCAGCGCAGTCTGAAGCCAGCACAATTCAAGTGGCGTACTCCATCAAGACAACTGACAATTTACACGTGGCCTATATGCCATCAATTTCTCACCACGTGGCAACCGTCTGTATACGACCAAGCGTATTTCAATCAAACAATGCCACGCGTCTCATACAGTTGGTCCACGATCGAGTAACTGCCTGCGCAGTTCGCTGCTTGCACAATCCAATGTCTGTGCAATCCATCCTGCGTAATTCAGAATAACTAAAAATTAGTTATTTCCAGAACTCTATAAATAGAGTTTCAATTCTTCATTATCAAGCCCAGATCAGATCAGAGATCATTCAAGTCATCACCAGAGATCAGGAGTTCTTGCCAAAGTGCTGTTGCATTCTTCAGAGGCTACCGTCTTCAAAGTTCACATCGTCCAAGGGATAAAGCGATCGTCTTCAGATTGGATTCCTATAGTTGTACTTTTCCAGAATTTTATTGTAATCTTCTTACAAAGTTTGTGAAATAAAGAACAACTTTTGTTTTTGCAAACATTGATGACTTTGATTATCAGCATATAAAGTCATTCTTTCAATAAATTTGACAGCCATGTACTCCAAAAAGAAATCTTCATTATTATGAGAAAGTACAGAATAATTAATATTTATATCATTAACATATTGACTACTACGCTTTGGATTAATCATTAACGGACAAGCATCCGTTTTCGACGTAGACTTTCCAAGGTTGATGACCAATGGTTCTGGATCAGTTGGACGAGAAGTACGTCCTTTAACCTTGATCATGAGAGGTTGAACTTGGCTCTTGACTGGAATTTTCACAGATTCCTCAGACGAAGCTTGAATTCTTCCTTTAACCTTAATCACCAAAGGTTTATCATTAACAGGTTGGGGTTGAATTCGGCCTTTGACTTTAATCTTTAAAGGTTGATCTTCCGAAGGCGATTGATCCTCTGAGGGCGATTGATCTTCTGGAGGCGATCGATCTTTGGCCATATCTGATATCTCCTTCACATGCTCTTGTGTATAGAGTATCGAATCAGAGAAGTAGGCTTCAACACCTTTAAAAGGATTGAGATATGCAAATTTAGTCTTCCAGTTCCCTGAGAATCCACATATTTGAAGCACTAATATAGAGTTGAAGGAACAATGTTGTGCTCATGTATCTATGGTCTTCCAAGAAGGATATTATAAGATACGTCTGAGTTGATGACATAGAAAGTAGCCATGGTTCGAAGATCACCAATTTGAATCTTCAGATGAATTTTTCTCAATGGTTTACTCTTTCCAGAGTTGAAACCAACAATTGTTGTACTAGTATAGGTCAACTCACTAGTAGGAATCCTCAATGGTCTTAGCATACTTTGTAGAATAATGCTGATGAAAGACCCAGAATCGATTTAAATCCTGTCAATTTCAGTAGAGTCAATATAACCTGTGTAATACAGAGGCCTGGCGTGTCTATTATGCTTCAACAGCATATCTTCTTGTGTGAAAGTAATATTAGGAATTGATTCCATCATACTATGACATTGGGGACACGAGACCGGTATATTGTCAGGACTTTTGAGTTGAGCTAACCATGAATCTGCTTGTAGCAAAGCTTCGTTCAAAGTTTCTCGACTTTCTCTAGAAAGACGAAGCAACTCAAAGATAGAAAGTCTAGCCGGAGTATTAGCTAATTAGGCTAGAATATCGAACTTGTAGGGTTTCATCACCACCCCTTGATTTGAAGCAGACTTCAGCGGGACGTCAAAGCGTACTGCTTTCTGTTTTTCTTTCTCAACCACTGATAATTTAGAAGGTCTTGCCTCAACGGGAATTACCTCAACGGGAATAGAAGATGGCTGAGTTGGTAGTGTTTCAGCAACGTCTTCCGCTTCTTTGGAAGTTCCTTCATAATCTTTGTGGTACTCTTTGCCAGATCTCGTACCAGCAAAAGTCTCTTCTTCAGACTCAGGAGAATGAAGTACCATATTACAGGATTTAGTCTTCTTTTCCTTAGTCTTCTTCTTGTGAGGATTTTTATGAGGGACCTCAAATCCTAATCCGACAGTAGATTTTTGACCTTGAATTTATAAAGGAACTCGCATTCCTTTATCATAGTTCAAGCCTTCCGCTTTTTGAAAGTCATAGCCCATCTTTTTTATTAGATGGACTGATTGTTGACTGCATATGTGGGTGGGTAGTAGACTTTCAACCGATGGTCCAATAGAAGAAGAAGGAACAGAGACCTCTGTAGTCATAAGAGTTGGGACTTTCGGGATAGGAGGTAGAATCCCTATAGGAGCTTTCTCATGGGCAGCAAAAACTTGTTGTGCCCTGTATAAAGGGACACTATTTATTGCTAACCATTGTCGATGAGTAAGTTTGAGTTTGGTAGGAGGAGCCAAACTTGGAGGGCATATATTCAAATTCCTTAGTCTATCCTCCAAAGGAATGTCGTCCTATAGATGATCCAAGTCATCATGATCTGGGCTAACAACATGAGAAATCATATTACAGGTTTTGACTTTTCGACCTTTCTTGGATTTTGAAATTTTACTTTCATCCTCCATTTCAGGTACTAAGTCAGGGTGTACCCACATGATTTCACCATTTTTTAATGTGAGAGGCAATAGTCTTTCACTTTGCTCTCTAGCTGGCGGGAGATTCACAATCTTCATTGTCGCCTTTGGAATTGGGACAATCCCATCTGGAACTTGCTGTGGAGGAAAACCTCCAAATTGAAGAGAAATCATATTAGTTGTGACTGTATGCTCATCATTGGTTAAAGCGATGGCATTAGCATTTATCAACTCTTGGATCTTCTTCTTCAAGACATAGCAAGCCTTGGTAGGATGATTTATGTATCTATGATAGATATAATACTTGGGATTATCAGTCAGATTCACCTTATTAGGTCATTTTGGCTCTAGAATCTGGAGTTTGCCACTCTTCACAAGACATTAGAATATTCCTGGAATATCACTGTCATCGAAAGAGTACTCTTCTTTCGGTTTGGAAGACTCCGAATTACTTGGCATCGTTTTGTGTTTTGAAAGGTTCAGCACTGTAACTCCCATATACTAATTTTGAGAACTTTCATGAATTTCTATTTTTGAGAATAAGATTGGTTGCATATAGAAATTTCAATTTATTATAATGACTAATTAATCATGTTTTTATTAATCCTGTTTTAGTAGATTTTTATTACTATTGTGTTGATTTTTATATTGACTCTATTTACTAATTTAAAACAGTTTACTAAATATTGGTTTCTTAATAATGCTATTTGTCTTGAAAATAATTATTATTTTCGGAATTATATATTAAGTGTTAAGAAAACTGATTTTTATTAATTAGTTAATTATAAACTAATTCCTTAATTGGATGAGAGTAATTAAAATAGTTTGAATTTAATTTGCTAATCCTGTTTTTGAAAATCTGTCAGGAGTTGAAAATCTGTCTGTAAATTGTTGATGGATCATTTTATTTGAATTTAAAAACCTGTTTTGAAATCTATGGAGGGAATCTTGATTTTCGAAATTCCATTTTAAAAATATTGATTTTGGAAATTCTGTTGTAGAATGTTTTGAATTTTGAAAAGTTGTTACATCTATTCCTAATTCCTGCCCCCAGATCTAATTTTATTTACTGCTACTGCCATTACACAATACCCCCAGATCTACACTAATTCATAGTTCTGCCACTCCCCACTGGACCACACACGCACAGTAATTAATTATAAATACACAGCACGTTTCCCAATACACTGACACATCACAGTACATTTCTTTTCCTCTCACTGACACGTCATCAATTTCTCTCTCATCTTTCTCTCTCTCTCCTCGCTGGAGGCCGACCCGCCGGAGCGCCGCCGTCGTCACCAGAGTTCGCCGACCGTCGCCTCGAGGACTGTGCCGCCATCGTTGTCACCGCCTCGACTGTAGTGAGCCACCTCGCAGACCCCGCCACCGCCAGAGCCTTGGAGACAGCGCACCGCCACTGGCGAGCCACCGCCCTCGCAAACCGCGCCACCGTTCGATTCTCGTGCTCTCTTCTCGAAGCACGAGAAGTCGCCTCGTGGTCCACGCCGACCCTTCCAGAGAGCCGCCGTCCCTTCGGGTTTCGGAGTGCCGCCCTTCAGTTCCCGAGGAGTCTCGCTCGCCGTCGTCACCGAGCCAGCGCCGACTGGATCTTCGCCAGAGCCGCCGTCCTCAGCCACTTGGGGCCAAGTCGACGCCTAGCCACCAGATCTGCACCGCCTTCCGTGGATCGACGACCCCGTCAGGCTGGTGAGCACGTTCATCACTTTTTCGAACCCCCTTTCTCTTCCTGTTGTAGAAATTAGGGTTTATTTGGGATCTAGGGTTTCTGACCTAGACATGGGAAGCTAGGGTTTCGGTGAACCACGGTAGAGTCTGGGGAAGAAGACCTAGACTTAGGGTTTTCCTAGCCATGAACTGAGGAAGACGGAGAAGAGTGTTAGGGTTAGGGTTTCGACCTAGGGTTTTCCTAGCCAGAGGGAAGAAGAAGTCGGGCTAGGAAAAAGATGGGTGAAGAAGAAGAAGACAAGGTAGAAGCTGGTTGCTCGCCGGAGTAGGAGTTGGCTAGGGTTCAGACGAGAAGATGGATTTAGGGTTCGAGCTAGGGTTTCCTAAACTAGAGGAAGAAGACCAGAGGAAGAAGAAGAAGTGTTCGAGCTAGGGTTTGCTCGGAGTAGCCGGAGGAGGCGAGTTCTTCTCGCCGGAGCAGCGGAGAAGACGAGACGCTCGCCGGCGCTCTCTCGAGTCTTCGGAAGGTTCTGGGTTGTGTGTAACTGAGCTGAGGAGAGAGAAGGAAATAGGATTTTTATGTTGAGCTAGTGGGCCGGGTTTTCAGGCCAACGGGTCATTGGGCTTGGGCTGATCTGTTTTAAAGTT
Source organism: Iris pallida (assembly GCA_029216955.1). Classification (NCBI taxonomy): domain Eukaryota; kingdom Viridiplantae; phylum Streptophyta; class Magnoliopsida; order Asparagales; family Iridaceae; genus Iris; species Iris pallida. The sequence continues at coordinate 1,922,148 of JANAVB010006398.1, read as the reverse complement.
AAGTTTATTTTTTTTAGTTTAACAGAAAGCTGAGAGTCGGGCCAGAGGTTTGGGCTGTTTGGTTGTAGAATTAATTTAAGTTTTAATTATTAGTTATCAGTGAGTGTGGGCTGGGCCTAAGCAGGCCGAGCCAGGGAGTTAGCTGGGTCTCTAAGCCGAAGGTGGGCTGTAGTTTAATTGAGAATTAAGTTTTATTTGTTAAGTTGGGCTGGACTGTTGGGTATGGGCCAGGATTTTTGGGCTTTTGATTATTCATAGTTGTTATAATTTTAAATATTCTTTAAAAACTTTATATTAATGTTAAATGCCTATAATAAATATTGTTAGCTTAATTTTTACAAGAAATTATTAAGTTTCATTTTTGCTATCATTTTATTATTATATATTATATTTCCAAAAATGATTAATTACTACCTTGTTTATTAGCGTATATAAATATCATATATATATATTTCATTAGTGTTTATGGGAATTAAAACTATAATATTTTCTAAATATTATTAGTAATTTTAGTTTAATGATTAGTTAAATATTGATAAATTAATATTTTCCTATAAAAGTATTATTGTGACTAAATTTATAAAACCTATATATTTTCTAAAAAATGGTTAGCTAGTTCTTGTCTAAGAATAGTTGTTTTATCTAAGTTAGTTATCTAGTTAACTAATGTTATTTCAAAACCCTAATAAACTTGTACAAAATATAACAGGTGAATCATTGACAACCATGCAGTACTACTCTCGTGCAACCAAACCGAGGCAAGTACACTGACTTGACTTGTACCTTGTTTTCTGTCTTACCTTCATGTGCCATGTTCTCATATCGGACACGAATTACACACGATTGTCTTGTTCCATTGTTCATTGCTTGTGCGTCATTGTTCATTGCGGGGATTGGGGGAAATATTAGCTTTTGTGTGACCACACCCAATATAGTATTGAAGATAGCCTAATCGTACACATCACGTACGATGAAGCCGTACCATGTAGAATTGACTCATTGATTGATTGATTGATTGTTCCTAAGCCGGTCACACATTAGTTTTAATATTTCAAAATTGTCACAATTGCATCATTGATTGTCGTGATTGATTGCCTTGTACATTGATAGCCGTGTTCATTGTCTAGCATCTTGATTGTCAACCATTGCCTGCAGTTTACATTTCATTTCTGGTACCACAGTTCAGTTTCATTTCATGTTCTAGTTTCTGGTATTCTAGTTTCACCTTGTACTCTGGATCACAGATTACATTGTATATTGTCTAGTCAGGGTTGTACTTTGCTCTTTTCCTGATAGGATCGTTGCAGGTGAGTGGGAGATTGCATGGAGCTGGTGATTGCTTGGATATTGCAGTTTTATTTTAGTTTATTTTTTTTGGAGTTTGTATCTTAGAGATTTATTTGTTGTATATTATTTCATTGGACCGGATTTGTCTCCGGCAGAGTTTGTATTTTAAAACACTTGATGGATATTGGTGATTTCTGGAAACGTTATAAAAGCTGTGATTTGGTTTACATTACATTGTGACTTGGAGTTTTCCTTAGTATTGTACAGCTTACTTCGTCGTGTCCAACAACGAAGGCTGGGCGTGTCCGACTCGTATCCGATTATTCGGGAGCGGGTCATGACATGTTTTTAGTGGTGGCCCATGCAGGTCTATCCTAATGACACTTAGGTAAATAAGTGTTATCGGGGGACCAGCGAAAGCTAAGGAAAACTCATCACAGCATAGGAACCGCGGGAAAATGGTTTATGGTTTATAAAAATGGTTTATGAAAATGGTTTACTGTTTATGAAAATGGTTTATGGTTTTTGAAAAAGGTTTATGATTAATAGTTTATGGTTTATGGTTATTGATGTTTAAAATTTTTGAAAATTTGATTTACTTATGATTTTTAGGATAGTTTGTGATTTTATAGGATATAGCAATCAACAGTTTATTTCTTTTGCAGGACGGTCGCCACGACGAACGCTGGGACCAGTGAGCAGTCTGCACCTAATGCACAGGAGCAGCTTGCACCGCCTCCGCCTCAGCCGATTCCACCGACGATGATGTTCGATGGCACGCAAGTGATGGCTATGTTCCAACAATTCATGGAGGCCCAGAATCAACAGGCTACACAGTTCAGAGAGACTCAGAGTCAGCAGGCCGCACAGTTCAGAGAGACCGTCATCGACGCACTCAGGACCAGAGAGCCAGCTCCGCCAGCACCGCCAGCACCGCCGGCACTAGCAGCGCCGAAGCCAGAAACTGCCAAGGAATATCAGTTCCTCAGCCCGATAGATTTCTAGGACGATGAAGGAATAGTCTACGCAGACGAATGGCTGGAGAATGCTGAACGATTATTGAAGATGGCGAGGATTCCGGATGATTTGAAGGTCGAAGTTGCGAGCATGCGACTATTCGACATCGCCAGGGCCTGGTACCGGGAGGAGCCCCAGTTAGCAGAGCCCGGAGTTTCCTGGAAGGACTTCAAGCTGCTGTTCCAGGAAAAGTTCTTCCCGGATGTGGAACGGGATGAGCTTAGGATGCAATTTGAAGCATTGAAGCAAGGGAATATGTCAGTGGCCCAGTATACATCCGAGTTCACCCGACTCAGCAGGTTCGCAGAGAACCTAGTCAGCTCGCCAAAGGACAGGGCTTGGATGTTCAAGAAAGGTCTCACCAGGGAGCTACGTCATGCAGTAGCTATTAGTCAGGCCACTACATATGCGAGCATTCTTAAAGTTGCTCAGGGAGTGGAGAAGGAGATGGACCCAAAGCTCAAGCGGGACAGAGATATTGGCGCCAGCAGTTCCCAGGGTCCACCGAAGCGGGCCGACACTCAGCAGAGGCCACCTCAGCATCAACATCATCTTCGAGCACCGACATCACCGAGGCAGCAGAGACGAATCCAGACCCCGGTGTACCTTTCTTGCGCATACTGCAAGAGACCGGGACATCGTGGCGAAGAATGCCACAAGAAGTTAGGGCAATGCTTGATTTGTGGATCTGCCAATCATCAAGTGAGGGATTGTCCTGCAGCTTTCACTCATCAGGAGCCAGCACCAGAGCAGCAGGAGGACCCAGTTTATGAGGATCAGCAGTAGCTGCAGGAGCGCAGTCAGATGGACGTTATTTTCTTACTTGCTTGTAGTAGCTGTATTTCTTTTATATTTGCCTATTTTGAGGCTTGTCTCTGAATTTTCTTGTATTTACTATTGTCTAGTGACTACTTGTTGGTCCTTATTATTTTATTACATAAATAAATCATTTAGTTTTCTGGTTACCTTTAATAAATTTTGTTTGATTTTGTACATTGCAAAACCCTTGAAATTTCGAGGACGAACTTTTTGTAAGGGGGTAGATTTGTAACTCCCATAAACTAATTTTGAGAACTTTCATGAATTTCTATTTTTGAGAATAAGATTGGTTGCATATAGAAATTTTAATTTATTATAATGACTAATTAATCCTGTTTTTATTAATCCTGTTTTAGTAGATTTTTATTACTATTGTGTTGATTTTTATATTGACTCTATTTACTAATTTAAAACAGTTTACTAAATATTGGTTTCTTAATAATGCTATTTGTCTTGAAAATAATTATTATTTTCGGAATTATATATTAAGTGTTAAGAAAACTGATTTTTATTAATTAGTTAATTATAAACTAATTCCTTAATTGGATGAGAGTAATTAAAATAGTTTGAATTTAATTTGCTAATCCTGTTTTTGAAAATCTGTTAGGAGTTGAAAATATGTCTGTAAATTGTTGATGGATCATTTCATTTGAATTTAAAAACCTGTTTTGAAATCTATGGAGGGAATCTTGATTTTCGAAATTCCATTTTAAAAATATTGATTTTGGAAATTCTGTTGTAGAATGTTTTGAATTTTGAAAGCTGTTACATCTATTCCTAATTCCTGCCCTCAGATCTAATTTTATTTACTGCTACTGCCATTACACAATACCCCCAGATCTACACTAATTCACAGTTCTGCCACTCCCCACTGGATCACACACGCACAGTAATTAATTATAAATACACAGCACGTTTCCCAATACACTGACACACCACAGTACATTTCTTTTCCTCTCACTGACACGTCATCAATTTCTCTCTCATCTTTCTCTCTCTCTCCTCGCTGGAGGCCGACCCGCCGGAGCGCCGCCGTCGTCACCAGAGTTCGCCGACCGTCGCCTCGAGGACTGTGCCGCCATCGTTGTCACCGCCTCGACTGCAGTGAGCCACCTCGCAGACCCCGCTACCGCCAGAGCCTTGGAGACAGCGTACCGCCACTGGCGAGCCACCGCCCTCGCAGACCGCGCCACCATTCGATTCTCGTGCTCTCTTCTCGAAGCATGAGAAGTCGCCTCGTGGTCCACGCCGACCCTTCCAGAGAGCCGTCGTCCCTTCGGGTTTCGGAGTGCCGCCCTTCAGTTCTCGAGGAGTCTCGCTCGCCGTCGTCACCGAGCCAGCGCCGACTGGATCTTCGCCAGAGCCGCCGTCCTCAGCCACTTGGGGCCAAGTCGACGCCTAGCCACCAGATCTGCACCGCCTTCCGTGGATCGACGACCCCGTCAGGCTGGTGAGCACGTTCATCACTTTCTCGAACCCCCTTTCTCTTCCTGTTGTAGAAATTAGGGTTTATTTGGGATCTAGGGTTTCTGACCTAGACATGGGAAGCTGGGGTTTCGGTGAACCACAGTAGAGTCTGGGGAAGAAGACCTAGACTTAGGGTTTTCCTAGCCATGAACTGAGGAAGACGGAGAAGAGTGTTAGGGTTAGGGTTTCGACCTAGGGTTTTCCTAGCCAGAGGGAAGAAGAAGTCGGGCTGGGAAGAAGATGGTTGAAGAAGAAGAAGACAAGGTAGAAGCTGGTTGCTCGCCGGAGTAGGAGTTGGCTAGGGTTCAGACGAGAAGATGGATTTAGGGTTCGAGCTAGGGTTTCCTAAACTAGAGGAAGAAGACCAGAGGAAGAAGAAGAAGTGTTCGAGCTAGGGTTTGCTCGGAGTAGCCGGAGGAGGTGAGTTCTTCTCGCCGGAGCAGCGGAGAAGACGAGACGCTCGCCGGAGCTCTCTCGAGTCTTCGGAAGGTTCTGGGTTGTGTGTAACTGAGCTGAGGAGAGAGAAGGAAATAGGATTTTTATGTTGAGCTAGTGGGCCGGGTTTTCAGGCCAACGGGTCATTGGGCTTGGGCTGATCCGTTTTAAAGTTAAGTTTATTTTTTTTAGTTTAACAGAAAGCTGAGAGTCGGGCCAGAGGTTTGGGCTGTTTGGTTGTAGAATTAATTTAAGTTTTAATTATTAGTTATCAGTGAGTGTGGGCTGGGCCTAAGCAGGCCGAGCCAGGGAGTTAGCTGGGTCTCTAAGCCGAAGGTGGGCTGTAGTTTAATTGAGAATTAAGTTTTATTTGTTAAGTTGGGCTGGACTGTTGGGTATGGGCCAGGATTTTTGGGCTTTTGATTATTCATAGTTGTTATAATTTTAAATATTCTTTAAAAACTTTATATTAATGTTAAATGCCTATAATAAATATTGTTAGCATAATTTTTACAAGAAATTATTAAGTTTCATTTTTGCTATCATTTTATTATTATATATTATATTTCTAAAAATGATTAATTACTACCTTGTTTATTAGCATATATAAATATCATATATATATATTTTATTAGTGTTTATGGGAATTAAAACTATAATATTTTCTAAATATTATTAGTAATTTTAGTTTAATGATTAGTTAAATATTGATAAATTAATATTTTCCTATAAAAGTATTATTGTGACTAAATTTATAAAACCTATATATTTTCTAAAAAATGGTTAGCTAGTTCTTGTCTAAGAATAGTTGTTTTATCTAAGTTAGTTATCTAGTTAACTAATGTTATTTCAAAACCCTAATAAACTTGTACAAAATATAACAGGTGAATCATTGACAACCATGCAGTACTACTCTCGTGCAACCAAACCGAGGCAAGTACACTGACTTGACTTGTACCTTGTTTTCTGTCTTACCTTCATGTGCCATGTTCTCATATCGGACACGAATTACACACGATTGTCTTGTTCCATTATTCATTGCTTGTGCGTCATTGTTCATTGCGGGAATTGGGGGAAATATTAGCTTTTGTGTGACCACACCCAATATAGTATTGAAGATAGCCTAATCGTACACATCACGTACGATGAAGCCGTACCATGTAGAATTGACTCATTGATTGATTGATTGATTGTTCCTAAGCCGGTCACACATTAGTTTTAATATTTCAAAATTGTCACAATTGCATCATTGATTGTCGTGATTGATTGCCTTGTACATTGATAGCCGTGTTCATTGTCTAGCATCTTGATTGTCATCCATTGCCTGCAGTTTACATTTCATTTCTGGTACCACAGTTCAGTTTCATTTCATGTTCTAGTTTCTGGTATTCTAGTTTCACCTTGTACTCTGGATCACAGATTACATTGTATATTGTCTAGTCAGGGTTGTACTTTGCTCTTTTCCTGATATGATCGTTGCAGGTGAGTGGGAGATTGCATGGAGCTGGTGATTGCTTGGATATTGCAGTTTTATTTTAGTTTATTTTTTTTGGAGTTTGTATCTTAGAGATTCATTTGTTGTATATTATTTCATTGGACCGGATTTGTCTCCGGCAGAGTTTGTATTTTAAAACACTTGATGGATATTGGTGATTTCTGGGAACGTTATAAAAGCTGTGATTTGGTTTACATTACATTATGACTTGGAGTTTTCCTTAGTATTGTACAGCTTACTTCGTCGTGTCCAACAACGAAGGCTGGGCGTGTCCGACTCGTATCCGATTATTCGGGAGAGGGTCGTGACAAGCACTAGGGTTTCCTTTCCTTTTCGATTGCGATTGCCGAAATTGTTACCTGAAGAGGTTTTCTTCCCTTTATTTTCTGAGGCGAAGATCATCCCATGTTCACGAGCTAATCTACCATTGGTCTCGGTTGAAACTGCTGCTATAATAAACGAGGTCCAATCTGTGAATTGAGAGCCCGTAAAAATAGCGATGGTTGGTCGCAGATTTATTTTGCACGTATCAATTAATGCTGAATCTTGTATACCAGGAGGCATTTTCAAAGTAGCCTGTCGGAAACGTTCAATAAACGTCCGAGTATCCTCTTTCTCTTTCTGTTTAATCTCTATTAAGGAGGACATATTCATGTCCATTTCTCCTTCATAGAAACGAAAGAGAAATATTGCTTTGAATTCGTCGAAAGATGATATGCAATTATTGGATAGACTGCGATACCAGTCGTATGCAGTACCCGTCAAACACCTAATAAAAAGTCGTGTGAGAAGAGCATCATTCTTCTGCAGATGCACAGTCATAATATCAAAATAATTGATATATTGACTTGGAGATGCCTTTCCGTCAAATAATACCATAGATTGTGGCTTGAATTTTGGAGGAAAGGGTACATCATTCCAGTGAGGAGGATAAGGTTGCATGATCCCTAACCTCTGGAGTTGATCTTTGTGCTTAAGAACCTCAAACTGTGCTTTTAACTCACGCACTGTTTGAATAGCTTCACTAGTTTGGGGAAGCACATTTGATTGAATAGTAGCTGGATGTACCGGAACCCCCACTGGAGGTGATACATCCTCTGGAATAAAAGGATCAGGAGATACAGAGTTTTGATTGACAACAGGCTCCTGATTCAGATTGTTCAAAGGTATATCAACCCTTTGACTATGTTGAGTTGGGGCAGTTACTTGCACTGGTGTTATCACTGTCGGTTGGACTGTTTGCTGAGTTGTCATTATCTGATGCATATTTTACATCATAGCAAGCATGTCCTTTATTGATTGTTCCTCCGCAGAAAGACATTGTTCTGTATTAGAAGTAGACGTCTTCGGTTCATCTCCAATAGCATAGGATTCAGCTTTTCTTGAACATATGGAAGGATTGGTGTAGAGATAGGAATCAACACTATCAGTTTCTGACTCCAAAGACTGAGTACCCCCAGCTTCTGAATATGAAGTTTGCAACGATCTTTAACTTCTTGAACGAGTATGTTGATATACCCTTTCAAAAGTATCAAGGACTCGGTTGAATTGTTGTTGACTTGGAGTCTGGGACGAATTGCATTTTGGACGTCGTCCTCTATTGATATGAGATACCATATTGACTGATGCATAGGACAACTCATGTTCTTGGTCATCAATTTGTTGCTGAGGTACATTGTAACTTAATTGATCAAAAACTGACCATTTTGAAGTAGAATAGCAACATTTGATTATAATATGGTGACACTCACAATGATAATTTTTTTGGGGGAGTATCACATAAGATTTTCTGTTTTTACGCTTTTGTACAAGTAACTCGCGTAAATCAGATGGAGTGGAAGGATTCATCTTCTTTATTATATTTGGGGCAGAGAAACGTTTAGTCCCTTGCGTATAAAGAAGATTACTGGCTTCATTAGCAGAACCAAACTGTATATTTTTACGCGCCTGGAGTTGTGTGCATAAATCTTGAAATTTTGTGCACAAAGAACTCCATCAGCATTACACGTAATCTGAAAATTTGGTACTTTGCGTAAAGCAGTATAAGAAGGTTGTTGGTGAGAAACAGAAGTTTTACCAACAATGGAAGTCTTGTTTCTACGCTGCATGCGTGTAGGCAAATTCACTTTAGATGCAAAAGCATCATTGTGAATTTTATCTACCATGTCACCGATAGGAGATTTACCTTTACGCGTGGAGCACAAAAGAGGAACATCTGCCACGTCAAGGACGAAAGATTTACCCTTACGCGTAGAGCGCAAGACTTGAGTGTCTACCACGTCACAGACGGGAGACTGATTTTTATGCGCAGGGCGTAAGACTTGGGTGTCTACCACGTCACAGACGGGAGACTGATTTTTAAGCCCAGGGCGGAATACTGAGGTAGGAACTGCCTCGTCACAGACACGAGCCCCAACGACAGGAGTGGGAAGAATTCCCTTACCTTCAGAGACAATGGAGAGATCAGAGGATGCCTTGGATTTAGGAATCCAAACTTTTTGCACTTTTTGTGATTTTTGCATGTTGGAGTAGCGAGCACTATACCCCCAGTGTGGAGCATTTCTTCGTAAGCAATCTGGTCGAATTGTACGACTAGAGTCTTCTTGGTCGATCCAATCGACACATTATCGTATTGAGCAATTGCCTTCTCGTCAAAGGAGAAAGTCGTCCCCAACAGAGTCTCCATTTTGTTTCACTTAACAAAATGCCTAAAATTGGCTTTTGAAAGAAAACAAGAAAAAGTACAAAAGTACGAATATATTCTGGAGAGTATTGCTATAGAAGTCTGATCTGAGAGCGATCACTTTGTTTCTTGGACCACACGATGATGATGAAGAGAACTGTTTGAAGAAGATGAACAATCGGAAGAACTAAGTCACTAGAAAGATATCGACACAACGGCACTGATGGCACAGTCGAATGCTTTCCTGCTTTGCTTCACCCTGTTCTTGAGAAAAAGTTGAAGAAATGCTTCTGGGAAATATCACTCTGAAAGTATGAGTTTTCTCAGAATCTCCTTCTCTGTATATCCTTGTCTGTGATGTCTTCTGTTTAAAAATAAGTCTATTTATAGACTAGACCCTCTGTGCGTAAAAAACAACATAATTGGGTCTTTTACACAAGTAACTGCCACCCACGATTGAAGATCAACCTTTACGCGTGATGACACGTGTCCCATATAGAGTTGTGGTCTCTACGCATGGTGACACGTGTCCCATAACTTCAATAATATGGGGAGAGCACGTACACACGTTCCTCGAAAAGTGTGGCATGAAAGCCACGTCAGAAAACCACGTTCTCACATAGCCAGAAAAGATTGGGCGTAAAATAACCCAAAATAGACTTCCTGCGTAAAGTGGCTGAAAAGTAGCCTTGAGCGTATAGCTTGCTCAAATAAACTCTACGCACACAAAAGCCTTGAGCGTAAAAAACTCAAATAACTTTCATGCATAAAGGAAGCGGTCTCTTGAGCGTAAAGTAGCCCATCTGCACACTAAACGACAAGTGTTAGGTTTGGTGCAAAAATTTTGTTGGCTTTTGTGCAATGTTCTGTCAGAAAATAATTCTGTCAGAGCGGTATCACGCGCATTAAATGCGATGTGGACAACCTGTCTCTCGCGTAAAGGCTGAGGATGGCTCTCGCGTAAAGTAGCTCGCGTAGAGTTAGACTCTATTTGATCTCTGCGTAAAGCTTGAATCTGACTCAGTTTGACTTGCGTAAAGCTCTCAACTTCTTTGACTTGGTCTATAAAATTTGTTTATGCTTCTACAGTACTACACTGGATACATATGCAACATCAAGGTGGACCGGATGCATATTGACCCTGGCTCGTCAATAAGCATCATCCAGAAAAGCCTACTCCAACTTCTTGGCATCCCTATGCATCGGCTAGCAGCAACCAACACTGCCATTAGCGGTTTCAACTCGGGGAGAAGCTATCCCCTAGGGAAGATCCGGTTGAAGTGCCAGATTGGTGACCTGAAGACGGAAGTTACCTGCTACGTCATAGATGTATATACCTCCTACAACATCCTCCTGGGACGTCCGTGGATACATGACAATACGATCGTGCCATCCACCCTTCACCAGTGTTTCAAGTATGTCAGTAAGCACGGTTCCGTGAAGACTGAATTTGCCGACATTGATCCCTTCAAAGGGGTTGAAGCTTATTTCTCTTCCGAAGCTTGTCTATATGACGAGTCCAGGAAACATATAACAGACGAGCCGGAAGCCATCACAGGGCCAAAAGAACCCTTGAGAATTCGTCTCCAAGCCCGCAAACCGAGCAGGGCCGCACCCCTCGTTGCAACCTTGCATAAAGAGGTGCTCGGTTCTCCTGCCTTACCTACGCTGTTGGAACCAATGGTCATCCGTCTCCCAAAATCCAGCTAAGAGCCAAAACCTGGCATGGCGCCAATGGTGATCCGGTTGCCAAAGACTAATCAAAGGCAACAAGAAGATCCAAGGCCCTCTGCAACACCGATGGTAATCCGATTACCAAAGTCTACTCCAAGGCGACCAGAAGATACAAAGACCCTTGCTGAACCCATTGTCATCTATCTTTCCAAGACGAGTCAGCAGCCAAGTGTCAATCCAACACTCTCAGGCCGATCAATACCTCAAGCAGAACCCCTGGTGGTCAAGATGCCCAAGATAGCATCCCGACCTCTAAGCTCGCAGGGGATAGCCAAAGAGGATGAGGAACTCGCCAAATACGTGGTCACACAAGCGGATAGCCCCTCTCCTGATGATGTAATCCCGGTGGATAAAATCCCTTATTTCATCAATAAGAGGCTGCCGTTGGACTATTCTGAGTATGATAAGCCTAATCTAACGTATGCCGTACGGGACTGTCTAGACGTGAGCCTGCACACACAGGTGACAACCGTCCGTACCCCGAATCGATTAGCTCCCATAAAAGGCGCTTACTTTCCGATCCCAGACAGAAGAGGATGGGATCATACAATCATCTTTGGCTGAAAAGAAGGCCCTCAATCTTTCGTGCCATAAGAGTTCGACCTCGGATCCGACGCCTGAAGACTACCACTCTACTTGTATAGTCCTCAAGCCAAGTACTTCATGCAAAAGTAGGGGTACGACATGGAGGCTACCCCGGGTCTGAATTTCGGCAGTGGTCGACGACTGCCTCTACAGCCGCCGGCACCGGCAGGAAAGCCTCAGGATCATTATCACAAGTCTAGACGCGGCCTCGGGTATGTTACTCCACCAACAATTCCCGAAAGTTTTGACGAAGAATATGAGTGGCGCTCTCATTCGTCTGAGTCACCCATTTACGACTCCGATAGCAGTATTAGAGATATATTCAGACAGACATTATCTGCCAATATGACATCCGCTGATTTCGAAGAAGAAGACGAAGACCTACTTGAACCACTTGAGTTGGAGCCGTGGGTCCAGCAACTAGATGCACAATGGGTTAAACACTTTGAACTTTGTGATCCTTCCACTGAAGATGAGGTTATGCAAGTTAACCTTGGCGATGAATCCTCTCCAAAGCCAATCTTCGTCAGTAAAAGCCTGACAGACGACGAACGGGAGTCATTGTTACAACTCGTCAGAGAATATATCGACGTATTCGCCTGGAGCTATGAGGACATGCCAGGGCTAAACCCCAAGATTGTACTCCATAAGCTCAATATTTATCCGAACGCAAAACCATTCAAGCAACAGCAGCGACGTTTTCGCCCAGACATCATGAATTCCATCGAGGCGGAAGTGAACAAGCTTATAGCTAGCGGTTTCATCCGTGAAGAGCAGCACCCAGACTGGATAGCCAACGTAGTGCCAGTCATCAAGAAGAACGGAAAGATCCGAATCTGTATCGATTTCCACAATCTGAATGCGGCATGCCCTAAGGATGAATTTTCTCTTCCGATCACCGATATAATGATCGATAATACGTGTGGCTTCGAGCGCATGTCTTTTATGGATGGCTTTTTAAGGTATAATCAGATCAAGATGGCTCCTGATGATGAGAAGCATACATCATTTCGAACGTCGATCGGCGTATATTGTTATACGGTCATGCCCTTTGCCTGAAGAACGCCGGTGCTACCTAGCTATCAACTGGCTATGAGTGTCATCTTCAGAGATCATTTACGCAAGACGGTGGAGTGTTACGTAGACGACATCGCCGTCAAGAGCCGCGCCAAAGGTGATCATTTACATGATTTGAAAACAGTGTTCGACCTCATGCGGGCACACAACCTGAAGATGAATTCCACCAAGTCTTTTCTGGGGGTATCCAGCAGAAATTCTTGGACTTTGTCATTACTTCCCGGGGCATTCACATAGATCCCGACAAAACAAAAGCAATCCTGGAGATGAATCCACCAAAAAATCTCCGTGAACTCCGCGGCCTTCAAGGAAGCCTATATCAGAAGGTTTATATCTAACCTCTCAGGGCAATGCCAACCCTTCACTCAGCTCATGAGAAAAGGTGTCTCTTTTGTATGGAACGAGGAATGTCAGCGTACCTTTGATGATATTAAGGAGTACCTGATGAACCCGCCAGTTCTGGTAGCCCCGGTCGTCGGAAAGCCCTTCCTGCTCTATGTACGGGCAATGGAACACTCCCTCGGTGCTCTGCTAGCACAGAATAGTGACGCGGGCCATGAACAAGCCATTTACTATCTCAGCCGAATGATGGTAGGACCGAAACATAGGTACACTGTCGTGGAGAAGGAGTGCCTTGCCCTAGTGTTCGCCATTCAGAAAATATGACACTATGTGACAGGGCAGACCATCCATGTTGTTTCACGAGTTAATCCCCTCAGGGTTCTCATGACCAAGCCAGGCGTACTTAGTTCTCGTCTAACCACCTGGGCGATACTGTTATCTCCATACGATATGGTCTTTGTTCCGCAGAAGGCTATCAAAGGTCAAGCCCTGGCTGACTTCTTAGCAGCCCATCCAGGCTCAGAAACAGCCACAGTTTATGAAGAAATTCCTGATAAAGTCGTCGCCTCGAATATGACTTCGTACAATGCTATTTGGCGTATGTTCTTCGACGACGTTTAAGAACGGGACCACAAGGTGATATCGTCGCTGGAGTCGGGGTGGTATTGATTTCTCCCTCCGGACTAGTAGTCAATCGGGCGTATTCTCTTACAGAACCCTGTTCGAATAATGTAGCCGAATATAATGCTCTAGTCATTGGACTCCAACTCGCAAAAGAAGTAGGGATCAGATACCTGGAAGCATATGGTGACTCGCAGTTGGTTGTTAACCAGATTCGGGGCTCATACGAGGTTCGCAACGAGGACCTGATTCCCTATTATCAGACGGCAATTGCTATCATCACAACCTTGGAAGGGTTCTTTATAGAGCATGTTCCTAGGCTTCAAAATGTCGAAGCCGATGTCCTGGAAGGTCTCGCCGCTTCCCTGGTACTCCCGAATAACACTCATCATCTAGTCGACATAATAAGCCATGAAGTGGTCTGCCCCAGGAACAATCTTCAACTGAGTATGACTTATTCTGTCCAGATAACCGACGACATACAAGACTAGAGACGTCCGCTCATCGACTTTGTGGTTTATAGAATTCTGCCAGAGAATGTGAAGGAAGCTACCTCAATCAGAAGACGCTTCCTCAGATTCTTCTACGATACAGAGACAAAAATGTTATATCGGCGATCCTACGATGGACTACTACTAAGATACCTGTCAAACGCAGAAGCCAAAGAAGCCCTACGTGAAGCTCATGACTGTACTTGTGGGGCCCACCAACCTGGTCCAAAATTACAAGATCGTCTTCGCCGGATGGGTTATTACTGGCCCATAATGGTCGCAGATGCAGTTGATTACGCAAAGAAGTGCAAGGCTTGCCAGATCCATGTAGATTTCATACACCTGCCATCTGAATTCTTGTACCCAACAGTAGCCTCTTAGCTATTCGAAGCATGGAGAATGGACATCATTGGGCCAATCACCCCGTCGTCGTTAAGAGGGCGTCGGTTCATACTTGCAATCACCGATTACTTCTCCAAATAGGCAGAAGCTGTTCCGTTGGCAGAGGTCAAGACATCGAACGTGATTAGCTTCATAAAACATCACGTCATCTACCATTTCAGACTGCCCCGGAGGATTATCCATGACAATGGTCCGCAGTTCGCAAGCCACGCCTTCTATCGATTTTGTGATAAGAATCGAATTCAGAACATGGCCTCGACAGCATACAACCCCTCTGCCAATGGTCTGGCTGAAGCATTCAACAAAACCATAATCAAGTTCCTCAAAAAGTTTGTGTCTACAAACAAACGTGACTGGAATGAAAAGCTTGGTGAGTGTTTATGGGCGTATCGGACGACAATTCGGACGGCTATAGGAAATACACCATTTTCCTTGGTTTATGGGAGCGAGACAGTCCTTCCATTGGAAACTCAGATCCCCTCACTTCGAGTGGCCCTCACCTACCGGTTAACGGCGAACGATAACTACCGCCGACGGCTACAAGAGTTAGAAAGCATTAGACGAAAAGCGTTTACAAGCTCAACAAAGCATCGATCTCTACCAAGCACGCATCTTCCGGGCTTTCAATAAGAAAGTCAAACATAGAATATTCCAAGTTGGCGATCTTGTCTTGGTCATTCGCCGACCAATGGTCATGACTCACAACACCCCCGGCAAATTCCAGCCCAAGTGGGAGGGTTCGTTCGTCATCGAGACCGTATTCTCCAACGGCGCATATCCTCTCGTAAAACAAAATGGAGACTTGCTCATGATGCCCATCAACGACAAGTTTCTCAAGAAATACTATGTCTAAACGACACCTTCCAACTATCTCTCGGATTGTGAGTTATATACCCTCAGGTATCGCTGAACTTATACTCCGACTTCAAATCTCCCAAATTGTTGAGTTACGTACCCTCGGGTACCACTAAACTTACTCTCTGAATCCTCCGAATAAATCCATATCTCATCCCTTGGCCATATCTATAAACTTTCTGGTCATAGCTTTTGTCTCAAAATCTATTACCCGCACCACCAGTGCGCAGAAGGGTAATAGGTCCATACAACTTATCATAATCTATTACTCGTACTGTCAGTGCACAAAAAGGGTAATAGGTTCACAAAATTTCCCAACGGGGAAAAACAACCATGTCCATATTACCTCTGAGTTGTTTTCCCGTCCATCACAAGCAAATCACCCAATACATAGAACTTCCACGTTGATAGCACCTCTGAGTTGTTTTGTGTACCTCTATTATGCCTACCCCTACCATGTC
Organism: Iris pallida; assembly: GCA_029216955.1. Classification (NCBI taxonomy): domain Eukaryota; kingdom Viridiplantae; phylum Streptophyta; class Magnoliopsida; order Asparagales; family Iridaceae; genus Iris; species Iris pallida. Next base: position 1,906,377 of record JANAVB010006398.1, on the reverse strand, counting down.
CTCATTACCTCTGAGTAGGAAGGCTTTGTTTTGACCCGTATTTACCACGTGCTTATTACCTCTGAGTAAATATGTTGGTTCCCTCTCTACTTATTATCTGTACTCGCATCGCCAGTGCACAAAAAGGGTAATAAGTCCACAAAAGTTATTCTAATCTATTACTCGCACCATCGGTGTACCAAAGAGTAGTAGGTCCACAAAATATCATTCAAAACTATTTGCTCGCATTTCTCGATGCACAAAAGGACAATAGGTCCACAAAAATCTTCCAGTGGAATATCCTTTAACAAATACAAATGCTGTATTAGGCCCTCTAGTACAAGCACCACAAAATGCCACAGATAAAGTATGGGGTGAGCATACCATGTTTATTCAAAATTAGTTACATTCACAGGACCATACCTCCAGTAAAGGATTGCAAATGAAGCAAAACGCAAGCTACAGCTATAGATAGTCGGAAATATAAAGGCAGATACGAACGTCAGATTACATGTATTTTCGGAAACAACAAGTACATAGAAGCCCATGGATCCCTACAGTCATAGATCATAGCCATGCTGAGGTACATACCAGTCCCTTAGCCATTTCACATACGAAAAATTTATTCGACCAGGGTCTTCGGCGGGGGCAGGAGGGTCAGAACTCCCAATACTACTACCCTCAGACTTGGGCTCCTCCTTGAGAGCAATCTCCTTCCCGATGGACACTAGCTCTTCTTTTACCTCAACTTTGGGTATCACCTCCTTTTTAACAAACGGTGACTCTTGTTTGAAGAATGGGGACAGCACCTCTTCTTTCGTAGTGTTCCCAGCCTTTAACACGGATGCTACAAAAAAAATCAAAAACAGGAGATAGTCATATAACAAAGGACTCTATGCGACCCAGCCAAAATATACAGCCCCAGAGTCACGAAGTACTCATACAGCATTTATACGACTCAGTCATTATCATGCGGGTCAATGCGGCTCAGTCATGAAGAACTCATGCGGCCCAATACTCGTGCGGATCAGCCACGGAACAATCAGGCGGCCCAGCCATACAGTATTCATGCGGCCCGATCATAAAGTGCTCATGCGGCACCTATGCGGCTTAGTCATGAAATATTTTACGGACCCATCTTGATGCACTCAGACGGTTCAAGTTCGAATGAGCAGCGGTTATGCAGCACAGTCCACACTGCCCTATCGTACAGAACACATGTGGTTCAGACGAGATAGGGCATACATCGACCAAGCTTATAGCAAAGGTAGTACACGATAGCCCCGCGCATAAAAATATGCGCTATGGCCATTTAAAATTTCAGTCATCGTCTACTCACCATCCTTACTCTTGAGAGCAGGTTGCACGTCGGAACGAATGGAAGGAGCATCTGCCGCTTTCGACGAAGAAGCAAGTCTCTTCCCTTTAGCCGCCGCACCAGTCGACTTAAAAGCTTTTGGAGCCATTGCAGAAAGTATGATGAAGTCAAAGGAGGAGAAGGTGAAAGAGGAAAACCTCTCTCCAAATGACTCCTATTTATAGAGTCGCTGAAGAAGGACTCTTCGTTTCTCGAGGATATGGACGATGTTTGGGGACTTTATCCCTAGTAACCGTCGAGCGTCTCTTCGGTTTTCGAGATCATTAAAGATAAAGTCGACGTTTGGGAACTTTATCCCCAGTAAACGTCGGCTTCATCTCGAAAATAGATCCACAAAACGAATCAAGAATATTAAATGCAGCAATGACAGCTGGTAGACTCTCTGCGGCACGAAGCGTCCCTGCGACTCAAGACTTCTCCGCGACTCAAAGATCCCTTTGCAGTTCGAAAAACAAACTTCCTACAAATTGAAGACTCCCTATGGCTTGGTATATTTTTTATGCTTCTTATTCAAAGTATTCCAAATTTGCAATTTGAAAACTTTGAAGGGGGTCTTGTAGAAACATAAAAAATATGGAGTTCATGCAGATTACGAATTGCCGCATATGTACTTTGGACCGAACAGGTCCGCATGAAGGAAAGCCGCATGATATATACGGCCCATCGACAAACAGCTGTAAAGGGAAGACATGCGGCCAAGAGGAGCAGTTGGACTGATAAAGCTGACAAGTCCTGACAAAAACATGACAGCTCTGACACTTCGACAAGAAATATAAGACGTGAGACGTTGCCCAAAAGCAGGGTTCGTACGCCTCCATGAGGCCGAAAGAGTGTCACCCAAGCCGCATGAACCTCATACGGCCCAGCTTATGCAGCCCCAAAGTTCCCAAACATCATGCAGCCTGTGATCCAAGCCGCATGAGTCTCATGCGACCCTACATTATCGAAGACTGATAACACCATACACGACGGGACACGTGGCAAATGGACCCAGTCCCTAACTACCCTGATTTGCTGTAACAAAATCCCAACAAATCGACAGATGGCAGCCCAAGAGCGGGTCTTCGCATGCTGATTAGCCACATAGCCACCAGCCGTCTATGCGGCTCAAAATACATCCTATTATAAATAGCAGGGTGCCACACCCCTGCAAAGGCTGGCAACCTTCAAAAAAAAGTAATATCTTCACGAGCTAGAGACTGCATCAGATAGTCCACGGAGTAAGGCAGAGTTGATAGCACTTTCCCGAGCCTCCACCGTCACCCTCCATAATCAAAACTAAACAATTGTACTTAGATTGTTTCCTAGGCTTTCTTTCTAGGCCTTCTTTGTACAAGCGAGTTTGCAATCAATTCCAGTGTTCTGTAATACCTGTTGTTGATTTTTATGGCAAACATAGTGTACTGCTATATACTAGTCTAAACTCTCCCTCCTCTCCAAATACCTGGTACTAGTTAACCCTCCCTCTTTCTCCCACTAGCACACACATACATATACATGATGTATACAACCACACCATAGTTCCCAGGTTCTTTTAACCTCACTTTCCAGTTGGTACTAACCTCAATAGAATAAACACTCTCACAGCTCAAAATACTAACACATGCTCACGCCTTACTCTTGTGACACTCCCTTTCAAAATCACATATAAACCCAACTCAAATCAAATCACCAACATAGATCTCAGATTTCTGAGATTCAAACCCAGCTTGAATACCCTCAACTGAACCAATTATCCAACCTATATATCAAACACTATATCGAAACCCAAATCCAAATTAATACAAAAATACACAAGTGTAAGTAGGGGATTAAGTGTACAGAGGTGAAATACATGTGTGCATGCATGAAGGCGTCCACGTGTCCAACAAAAGGACAGAAAGTGTCCAAAATCACACGAACACAGTGTATCAGTGAACACGGGGTCGTGCTGTGTCCTCGTGTCCATTTTCGACACAAAAAATACCTTAATTAGGGTTAGGGTTTACCTTTAGAGGAGCTCGTGGTGGTGGAGGAGGAGGAGGAGGAGGAGGAGTTCGGTGGTGGAGGAGGAGTTCGGTGGTGGAGGAGGAGGACCTTGCGGTGGAGGAGGAGAAGGGGCTCGCGGTGGAGGAGGAAAAGGAGGGGCGTCGACCGGAGGCGAAGGAAAGGGGTTTGAGCGGCGCCGGGGGGAAGGGGGTCGGGCTGTCGTCGAGGTCGGGGGAAGAGGGGCGGGAACTTAATATTTGGTGAGAGGAAGAAATAAAAAATCGAACCGAGGAACCCTATTAACAGCAAGTTAGCGACGTCTATAAATATGTCGCAAAGCGTCGATGTATTTCTAATATTCTGCGATGCCACAAGCTTTGCGATGCTAAACGTCGCTGAATTAATAAAACTGGCAACATTTTTTGACACATCAACGACGTTGGTTTTTATTACACTAAAGGTAGTCGCAATATGTCGCTGTTTGTCGCTATCAACGACGTATTGCGACGTTTACTGTTGGCGTCGCTAATTCCACAAATATTAGCGACATTTTACGTTGGCGTCGCTAATTTTGTCGCTGATATGACTTATTTTGGTAGTGAGTGAACTCAATCTTTTGATCGGGTAGCATGCCGGGCAGTTCGTTCGGGAACACATCTGAGAATTCTGCCCCAACGTCGGTCTGACCCACGTTTGCACCATCCTATCGCATGTCTCGAACGGACGCTAAATAGCCTTCGCACCCGAAATGCAGCATCCGTCGTGCAGATATTGCGGAGATCACCATGCAGGTCGGCGACGCCTTACCACACGAGTAGCAAAATTCAGGCACACCAGGTATTCGAAATGTGACCCTCTTTTCGGCACAGTATATGGTTGCATTACACGGACCGAGTCAATCCATCCCCAGAATGATGTCGTAGTCCTTAATATCTAGAACTATCACATCAAGATTGATCTTTTGACCACCTATACAGATGATTCCGTCTCCGCAGACTAAATTTACAAGTAGTGGCATGCCCGATGGTACATTAACAGTAAGATCGAGACCAAGCGGTGTCAGGAGAAATTTATACTCGACGGTGAAGTACGTCGATATAAAACTATACGTGGCACCTGAATCAAACAATACACGAGCAGGCTTATTATTGAAATGCAGTATACCTGTCACGACTGTGTCAGATGCGAACGCTTCGTCTCGAGTCATGGTATAGATACGGCTCTGAGCATTGAGGCGTCGGTCTTGGCCATTTTGTTGTACAGTTTATGGAGCCCGAGGTGCTTGGCCTCGGTTATGTTGATGATATTGGGGGCGCTGGTTTGGCTTTTCTTGTGTACAATGTGGTTCATTCGACCGCACCCAAAGCACGTTCTATTCTTCAATCGGCACTCGTTGGCCACGTACCCCTCCTTGTGGCAGAAATTGCAGACTATTCGATCCTTTGCCTGGTTGCCGCCTCGATTACCGCAATTTTGACGCTTGTGCGCATTATTGCCTCCCGTATTACTATAGCATTTGTTATTAAAGTGAACAGCGCCAGTAGTAGCAGGAGGATACTCGAACTCCAGACGGAGGGCATGGTTGAGTGCCTCATCCATGGTTTTGTATTCAGGCACTGAAACATGGGCACGAATAGAGGAACGCAGGCCCACTTCGAATCGTCGAGCTCGACTTGCAGTTGTAGGTAGATATGCTCCAGCAAATTTGGCCGCATACTGTCGTACTGTCATATTCTCTTACCTCAACTGCATAAATTTGTTTTCTTTTTCCTGTCACACAGCTGCAGAAAGATATTCGGTCTCGAATGCTGTTCTGAATGTGCCCCATGAGATCGCCGCCGTCTCGTCTTCACGTCGAATTGTCCACTTTCGTACGGCCCACCAATCGTGCACGTTCATTCAAAGTAGGAGTTGAACATACGCGACTTTCTTTGCGTCTTCGACACCCAAAAGTTCGAACTTGTCTTTCAGCTCCTCCAACCAGTCGATCGCCACGGAGGGATCTTCTGTGCCGTTGAAGGAAGTACGATAGCTTTTTGTGAATTTTGATACGTCGAAGTTAGAACTTCTCGGTGCCGCAGGTGAGAGCACTGGCGCCTCCGATTCACCTTTGTTAGATCGAATCGCAGGCTCGGTCACGGCAGGCATCATCGTTAAATTGTTATTGGCCACGATCGATTGTACGATTTGCTGGAGTGTATTCAGCTGCTGCTGCTGCTGCTTGAATTAAGCCTCGAACTGATTCTCGAACTGGGTCTGACGAGCCTCCGCCTGCTGACGATGGAGCTTATTTTGGCGTTGCTGCATTTCGAGCATCTACAGCATCCGTTGCATCGGATCGCCGGAGGATCCAGCTACGGTAGGCGTCATCCCCGTTGGGTTGACAAAATGCTCGGGTCTGGAACTACTCGAGCCACTGGAAGCGCTCGTCTCGTCCCCCGCCCGAGGTTCCGCAACTGCAGGGAAAAGAAAGGCAACTCTCGTTAGTTTCAGAAAATATCCTGGGTTCAGCGTATGGAACAACTCATCTCATCGACACGAGGTCAACGGTTTAAGACTAGAACTCGACACTGGAGGCCAAGGATGTAAAGTCATGCTCTGATACCATTATGTCATGCCCCGATTCTATCGAATCGATAATCGTCCCCTGGACGTGATGCCGTGCGAACCTAATTTGCGATCACACAAGGCATAGTCATTAGGTAATCCGAAATACGAGATCTAAGAGAGTAAGCTGACAAATTAAATCACACATTAAGTAAAGATGACTTTGATGTTTATTGATAATGAACATCATTTACAGACTCTAGTACGTGACTCATGTCGCGCGGGCTACAACATGACTCCATTACAAAAGAGTGCCGATGAGATAGCCGTTCCATACATTGCACTCATCCCTCAATTTATAATAGAGTATTGCAGTGACCTGGAATGGAGGGACGATGAGCCATCTTTCTTTGAAAGTTGAGAGTCTTCAAAAGTGGAGTTGCAGGGAAAGTCTTCGACGCACGGCCGAAGCTTCAAAATCACGAACGTCGTCGAGCTAGTTGGCGCGTCCTTCCTGATTCGCGGGACCGGCAAAGAGAGAGGATCAGTACGAGCACATGTACTGGCAAATGGCTAATTAAAATCCAAGTTCTGTATTTGATTCAAGCAGTTTTATAAACATGTTAGCTAGCTATTTCTGTGATCTTTCTAACCATCCTGATCGATTTGCATGTTAACATGTTTTGAGGCAAGCAATTGAAATTGTATACATTAAGCAACTATCATATTCATCCCGTATCACGTACATTAGTTAAGCAGTGAGAGGGTGTGAAGGTCACTAGCAATGTCAAGCCATTTCGGACTATAGCCGGGTTAGACGGCGACCCTTTTGTCGCGGGTAGCGAGCCTTGTGCGGAAGTTCCCGAATAACCCACGCCGATGTAAGGCTGGCGCTTGCTATACTCATTCCTCCCGGGCCGAATCGGTTCCTTGGTCTAGGAAACCGTTCGAGGAAACTATACCTTGCAGACAAGTTGTCCAATGACCGTTTTGCAGAGTCTTGAAAAATGCTCTCTCTTTTCTAGAACATTATCCTTTAGTTGCAAAACTTAGCCTTTTTTTGAACTCAGTCGATTTAGTCACTTAGCCATATCGTTGCGATAAACGTTAATCGATTCATTCATTATTTTGCATAGGCTAAGTAGAATTGCATAAGAAAGCACGTTTTCTATTTTCAATATCGGCAGTTTGATAGCAAGTGTTTCGTGAAGAATCGTGCCATGATTTCTTTGATTCTACACTATGATGACAAGCATTCGTTTAACTTCATATTGATTTTGAAATAGAGGGTCGAGGCGAAGGAGGTCAGCTACTCGCCTTAGACTTGCTTCAGGCGAGGGACTGGTTGGCTGTGCTGACGTCGCCTACGCGATCACCTGCAATCGCATAAACAACTAATTAGAACAATATGTAATTCAAGAAATTGTGATATGAATGCGAAGCTCGAAAAAGCAAGTTATGAAAACCCATCGGGAACATTGACGAAAATGCATTCACGAAAAAATAAAGCCAAAGCCAAATCAAGCGCGGCATGAAAACCAGAGCAACGGGAGGTCTCTTCCGACTCAGCCGCAGAGCCAATCCTTAAGACGCAACCCGCTGAATATGGGGCTTGGTTCCGAAGAAGTCATTCCATAACATAGAATGGATATTAATTCAACCGTTCCCGCTCGATCGATTCGACCGATTCTGACCTATCGATTCCGACTGAATCGATAGCGACAGTGTTCCTTTATCGCGCACCACGTGGACGAAAACGGGACACAATGTAGGAATGGAACGCTACAACTAGTGTTTCATATAGATCGTAATAGAAGATGACTGTATTTGACGTCAATTTGTAAGCTAAGAAGCGTCCGTTGGAGCGAATGGAAGACTGGAGGACGTGTGTTCCTGTCGCTAATCAGTGTTGTGATCTAATAATTATGAGCTTTTTTTATTAGAAATAAAACAGTAATATAAATTCTTAGGTATTTTGTACTTGGCCAAGTAAAATGCAAAGGGAATTTATTAATTTGGTAGCTTTTTTGTACTTGGCCAAGTAAAATGCAAACGGAATTTATTAATTTAATAGCTTTTTTTCATTAGGTTTGTTTGAGAGTAAGGTCTTTTACAAAATACGATTTAATAAAATAAGTTTGTTTTAAAAAAGAATTTATTAATTGAGAAAATGGGGGTTACAGACGTCAAGAGCATTATATACTATAAAATCTTTTGTTCCTTTGGAAGGAAAAGCGAGAGAAAATAAATGGAAGAGTAAAAAATGGGAGGGTAGGATGTGCTTTATTTTGTTTGGTATGAAAATAGAAAATGGAGAGATTATTTTTCTCTCCTAACCCATCAAATTGAAAAGAAAAAAAAGAGAGAGAGCTGGAAGAGAGAGTTTTACTCATCCTTTAGTTTTTTTTTTTTTTCAAATTTCTACTATTACAATGCGGCATAGAATCGGTTATAAATTAAACGGTCTAAGTCGTATGTATATGTTCAACCAATTAATTTAAAAAAATTAAGTACTGTAACTATAGTTGTTTATTCACGTAGTTGGAAATATTTTTTTTTAAACCTAATCCTCCTAGCTACATGAACATGCCTAAATCCTAGATATTTTAAAATTTAACTTATATTTAAACTAACTAAATAATATTATCGAACTAAACACATTCCAAAATTTTAAAAAATATATTTATAATATATCATAACTAAAATATGTTCAAATTATATTTAAAATATTCTAACATAATTTACATTTATATATTTTAATAATATCGTAGATTTTTTTTAGGTGTAAGACACATGAAAATAACTAGTAATTAATAAAGCACGTATGTTTTTTTTTTCTCGTACCAAATAAGAGAAATATAACCCTACCATTTCCCATGACGAAATTTCGCACAGCTAGCGCATGCCAAGTCTATTATATAATAGGCTGGCCCGGACTTAATATGAGGTACATGAGGCAGTTGTCTGAGGCTCAAAATTTTAATGGGACAAAAGAATTTTAGTGTATATAAGTCCAACTAAAATGCCCGAATTTGAAAATTTAGGGAGCTTGTTGTGGCTATGACAACTAAAACGGCCCGTCGACTTAAAAGACAAGTGGTTAGTATCATGTGGACTTATACTTACCAGGTTTGAATTGAAGAGACAAGTGGTATCATGTCCACATGATACTAAAAAGGCTCGGATTTGTACGCTATTCTTGTGGACCGGATTTGAAGAGAAAAATATTAGAAGAGTTTTGTGGCCGCCGACTGAGTTGGTTTTGAGGACTTTAATTTTTTTCTTTAGAGAGAGACTCTTGTTTATGGCCGACTGTAGAATAATTTTTTTTTATAAGCCACAAATCAGTCACTCCCTCCTTTTCCACATGTTTCAACAGGTAAGACTTTGTTATTTTTTTATAATAATATAAATTGCTGTTAATTTTATAGATTTTGCTTGATGCACTCATACTTTGGTCTATTTCTTAATTGTGTCAATGATGCTTTCATGTTGTCCCATTACATTTGCATAATGTTGTCACCCCTATTTCCTGTATTTCGTATTTATGCTCGTATTTGATTTTTGGCACGTATTTTATTTTCTCGACTTGCGGATTTTGGTTTCTCGTAAATGGATTTTGGACCATGGCTTGGTTATATTTTGTGAAAGTTGGTTTAGTTTGGTTCATCATGAATGGAACACCTTAACCTACACTCCTCCCTCAACACACCACAACTCCCCTACTTTATAACACCACCTACTTTTCTCTCTCCTCTTTATTCTCTCATTTATTTCTTACAAACTTCTTCTTCTTCCTTCTTCCACACAACTCCCCAACCAATAGGCAAGTGCACCTTGCCAACAAATAAGCACCCAATTTTATTTGTCCATTTGATAGATTAGGACATGTAGATCAACATTAGAACTTAGAATTTTGTGATTTGGAGCTTTCATTCTTCTAGATCTAGGTTTTAACCATTTTCGGAAATTCTTGGTTTTGATCTATTAAACTTTGATTTTTGCTTGTTTTGATGTTTCCATGTGGAAGAGAATTCAATTTTACTCAAGTTAGAACTTTGAAAATCTAGATTTGGTTTTGATTTGACAAAAATATGAAGAATTGAAGTTCTTGGTGTTTTTGGACTTGCTCTCGGCCAGGAAGAACAGCCCCCTGCCTTGCGCTTTTTAGTGCATGGCCGATTGCGCACCCCTGGCCTGTGCTCTTTAGCGCATGGCCGTTTGCGCAGTAACTTGGCCAGCGCTTTGCGCTGCGCTGGACTGCGCTGGCGCAAGCTAGCCATGCGCAATCCAGCCATGCGCAAAGTGAACCCTGCGCAATTCACTTCTGCGCAACCCACCCTTGCGCAAACCACCCTTGCGTAAGGTAACCCCTGTGCAGTCTACCCTTGCGCAAGGTAACCCTTGCGCAAGACAACTCTTGCGCAGCTCTTCCATGCGCAGTACACACCCTGCGCAGACCTACCCCTGACCCCCTTGTACAACCTACTTGTCTATGATGAATTTGTTATTTCTTGATCTTGGCTCTTCTATAGTCCTATTTTATATTAGTATTTTATTAGGTATTTTACGCCCATTTTATATCCTTACGCCTTTTGGCATGAACTTGATTTTGCTTAATATGTTTGGAATAACTATTGTACACAGCATGGTATGACAAGGAACTAGTATAACATGACAGTGACCCGTAGTGGTGCACTCCTGACACGACCAACCTAACTTGATAGTGGCCCGTCGTGGCGCACCCCTGACAAGTACCCTGACATGATTTACCTTGATAAACTTGATAGTGGCCCGTGGCGGCGCACTCTTGACTTGACTTGACTTGATAACTTGACTTGACTTGCCTTGACACCGTGGGTGTTCCTGCTTGCTTGTTTGCACAATCCACTTGTCTTGTCTTGCATCATGTCTAGGACGTGACTTCCTGGGTACCACGGCCAGGGACTCGCGCTAAATTGGATTAGGCTAATTATTAGATCAAACTAGAACATGGAGAATTCCCAGTCACAGGCAATCTCGTTATCTGGGCGCTTTAATGGACTTGTAGCTTGCCGACGAGTAGAGCACATTTCCAGCACACTGTCATGTGTTGCACCCTCTAAGTCACCTAAGGGTACATTTGTCTTCCGGGCGATGTACCCAACTATAACTCTCAACCCGCGGAAGGATAACTGGATGGTCTGCAGGGCTTGGGACTGGAAGTTTCTCACTTGCATCTTGTTAGTAATTAGGCTTGTGATAACCCTAGTTAGTTAAAGTAGTAAGCCGTAGTACTTGCTTGGCCGATTGTGAATGAATGGTGTCCAGCCCTGTCTAAGTCTTGTCTAGCCTTGTACCTGGAACTCTTGATCATGATTATTTTACTTATCTCTAACGATAAATGGGTAGAGGCAGTGAGCTATTCAGGCGAAGGGTTACAATCCCGGTCCTTGTTTGGTTTAAGGATTGTAACCTGGCTCCCGGAATGGTTCCACGTCCCTAGTCGTTTATCGCCCTGTATACTTTTATTACTTGTACTTTCCTTTATTCTTTATGTTCTGATATGCTGGCTTTTGTTCTTATTTGTGGCCTCCTTTGTGGCACTTGCTCTTTCTGGGGTTTGACCCAGCTGGTTTTGTGTGGCCAGATTTCGGAGCAGCTCCCGAGGATCTACCCAGCTTCCAGTCCAATGGTGAACACTAGACGAAACCCGGGCTACGAGTGGGTTTTCCCTTTTGTTTCACCCACTTATATGTAAATTTATTCTTTTGAGGCGTTTAGCCGACGAGCACCTGTTAGCTCGATGCACATTTACTTACTGTCTGCCTACGGGCTGTAAACATGATTAACAAATCCTAGGGTTGATCATGTATGACTGAACTCTTGCTAGTCCTATCATTTTGTACGACTAGCTTCATGATCATCCAATATGTAATATTTGGGACGCCTTATATATATATTCGATGCTCTAACATCTTGTAACTCTGTTAATTGCTTGAGATTGAGACAATAGGCTTGACCTTAAGAGACTGCTGGCTTGTAGTAAACCCTCATATCTAGACAGCCGTGACCGTATAGTTGAGATGTATTCTATTTCAATATACGTAGCTGGCTGTGTCTGCCCCCGCTCTCCAGTATTCTGGTTCTGGGGCGTGACACGGTTTAAGTGGTGGCCCATGCAGGTCTTGTCAATCAAGAAATGTGAGGGTTTACCGAATAGATGTCTCAATCAATATTCGCCTTTGATCTCTGCTCGTATCTTCAAATCCCTGAGATTCTTGACCTGATCACCTGCTTGTATCATTGATCTGTCCTGGTCCTTCCTTACTGTTCCCTATGTCGTCTTCTTCAGCGGCATTACTCCCGGACCTGCCAACCAGCCAGAGGGAGCTCGGCAAGCACCCCAACGCCAGGAAGATCAAGCTCAGCACTCTGGAGTAGCCTCCCGAGTTATGCTTTCCGGAGGCTCAGAACCTCCAGTTCAGGCAGCTCCGCCCGTTCAACCAGCTAGACAGGATGAGGGACCTTTGGTAGGGCTTATCAGAGAACTGCTTGCATCCCAAGATCGTCGAGGCGACGCCCTGCACCAGGAAGTTCATGATGCACTAAACCGAGGAGGTCCCCAAGGGAATCAGGCGGCCAACAGTTTCAAGCGCTTGAACCCTCCCTTCTTTGACGGCAGTGAAGATGCGATTGTCGCGGACGCTTGGCTTCAGGATACCGAGGTGGTTCTAGAAGCAGCTAGGACACCTGAGAATGAGAAGGTGGCCGTGGTACGGCTACAGTTGTTAGACTTGGCTCGCGATTGGTGGACAGCTCAGGCCATGGGATTAGCAACACCAGTCACTTGGGCGACGTTCAGAGAGAGGTTCCAGATAAAGTACTTCGATGCGGTGGCACGGTACGACCTGCAGACCCGGTTCACCAACTTGAAGCAAGGAGGCAGGACGGTCGATGGCTATGCGACCGAGTTTTCCAGGCTGAGTAGGTTCGCCCCCACCTTGGTGGCAACCGAGTTCGATAGGGCTCAGCGATTCCAGCAAGGGCTGCATTTAGAGATATTATTGGCTGTCGAACAGTTCGAGCACCAGACGTTCGATGCAGTGTTGAAGGCAGCGAGGAGGCATGAGTATACCTCCTGGAGAATTGTGGACAGGACCGGAGGCAGGAAGCGGTCCCACAACCAGATGCACCAATCTTCAGCTCCAGCCCCGGCAGCTAGGGGTATAACCATTGGAACTCCGAGGCGGGCGGCCTCAGTGACGTCGGTTCAGCATTCGACCCCGACGTACCCGCAGCAGCAGAAGCAGAAGCAGTCTTCCGCGGTGGGATGTTCTCATTGCGGGAAGCCGGGCCATGTAGTGGCAGAGTGTCGTAGGGCACAGGGATTGTGCCTGGCTTGCGGAGGAGCAGATCACAAGATAGGGACCTGCCCGAATAGGGGAGGTCCATCATCATCCAACCTTTCTAGTTCTTCGGTGAGAGGACCAGCCCCAGCTCTAGTTCAGCAGCAGCAGCAGTACCCGAGGCCATTGTTGCCCCAGGCCCAGGCCTTCCAGCAGCAGTTCACCCAGGCTCCAGCACAGAACCGACAGAGGGGATTCCAGCAGAGGGGACCCGCAGCTAGAGGTCAGGCTATGATGATGACCATTGAAGAAGAAGTTGCACCAGGTGAGGTAGTGGCAGGTACTATTCTCGTCAACTCCCTTCCAGCTTCAGTATTATTTGATTCTGGTGCATCGCATTCATTCATGTCTGCACGATTCGCGACACGGATAGGGTTGGATCCCGAGTCATTATCAGTGAGGCTCAATATACTTACTGGTAATGGTCTTGTGGGAGTAGATCGAGTATTTTTCTCGTGTCGGATCGTAGTTAGCGGTAGAGAGTTCCCCGCTAGGCTCATAGAGTTCCCTATGGCAGACTATGATGTAGTCCTAGGCATGGATTGGTTGAGGAACCATTATGCTAGGATAGACTGCCATGTTGGCAGAGTTGTCTTTAGTATTCCCGGAGAGCCAGAGTTTTCATTTTCCAGAGGCACAGTAGAGCCATCTCCTCCAGTATTGCAGATGGCAGTAGCAGCAGCGCAGTTGCCCCGGATAGTTGAAGAGTTTCCAGATGTCTTCCCAGAGAAACTTCCAGGGATGCCACCAGAGCGAGAGATCGAGTTCACCATTGACTTGATTCCCGGGACAGCACCAGTATCAGAGCGAGTCTACAGAATGGCGCCTTCAGAATTGGAGATTTTGTACAAGATGATTGAAGAACTTAGAACCAAGGGATTCATTCGTGCTAGTGGATCACCTTGGGGAGCCCCGATGCTTCTTGTGAAAAAGAAGGATGGTACGTCTAGGCTATGTGTTGATTATCGTACCTTGAACTCAGTGACAATCAAGAACAGATACCCTCTCCCGAGGATAGATGACTTGTTTGATCAACTCAAAGGGGCTTCCGTTTTTTCGAAGATAGACTTACGGTCAGGATACCACCAGATCAAAGTCAGAGAGCAGGACATCCCGAAGATGGCGTTCAGATCTAGGTACGGGCATTGGGAGTTTCTAGTTATGCCCTTTGGAGCGACCAATGCGCCGACAGTGTTCATGGACCTCATGAACCGTATTTTTATGCCTTACTTGGATCAGTTTGTGATAGTGTTCCTTGATGACATCCTGGTCTACAGCAAGAGTGAAGCAGAGCACGAGCAGCATCTCAGAGTTGTCCTCCAGATTCTCAGAGAGCACCAGTTGTACGCCAAGTTCAGTAAATGCGAGTTCTGGCTCGATCGCATTTCTTACTTGGGTCACATCATTACCAGAGGAGGAGTGGAAGTGGATCCCCAGAAGATTGTGGCTATCGAGGCATGGCCAGTACCCAGCTCAGTAGCAGAAGTTCGCAGCTTTCTTGGATTGGCTGGCTACTACCGGCGGTTTGTCTCTGATTTTGTAAGGATTTCAGCGCCGATGACCCAGTTGACCCGCAAGGGTGTGCCATTCGTTTGGACAGCAGAATGTCAGGAATCATTTGAGAAGTTGAAGCGAGGTTTGATAACGGCTCCCATTCTTACCCTTCCAGATGGGACCGGAGGGTTCACAGTTTATTGCGACGCTTCAAGCAGAGGATTGGGATGTGTTTTGATGCAGCATGGGAAGGTAATTGCTTATGCGTCACGTCAACTCCGTGATCATGAGAAGAATTATCCGACCCACGACTTGGAGCTAGCAGCAGTAGTGTTTGCACTTAAGTTGTGGAGGCACTACTTGTACGGAGATAGAGTGGAGATCTTTACTGATCATAAGAGCCTGAAGTATGTTTTCACCCAGAAGGATCTTAATATGCGGCAGAGAAGATGGCTCGAGCTACTTGTGGACTATGATGTGGACTTACAGTATCATCCAGGGAAGGCCAACGTCGTAGCAGATGCGTTGAGCCAGAGAGCCGGAGTTTATTTCCTGACGGCACAACTAGAGCTATTGGCAGATCTTCAGAAGATGGGAATTGAAGTGATTCTTCCTTCCAATGTGGCCTTGATGGCCAGCCTACAGATTCAGTCCACCATAGTTGAGAGGATCCGGACAGCACAGTTAACAGATTCCAAGATTCAGCGTCTCAGAGCAGAGTGCGAGGCAGGGAGAAGGCCAGAGTTATGTATTCATGAGGATGGTACACTTCGACACGGCACTCGTCTTTGTGTACCCAGTGGAGATATCAGACAGGAAGTCATGGCAGAGGCTCACAGTTCGCAGTACTCCATTCACCCAGGCAGCACGAAGATGTACAGAGATATTCGTCAACACTTTTGGTGGAATGGTATGAAGAGGGAGATAGCCCGGTATGTCTCTCGATGTTTGGTTTGCCAATAAGTCAAGGCTGAACATCAGAGGCCAGCTGGACTTCTTCAACCTTTACCGATCCCAGAATGGAAATGGGAACACATAACCATAGATTTCGTGACTGGGTTACCCAGATCTCCGGCAGGCAGAGATGCTATTTGGATCATTGTGGACAGGCTTACCAAGGTGGCACACTTTCTTCCGTTTAGAGTTGGACAGTCGACGGCACAGCTAGCAGAGATGTATCTCAGGCAGATTGTCAGACTTTACGGAGTGCCAGTCAGCATAGTATCGGACAGGGATACGAGATTCACATCGCACTTTTGGCGCAGTCTTCATCAAAGTTTGGGGACTCGTCTCAAGTTCAGCTCAGCGTATCATCCGCAGACAGATGGGCAGTCAGAGCGCACTATACAAACTCCCGAAGATATGTTGCGGTCATGTACCCTTAACTTCGGTGGTTCGTGGGAGGATCACCTGCACCTAGTGGAATTCTCGTACAATAATAGTTTCCAGGCCAGTATCCAGATGGCACCCTTCGAGGCTCTGTATGGCAGGAAGTGCAGATCTCAGTTAGCATGGAACGATGTCGGAGAGAGGCAGATGCTCGGTCCAGAACTGATTTCTCAGACGGTTGAAGTGGTCAGGAGAGTCAGAGATCGCCTCCGAGTTGCTCAGGATCGCCAGCGCCATTGGGCCGATGCTCATCGGCGTCCCTTAGAATTTGCCGTCGGCGACCATGTATTCCTTAGGATCTCGCCCACCCGCGGCGTCATTCGTTTTGGCGTACGGGGAAAGCTTAGTCCTAGGTATATAGGGCCGTTCGATATTCTGGAGCGAGTAGGTGATGTGTCCTATCGTCTCGCTCTTCCGCCGTCGCTAAGTGAGGTACATGATGTATTCCATGTGTCCCAATTAAGACGGTACATCCCGGACCCGAGCCATATCCTAGATCATTCGGAATTGGTTGTTGGTACCAACCTTTCGTATGAGGAGAGGCTCATGTCTATATTGGACCGGAGAGAAAAGACGCTCAAGAACAAGACTATTAACTTAGTCCGTGTTGCTTGGGGTCATCACTCTCTAGGTGAGTCAACGTGGGAGCGTGAGGACGACATCCGATCGCGATATCCCTACCTGTTTGACTCGTGAGGTATAATGTCTTTCTTATGCCTTACGCTTTCCCTTTCTTGCTTGCATTGTATGATTGTATGATTGAACTGCTTAGTGTAGCTTGTCTGTGCTTAGTATAGCTTGTCGTGGCAACCTCTAGCTCCTTGATTAAATTCCGAGGACGGAATTCTTTGAAGGTGGGTAGAGTTGTCACCCCCATTTCCTGTATTTCGTATTTATGCTCGTATTTGATTTTTGGCACGTATTTTATTTTCTCGACTTGCGGATTTTTGTTTCTCGTAAATGGATTTTGGACCATGGCTTGGTTATATTTTGTGAAAGTTGGTTTAGTTTGGTTCATCATGAATGGAACACCTTAACCTACACTCCTCCCTCAACACACCACAACTCTCCTACTTTATAACACCACCTACTTTTCTCTCTCCTCTTTATTCTCTCATTTATTTCTTACAAACTTCTTCTTCTTCCTTCTTCCACACAACTCCCCAACCAATAGGCAAGTGCACCTTGCCAACAAATAAGCACCCAATTTTATTTGTCCATTTGATAGATTAGGACATGTAGATCAACATTAGAACTTGGAATTTTGTGATTTGGAGCTTTCATTCTTCTAGATCTAGGTTTTAACCATTTTCGGAAATTCTTGGTTTTGATCTATTAAACTTTGATTTTTGCTTGTTTTGATGTTTCCATGTGGAAGAGAATTCAATTTTACTCAAGTTAGAACTTTGAAAATCTAGATTTGGTTTTGATTTGACAAAAATATGAAGAATTGAAGTTCTTGGTGTTTTTGGACTTGCTCTCGGCCAGGAAGAACAGCCCCCTGCCTTGCGCTTTTTAGCGCATGGCCGATTGCGCACCCCTGGCCTGTGCTCTTTAGCGCATGGCCGTTTGTGCAGTCACTTGGCCAGCGCTTTGCGCTGCGCTGGACTGCGCTGGCGCAAGCTAGCCATGCGCAATCCAGCCATGCGCAAAGTGAACCCTGCGCAATTCACTTCTGCGCAAACCGCTCCTGCGCAATTCACTTCTGCGCAACCCACCCTTGCGCAAACCACCCTTGCGCAAGGTAACCCCTGCGCAGTCTACCCTTGCGCAAGGTAACCCTTGCGCAAGACAACTCTTGTGCAGCTCTTCCATGCGCAGTACACACCCTGCGCAGACCTACCCCTGACCCCCTTGTACAACTTACTTGTCTATGATGAATTTGTTATTTCTTGATCTTGGCTCTTCTATAGTCCTATTTTATATTAGTATTTTATTAGGTATTTTACGCCCATTTTATATCCTTACGCCTTTTGGCATGAACTTGATTTTGCTTAATATGTTTGGAATAACTATTGTACACAGCATGGTATGACAAGGAACTAGTATAACATGACAGTGACCCGTAGTGGTGCACTCCTGACACGACCAACCTAACTTGATAGTGGCCCGTCGTGGCGCACCCCTGACAAGTATCCTGACATGATTTACCTTGATAAACTTGATAGTGGCCCGTGGCGGCGCACTCTTGACTTGACTTGACTTGATAACTTGACTTGACTTGCCTTGACACCGTGGGTGTTCCTGCTTGCTTGTTTGCACAATCCACTTGTCTTGTCTTGCATCATGTCTAGGACGTGACTTCCTGGGTACCACGGCCAGGGACTCGCGCTAAATTGGATTAGGCTAATTATTAGATCAAACTAGAACATGGAGAATTCCCAGTCACAGGCAATCTCGTTATCTGGGCGCTTTAATGGACTTGTAGCTTGCCGACGATTAGAGCACATTTCCAGCACACTGTCATGTGTTGCACCCTCTAAGTCACCTAAGGGTACATTTGTCTCCCGGGCGATGTACCCAACTATAACTCTCAACCCGCGGAAGGATAACTGGATGGTCTGCAGGGCTTGGGACTGGGAGTTTCTCACTTGCATCTTGTTAGTAATTAGGCTTGTGATAACCCTAGTTAGTTAAAGTAGTAAGCCATAGTACTTGCTTGGCCGATTGTGAATGAATGGTGTCCAGCCCTGTCTAAGTCTTGTCTAGCCTTGTACCTGGAACTCTTGATCATGATTGTTTTACTTATCTCTAACGATAAATGGGTAGAGGCAGTGAGCTATTCAGGCGAAGGGTTACAATCCCGGTCCTTGTTTGGTTTAAGGATTGTAACCTGGCTCCCGGAATGGTTCCACGTCCCTAGTCGTTTATCGCCCTGTGTACTTTTATTACTTGTACTTTCCTTTATTCTTTATGTTCTGATATGCTGGTTTTTGTTCTTATTTGTGGCCTCCTTTGTGGCACTTGCTCTTTCTGGGGTTTGACCCAGCTGGTTTTGTGTGGCCAGATTTCGGAGCAGCTTCCGAGGATCTACCCAGCTTCCAGCCCAATGGTGAACACTAGACGGAACCCGGGCTACGAGTGGGTTTTCCCTTTTGTTTCACCCACTTATATGTAAATTTATTCTTTTGAGGCGTTTAGCCGACGAGCACCTGTTAGCTCGATGCACATTTACTTACTGTCTGCCTACGGGCTGTAAACATGATTAACAAATCCTAGGGTTGATCATGTATGACTGAACTCTTGCTAGTCCTATCATTTTGTACGACTAGCTTCATGATCATCCAATATTTAATATTTGGGACGCCTTATATATATATTCGATGCTCTAACATCTTGTAACTCTGTTAATTGTTTGAGATTGAGACAATAGGCTTGACCTTAAGAGACTGCTGGCTTGTAGTAAACCCTCATATCTAGACAGCCGTGACCGTATAGTTGAGATGTATTCTATTTCAATATACGTAGCTGGCTGTGTCTGTCCCCGCTCTCCAGTATTCTGGTTCTGGGGCGTGACAAATGTTCTTGTCGGTTATTCATTTGAAAATGTGATATGTTGCAAATTAGATTAGAGACGCAAACATGTCTCTTATAAAAAAAAATAATTGGCTCGAGCGAAAAAATATATATATATAATATGAATATTAAACTTTCATGGGTACCACATTTAGAGTTCGTTTCAGCTTCCAAAATTTAAATTTCGGGCACTGATGATGGGTCCAGAAAGGACAGTTAGTGCACGCCAAGTCAAAATCCTAAGGTCTAGAATTCATGCCGAACACATGTTACATAATTTGATTAGACATTTTTAACTTCATTCGTTCACATGCTAGATCGAGGAGAGGAAAGAAAGCTGTAGGGATCGAAATAACAGTGACTGTGATTGACGAGGTGGTCTATAAGAGCCGGCCAGGATCGAAGACTACTTACAAGTTCAGTTGCAGTAACAACCATATATACAAAGCCCTTGCCATTCTCTCCTTCCTTCCAAAGCAAATACAAAGAAAAGGTAAGATACTAGTAACCTCTGCCCTGCCTTGCCTCCTCTTTTGCTCCTAACGCTCTCTTTTATATATATACATATATATATTTTTTTAATAACCTCTGCCCTGCCTTGCCTCCTCTTTTGCTCCTCTTTTATATATATATATATATATATATATATATATATATATATATATATATATATATATTTTATTCTTTTTCCGGATCATGTTTTAGGTTTCTCTTTTATATATATATATATATATATATATATATATATATATATATATATATATTTGGACATAGAAACCCCTCAAGTTATTATATGTTTTTCTTCTTTCCCACTTTCTCACCTAGGTGGACTCTCCTCCTCAAGCTTAATTTGTTGATGGGTTCAATAATTAGAAGATCAAGTACGTACGTACAGAGCTGGTCATGGGTAAACCTGACAAGTCTTGTCATTAGATTTGAACAACCCTTCAAACCCCTAAGTCTCCACCTCCCTGTTAAAAGAGTCTCCACGGTCGACCATGTATCTTTTCTGTCATTTGAACTAGCAATCTCCCAGACGCATATTTTGAGTTTCCCACAGAAGATCTTGAGTAGCTCTAGCTCATGACTTAGGAATGAAACTCAGAATCCGAGCTCCGTGTTGCCGTCAGAACCGAAGATATGTTTTTCTGGAGTTGATGTAAGTTTAACATTTATAGCTTCCAGCTTGTAACAATTTATTTTGTAACTTTTTCTGGAGTAAAAGGCAAGGGACAACCAAAAATAACTCTGACTAGAACAACCCAGCCTCTTGGGCCGGCCCTGCGTACATAGTGGTAACCAATACGTGCAAACTTGTCAGAAAATAAAAGAAATAAGTGGTAATTCCCCCAACGACGAAGGATATTCGTTAATTCGTTCGCGAACACGTTTCACTTCATCATTTGTATTTTTTTTTTTTCCTTTTATTTACGTATGCACACTATTGCAATGGTATGTATTTGTACTTGACCTTTATCACCGATAGGGGGGATCCTGATCTATGACAGGTTGGACAACCATCCCAAACTCAAAGACTAAAGAAACACCAACGTGCATGAATGTGTATAAAATAGAACAAAATTTACTACGGGTCACCTTTAACTCAAAAAGTTGTGATGTAGTGATTATCATATTAGACTTAGTACACTAAAGACAATTTAAATTTAGGGTGCCAAGGATTTTATTTCTTAATTTTATTTTTATTTAATTTTTTTTCTTCATATTATGTATCATGTATGAACAACCATCATACATTCAGAGCCGGTCCTGATTACCGACGGATTTCATGTTCTCTGTCATCATCATCGTTTCATCTTGGATAGTGACTTTAATGAGCATAGGACCGGCACAATATATATATCGGAAATGCTTTCTTGCCCGCAGGCGGACCAGACCGTCCGCCTGCGTGGCACTCTCCCATTGCCCCCCCCCCCCCCCTGTTAGCATGGGGCCCACGCCATTGACTGGCCAATGGGAGAGGGCCACGTGGCGGACGGGCTGGCCCGCCCGCGGGCCAAATAGCAGTCCCGTATATATATATATATATATATATATATATATATATATATATATATATATATATATATATATATATATATATATATATATATATATATATATATATTAATGAGCATAGAATTGCACAATACTTCCATCTTCATTTGATATATACATGGGCCCAGTGGTTAAGAGAGATGCGTACGGTCCAAGTAGTCAGAATTTGAGATCCAGTGGAGACGAATTCGTCACAATTATCCAATTGCTTCAAATATATATCGTACTTTCTAGAAGTTTTTTTTTTCTTTTTATTGTACTTCAATTATATATTGTACTTTTAAAAAAATTGTAATTTTTAGAAGTATTTTCTCTTTTTATTTGGGTTTTCTCATTTGTTTTTAAAAGTTCATTTCTTCTTTTTTATGTTTCATTTGAATTATGTTTTGTTTAAAAAAAAAATCTTTTTTGGTTGTTTTGTTTTTTCTATACTTCTTTTTATGTTATTTTTGCTTTTCTTTTTCTCGTTTTGCTTTTAGTTTCTTTCCTTTTAGCAAAACTCTTTTTTTTCACTTTTTGTCCTTCTTATGTTGTTTATATTTTTTCTATACTGTTTTAAAAGTTTTTGTTCTTTCTCGTTTATTTTGTTGTTTTTTAATCTTTTCTTTCTCATTTTTATTATTTTTGTAAAACGGTTTTATTTTTTTTATTTTTTGGGTTGTGTCAATATCACGTCAAAGTTGTTTGCCATTAAAATCTTTTGATGTAATTTCAATACAAACAGAACAATGTTACAATGTTACAATGTAGGACTTAGACGTAGTCCCAGGAGTACACTTTTGTTTATCTGGGTCCCTTGTGCCGATGGAGCGAGTGGTATACGTTGACTCCGTTGACGATCTGACGACGGTTATCGGTTCTCTGAAGGTCTGGGTTGCTCTAGGTGCAGGAGCTTGCGGAGAGGAAGAAGACGTTGAGTGTCTGTATCTGCCTCTGTGGTTGTGCGATGTCTCTGTCTGTCTATGTATATTCGTGTGGAAGAAGGAAATGATTCCTCTATTTATAGTCTGCAGGCTGGCTGCTCATGCACGCATATGTAGGATGCGCCTGGACGCGGGGACGCCACGTGGTGATTGCTGATGGAGGCGCATGGACGATGCGCCCTGATTGAGGAGTTGAATTCTTCATTGTCACGCCCCAGAACCAGAATACTGGAGAGCGGGAGAATGACTCAGCCAGCTACGTATTACGGGTAGATGAATACCGTATAATACGATCAATGTTGTCTAAAAGACGAGGGGGTGCATACTACATGAAAGTCTCACTATGGTCATTTCACATCTATTGTCTCAATCATTCAAATAAGAAACAAAAATAGAGAACATGTAAGATAAAGCAGTAAGGCGTCCCAAACGCTCAGTCAAAATGTTCTTGATATCTGACTTTACAAAACATAGCCAGATGATGTAGCAAAGTGTACACAATTATTATCAGCTGCAGTCTGACTTAATTACAATTATGTAAAAGTAAGTACAAGACAATCCGACTAACATGTCGATGCCAAACGGCAAGGTATTAAGTAAATAACAAAACGAGCGGGGAAGTAAGGAACCCACTCGAGTCCTCCTGCGATCATCCCTCTAGTATTGACCATCTTGGAGGTGGAAGTAAGCTGAGTCCTCGGGGACCGGCTCTAAATCTGGTCATGCAAAACCAGAGAGGGTTAGACCTCCAATAGCAAGTACCACAAGGAAGCACGATATGAGGAATTAAAACCAGTAATAAGAGAATATGATAAGTAGATCTCTGCTTGCTACGGGAATTCACATAACATCACGACACTTCGAACCAACCTCCCAACCAAACAAGGACAGAAGTTAGCCCGTCATGCCCTGACATTCTGATCATCTCAGTTAGGTAACAGAGTAGGTACAGTACACAAATAAATTAATTTAAACGGCCATGCAACTACTACGACTTGCTACTGTGAGTTCCAAGTTATCCTGGAATTATGCAATAAAGGATTCCTCAGTTCTTACTATGTACAAGCAAGGCTAGTTTACCCAGTCAATCAATTACGCCAATCATGAATTAGACGAGTCCCAGCGGGACGCCCGTCATCAATATACAATATATAATAGATAATATAACCAGATACCGCTCCCTGCCCGTGTGGCAGATTTGCAATATCTGTGGGGACCAACCGGCCTGTCGGGCACTACTAAGTCCCAAGAGGGCTGCTGTCACGCCCCAGAACCAGAATACTGGAGAGCGGGGGCAGACATAGCCAGCTACGTATATTGAAATGGATTCCATCTCGCTATACGGTCACGGCTGTCTAGGATACATGAGGGTTTATCTACAAGCCAGCAGTCTCTTAAGGTCAAGAATAAGCCTATTGTCTCAATCACAAGCAAGTAAATAGATGTTACAAGATGTATGATCATTAAATATACAATAATAAGGCGTCCCAAATATTACATATTCAGCTGATCATGAAGCTAGTCGTACAAAATGTCAGGACTAGCAAGAGTTTAGTCATACATGATCAACCCTAGGATCTGTTAATCATGTTACAGCCCGTAGGCAGACAATAATAAAAGTACAATCGAGCTAAACAGGTGCTCGTCGGCTAAACGCCTCAAAAGAATATTTTCACAATAGAGCGGGAGAGCCAAAAATAAACCCACTCGTTGCCAGGGTTCCGTCTAGTGGCCACCATCTGGCTGGAAGATCGGTAGATCCTCTGGAGCTGCTCCAAAATCTGGCCACACAAAACCAGCTGGGTCAGACCCCAGAAAGAGCAAGTGCCACAAAGGAGCTTCACTTAAGAACTAAAACCAGCAATCAGCACAGGAATATAAATAATATAGTAAAGACAGGAATATAAATAAATGGTAAAAACTGGAAATAAGGAAAACATGTCAGGACGATATACGACGAGATAGCCATGGAACTATTCAGATAGCCAGTTTACAACCCGTAAACCAAACAAGGACCGGGGTTGTAACCCTTCGTCTGAACGGAGCTTGATTTCTCACCATTTATCGAGAAAATAAATACAAGCATGCTGGTCATGTAACAGTCTGGAACAAGATCAGGGCAAGACTAGACTTGATAGACTCCATCCAATCATTTCACGGCCAAGCAAGACCTACGGCTTGATACTTTAACTAAC
The DNA here is from genome assembly GCA_029216955.1 of Iris pallida. Lineage (NCBI taxonomy): Eukaryota > Viridiplantae > Streptophyta > Magnoliopsida > Asparagales > Iridaceae > Iris > Iris pallida. The sequence continues at coordinate 1,881,545 of JANAVB010006398.1, read as the reverse complement.
TAGGGTTATCACAGTCCTAGTTACTAACAAGATGCAGTGAGATTATTCCACAGCCACAAGCCCTGCAGACCATCCAGGCTACCCAGGTCGAAAGATTAGGGTTGAATTCAGGTGGGTACATCGTCCAGGAAACGTATGTACCCTTAAGTAGCTTGAAGGGTGCAACACATGACAGTGTGCTGGAAATGTGCCCTACTCGACGGCAGGCTACAGATCCCAGGCGCGCCCAGGTAACGGGATTGCCTGTAGCTGGAAAATCTCTTCATGACTAATGTATTAATTTAGTTGTTAACCTTAGTCCATTTTAGTAGGTACTCCTGACCGTGGTACTCAGGAGTCCCATCCTAGACATGATGCAAGACAGGACTGGTTTATTTGTACAAGCACAATCACCCACGGTGTCCAGGATGTTCATTCTTGTCAAGTCATGTCATGTCAGGTAGCCGTCGCAACAGCTTATCAAGATATAACATGTCAGGTTTATCAGGTCAAGTGTACTTGTCAGGAGTGCGCCACGACGGGCCACTATCAGGTCATTATGTCAGGAGTGCACCACTACGGGTCACTATCGTGTCAGGCTCAGGTATCATTTCTAAACATATCAAGTAATTTCGGGAATTATCGAGTTCAGGTCAAAAGGCGTAAGGATATAAAATGGACGTTAAATATCTAATAAAATATCAATATACGGGCTATAAATCCAGGATAAGGAAAATAAAACCAAACTGACATGCTAATATAAGATCAAGTCTGCCAAGGCCATACGTTCAGGTAGGCATACGCTCAGGCTACAGGTCAGCGTACGCTCAAGCTAGCGTACGAAATGGTCTAGGGCGCGCACGCTAGCGTACACAATAGACAGCGTACGCCCAAGTCAGCGTACCGAATGGGTCAGCGTACGCTCGAGCTAGCGTACGCTCAAGGCAGCGTACGCTCAAGCTAGCGTACCAAAAGTCACGCACGCTCGAGTGTGCAAGTCACGCACGCGCACGCTCGAAAGTCACGCTGGCAACAGTCAGTCGTAACCAAGCTAGCGTACCAAAGACACGCTAGGCTAGCGTACGCTCAAAAGTCACGCTGGCAACAGTCAGCGTAACCAAGCTAGCGTACGCACGCTAAAGAGCAGCGTACCAAGCTAGCGTACGCTCGCTAAAGAGCAGCGTACCAAGGCTAGCGTACGCTCGCTAAAGAGCAGCGTACCTCAGCGGCTTAAGCTAAAAAGCTAGCACACTGCTCACTGTCTTCTCCAAAATGGCAAGAACAGCAAGAACTCCAAGGGTTAAATCTAGGACTCCAAATGCTCATAACTCGGTCAAAACAAGTCCGAATCCAAGTTTCCAAAGGTCGAAATTGGGTAGAAGAAAATTTCCAACCTCATGGAACCATCAGAACTTGAAAACCAAGACATTAATTAGATCAAAACTTCAAAAATCCGAAGAAGACAATTTTTCCTAGATCTAACAAACATGCATCAAAATGAAATTCTTCAAGTTCTAAAGTGGGTTAGATCCATGCTAGGAAGCCATCAGAACCATCAAAAGGGGTTCTTAAGTGAGAGCAAGGTGCACTTGCCTAAGGGGTTGGGGAGTTGTGGAGAGAAGGAAGAAGAAGAAATAATGAGAGTTATGGAGGAGAGAGAAGATTGGTGGGGAAATAAATATCATGGGTTGGTGGTAGGTAGGGGGTTCACCTTGGTCCATGATGGACCAAGCAATCAGCCGGCCAAACCAAACCAACCCAAACCGAGAGTAAACAAGCCAAGCCAAACCAAGGAGATATGCAAATACAAGATAAAATACGTATACGTATTCCAAATACGTAATACGAACAACAGACATTACAACTCTACCCACCTTAAAAGAATTCCGTCCTCGGAATTTAATTAAGAGGCTAGAGGGACAAGAACAAGCCACACTATTCACAGGCAATTATACTAGGCAATCAATCAATCATGCAAGCAAGGAATTGATGGCATGAGGCATAAGAAAGACATTATACCTCATGAGTCAAACAAGTCGGGATATCGCGATCGGATATCATCCTCACGCTCCCACGTTGACTCACCCAAAGAGTGATGACCCCAAGCAACTCGGACTAACTTGATAGTCTTGTTCTTGAGGATCTTCTCTCTTCGATCCAATATAGACACGGGCCTCTCCTCATACGAAAGGTTGGTACCAACAACCAATTCCGAATGATCCAGGATGTGGCTCGGGTTCGGGATATACCGTCGTAATTGGGATACATGGAACACGTCATGCACATCGCTTAGCGACGGTGGAAGAGCAAGACGATAGGATACATCACCTACTCGCTCCAGAATGTCAAACGGTCCTATTACCTAGGACTAAGCTTGCCCCGTACGCCGAAACGAATGACGACACGGTTAGACGAAATCCTCATGAATACATGATCGCCGACTGAAAACTCGAGAGGTCGCCGATGAGAATCGGCCCAATGGCGCTGGCGATCTTGGGCAACTCGAAGATGATCTCGGACTCGCCTGACCACTTCAACTGTCCGGGCAATCATTTCTGGACCGAGCATCTGTCTCTCTCCAACATCATCCCAGGCTAGCGGGGATCTGCACTTCCTACCATACAGTGCCTCGAACGGTGCCATCTGGATACTGGCCTGGAAACTGTTGTTGTACGAGAATTCTACAAGGTGCAAGTGATCTTCCCATGAACCACCGAAGTCAAGTGTGCAAGACCGCAACATGTCTTCAAGAGTCTGGATCGTGCGCTCCGACTGGCCATCCGTCTGCGGGTGATATACTGAACTGAACTGGAGATGAGTCCCTAAACTCTCTTGCAAGCTACGCCAAAAGTGCGACGTAAATCTTGAATCTCGGTCCGAGGTGATACTGACTGGCACTCCGTGCAATCTGACAATCTGCCTGAGGTACATCTCTGCTAACTGAGCCGTCGACTGACCAACTCTGAATGGAAGAAAGTGAGCCACTTTCGTGAGCCGGTCAACTATAACCCAAATAGCATCTCTACCAGCTGGGGATCTAGGTAATCCAGTCACAAAATCCATGGTCACATGCTCCCACTTCCATTCTGGAATCGGCAAGGGCTGAAGAAGTCCTGCTGGCCTCTGATGTTCGGCTTTAACTTGCTGGCAAACCAAACACCAAGAGACAAACTGAGCTATCTCTCGCTTCATGCCATTCCACCAGAAATGCTGCCGGATATCACGGTACATCTTCGTACTGCCGGGATGAATGGAATACTGCAAACTGTGCGCTTCTGACATGATCCCGTCGGATATCTCCGCTGGGTACACAAAGACGCTTACCATGTCGAAGTGTACCATCCTCATGAATGCATAACTCCGGTCTTCGTCCTGCTTCACACTCTGCTCTGAGTCGCTGAAGCTTGGAATCTGCCGACTGCGCCATCCGGATCCTCTCGACTATAGTGGACTGAACTTGCATACTGGCCATCAATGCCACACTGGAAGGGAGAACAACTTCTATACCCATCTTCTGAAGATCTGCTAACAGCTCTGGTTGTGCTGTTAGGAAATAAGCTCCGGCTCTCCAGCTCAACGCATCTGCTACAACATTGGCCTTCCCAGGATGATATTGTAAGTTGACATCATAATCCACAAGAAGCTCCAGCCATCTCCTCTGACGCATGTTAAGATCCTTCTGGGTAAAAACATACTTCAGGCTCTTGTGGTCGGTGAAAATCTCTACCCTGTCTTCGTACAATAGTGCCTCCACAACTTAAGTGCAAACACCACTGCTGCCAGCTCCAAGTCATGGGTTGGGTAACTCCTCTCATGACCACGAAGTTGTCGTGACGCATAAGCTATTACCTTCCCATGCTGCATCAGAACACATCCTAAACCTCTGCCTGAAGCATCACAGTACACTGAGAATCCTCCGGTCCCATCTGGAAGCGTGAGAATGGAAGCTGTTATCAGGCCTCGCTTCAACTGCTCAAAAGAACTTTGACACTCTGCTGTCCAAGCAAACTGTGCATCCTTGCGGGTCAACTGCGTCAATGGTGCTGAAATTCGAGCAAAATAACGAAACAAACCGCCGGTAGTAGCCGCCAATCCAAGGAAACTGCAAACTTCTTGCAACTGTGCTGGGCACTGGCCAGGACTCAATAGCCACAATCTTCTGGAGATCTACTTCTACTCCTCCTCTGTGATGATATGACCCAAGTACGAAATGCGATCGAGCCAGAACTCGCATTTACTGAACTTGGCATACAGCTGGTGCTCCCTAAGAGTCTGAAGAACTATACGGATGCTGCTCATGCTCCGCCTCACTCTTGCTGTGACCAGAATGTCATCCAAAAACGATCACAAACTGATCCAAGCAAGCATGAAATGCGATTCATGAGGTCCATGAATACTGCTGGCGCATTGGTTTGCTCCAAAAGGTATAACAAGGAACTCCCAATGCCCATATCTCGATCTAAAAGCTATCTTCGGGATGTCCTGCTCTCTGACTCTGATCTGATGATAACCTGAACGCAAATTAATCTTCGAGAATACTGAAGCCCCCTTGAGTTGATCAAATAAGTCATCTATCCTTGGAAGAGGGTATCTGTTCTTGATTGTTACTGAGTTCAAGGTACGATAATCAACCATAACCTGGACGTACCATCCTTCTTTTTCACAGAGAAGCTCGGGGCTCCCCAGGCGATCCACTTGCACGAAATGAATCCCTTGGCTCGAAGTCTTCAATCATCTTGTACAATTCTCCAACTCTGACGGCGCCATCCTGTAGACTCTCTCTGACACTGGGGCTGTTCCGGGAATCAAGTCTATAGTGAACTCGATCTCCCGCTCCGGAGGCATACCTGGAAGTTCTTCTGGGAAAACATCTGGGAACTCATCCATTATTCTGGGCAACTGAACTGCTGCTACTGCCACCCCCGCAATACTGGAGGAGATGACTCAACTTCGCCTCGGGAAAAGAAAACTCTGGCTCGCCTGGAATGCTAAAAACACCCTACCAATATGGCATCTATCCTAGCATACTGGTTCCTCACCATCCATCCCTAAGACCATTCATAATCGGCCGTCGGGAACTCTATCAATCTAGCGGGAATTCTCTACGCTACTACGATCCGACACAGAGGAAAACACTCTATCTACTCCCACAAGTCCATTACCAGTAAGTATATTGAGCCTTACTGATAATGACTCGGGCTCCAATCCTACCCGTGTCGCGAATCGTGCAGACATAAATGAATGCGATGCACCAGAATCAAATAAAGCTGAAGCTGGAAAGGAGTTGACGAATATACCTGCCACTACCTCACCAGGTGCCAACTCTTCCTCCACGGTCATCACCATAGCCTGACCGTGCCCTCGGGTGCTGGTCCCCTCTGAAATCCTCGCTGCCTATTCTGACTCAAGGCCTGGGCTTGCGCATACTGCTGGGGCTCTGCTGCTGAAATACCTGGGACTGAGGCGGCAAGGGCCTCATCAATGGATACTGCTGCTGCTGCTGGACTGGTGCTGGTCCTCTCACCGAAGAGCTAGAAAGGTTGACGATGATGAACCTCCCCTGTTCGGCAGGATCCAACCCTATGGTCTGGTGCTCCACAAGCCAACACAATCCCTGTGCCCTGCGACATTCTGCCACCACATGGCCTGGCTTCCCACATGAGAACATCCCACTGCGGAAGACTGCTTCTTCTTCTCTGCTGTGGGTGCTCGAGTTGAATGCTGAACCGACGTTACTGAGGCCTCGCCTCGGAGCTCCAATGGTCAAGGCCCTGGCTGCCGGGGCTGGTGCTGAAGACTGATTCATCTGGCCGTGATATTCTTCCGACCCCCGTCCTATCCACAATCCTTTGGGAGGTATACTCATGCCTCCGAGCTGCTCTCAAGACTGCATCGAAAGTCTGATGCTCAAACTGCTCGACTGCCAACAAGATCTCCAGGTGAAGTCCCTGCTGGAACCGCTGGGCTCGATCATACTCGGTTGCCACCAAGGTGGGAGCAAACCGACTGAGTCTGGAAAACTCGGCCGCATATCCATCGACCGTCCTGCCACCTTGCTTCAGATTGGTAAACCTCGTCTGTAGATCGTACCGAGCTACAGCATCGAAATACTTGGTCTGAATCTCTCTCTGAATACTGCCCAAGCAATGGGTACTGCTAATCCAAGCCTGCGCTGCCCACCAGCTGCGGGCAAGATCTAACAACTGCAGGCGCACAACGGCCACCTTCTCGTTCTCTGGGGTCCTGGCTGCTTCTAGAATCACTTCTGTGTCCTGAAGCCATGCATCTGCTGCGATAGCATCTTCACTACCGTCAAAGAATGGAGGGTTCAAGCGCTTGAAGCTGTTGGCCGCGCTGTTCCCTGGATGACCACCTCTATCAAAGCATCCGCCACTGCCTGTTGCAAGGCATCTCCACGACGATCTTGGGAAGCTATCAAGGTCCTGACGAGTCCTACCAAAGTGCCGTCATCATGTTCTACAGGTTGAACTGGCTGGACTGGGGGCTCTTCTTCAATAGGCTCGACTCTGGAGGCTACTCCGGAATGCTGGGCTTTATCTCCAGGTTCTGCTGGTCCGCGGGAGGTGCTCTGCCTTGCTGATCGGCCGGTCAGGTACTATGCCGCTGAAGAAGACGACATAGGAAACAATAAGGAAGGACCAGGACAGAGCAACGATACAAGCATATGATCAGGACAAGAATCCAGGGATTCAGAGGATACTAACAGGGATCAAGGACGAATACTGATTGAGACATCTATTCGGTAAACCCTCACATATCTTGATTTACAAGACCTGCATGGGCCACCACTTAAACCATGTCACGCCCCAGAACCAGAATACTGGAGAGCGGGGCAGACATAGCCAGCTACGTATATTGAAATGGATTCCATCTCGCTATACGGTCACGCTGTCTAGGATACATGAGGGTTTATCTACAAGCCAGCAGTCTCTTAGGTCAAGAATAAGCCTATTGTCTCAATCACAAGCAAGTAAATAGATGTTACAAGATGTATGATCATTAAATATACATAATAAGGCGTCCCAAATATACATATTCACTGATCATGAAGCTAGTCGTACAAAATGTCAGGACTAGCAAGAGTTAGTCATACATGATCAACCCTATCTGTTAATCATGTTACAGCCCGTAGGCAGACAATAAATAAAAGTACAATCGAGCTAAACAGGTGCTCGTCGGCTAAACGTCTCAAAAATATTTTCACAATAGAGCGGAAGAGCCAAAATAACCCACTCGTTGCCAGGGTTCCGTCTAGTGGCCACCATCTGGCTGGAAGATCGGTAGATCCTCTGGAGCTGCTCCGAAATCTGGCCACACAAAACCAGCTGGGTCAGACCCCAGAAAGAGCAAGTGCCACACGGAGCTTCACTTAAGAACTAAAACCAGCAATCAGCCAGGAAATAAATAATATAGTAAAGACAGAAATATAAATAAATGGTAAAAACTGGAAATAAGGAAAACATGCCAGGACGATATACGACGAGATAGCCATGGAACTATTCAGATAGCCAGGTTACAACCCGTAAACCAAACAAGGACCGGGGTTGTAACCCTTCGTCTGAACGGAGCTTGATTTCTCACCATTTATCGAGAAAATAAATACAAGCATGCTGGTCATGTAACAGTCTGGAACAAGATCAGGGCAAGACTAGACTTGATAGACTCCATCCAATCATTTCACCCAGCAAACCTACGGCTTGATACTTTAACTAACTAGGGTTATCACAGTCCTAGTTACTAACAAGATGCAGTGAGATTATTCCACAGCCACAAGCCCTGCAGACCATCCAGGCTACCCAGGTCGAAAGATTAGGGTTGAATTCATGGGTACATCGTCCAGGAAACGCATGTACCCTTAAGTAGCTTGAAGGGTGCAACATGACAGTGTGCTGGAAATGTGCCCTACTCGACGGCAGGCTACAGATCCCAGGCGCGCCCAGGTAACGGGATTGCCTGTAGCTGGAAAATCTCTTCATGACTAATGTTATTTTTAGTTGTTAACCTTAGTCCATTTTAGTAGGTACTCCTGACCGTGGTACTCAGGAGTCCCATCCTAGACATGATGCAAGACAGGACTGGTTTATTTGTACAAGCACAATCACCCACGTGTCCAGGATGTTCATTCTTGTCAAGTCATGTTGTCAGGTAGCCGTCGCAACAGCTTATCAAGATATAACATGTCAGTTTATCAGGTCAAGTGTACTTGTCAGGAGTGCGCCACGACGGGCCACTCAGGTCATTATGTCAGGAGTGCACCACTACGGGTCACTATCGTGTCAGGCTCAGGTATCATTTCTAAACATATCAAGTAATTTCGGGAATTATCGAGTTCAGGTCAAAAGGCGTAAGGATATAAAATGGACGTTAATATCTAATAAATATCAATATACAGGGCTAAATCCAGGATAAGGAAAATAAAACCAAACTGACATGCTAATATAAGATCAAGTCTGCCAAGGCCATACGTTCAGGTAGCATACGCTCAGGCTACAGGTCAGCGTACGCTCAAGCTAGCGTACGAAATGGTCTAGGGCACGCGCACGCTAGCGTACACAATAGACAGCGTACGCCCAAGTCAGCGTACCGAATGGGTCAGCGTACGCTCGAGCTAGCGTACGCTCAAGGCAGCGTACGCTCAAGCTAGCGTACCAAAAGTCACGCACGCTCGAGTGTGCAAGTCACGCACGCGCAGCTCGAAAGTCACGCTGGCAACAGTCAGCGTAACCAAGCTAGCGTACCAAAGACACGCTAGGCTAGCGTACGCTCAAAAGTCACGCTGGCAACAGTCAGCGTACCAAGCTAGCGTACGCACGCTAAAGAGCAGCGTACCAAGGCTAGCGTACGCTCGCTAAAGAGCAGCGTACCAAGGCTAGCGTACGCTCGCTAAAGAGCAGCGTACCAAGGCTAGCGTACGCTCGCTAAAGAGCAGCGTACCTCAGCGGCTTAAGCTAAAAAGCTAGCACACTGCTCACTGTCTTCTCCAAATGGCAAGAACAGCAAGAACTCCAAGGGTTAAATCCAGGACTCCAAATGCTCATAACTCGGTCAAAACAAGTCCGAATCCAAGTTTCCAAAGGTCGAAATTGGGTAGAAGAAAATTTCCAACCTCATGGAACCATCAGAACTTGAAAACCAAGACATTAATTAGATCAAAACTTCAAAAATCCGAAGAAGACAATTTTTCCTAGATCTAACAAACATGCATCAAATGAAATTCTTCAAGTTCTAAAGTGGGTTAGATCCATGCTAGGAAGCCATCAGAACCATCAAAAGGGGTTCTTAAGTGAGAGCAAGGTGCACTTGCCTAAGGGGTTGGGGAGTTGTGGAGAGAAAGGAAGAAGAAGAAATAAATGAGAGTTATGGAGGAGAGAGAAGATTGGTGGGGAAATAAATATCATGGGTTGGTGGTAGGTAGGGGGTTCACCTTGGTCCATGATGGACCAAGCAATCAGCCGGCCAAACCAAACCAACCCAAACCGAGAGTAACAAGCCAAGCCAAACCAAGGAGATATGCAAATACAAGATAAAATACGTATACGTATTCCAAATACGTAATACGAACAACAGACATTACAACTCTACCCACCTTAAAAGAATTCCGTCCTCGGAATTTAATTAAGAGGCTAGAGGGACAAGAACAAGCCACACTATTCACAGGCAATTATACTAGGCAATCAATCAATCATGCAAGCAAGGAATTGATGGCATGAGGCATAAGAAAGACATTATACCTCATGAGTCAAACAAGTCGGGATATCGCGATCGGATATCATCCTCACGCTCCCACGTTGACTCACCCAAAGAGTGATGACCCCAAGCAACTCGGACTAACTTGATAGTCTTGTTCTTGAGGATCTTCTCTCTTCGATCCAATATAGACACGGGCCTCTCCTCATACGAAAGGTTGGTACCAACAACCAATTCCGAATGATCCAGGATGTGGCTCGGGTCCGGGATATACCGTCGTAATTGGGATACATGGAACACGTCATGCACATCGCTTAGCGACGGTGGAAGAGCAAGACGATAGGATACATCACCTACTCGCTCCAGAATGTCAAACGGTCCTATACCTAGGACTAAGCTTGCCCCGTACGCCGAAACGAATGACGACACGGTTAGACGAAATCCTCATGAATACATGATCGCCGACTGAAAACTCGAGAGGTCGCCGATGAGAATCGGCCCAATGGCGCTGGCGATCTTGGGCAACTCGAAGATGATCTCGGACTCGCCTGACCACTTCACTGTCCGGCAATCATTTCTGGACCGAGCATCTGTCTCTCTCCAACATCCCCAGGCTAGCGGGATCTGCACTTCCTACCATCAGTGCCTCGAACGGTGCCATCTGGATACTGGCCTGGAACTGTTGTTGTACGAGAATTCTACAAGGTGCAAGTGATCTTCCCATGAACCACCGAAGTCAAGTGTGCAAGACCGCAACATGTCTTCAAGAGTCTGGATCGTGCGCTCCGACTGGCCATCCGTCTGCGGGTGATATACTGAACTGAACTGGAGATGAGTCCCTAAACTCTCTTGCAGCTACGCCAAAGTGCGACGTAAATCTTGATCTCGGCCGAGGTGATATCCTGACTGGCACTCCCCGTGCAATCTGACAATCTGCCTGAGGTACATCTCTGCTAACTGAGCCGTCGACTGACCACTCTGAATGGAGAAAGTGAGCCACTTTCGTGAGCCGTCAACTAACCCAAATACATCTCTACCAGCTGGGGATTAGGTAATCCAGTCACAAAATCCATGGTCACATGCTCCCACTTCATTCTGGAATCGGCAAGGGCTGAAGAAGTCCTGCTGGCCTCTGATGTTTCGCTTTAACTTGCTGGCAACCAAACCCAAGAGACAAACTCCTCTATCTCTCGCTTCATGCCATTCCACCAGAAATGCTGCCGGATATCACGGTACATCTTCGTACTGCCGGATGAATGGAATACTGCAAACTGTGCGCTTCTGACATGATCTCCCGTCGATATCTCCGCTGGTACACAAAGACGCTTACCATGTCGAGTGTACCATCCTCTAATGCATAACTCCGGTCTCGTCCTCTCACACTCTGCTCTGAGTCGCTGAAGCTTGGAATCTGCCGACTCGCCATCCGTCCTCTCGACTATAGTGACTGAACTTGCATACTGGCCATCAATGCCACACCTGGAAGGGAGAACAACTTCTATACCCATCTTCTGAAGATCTGCTAACAGCTCTGGTTGTGCTGTTAGGAAATAAGCTCCGGCTCTCCAGCTCACCATCTGCTACAACATTGGCCTTCCCAGGATGATATGTAAGTTGACATCATATCCACCAGAAGCTCCAGCCATCTCCCTGACGCATGTTAAGATCCTTCTGGGTAAAAACTACTTCAGCTCTTGTGGTCGTGAAAATCTCTACCCTGTCTTCGTACAAATAGTGCCTCCACAACTTAATGCAAACACCACTGCTGCCAGCTCCAAGTCATGGGTTGGGTAACTCCTCTCATGACCCACGAAGTGTCGTGACGCATAAGCTATTACCTTCCCATGCTGCATCAGAACACATCCTAAACCTCTGCCTGAAGCATCACATACACGAGAATCCTCCGGTCCCTCTGGAAGCGTGAGATGGAAGCTGTTATCAGGCCTCGCTTCAACTGCTCAAAGAACTTTGACACTCTGCTGTCCAAGCAAACTGTCATCCTTGCGGGTCAACTGCTCAATGGTGCTGAAATTCGAGCAAAATACGAAACAAACCGCCGGTAGTAGCCGGCCATCCAAGGAAACTGCAAACTTCTGCAACTGTGCTGGGCACTGGCCAGGCTCAATAGCCACAATCTTCTGGAGATCTACTTCTACTCCTCCTCTGGTGATGATATGACCCAAGTACAAATGCGATCGAGCCAGAACTCGCATTTACTGAACTTGGCATACAGCTGGTGCTCCCTAAGAGTCTGAAGACTATACGGAGATGCTGCTCATTTCCGCCTCATCTTGCTGTAGACCAGAATGTCATCCAGAACCGATCACAAACTGATCCAAGCAAGGCATGAAGATGCATTCATGAGGTCCATGAATACTGCTGCGCATTGGTTGCTCCAAAAGGTATACAAGAACTCCCAATGCCCATATCTCGATCTAAAAGCTATCTTCGGGATGTCCTGCTCTGACTCTGATCTGATGATACCTGACGCAAATTAATCTTCGAGAATACTGAAGCCCCCTTGAGTTGATCAAATCAGTCATCTATCCTTGAAGAGGGTATCTGTTCTGATTGTTACTGAGTTCAAGGATAATCAACACATAACCTGGACGTACCATCCTTCTTTTTCACAAAGCATCGGGGCTCCCCAAGGCGATCCACTTGCACGAATGAACCCTTGGCTCGAGTTCTTCAATCATCTTGTACAATATCTCACTCTGACGGCGCCAATCCTGTATACTCTCTCTGACACTGGGGCTGTTCCGGGAATCAAGTCTATAGTGAACTCGATCTCCCGCTCCGAGGCATACCTGGAAGTTCTTCTGGAAAACATCTGGGAACTCATCCATTATTCTGGGCAACTGAACTGCTGCTACGCCACCCCCGCAATACTGGAGGAGATGACTCAACTTCGCCTCGGGAGAAAGAAAACTCTGGCTCGCCCTGGAATGCTAAAAACCCTACCATATGGCAGTCTATCCTAGCATACTGGTTCCTCAACCATCCATCCCTAAGACCAATCATAATCGGCCGTCGGAACTCTATCAATCTAGCGGGGAATTCTCTACCGCTAACTACGATCCGACACGAGGAAAACCGCTATCTACTTCCACAAGTCCGTTACCAGTATATGAGCCTTACTGATAATGACTCAGGCTCCAATCCTACCCGTGTCGCGAATCGTGCAGACATAAATGAATGCGATGCACCAGAATCAATAAAGCTAAGCTGGAAAGGAGTTGACGGAATAATGTACCTGCCACTACCTCACCAGTGCCAACTCTTCCTCCACGTCATCACCATAGCCTGACCGTGCCCTCGGGGCTGGTCCCCTGCTGAAATCCTCGCTGCCTATTCTGACTCACGGCCTGGGCTTGCGCATGCTGGGGGCTCTGCTGCTAAATGACATACCTGGGACTGAGGTCGGCAAGGGCCTCATCAATGGATACTGCTGCTGCTGCTGGGACTGGTGCTGGTCCTCTCACCGAAGATGAGAAAGGTTGGGACGATGATGAACCTCCCCTGTTCGGCAGGATCCAACCCTATGGTCTGGTGCTCCACAAGCCAGACACAATCCCTGTGCCCTGCGACATTCTGCCACCACATGGCCTGGCTTCCCACAATGAGAACATCCCACTGCGGAAGACTGCTTCTGCTTCTGCTGCTGTGGGTGCGTCGAGTTGAATGCTGAACCGACGTTACTGAGGCGCTCGCCTCGAGCTCCAATGGTCAAGGCCCTGGCTGCCGGGGCTGGTGCTGAAGACTGATTCATCTGGCCGTGAGATCTCTTCCGACCCCCGTCCTATCCACAATCCTTTGGGAGGTATACTCATGCCTCCGAGCTGCTCTCAAGACTGCATCGAAAGTCTGATGCTCAAACTGCTCGACTGCCAACAAGATCTCCAGGTGAAGTCCCTGCTGGAACCGCTGGGCTCGATCATACTCGGTTGCCACCAAGGTGGGAGCAAACCGACTGAGTCTGGAAAACTCGGCCGCATATCCATCGACCGTCCTGCCACCTTGCTTCAGATTGGTAAACCTCGTCTGTAGATCGTACCGAGCTACATCGAAATACTTGGTCTGGAATCTCTCTCTGAATACTGCCCAAGCAATGGGTACTGCTAATCCACAGCCTGCGCTGCCCACCAGCTGCGGGCAAGATCTAACAACTGCAGGCGCACAACGGCCACCTTCTCGTTCTCTGGGGTCCTGGCTGCTTCTAGAATCACTTCTGTGTCCTGAAGCCATGCATCTGCTGCGATAGCATCTTCACTACCGTCAAAGAATGGAGGGTTCAAGCGCTGAAGCTGTTGGCCGCGCTGTTCCCTGGATGACCACCTCTAGTCAAAGCATCCGCCACTGCCTGTTGCAAGGCATCTCCACGACGATCTTGGGAAGCTATCAAGGTCCTGACGAGTCCTACCAAAGTGCCGTCATCATGTTCTACAGGTTGAACTGGCTGGACTGGGGTCTTCTTCAATAGGCTCGACTCTGGAGGCTACTCCGGAATGCTGGGCTTGATCTCCAGGTTGCTGCTGGTCCGCGGAGGTGCTCTGCCTTGCTGATCGGCCGGTCAGGTACTATGCCGCTGAAGAAGACGACATAGGAACAATAAGGAAGACCAGGACAGAGCAACGATACAAGCATATGATCAGGACAAGAATCCAGGGATTCAGAGGATACGAACAGGGATCAAGGACGAATACTGATTGAGACATCTATTCGGTAAACCCTCACATATCTTGATTTACAAGACCTGCATGGGCCACCACTTAAACCATGTCACGCCCCAGAACCAGAATACTGGAGAGCGGGGGCAGACATAGCCAGCTACGTATATTGAAATGGATTCCATCTCGCTATACGGTCACGGCTGTCTAGGATACATGAGGTTTATCTACAAGCCAGCAGTCTCTTAGGTCAAGAATAAGCCTATTGTCTCAATCACAAGCAAGTAAATAGATGTTACAAGATGTATGATCATTAAATATACATAATAAGGCGTCCCAAATATTACATATTCAGCTGATCATGAAGCTAGTCGTACAAAATGTCAGGACTAGCAAGAGTTTAGTCATACATGATCAACCCTAGATCTGTTAATCATGTTACAGCCCGTAGGCAGACAATAAATAAAGTACAATCGAGCTAAACAGGTGCTCGTCGGCTAAACGCCTCAAAAGAATATTTTCACAATAGAGCGAAGAGCCAAAAATAAACCCACTCGTTGCCAGGGTTCCGTCTAGTGGCCACCATCTGGCTGGAAGATCGGTAGATCCTCTGGAGCTGCTCCGAAATCTGGCCACACAAAACCAGCTGGGTCAGACCCCAGAAAGAGCAAGTGCCAACGGAGCTTCACTTAAGAACTAAAACCAGCAATCAGCACAGGAATATAAATAATATAAAGACAGATATAAATAAATGGTAAAAACTGGAAATAAGGAAAACATGCCAGGACGATATACGACGAGATAGCCATGGAACTATTCAGATAGCCAGGTTACAACCCGTAAACCAAACAAGGACCGGGTTGTAACCCTTCGTCTGAACGGAGCTTGATTTCTCACCATTTATCGAGAAATAAATACAAGCATGCTGGTCATGTAACAGTCTGGAACAAGATCAGGGCAAGACTAGACTTGATAGACTCCATCCAATCATTTCACGGCCAAGCAAGACCTACGGCTTGATACTTTAACTAACTAGGGTTATCACAGTCCTAGTTACTAACAAGATGCAGTGAGATTATTCCACAGCCACAAGCCCTGCAGACCATCCAGGCTACCCAGGTCGAAAGATTAGGGTTGAATTCAGTGGGTACATCGTCCAGGAAACGCATGTACCCTTAAGTAGCTTGAGGGTGCAACACATGACAGTGTGCTGGAAATGTGCCCTACTCGACGGCAGGCTACAGATCCCAGCGCGCCCAGGTAACGGGATTGCCTGTAGCTGGAAATCTCTTCATGACTAATGTATTAATTTAGTTGTTAACCTTAGTCCATTTAGTAGTACTCCTGACCGTGGTACTCAGGATCCCATCCTAGACATGATGCAAGACAGGACTGGTTTATTTGTACAAGCACAATCACCCACGGTGTCCAGGATGTTCATTCTTGTCAAGTCATGTCATGTCAGGTAGCCGTCGCAACAGCTTATCAGATATAACATGTCAGGTTTATCAGGTCAAGTGTACTTGTCAGGAGTGCGCCACGACGGGCCACTATCAGGTCATTATGTCAGGAGTGCACCACTACGGGTCACTATCGTGTCAGGCTCAGGTATCATTTCTAAACATCAAGTAATTTCGGGAATTATCGAGTTCAGTCAAAAGGCGTAAGGATATAAAATGGACGTTAAATATCTAATAAAATATCATATACAGGGCTATAAATCCAGATAAGGAAAATAAACCAAACTGACATGCTAATATAAGATCAAGTCTGCCAAGGCCATACGTTCAGGTAGGCATACGCTCAGGCTACAGGTCAGCGTACGCTCAAGCTAGCGTACGAAATGGTCTAGGGCACGCGCACGCTAGCGTACACAATAGACAGCGTACGCCCAAGTCAGCGTACCGAATGGGTCAGCGTACGCTCGAGCTAGCGTACGCTCAAGGCAGCGTACGCTCAAGCTAGCGTACCAAAAGTCACGCACGCTCGAGTGTGCAAGTCACGCACCGCACGCTCGAAAGTCACGCTGGCAACAGTCAGCGTAACCAAGCTAGCGTACCAAAGACACGCTAGGCTAGCGTACGCTCAAAAGTCACGCTGGCACAGTCAGCGTACAACCAGCTAGCGTACGCACGCTAAAGAGCAGCGTACCAAGGCTAGCGTACGCTCGCTAAAGAGCAGCGTACCAAGGCTAGCGTACGCTCGCTAAAGAGCAGCGTACCAAGGCTAGCGTACGCTCGCTAAAGAGCAGCGTACCTCAGCGGCTTAAGCTAAAAAGCTAGCACACTGCTCACTGTCTTCTCCAAATGGCAAGAACAGCAAGAACTCCAAGGGTTAAATCCAGACTCCAAATGCTCATAACTCGGTCAAAACAAGTCCGAATCCAAGTTTCCAAGGTCGAAATTGGGTAGAAGAAAATTTCCAACCTCATGGAACCATCAGAACTTGAAAACCAAGACATTAATTAGATCAAAACTTCAAAAATCCGAAGAAGACAATTTTTCCTAGATCTAACAAACATGCATCAAAATGAAATTCTTCAAGTTCTAAATGGGTTAGATCCATGCTAGGAAGCCATCAGAACCATCAAAAGGGGTTCTTAAGTGAGAGCAAGGTGCACTTGCCTAAGGGGTTGGGGAGTTGTGGAGAGAAAGGAGAAGAAGAAATAAATGAGAGTTATGGAGGAGAGAGAAGATTGGTGGGGAAATAAATATCATGGGTTGGTGGTAGGTAGGGGGTTCACCTTGGTCCATGATGGACCAAGCAATCAGCCGGCCAAACCAAACCAACCCAAACCGAGAGTAACAAGCCAAGCCAAACCAAGGAGATATGCAAATACAAGATAAAATACGTATACGTATTCCAAATACGTAATACGAACAACAGACATTACAACTCTACCCACCTTAAAAGAATTCCGTCCTCGGAATTTAATTAAGAGGCTAGAGGGACAAGAACAAGCCACACTATTCACAGGCAATTATACTAGGCAATCAATCAATCATGCAAGCAAGGAATTGATGGCATGAGGCATAAGAAAGACATTATACCTCATGAGTCAAACAAGTCGGGATATCGCGATCGGATATCATCCTCACGCTCCCACGTTGACTCACCCAAAGAGTGATGACCCAAGCAACTCGGACTAACTTGATAGTCTTGTTCTTGAGGATCTTCTCTCTTCGATCCAATATAGACACGGGCCTCTCCTCATACGAAAGGTGGTACCAACAACCAATTCCGAATGATCCAGGATGTGGCTCGGGTCCGGGATGTACCGTCGTAATTGGGATACATGGAACACGTCATGCACATCGCTTAGCGACGGTGGAAGAGCAAGACGATAGGATACATCACCTACTCGCTCCAGAATGTCAAACGGTCCTATATACCTAGGACTAAGCTTGCCCCGTACGCCGAAACGAATGACGACACGGTTAGACGAAATCCTCATGAATACATGATCGCCGACTGAAAATCGAGAGGTCGCCGATGAGAATGGCCCAATGGCGCTGGCGATCTTGGGCAACTCGAAGATGATCTCGGACTCGCCTGACCACTTCAACTGTCCGGGCAATCATTTCTGGACCGAGCATCTGTCTCTCTCCAACATCATCCCAGGCTAGCGGGATCTGCACTTCCTACCATACAGTGCCTCGAACGGTGCCATCTGGATACTGGCTGGAAACTGTTGTTGTACGAGAATTCTACAAGGTGCAAGTGATCTTCCCATGAACCACCGAAGTCAAGTGTGCAAGACCGCAACATGTCTTCAAGAGTCTGGATCGTGCGCTCCGACTGGCCATCCGTCTGCGGGTGATATACTGAACTGAACTGGAGATGAGTCCCTAAACTCTCTTGCAAGCTACGCCAAAAGTGCGACGTAAATCTTGAATCTCGGTCCGAGGTGATACTGACTGGCACTCCGTGCAATCTGACAATCTGCCTGAGGTACATCTCGCTAACTGAGCCGTCGACTGACCACTCTGAATGGAAGAAAGTGAGCACTTTCGTGAGCCGGTCAACTATAACCCAAATAGCATCTCACAGCTGGGGATCTAGGTAATCCAGTCACAAAATCCATGGTCACATGCTCCCACTTCCATTCTGGAATCGGCAAGGGCTGAAGAAGTCCTGCTGGCCTCTGATGTTCGGCTTTAACTTGCTGGCAAACCAAACACCAAGAGACAAACGAGCTATCTCGCTTCATGCCATTCCACCAGAAATGCTGCCGGATATCACGGTACATCTTCGTACTGCCGGGATGAATGGAATACTGCAAACTGTGCGCTTCTGACATGATCTCCGTCGGATATATCCGCTGGGTACACAAAGACGCTTACCATGTCGAAGTGTACCATCCTCATGAATGCATAACTCCGGTCTTCGTCCTGCTTCACACTCTGCTCTGAGTCGCTGAAGCTTGGAATCTGCCGACTGCGCCATCCGGATCCTCTCGACTATAGTGGACTGAACTTGCATACTGGCCATCAATGCCACACTGGAAGGGAGAACAACTTCTATACCCATCTTCTGAAGATCTGCTAACAGCTCTGGTTGTGCTGTTAGGAAATAAGCTCCGGCTCTCCAGCTCAACGCATATGCTACAACATGGCCTTCCCAGGATGATATGTAAGTTGACATCATAATCCACAAGAAGCTCCAGCCATCTCCTCTGACGCATGTTAAGATCCTTCTGGGTAAAAACATACTTCAGGCTCTTGTGGTCGTGAAAATCTCCACCCTGTCTTCGTACAAATAGTGCCTCCACAACTTAAGTGCAAACACCACTGCTGCCAGCTCCAAGTCATGGGTTGGGTAATTCCTCTCATGATCACGAAGTTGTCGTGACGCATAAGCTATTACCTTCCCATGCTGCATCAGAACCATCCTAAACCTCTGCCTGAAGCATCACAGTACATGAGAATCCTCCGGTCCCATCTGGAAGCGTGAGAATGGGAGCTGTTATCAGGCCTCGCTTCAACTGCTCAAAAGAACTCTGACACTCTGCTGTCCAAGCAAACTGTGCATCCTTGCGGGTCAACTGCGTCAATGGTGCTGAAATTCGAGCAAAATACGAAACAAACCGCCGGTAGTAGCCGGCCAATCCAAGGAAACTGCTGAACTTCTGCAACTGTGCTGGGCACTGGCCAGGACTCAATAGCCACAATCTTCTGGAGATCTACTTTACTCCTCCTCTGGTGATGATATGACCCAAGTACGAAATGCGATCGAGCCAGAACTCGCATTTACTGAACTTGGCATACAGCTGGTGCTTCCCTAAGAGTCTGAAGAACTATACGGAGATGCTGCTCATGCTCCGCCTCACTCTTGCTGTAGACCAGAATGTCATCCAGAACACGATCACAAACTGATCCAAGCAAGGCATGAAGATGCGATTCATGAGGTCCATGAATACTGCTGGCGCATTGGTTGCTCCAAAAGGTATAACAAGGAACTCCCAATGCCCATATCTCGATCTAAAAGCTATCTTCGGGATGTCCTGCTCTCTGACTCTGATCTGATAACCTGAACGCAAATTAATCTTCGAGAATACTGAAGCCCCTTGAGTTGATCAAATAAGTCATCTATCCTTGGAAGAGGGTATCTGTTCTTGATTGTTACTGAGTTCAAGGTACGATAATCAACACATAACCTGGACGTACCATCCTTCTTTTCACAAGAAGCATCGGGGCTCCCCAAGGCGATCCACTTGCACGAATGAATCCCTTGGCTCGAAGTCTTCAATCATCTTGTACAATATCTCCAACTCTGACGGCGCCATCCTGTAGACGCTTCTGACACTGGGGCGGTGTTCCGGGAATCAAGTCTATAGTGAACTCGATCTCCCGCTCCGGAGGCATACCTGGAAGTTCTTTGGGAAAACATCTGGGAACTCATCCATTATCTGGGCAACTGAACTGCTGCTACTGCCACCCGCAATACTGGAGGAGATGACTCAACTTCGCCTCGGGAGAAAGAAAACTCTGGCTCGCCTGGAATGCTAAAAACAACCCTACCAATATGGCAGTCTATCCTAGCATACTGGTTCCTCAACCAATCCATCCCTAAGACCATCATAATCGGCATCGGGAACTCTATCAATCTAGCGGGAATTCTCTACCGCTAACTACGATCCGACACGAGGAAAACACTCTATCTACTCCACAAGTCCGTTACCAGTAAGTATATTGAGCCTTATGATAATGATCGGGCTCCAATCCTACCCGTGTCGCGAATCGTGCAGACATAAATGAATGCGATGCACCAGAATAAATAAAGCTGAAGCTGGAAAGGAGTTGACGAAATAGACCTGCCACTACCTCACCAGGTGCCAATCTTCCTCCACGGTCATCACCATAGCCTGACCGTGCCCTCGGGGTGCTGGTCCCCTCTGCTGAAATCCTCGCTGCCATTCTGACTCAAGGCCTGGGCTTGCGCATATGCTGGGGGCTCTGCTGCTGAAATGCCTGGACTGAGGCGGCAAGGGCCTCATCAATGGATATGCTGCTGCTGCTGGACTGGTGCTGGTCCTCTCACGAAGAGCTAGAAAGGTGGACGATGATGAACCTCCCTGTTCGGGCAGGATCCAACCCTATGGTCTGGTGCTCACAAGCCAGACACAATCCTGTGCCCTGCGACATTCTGCCACCACATGGCCTGGCTTCCCACAATGAGAACATCCCACTGCGGAAGACTGCTTCTGCTTCTGCTGCTGTGGGTGCGTCGGAGTTGAATGCTGAACCGACGTTACTGAGGCCGCTCGCCTCGGAGCTCCAATGGTCAAGGCCCTGGCTGCCGGGGCTGGTGATGAAGACTGATTCATCTGGCCGTGAGATCTCTTCCGACCCCCGGTCCTATCCACAATCCTTTGGGAGGTATACTCATGCTCCGAGCTGCTCTCAAGACTGCATCGAAAGTCTGATGCTCAAACTTCGACTGCCAACAAGATCTCCAGGTGAAGTCCCTGCTGGAACCGCTGGGCTCGATCATACTCGGTTGCCACCAAGGTGGAGCAAACCGACTGAGTCTGGAAAACTCGCCGCATATCCATCGACCGTCCTGCCACCTTGCTTCAGATTGGTAAACCTCGTCTGTAGATCGTACCGAGCTACAGTCGAAATACTTGGTCTGGAATCTCTCTGAATACTGCCCAAGCAATGGGTACTGCTAATCCAACAGCCTGCGCTGCCCACCAGCTGCGGGCAAGATCTAACAACTGCAGGCGCACAACGGCCACCTTCTCGTTCTCTGGGGTCCTGGCTGCTTCTAGAATCACTTCTGTGTCCTGAAGCCATGCATCTGCTGCGATAGCATCTTCACTACCGTCAAAGAATGGAGGGTTCAAGCGCTTGAAGCTGTTGGCCGCGCTGTTCCCTGGATGACCACCTCTAGTCAAAGCATCCGCCACTGCCTGTTGCAAGGCATCTCCACGACGATCTTGGGAAGCTATCAAGGTCCTGACGAGTCCTACCAAAGTGCGTCATCATGTTCTACAGGTTGAACTGGCGGACTGGGGGCTCTCTTCAATAGGCTCGACTCTGGAGGCTACTCGGAATGCTGGGCTTGATCTCCAGGTTGCTGCGGTCCGCGGGAGGTGCTCCGCCTTGCTGATCGGCCGGGTCAGGTACTATGCGCTGAAGAAGACGACATAGGAAACAATAAGGAAGGACCAGGACAGAGCAACGATACAAGCATATGATCAGGACAAGAATCCAGGATTCAGAGGATACGAACAGGGATCAAGGACGAATACTGATGAGACATCTATTCGGTAAACCCTCACATATCTTGATTTACAAGACCTGCATGGGCCACCACTTAAACCATGTCACGCCCAGAACCAGAATACTGGAGAGCGGGGCAGACATAGCCAGCTACGTATATTGAAATGGATTCCATCTCGCTATACGGTCACGGCTGTCTAGGATACATGAGGGTTTATACAAGCCAGCAGTCTCTTAAGGTCAAGAATAAGCCTATTGTCTCAATCACAAGCAAGTAAATAGATGTTACAAGATGTATGATCATTAAATATACAATAATAGGCGTCCAAATATTACATATTCAGCTGATCATGAAGCTAGTCGTACAAAATGTCAGGACTAGCAAGAGTTTTAGTCATACATGATCAACCCTAGGATCTGTTAATCATGTTACAGCCCGTAGGCAGACAATAAATAAAAGTACAATCGAGCTAAACAGGTGCTCGTCGGCTAAACGCCTCAAAAGAATATTTTCACAATAGAGCGGGAGAGCCAAAAATAAACCCACTCGTTGCCAGGGTTCCGTCTAGTGGCCACCATCTGGCTGGAAGATCGGTAGATCCTCTGGAGCTGCTCCGAAATCTGGCCACACAAACCAGCTGGGTCAGACCCCAGAAAGAGCAAGTGCCACAAAGGAGCTTCACTTAAGAACTAAAACCAGCAATCAGCACAGGAATATAAATAATATAGAAGACGAAATATAAATAAATGGTAAAAACTGGAAATAAGGAAAACATGCCAGGACGATATACGATGAGATAGCCATGGAACTATTCAGATAGCCAGGTTACAACCCGTAAACCAAACAAGGATCGGGGTTGTAACCCTTCGTCTGAACGGAGCTTGATTCTCACCAGTTTATCGAGAAAATAAATACAAGCATGGGTATGAACGTCTGGAAAAGATCGGGCAAGACTAGACTTGATAGACTCCATCCAATCATTTCACGGCCAAGCAAGACCTACGGCTTGATACTTAACTAACTAGGGTTATCACAGTCCTAGTTACAAGATGCAGTGAGATTATTCCACAGCCACAAGCCCTGCAGACCATCCAGGCTACCCAGGTCGAAAGATAGGGTTGAATTCAGGTGGGTACATCGTCCAGGAAACGCATGTACCCTTAAGTAGTGAAGGGTGCAACACATGACAGTGTGCTGGAAATGTGCCCTACTCGACGGCAGGCTACAGATCCCAGGCGCGCCAGGTAACGGGATTGCCTGTAGCTGGAAAATCTCTTCATGACTAATGTATTAATCTAGTTGTTAACCTTAGTCCATTTTAGTAGGTACTCCTGACCGTGGTACTCAGGAGTCCCATCCTAGACATGATGCAAGACAGGACTGGTTTATTTGTACAAGCACAATCACCCACGGTGTCCAGGATGTTCATTCTTGTCAAGTCATGTCATGTCAGGTAGCCGTCGCAACAGCTTATCAAAATAACATGTCAGGTTTATCAGGTCAAGTGTACTTGTCAGGAGTGCGCCACGACGGGCCACTATCAGGTCATGTCAGGTCATTATGTCAGGAGTGCACCACTACGGGTCACTATCGTGTCAGGCTCAGGTATCATTTCTAAACATATCAAGTAATTTCGGGAATTATCAAGTCAGGTCAAAAGGCGTAAGGATATAAAATGGACGTTAAATATCTAATAAAATATCAATATACGGGCTATAAATCCAGGATAAGGAAAATAAAACCAAACTGACATGCTAATATAAGATCAAGTCTCCAAGGCCATACGTTCAGGTAGGCATACGCTCAGGCTACAGGTCAGCGTACGCTCAAGCTAGCGTACGAAATGGTCTAGGGCACGCGCACGCTAGCGTACACAATAGACAGCGTACGCCCAAGTCAGCGTACCGAATGGGTCAGCGTACGCTCGAGCTAGCGTACGTCAAGGCAGCGTACGCTCAAGCTAGCGTACCAAAAGTCACGCACGCTCGAGTGTGCAAGTCAGCACGCGCACGCTCGAAAGTCACGCTGGCAACAGTCAGCGTAACCAAGCTAGCGTACCAAGAACGCTAGGCTAGCGTACGCTCAAAAGTCACGCTGGCAACAGTCAGCGTAACCAAGCTAGCGTACGCACGCTAAAGAGCAGCGTACCAAGGCTAGCGTACGCTCGCTAAAGAGCAGCGTACCAAGGCTAGCTCGGCTCGCTAAAGAGCAGCGTACTCAGCGGCTTAAGCTAAAAGCTAGCACACTGCTCACTGTCTTCTCCAAAATGGCAAGAACAGCAAGAACTCCAAGGGTTAAATCCAGGACTCCAATGCTCATAACTGGTCAAAACAAGTCCGAATCCAAGTTTCCAAAGGTCGAAATTGGGTAGAAGAAAATTTCCAACCTCATGGAACCATCAGAACTTGAAAACCAAGACATTAATTAGATCAAACTTCAAAAATCCGAAGAAGACAATTTTTCCTAGATCTAACAAACATGCATCAAAATGAAATTCTTCAAGTTCTAAAGTGGGTTAGATCCATGCTAGGAAGCCATCAGAACCATCAAAAGGGGTTCTTAAGTGAGAGCAAGGTGCACTTGCCTAAGGGGTTGGGGAGTTGTGGAGAGAAAGGAAGAAGAAGAAATAAATGAGAGTTATGGAGGAGAGAGAAGATTGGTGGGAATAAATATCATGGGTTGGTGGTAGGTAGGGGGTTCACCTTGGTCCATGATGGACCAAGCAATCAGCCGGCCAAACCAAACCAACCCAAACCGAGAGTAAACAAGCCAAGCCAACCAAGGAGATATGCAAATACAAGATAAATACGTATACGTATTCCAAATACGTAATACGAACAACATGCATTACAACTCTACCCACCTTAAAAGAATTCCGTCCTCGGAATTTAATTAAGAGGCTAGAGGGACAAGAACAAGCACACTATTCACAGGCAATTATACTAGGCAATCAATCAATCATGCAAGCAAGGAATTGATGGCATGAGGCAAGAAAGACATTATACCTCATGAGTCAAACAAGTCGGGATATCGCGATCGGATATCATCCTCACGCTCCCACGTTGACTCACCCAAAGAGTGATGACCCCAAGCAACTCGGACTAACTTGATAGTCTGTTTGAGGATCTTCTCTTCGATCCAATATAGACACGGGCCTCTCCTCATACGAAAGGTGGTACCAACAACCAATTCCGAATGATCCAGGAGTGGCTCGGGTCCGGGATGTACGTCGTAATTGGGATACATGGAACACGTCATGCACCTTAGCGACGGTGGAAGAGCGAGACGATAGGATACATCACCTACTCGCTCCAGAATGTCAAACGGTCCTATATACCTAGGACTAAGCTTGCCCCGTACGCCGAAACGAATGACGACACGGTTAGACGAAATCCTCATGAATACATGATCGCCGACTGAAAACTCGAGAGGTCGCCGATGAGAATCGGCCCAATGGCGCTTGCGATCTTGGGCAACTCGAAGATGATCTCGGACTCGCCTGACCACTTCAACTGTCCGGGCAATCATTTCTGGACCGAGCATCTGTCTCTCTCCAACATCATCCCAGGCTAGCGGGGATCTACACTTCCTACCATACAGTGCCTCGAACGGTGCCATCGGATACTGGCCTGGAAACTGTTGTTGTACGAGAATTCTACAGGTGCAAGTGATCTTCCCATGAACCACCGAAGTCAAGTGTGCAAGACCGCAACATGTCTTCAAGAGTCTGGATCGTGCGCTCCGACTGGCCATCCGTCTGCGGGTGATATACTGAACTGAACTGGAGATGAGTCCCTAAACTCTCTTGCAAGCTACGCCAAAAGTGTGACGTAAATCTTGAATCTCGGTCCGAGGTGATACTGACTGGCACTCCGTGCAATCTGACAATCTGCCTGAGGTACATCTCTGCAACTGAGCCGTCGACTGACCAACTCTGAATGAAGAAGAAAGTGAGCCACTTTCGTGAGCCGGTCAACTATAACCCAAATAGCATCTCTGCCAGCTGGGGATCTAGGTAATCCAGTCACAAAATTCATGGTCACATGCTCCCACTTCCATTCTGGAATCGGCAAGGGCTGAAGAAGTCCTACTGGCCTCTGATGTTCGGCTTTAACTTGCTGGCAAACCAAACACCAAGAGACAAACCGAGCTATCTCCGCTTCATGCCATTCCACCAGAAATGCTGCCAGATTCACGGTACATCTTCGTACTGCCGGGATGAATAGAATACTGCGAACTGTGCGCTTCTGACATGATCTCCGCCGGATATCTCGCGGGTACACAAAGACGCTTACCATGTCGAAGTGTACCATCCTCATAAATGCATAACTCCGGTCTTCGTCCTGCTTCACATCTGCTCTGAGTCGCTGAAGCTTGGAATCTGACGCTGCGCCATCCGGATCCTCTCGACTATAGTGGACTGAACTTGCATACTGGCCATCAATGCCACACTGGAAGGGAGAACAACTTCTATACCATCTTCTGAAGATCTGCTAACAGCTCTGGTTGTGCTGTTAGAAAAAGCTCCGCTCTCCAGCTCAACGCATCTGCTACAACACATTGGCCTTCCCAGATGATATTGTAGTTGACATCTACTCCACAAGAAGCTCCAGCCATCTCCTCTGACGCATGTTAAGATCCTTCTGGGTAAAAACATACTTCAGGCTCTTGTGGGGGTGAAAATCTCTACCCTGTCTTCGTACAAATAGTGCCCTCCACAACTTAAGTGCAAACACCACTGCTGCCCAGCTCCAAGTCATGGGTTGGGTAACTCCTCTCATGACCACGAGTTGTCGTGACGCATAGCTATTACCTTCCCATGCTGCATCAGAACACATCCTAAACTCTTCCTGAAGCATCACAGTACACGAGAATCCCCGGTCCCTCTGGAAGCGTGATGGAAGCTGTTATCAGGCCTCGCTTCAACTGCTCAAAAGAACTTGACACTCTGCTGTCCAGCAAACTGTGCATCCTTGCGGTCAACTGCGTCAATGGTGCTGAAATTCGAGCAAAATACGAAACAAACCGCCGGTAGTAGCCGGCCAATCCAAGGAAACTGCAAACTTCTGCAACTGTGCTGGGCACTGGCCAGGACTCAATAGCCACAATCTTCTGGAGATCTACTTCTACTCCTCCTCTGTGATGATATGACCCAAGTACGAAATGCGATCGAGCCAGAACTCGCATTTACTGAACTTGGCATACAGCTGGTGCTCCCTAAGAGTCTGAAGAACTATACGGAGATGCTGCTCATGCTCCGCCTCACTCTTGCTGTAGACCAGAATGTCATCCAGAACACGATCACAAACTGATCCAAGCAAGGCATGAAGATGCGATTCATGAGGTCCATGAATACTGCTGGCGCATTGGTTGCTCCAAAAGGTATAACAAGGAACTCCCAATGCCCATATCTCGATCTAAAAGCTATCTTCGGGATGTCCTGCTCTCTGACTCTGATCTGATGATAACCTGAACGCAAATTAATCTTCGAGAATACTGAAGCCCCCTTGAGTTGATCAAATAAGTCATCTATCCTTGGAAGAGGGTATCTGTTCTTGATTGTTACTG
Organism: Iris pallida; assembly: GCA_029216955.1. Classification (NCBI taxonomy): domain Eukaryota; kingdom Viridiplantae; phylum Streptophyta; class Magnoliopsida; order Asparagales; family Iridaceae; genus Iris; species Iris pallida. The sequence goes on along the minus strand of JANAVB010006398.1, from coordinate 1,853,892 downwards.
AGTTCAAGGACGATAATCAACACATAACCTGGACGTACCATCCTTCTTTTTCACAAGAAGCATCGGGGCTCCCCAAGGATCCACTTGCACGAATGAATCCCTTGGCTCGAAGTTCTTCAATCATCTTGTACAATATCTCCAACTCGACGGCGCCATCCTGTAGACTCTCTCTGACACTGGGGCTGTTCCGGGAATCAAGTCTATAGTGAACTCGATCTCCCGCTCCGGAGGCATACCTGGAAGTTCTTCTGGGAAACATCTGGGAACTCATCCATTATTCTGGGCAACTGAACTGCTGCTACTGCCACCCGCAATACTGGAGGAGATGACCAACTTCGCCTCGGGAGAAAGAAAACTCTGGCTCGCCTGGAATGCTAAAACAACCCTACCATATGGCAGTCTATCCTAGCATACTGGTTCCTCAACCAATCCATCCCTAAGACCATATCATAATCGGCCGTCGGGAATCTATCAATCTAGCGGGAATTCTCTACCGCTAACTACGATCCGACACGAGGAAAACACTCTATCTACTCCCACAAGTCCGTTACCAGTAAGTATATTGAGCCTTACTGATAATGACTCGGCTCCAATCCTACCCGTGTCGCGAATCGTGCAGACATAAATGAATGCGATGCACCAGAATCAAATAAAGCTGAAGCTGAAAGGAGTTGACGAGAATATACCTGCCACTACCTCACCAGTGCCAACTCTTCCTCCACGGTCATCACCATAGCCTGACCGTGCCCTCGGGGTGCTGGTCCCCTTGCTGAAATCCTCGCTGCCTATTCTGACTCAAGGCCTGGGCTTGCGCATACTGCTGGGGGCTCTGCTGCTGAAATACCTGGGACTGAGGCGGCAAGGGCCTCATCAATGGATACTGCTGCTGCTGCTGGACTGGTGCTGGTCCTCTCACCGAAGAGCTAGAAAGGTTGGACGATGATGAACCTCCCTGTTCGGGCAGGATCCAACCCTATGGTCTGGTGCTCCACAAGCCAGACACAATCCCTGTGCCCTGCGACATTCTGCCACCACATGGCCTGGCTTCCCACAATGAGAACATCCCACTGCGGAAAGACTGCTTCTGCTTCTGCTGCTGTGGGTGCGTCGGAGTTGAATGCTGAACCGACGTTACTGAGGCCGCTCGCCTCGGAGCTCCAATGGTCAAGGCCCTGGCTGCCGGGGCTGGTACTGAAGACTGATTCATCTGGCCGTGAGATCTCTTCCGACCCCCGGTCCTATCCACAATCCTTTGGGAGGTATACTCATGCCTCCGAGCTGCTCTCAAGACTGCATCGAAAGTCTGATGCTCAAACTGCTCGACTGCCAACAAGATCTCCAGGTGAAGTCCCTGCTGGAACCGCTGGCTCGATCATACTCGGTTGCCACCAAGGTGGGAGCAAACCGACTGAGTCTGGAAAACTCGGCCGCATATCCATCGACCGTCCTGCCACCTTGCTTCAGATTGGTAAACCTCGTCTGTAGATCGTACCGAGCTACAGCATCGAAATACTTGGTCTGGAATCTCTCTCTGAATACTGCCCAAGCAATGGGTACTGCTAATCCAACAGCCTGCGCTGCCCACCAGCTGCGGGCAAGATCTAACAACTGCAGGCGCACAACGGCCACCTTCTCGTTCTCTGGGGTCCTGGCTGCTTCTAGAATCACTTCTGTGTCCTGAAGCCATGCATCTGCTGCGATAGCATCTTCACTACCGTCAAAGAATGGAGGGTTCAAGCGCTTGAAGCTGTTGGCCGCGCTGTTCCCTGGATGACCACCTCTAGTCAAAGCATCCGCCACTGCCTGTTGCAAGGCATCTCCACGACGATCTTGGGAAGCTATCAAGGGTCCTGACGAGTCCTACCAAAGTGCCGTCATCATGTTCTACAGGTTGAACTGGCTGGACTGGGGGCTCTTCTTCAATAGGCTCGACTCTGGAGGCTACTCCGGAATGCTGGGCTTGATCTCCAGGTTGCTGCTGGTCCGCGGAGGTGCTCTGCCTTGCTGATCGGCCGGGTCAGGTACTATGCCGCTGAAGAAGACGACATAGGAAACAATAAGGAAGGACCAGGACAGAGCAACGATACAAGCATATGATCAGGACAAGAATCCAGGGATTCAGAGGATACGAACAGGGATCAAGGACGAATACTGATTGAGACATCTATTCGGTAAACCCTCACATATCTTGATTTACAAGACCTGCATGGGCCACCACTTAAACCATGTCACGCCCCAGAACCAGAATACTGGAGAGCGGGGGCAGACATAGCCAGCTACGTATATTGAAATGGATTCCATCTCGCTATACGGTCACGGCTGTCTAGGATACATGAGGGTTTATCTACAAGCCAGCAGTCTCTTAGGTCAAGAATAAGCCTATTGTCTCAATCACAAGCAAGTAAATAGATGTTACAAGATGTATGATCATTAAATATACAATAATAAGGCGTCCCAAATATTACATATTCAGCTGATCATGAAGCTAGTCGTACAAAATGTCAGGACTAGCAAGAGTTTAGTCATACATGATCAACCCTAGGATCTGTTAATCATGTTACAGCCCGTAGGCAGACAATAAATAAAAGTACAATCGAGCTAAACAGGTGCTCGTCGGCTAAACGCCTCAAAAGAATATTTTCACAATAGAGCGGAAGAGCCAAAAATAAACCCACTCGTTGCCAGGGTTCCGTCTAGTGGCCACCATCTGGCTGGAAGATCGGTAGATCCTCTGGAGCTGCTCCGAAATCTGGCCACACAAAACCAGCTGGGTCAGACCCCAGAAAGAGCAAGTGCCACAACGGAGCTTCACTTAAGAACTAAAACCAGCAATCAGCACAGGAATATAAATAATATAGTAAAGACAGAAATATAAATAAATGGTAAAAACTGGAAATAAGGAAAACATGCCAGGACGATATACGACGAGATAGCCATGGAACTATTCAGATAGCCAGGTTACAACCCGTAAACCAAACAAGGACCGGGGTTGTAACCCTTCGTCTGAACGGAGCTTGATTTCTCACCATTTATCGAGAAAATAAATACAAGCATGCTGGTCATGTAACAGTCTGGAACAAGATCAGGGCAAGACTAGACTTGATAGACTCCATCCAATCATTTCACGGCCAAGCAAGACCTACGGCTTGATACTTTAACTAACTAGGGTTATCACAGTCCTAGTTACTAACAAGATGCAGTGAGATTATTCCACAGCCACAAGCCCTGCAGACCATCCAGGCTACCCAGGTCGAAAGATTAGGGTTGAATTCAGGTGGGTACATCGTCCAGGAAACGCATGTACCCTTAAGTAGCTTGAAGGGTGCAACACATGACAGTGTGCTGGAAATGTGCCCTACTCGACGGCAGGCTACAGATCCCAGGCGCGCCCAGGTAACGGGATTGCCTGTAGCTGGAAAATCTCTTCATGACTAATGTATTAATTTAGTTGTTAACCTTAGTCCATTTTAGTAGGTACTCCTGACCGTGGTACTCAGGAGTCCCATCCTAGACATGATGCAAGACAGGACTGGTTTATTTGTACAAGCACAATCACCCACGGTGTCCAGGATGTTCATTCTTGTCAAGTCATGTCATGTCAGGTAGCCGTCGCAACAGCTTATCAAGATATAACATGTCAGGTTTATCAGGTCAAGTGTACTTGTCAGGAGTGCGCCACGACGGGCCACTATCAGGTCATTATGTCAGGAGTGCACCACTACGGGTCACTATCGTGTCAGGCTCAGGTATCATTTCTAAACATATCAAGTAATTTCGGGAATTATCGAGTTCAGGTCAAAAGGCGTAAGGATATAAAATGGACGTTAAATATCTAATAAAATATCAATATACAGGGCTATAAATCCAGGATAAGGAAAATAAAACCAAACTGACATGCTAATATAAGATCAAGTCTGCCAAGGCCATACGTTCAGGTAGGCATACGCTCAGGCTACAGGTCAGCGTACGCTCAAGCTAGCGTACGAAATGGTCTAGGGCACGCGCACGCTAGCGTACACAATAGACAGCGTACGCCCAAGTCAGCGTACGAATGGGTCAGCGTACGCTCGAGCTAGCGTACGCTCAAGGCAGCGTACGCTCAAGCTAGCGTACCAAAAGTCACGCACGCTCGAGTGTGCAAGTCACGCACGCGCACGCTCGAAAGTCACGCTGGCAACAGTCAGCGTAACCAAGCTAGCGTACCAAAGACACGCTAGGCTAGCGTACGCTCAAAAGTCACGCTGGCAACAGTCAGCGTAACCAAGCTAGCGTACGCACGCTAAAGAGCAGCGTACCAAGGCTAGCGTACGCTCGCTAAAGAGCAGCGTACCAAGGCTAGCGTACGCTCGCTAAAGAGCAGCGTACCAAGGCTAGCGTACGCTCGCTAAAGAGCAGCGTACCTCAGCGGCTTAAGCTAAAAAGCTAGCACACTGCTCACTGTCTTCTCCAAAATGGCAAGAACAGCAAGAACTCCAAGGGTTAAATCCAGGACTCCAAATGCTCATAACTCGGTCAAAACAAGTCCGAATCCAAGTTTCCAAAGGTCGAAATTGGGTAGAAGAAAATTTCCAACCTCATGGAACCATCAGAACTTGAAAACCAAGACATTAATTAGATCAAAACTTCAAAAATCCGAAGAAGACAATTTTTCCTAGATCTAACAAACATGCATCAAAATGAAATTCTTCAAGTTCTAAAGTGGGTTAGATCCATGCTAGGAAGCCATCAGAACCATCAAAAGGGGTTCTTAAGTGAGAGCAAGGTGCACTTGCCTAAGGGGTTGGGGAGTTGTGGAGAGAAAGGAAGAAGAAGAAATAAATGAGAGTTATGGAGGAGAGAGAAGATTGGTGGGGAAATAAATATCATGGGTTGGTGGTAGGTAGGGGGTTCACCTTGGTCCATGATGGACCAAGCAATCAGCCGGCCAAACCAAACCAACCCAAACCGAGAGTAAACAAGCCAAGCCAAACCAAGGAGATATGCAAATACAAGATAAAATACGTATACGTATTCCAAATACGTAATACGAACAACAGACATTACAACTCTACCCACCTTAAAAGAATTCCGTCCTCGGAATTTAATTAAGAGGCTAGAGGGACAAGAACAAGCCACACTATTCACAGGCAATTATACTAGGCAATCAATCAATCATGCAAGCAAGGAATTGATGGCATGAGGCATAAGAAAGACATTATACCTCATGAGTCAAACAAGTCGGGATATCGCGATCGGATATCATCCTCACGCTCCCACGTTGACTCACCCAAAGAGTGATGACCCCAAGCAACTCGGACTAACTTGATAGTCTTGTTCTTGAGGATCTTCTCTCTTCGATCCAATATAGACACGGGCCTCTCCTCATACGAAAGGTTGGTACCAACAACCAATTCCGAATGATCCAGGATGTGGCTCGGGTCCGGGATATACCATCGTAATTGGGATACATGGAACACGTCATGCACATCGCTTAGCGACGGTGGAAGAGCAAGACGATAGGATACATCACCTACTCGCTCCAGAATGTCAAACGGTCCTATATACCTAGGACTAAGCTTGCCCCGTACGCCGAAACGAATGACGACACGGTTAGACGAAATCCTCATGAATACATGATCGCCGACTGAAAACTCGAGAGGTCGCCGATGAGAATCGGCCCAATGGCGCTGGCGATCTTGGGCAACTCGAAGATGATCTCGGACTCGCCTGACCACTTCAACTGTCCGGGCAATCATTTCTGGACCGAGCATCTGTCTCTCTCCAACATCATCCCAGGCTAGCGGGGATCTGCACTTCCTACCATACAGTGCCTCGAACGGTGCCATCTGGATACTGGCCTGGAAACTGTTGTTGTACGAGAATTCTACAAGGTGCAAGTGATCTTCCCATGAACCACCGAAGTCAAGTGTGCAAGACCGCAACATGTCTTCAAGAGTCTGGATCGTGCGCTCCGACTGGCCATCCGTCTGCGGGTGATATACTGAACTGAACTGGAGATGAGTCCCTAAACTCTCTTGCAAGCTACGCCAAAAGTGCGACGTAAATCTTGAATCTCGGTCCGAGGTGATACTGACTGGCACTCCGTGCAATCTGACAATCTGCCTGAGGTACATCTCTGCTAACTGAGCCGTCGACTGACCAACTCTGAATGGAAGAAAAGTGAGCCACTTTCGTGAGCCGGTCAACTATAACCCAAATAGCATCTCTACCAGCTGGGGATCTAGGTAATCCAGTCACAAAATCCATGGTCACATGCTCCCACTTCCATTCTGGAATCGGCAAGGGCTGAAGAAGTCCTGCTGGCCTCTGATGTTCGGCTTTAACTTGCTGGCAAACCAAACACCAAGAGACAAACCGAGCTATCTCTCGCTTCATGCCATTCCACCAGAAATGCTGCCGGATATTACGGTACATCTTCGTACTGCCGGGATGAATGGAATACTGCAAACTGTGCGCTTCTGACATGATCTCCCGTCGGATATCTCCGCTGGGTACACAAAGACGCTTACCATGTCGAAGTGTACCATCCTCATGAATGCATAACTCCGGTCTTCGTCCTGCTTCACACTCTGCTCTGAGTCGCTGAAGCTTGGAATCTGCCGACTGCGCCATCCGGATCCTCTCGACTATAGTGGACTGAACTTGCATACTGGCCATCAATGCCACACTGGAAGGGAGAACAACTTCTATACCCATCTTCTGAAGATCTGCTAACAGCTCTGGTTGTGCTGTTAGGAAATAAGCTCCGGCTCTCCAGCTCAACGCATCTGCTACAACATTGGCCTTCCCAGGATGATATTGTAAGTTGACATCATAATCCACAAGAAGCTCCAGCCATCTCCTCTGACGCATGTTAAGATCCTTCTGGGTAAAAACATACTTCAGGCTCTTGTGGTCGGTGAAAATCTCCACCCTGTCTTCGTACAAATAGTGCCTCCACAACTTAAGTGCAAACACCACTGCTGCCAGCTCCAAGTCATGGGTTGGGTAATTCCTCTCATGATCACGAAGTTGTCGTGACGCATAAGCTATTACCTTCCCATGCTGCATCAGAACACATCCTAAACCTCTGCCTGAAGCATCACAGTACACTGAGAATCCTCCGGTCCCATCTGGAAGCGTGAGAATGGGAGCTGTTATCAGGCCTCGCTTCAACTGCTCAAAAGAACTCTGACACTCTGCTGTCCAAGCAAACTGTGCATCCTTGCGGGTCAACTGCGTCAATGGTGCTGAAATTCGAGCAAAATACGAAACAAACCGTCGGTAGTAGCCGGCCAATCCAAGGAAACTGCGAACTTCTGCAACTGTGCTGGGCACTGGCCAGGACTCAATAGCCACAATCTTCTGGAGATCTACTTCTACTCCTCCTCTGGTGATGATATGACCCAAGTACGAAATGCGATCGAGCCAGAACTCACATTTACTGAACTTGGCATACAGCTGGTGCTTCCTAAGAGTCTGAAGAACTATACGGAGATGCTGCTCATGCTCCGCCTCACTCTTGCTGTAGACCAGAATGTCATCCAGAACACGATCACAAACTGATCCAAGCAAGGCATGAAGATGCGATTCATGAGGTCCATGAATACTGCTGGCGCATTGGTTGCTCCAAAAGGTATAACAAGGAACTCCCAATGCCCATATCTCGATCTAAAAGCTATATTCGGGATGTCCTGCTCTCTGACTCTGATCTGATGATAACCTGAACGCAAATTAATCTTCGAGAATACTGAAGCCCCCTTGAGTTGATCAAATAAGTCATCTATCCTTGGAAGAGGGTATCTGTTCTTGATTGTTACTGAGTTCAAGGTACGATAATCAACACATAACCTGGACGTACCATCCTTCTTTTCACAAGAAGCATCGGGGCTCCCCAAGGCGATCCACTTGCACGAATGAATCCCTTGGCTCGAAGTTCTTCAATCATCTTGTACAATATCTCCAACTCTGACGGCGCCATCCTGTAGACTCTCTCTGACACTGGGGCTGTTCCGGGAATCAAGTCTATAGTGAACTCGATCTCCCGCTCCGGAGGCATACCTGGAAGTTCTTCTGGGAAAACATCTGGGAACTCATCCATTATTCTGGGCAACTGAACTGCTGCTACTGCCACCCGCAATACTGGAGGAGATGACTCAACTTCGCCTCGGGAGAAAGAAAACTCTGGCTCGCCTGGAATGCTAAAAACAACCCTACCAATATGGCAGTCTATCCTAGCATACTGGTTCCTCAACCAATCCATCCCTAAGACCACATCATAATCGGCCATCGGGAACTCTATCAATCTAGCGGAGAATTCTCTACCGCTAACTACGATCCGACACGAGGAAAACACTCTATCTACTCCCACAAGTCCGTTACCAGCAAGTATATTGAGCCTTACTGTTAATGACTCGGGCTCCAATCCTACCCGTGTCGCGAATCGTGCAGACATAAATGAATGCGATGCACCAGAATTAAATAAAGCTGAAGCTGGAAAGGAGTTGACGAAAATAGTACCTGCCACTACCTCACCAGGTGCCAACTCTTCCTCCACGGTCATCACCATAGCCTGACCGTGCCCTCGGGGTGCTGGTCCCCTCTGCTGAAATCCTCGCTGCCTATTCTGACTCAAGGCCTGGGCTTGCGCATACTGCTGGGGGCTCTGCTGCTGAAATGCCTGGGACTGAGGTGGCAAGGGCCTCATCAATGGATACTGCTGCTGCTGCTGGACTGGTGCTGGTCCTCTCACTGAAGAGCTAGAAAGGTTGGACGATGATGAACCTCCCCTGTTCGGGCAGGATCCAACCCTATGGTCTGGTGCTCCATAAGCCAGACACAATCCCTGTGCCCTGCGACATTCTGCCACCACATGGCCTGGCTTCCCACAATGAGAACATCCCACTGCGGAAGACTGCTTCTGCTTCTGCTACTATGGGTGCGTCGGAGTTGAATGCTGAACCGACGTTACTGAGGCCGCTCGCCTCGGAGCTCCAATGGTCAAGGCCCTGGCTGCCGGGGCTGGTGCTGAAGACTGATTTATCTGGCCGTGAGATCTCTTCCGACCCCCGGTCCTATCCACAATCCTTTGGGAGGTATACTCATGCCTCCGAGCTGCTCTCAAGACTGCATCGAAAGTCTGATGCTCAAACTGTTCGACTGCCAACAAGATCTCCAGGTGAAGTCCCTGCTGGAACCGCTGGGCTCGATCATACTCGGTTGCCACCAAGGTGGAAGCAAACCGACTGAGTCTGGAAAACTCGACTGCATATCCATCGACCGTCCTGCCACCTTGATTCAGATTGGTAAACCTCGTCTGTAGATCGTACCGAGCTACAGTATCGAAATACTTGGTCTGGAATCTCTCTCTAAATACTGCCCAAGCAATGGGTACTGCTAATCCGACAGCCTGCGCTGCCCACCAGCTGCGGGCAAGATCTAACAACTGCAGGCGCACAATGGCCACCTTCTCGTTCTCTGGGGTCCTGGCTGCTTCTAGAATCACTTCTGTGTCCTGAAGCCATGCATCTGCTGCGATAGCATCTTCACTACCGTCAAAGAATGGAGGGTTCAAGCGCTTGAAGCTGTTGGCCGCGCTGTTCCCTGGATGACCACCTCTAGTCAAAGCATCCGCCACTGCCTGTTGCAAGGCATCTCCACGACGATCTTGGGAAGCTATCAAGGTCCTGACGAGTCCTACCAAAGTGCCGTCATCATGTTCTACAGGTTGAACTGGCTGGACTGGGGGCTCTTCTTCAATAGGCTCGACTCTGGAGGCTACTCCGGAATGCTGGGCTTGATCTCCAGGTTGCTGCTGGTCCGCGGGAGGTGCTCCGCCTTGCTGATCGGCCGGGTCAGGTACTATGCCGCTGAAGAAGACGACATAGGAAACAATAAGGAAGGACCAGGACAGAGCAACGATACAAGCATATGATCAGGACAAGAATCCAGGGATTCAGAGGATACGAACAGGGATCAAGGACGAATACTGATTGAGACATCTATTCGGTAAACCCTCACATATCTTGATTTACAAGACCTGCATGGGCCACCACTTAAACCATGTCACGCCCCAGAACCAGAATACTGGAGAGCGGGGGCAGACATAGCCAGCTACGTATATTGAAATGGATTCCATCTCGCTATACGGTCACGGCTGTCTAGGATACATGAGGGTTTATCTACAAGCCAGCAGTCTCTTAAGGTCAAGAATAAGCCTATTGTCTCAATCACAAGCAAGTAAATAGATGTTACAAGATGTATGATCATTAAATATACAATAATAAGGCGTCCCAAATATTACATATTCAGCTGATCATGAAGCTAGTCGTACAAAATGTCAGGACTAGCAAGAGTTTAGTCATACATGATCAACCCTAGGATCTGTTAATCATGTTACAGCCCGTAGGCAGACAATAAATAAAAGTACAATCGAGCTAAACAGGTGCTCGTCGGCTAAACGCCTCAAAAGAATATTTTCACAATAGAGCGGGAGAGCCAAAAATAAACCCACTCGTTGCCAGGGTTCCGTCTAGTGGCCACCATCTGGCTGGAAGATCGGTAGATCCTCTGGAGCTGCTCCGAAATCTGGCCACACAAAACCAGCTGGGTCAGACCCCAGAAAGAGCAAGTGCCACAAAGGAGCTTCACTTAAGAACTAAAACCAGCAATCAGCACAGGAATATAAATAATATAGTAAAGACAGAAATATAAATAAATGGTAAAAACTGGAAATAAGGAAAACATGCCAGGACGATATACGATGAGATAGCCATGGAACTATTCAGATAGCCAGGTTACAACCCGTAAACCAAACAAGGATCGGGGTTGTTACCCTTCGTCTGAACGGAGCTTGATTTCTCACCATTTATCGAGAAAATAAATACAAGCATGCTGGTTATGTAACAGTCTGGAACAAGATCAGGGCAAGACTAGACTTGATAGACTCCATCCAATCATTTCACGGCCAAGCAAGACCTACGGCTTGATACTTTAACTAACTAGGGTTATCACAGTCCTAGTTACTAACAAGATGCAGTGAGATTATTCCACAGCCACAAGCCCTGCAGACCATCCAGGCTACCCAGGTCGAAAGATTAGGGTTGAATTCAGGTGGGTACATCGTCCAGGAAACGCATGTACCCTTAAGTAGCTTGAAGGGTGCAACACATGACAGTGTGCTGGAAATGTGCCCTACTCGACGGCAGGCTACAGATCCCAGGCGCGCCCAGGTAACGGGATTGCCTGTAGCTGGAAAATCTCTTCATGACTAATGTATTAATCTAGTTGTTAACCTTAGTCCATTTTAGTAGGTACTCCTGACCGTGGTACTCAGGAGTCCCATCCTAGACATGATGCAAGACAGGACTGGTTTATTTGTACAAGCACAATCACCCACGGTGTCCAGGATGTTCATTCTTGTCAAGTCATGTCATGTCAGGTAGCCGTCGCAACAGCTTATCAAGATATAACATGTCAGGTTTATCAGGTCAAGTGTACTTGTCAGGAGTGCGCCACGACGGGCCACTATCAGGTCATGTCAGGTCATTATGTCAGGAGTGCACCACTACGGGTCACTATCGTGTCAGGCTCAGGTATCATTTCTAAACATATCAAGTAATTTCGGGAATTATCAAGTTCAGGTCAAAAGGCGTAAGGATATAAAATGGACGTTAAATATCTAATAAAATATCAATATACAGGGCTATAAATCCAGGATAAGGAAAATAAAACCAAACTGACATGCTAATATAAGATCAAGTCTACCAAGGCCATACGTTCAGGTAGGCATACGCTCAGGCTACAGGTCAGCGTACGCTCAAGCTAGCGTACGAAATGGTCTAGGGCACGCGCACGCTAGCGTACACAATAGACAGCGTACGCCCAAGTCAGCGTACCGAATGGGTCAGCGTACGCTCGAGCTAGCGTACGCTCAAGGCAGCGTACGCTCAAGCTAGCGTACCAAAAGTCACGCACGCTCGAGTGTGCAAGTCACGCACGCGCACGCTCGAAAGTCACGCTGGCAACAGTCAGCGTAACCAAGCTAGCGTACCAAAGACACGCTAGGCTAGCGTACGCTCAAAAGTCACGCTGGCAACAGTCAGCGTAACCAAGCTAGCGTACGCACGCTAAAGAGCAGCGTACCAAGGCTAGCGTACGCTCGCTAAAGAGCAGCGTACCAAGGCTAGCGTACGCTCGCTAAAGAGCAGCGTACCTCAGCGGCTTAAGCTAAAAAGCTAGCACACTGCTCACTGTCTTCTCCAAAATGGCAAGAACAGCAAGAACTCCAAGGGTTAAATCCAGGACTCCAAATGCTCATAACTCGGTCAAAACAAGTCCGAATCCAAGTTTCCAAAGGTCGAAATTGGGTAGAAGAAAATTTCCAACCTCATGGAACCATCAGAACTTGAAAACCAAGACATTAATTAGATCAAAACTTCAAAAATCCGAAGAAGACAATTTTTCCTAGATCTAACAAACATGCATCAAAATGAAATTCTTCAAGTTCTAAAGTGGGTTAGATCCATGCTAGGAAGCCATCAGAACCATCAAAAGGGGTTCTTAAGTGAGAGCAAGGTGCACTTGCCTAAGGGGTTGGGGAGTTGTGGAGAGAAAGGAAGAAGAAGAAATAAATGAGAGTTATGGAGGAGAGAGAAGATTGGTGGGGAAATAAATATCATGGGTTGGTGGTAGGTAGGGGGTTCACCTTGGTCCATGATGGACCAAGCAATCAGCCGGCCAAACCAAACCAACCCAAACCGAGAGTAAACAAGCCAAGCCAAACCAAGGAGATATGCAAATACAAGATAAAATACGTATACGTATTCCAAATACGTAATACGAACAACATGCATTACAACTCTACCCACCTTAAAAGAATTCCGTCCTCGGAATTTAATTAAGAGGCTAGAGGGACAAGAACAAGCCACACTATTCACAGGCAATTATACTAGGCAATCAATCAATCATGCAAGCAAGGAATTGATGGCATGAGGCATAAGAAAGACATTATACCTCATGAGTCAAACAAGTCGGGATATCGCGATCGGATATCATCCTCACGCTCCCACGTTGACTCACCCAAAGAGTGATGACCCCAAGCAACTCGGACTAACTTGATAGTCTTGTTCTTGAGGATCTTCTCTCTTCGATCCAATATAGACACGGGCCTCTCCTCATACGAAAGGTTGGTACCAACAACCAATTCCGAATGATCCAGGATGTGGCTCGGGTCCGGGATGTACCGTCGTAATTGGGATACATGGAACACGTCATGCACCTCGCTTAGCGACGGTGGAAGAGCGAGACGATAGGATACATCACCTACTCGCTCCAGAATGTCAAACGGTCCTATATACCTAGGACTAAGCTTGCCCCGTACGCCGAAACGAATGACGACACGGTTAGACGAAATCCTCATGAATACATGATCGCCGACTGAAAACTCGAGAGGTCGCCGATGAGAATCGGCCCAATGGCGCTTGCGATCTTGGGCAACTCGAAGATGATCTCGGACTCGCCTGACCACTTCAACTGTCCGGGCAATCATTTCTGGACCGAGCATCTGTCTCTCTCCAACATCATCCCAGGCTAGCGGGGATCTACACTTCCTACCATACAGTGCCTCGAACGGTGCCATCTGGATACTGGCCTGGAAACTGTTGTTGTACGAGAATTCTACCAGGTGCAAGTGATCTTCCCATGAACCACCGAAGTCAAGTGTGCAAGACCGCAACATGTCTTCAAGAGTCTGGATCGTGCGCTCCGACTGGCCATCCGTCTGCGGGTGATATACTGAACTGAACTGGAGATGAGTCCCTAAACTCTCTTGCAAGCTACGCCAAAAGTGTGACGTAAATCTTGAATCTCGGTCCGAGGTGATACTGACTGGCACTCCGTGCAATCTGACAATCTGCCTGAGGTACATCTCTGCAAACTGAGCCGTCGACTGACCAACTCTGAATGGAAGAAAGTGAGCCACTTTCGTGAGCCGGTCAACTATAACCCAAATAGCATCTCTGCCAGCTGGGGATCTAGGTAATCCAGTCACAAAATTCATGGTCACATGCTCCCACTTCCATTCTGGAATCGGCAAGGGCTGAAGAAGTCCTACTGGCCTCTGATGTTCGGCTTTAACTTGCTGGCAAACCAAACACCAAGAGACAAACCGAGCTATCTCCCGCTTCATGCCATTCCACCAGAAATGCTGCCAGATATCACGGTACATCTTCGTACTGCCGGGATGAATAGAATACTGCGAACTGTGCGCTTCTGACATGATCTCCCGCCGGATATCTTCGCTGGGTACACAAAGACGCTTACCATGTCGAAGTGTACCATCCTCATAAATGCATAACTCCGGTCTTCGTCCTGCTTCACACTCTGCTCTGAGTCGCTGAAGCTTGGAATCTGCCGACTGCGCCATCCGGATCCTCTCGACTATAGTGGACTGAACTTGCATACTGGCCATCAATGCCACACTGGAAGGGAGAACAACTTCTATACCCATCTTCTGAAGATCTGCTAATAGCTCTGGTTGTGCTGTTAGGAAATAAGCTCCGGCTCTCCTGCTCAACGTATCTGCTACAACATTGGCCTTCCCAGGATGATATTGCAAGTTGACATCATAATCCACAAGAAGCTCCAGCCATCTCCTCTGACGCATGTTAAGATCCTTCTGGGTAAAAACATACTTCAGGCTCTTGTGGTCGATGAAAATCTCCACCCTGTCTTCGTACAAATAGTGCCTCCACAACTTAAGTACAAACACTACTGCTGCCAGCTCCAAGTTATGGATTGGGTAATTCCTCTCATGATCACGAAGTTGTCGTGACGCATAAGCTATTACCTTCCCATGCTGCATCAGAACACATCCTAAACCTCTGCCTGAAGCATCACAGTACACTGAAAATCCTTCGGTCCCATCTGGAAGCGTGAGAATGGGAGCTGTTATCAGGCCTCGCTTCAACTGCTCAAAAGAACTCTGACACTCTGCTGTCCAAGCAAACTGTACATCCTTACGGGTCAACTGCGTCAATGGTGCTGAAATTTGAGCAAAATACGAAACAAACCGCCGGTAGTAGCCGGCCAATCCAAGGAAACTGCGAACTTCTGCAACTGTGCTGGGCACTGGCCAGGACTCAATAGCCATAATCTTCTGGGGATCTACTTCTACTCCTCCTCTGGTGATGATATGACCCAAGTACGAAATGCGATCGAGCCAGAACTCGCATTTACTGAACTTGGCATACAGCTGGTGCTCCCTAAGAGTCTGAAGAACTATACGGAGATGCTGCTCATGCTCCGCCTCACTCTTGCTGTAGACCAGAATGTCATCCAAGAACACGATCACAAACTGATCCAAGCAAGGCATGAAGATGCGATTCATGAGGTCCATGAATACTGCTGGCGCATTGGTTGCTCCAAAAGGTATAACAAGGAACTCCCAATGCCCATATCTCGATCTAAAAGCTATCTTCGGGATGTCCTGCTCTCTGACTCTGATCTGATGATAACCTGAACGCAAATTAATCTTCGAGAATACTGAAGCCCCCTTGAGTTGATCAAATAAGTCATCTATCCTTGGAAGAGGGTATCTGTTCTTGATTGTTACTGAGTTCAAGGTACGATAATCAACACATAACCTGGACGTACCATCCTTCTTTTTCACAAGAAGCATCGGGGCTCCCCAAGGCGATCCACTTGCACGAATGAATCCCTTGGCTCGAAGTTCTTCAATCATCTTGTACAATATCTCCAACTCTGACGGCGCCCTCCTGTAGACTCTCACTGACACTGGGGCTGTTCCGGGAATCAAGTCTATAGTGAACTCGATCTCCCGCTCCGAAGGCATACCTGGAAGTTCTTCTGGGAAAACATCTGGGAACTCATCCATTATTCTGGGCAACTGAACTGCTGCTACTGCCACCCGCAATACTAGAGGAGATGACTCAACTTTGCCTCGGGAGAAAGAAAACTCTGGCTCGCCTGGAATGCTAAAAACAACCCTACCAATATGGCAGTCTATCCTAGCATACTGGTTCCTCAACCAATCCATCCCTAAGACCACATCATAATCGGCCATCGGGAACTCTATCAATCTAGCGGGGAATTCTCTACCGCTAACTACGATCCGACACGAGGAAAACACTCTATCTACTCCCACAAGTCCATTACCAGTAAGTATATTGAGCCTTACTGATAATGACTCGGGCTCCAATCCTACCCGTGTCGCGAATCGTGCAGACATAAATGAATGCGATGCACCAGAATCAAATAAGGCTGAAGCTGGAATGGAGTTGACGAGAATAGTACCTGCCACTACCTCACCAGGTGCCAACTCTTCCTCCACGGTCATCACCATAGCCTGACCGTGCCCTCGGGGTGCTGGTCCCCTCTGCTGAAATCCTCGCTGCCTATTCTGACTCAAGGCCTGGGCTTGCGCATACTGCTGGGGGCTCTGCTGCTGAAATGCCTGGGACTGAGGCGGCAAGGGCCTCATCAATGGATACTGCTGCTGCTGCTGGACTGGTGCTGGTCCTCTCACCGAAGAGCTAGAAAGGTTGGACGATGATGAACCTCCCCTGTTCGGGCAGGATCCAACCCTATGGTCTGGTGCTCCACAAGCCAGACACAATCCCTGTGCCCTGCGACATTCTGCCACCACATGGCCTGGCTTCCCACAATGAGAACATCCCACTGCGGAAGACTGCTTCTGCTTCTGCTGCTGTGGGTGCGTCGGAGTTGAATGCTGAACCGACGTTACTGAGGCCGCTCGCCTCGGAGCTCCAATGGTCAAGGCCCTGGCTGCCGGGGCTGGTGCTGAAGACTGATTCATCTGGCCGTGAGATATCTTCCGACCCCCGGTCCTATCCACAATCCTTTGGGAGGTATACTCATGCCTCCGAGCTGCTCTCAAGACTGCATCGAAAGTCTGATGCTCAAACTGCTCGACTGCCAACAAGATCTCCAGGTGAAGTCCCTGCTGGAACCGCTGGGCTCGATCATACTCGGTTGCCACCAAGGTGGGAGCAAACCGACTGAGTCTGGAAAACTCGGCCGCATATCCATCGACCGTCCTGCCACCTTGCTTCAGATTGGTAAACCTCGTCTGTAGATCGTACCGAGCTACAGCATCGAAATACTTGGTCTGGAATCTCTCTCTGAATACTGCCCAAGCAATGGGTACTGCTAATCCAACAGCCTGCGCTGCCCACCAGCTGCGGGCAAGATCTAACAACTGCAGGCGCACAACGGCCACCTTCTCGTTCTCTGGGGTCCTGGCTGCTTCTAGAATCACTTCTGTGTCCTGAAGCCATGCATCTGCTGCGATAGCATCTTCACTAACGTCAAAGAATGAAGGGTTCAAGCGCTTGAAGCTGTTGGCCGCGCTGTTCCCTGGATGACCACCTCTAGTCAAAGCATCCGCCACTGCCTGTTGCAAAGCATCTCCACGACGATCTTGGGAAGCTATCAAGGTCCTGACGAGTCCTACCAAAGTGCCGTCATCATGTTCTACAGGTTGAACTGGCTGGACTGGGGGCTCTTCTTCAATAGGCTCGACTCTGGAGGCTACTCCGGAATGCTGGGCTTGATCTCCAGGTTGCTGCTGGTCCGCGGGAGGTGCTCCGTCTTGCTGATCGGCCGGGTCAGGTACTATGCCGCTGAAGAAGACAACATAGGAAACAATAAGGAAGGACCAGGACAGAGCAACGATACAAGCATATGATCAGGACAAGAATCCAGGAATTCAGAGGATACGAACAGGGATCAAGGACGAATACTGATTGAGACATCTATTCGGTAAACCCTCACATATCTTGATTTACAAGACCTGCATGGGCCACCACTTAAACCATTTCACGCCCCAGAACCAGAATACTGGAGAGCGGAGGCAGACATAGCCAGCTACGTATATTGAAATGGATTCCATCTCGCTATACGGTCACGGCTGTCTAGGATACATGAGGGTTTATCTACAAGCCAGCAGTCTCTTAAGGTCAAGAATAAGCCTAGTCTCAATCACAAGCAAGTAAATAGATGTTACAAGATGTATGATCATTAAATATACAATAATAAGGCGTCCCAAATATTACATATTCAGCTGATCATGAAGCTAGTCGTACAAAATGTCAGGACTAGCAAGAGTTTAGTCATACATGATCAACCCTAGGATCTGTTAATCATGTTACAGCCCGTAGGCAGACAATAAATAAAAGTACAATCGAGCTAAACAGGTGCTCGTCGGCCAAACGCCTCAAAAGAATATTTTCACAATAGAGCGGGAGAGCCAAAAATAAACCCACTCGTTGCCAGGGTTCCGTCTAGTGGCCACCATCTGGCTGGAAGATCGGTAGATCCTCTGGAGCTGCTCCGAAATCTGGCCACACAAAACCAGCTGGGTCAGACCCCAGAAAGAGCAAGTGCCACAAAGGAGCTTCACTTAAAAACTAAAACCAGCAATCAGCACAGGAATATAAATAATATAGTAAAGACAGAAATATAAATAAATGGTAAAAACTGGAAATAAGGAAAACATGCCAGGACGATATACGATGAGATAGCCATGGAACTATTCAGATAGCCAGGTTACAACCCGTAAACCAAACAAGGACCGGGGTTGTAACCCTTCGTCTGAACGGAGCTTGATTTCTCACCATTTATCGAGAAAATAAATACAAGCATGCTGGTCATGTAACAGTCTGGAACAAGATCAGGGCAAGACTAGACTTGATAGACTCCATCCAATCATTTCACGGCCAAGCAAGACCTACGGCTTGATACTTTAACTAACTAGGGTTATCACAGTCCTAGTTACTAACAAGATGCAGTGAGATTATTCCACAGCCACAAGCCCTGCAGACCATCCAGGCTACCCAGGTCGAAAGATTAGGGTTGAATTCAGGTGGGTACATCGTCCAGGAAACGCATGTACCCTTAAGTAGCTTGAAGGGTGCAACACATGACAGTGTGCTGGAAATGTGCCCTACTCGACGGCAGGCTACAGATCCCAGGCGCGCCCAGGTAACGGGATTGCCTGTAGCTGGAAAATCTCTTCATGACTAATGTATTAATCTAGTTGTTAACCTTAGTCCATTTTAGTAGGTACTCCTGACCGTGGTACTCAGGAGTCCCATCCTAGACATGATGCAAGACAGGACTGGTTTATTTGTACAAGCACAATCACCCACGGTGTCCAGGATGTTCATTCTTGTCAAGTCATGTCATGTCAGGTAGCCGTCGCAACAGCTTATCAAGATATAACATGTCAGGTTTATCAGGTCAAGTGTACTTGTCAGGAGTGCGCCACGACGGGCCACTATCAGGTCATGTCAGGTCATTATGTCAGGAGTGCACCACTACGGGTCACTATCGTGTCAGGCTCAGGTATCATTTCTAAACATATCAAGTAATTTCGGGAATTATCAAGTTCAGGTCAAAAGGCGTAAGGATATAAAATGGACGTTAAATATCTAGTAAAATATCAATATACAGGGCTATAAATCCAGGATAAGAAAAATAAAACCAAACTGACATGCTAATATAAGATCAAGTCTGCCAAGGCCATACGTTCAGGTAGGCATACGCTCAGGCTACAGGTCAGCGTACGCTCAAGCTAGCGTACGAAATGGTCTAGGGCACGCGCACGCTAGCGTACACAATAGACAGCGTACGCCCAAGTCAGCGTACCGAATGGGTCAGCGTACGCTCGAGCTAGCGTACGCTCAAGCTAGCGTACCAAAAGTCACGCACGCTCGAGTGTGCAAGTCACGCACGCGCACGCTCGAAAGTCACGCTGGCAACAGTCAGCGTAACCAAGCTAGCGTACCAAAGACACGCTAGGCTAGCGTACGCTGAAAAGTCACGCTGGAAACAGTCAGCGTAACCAAGCTAGCGTACGCACGCTAAAGAGCAGCGTACCAAGGCTAGCGTTCGCTCGCTAAAGAGCAGCGTACCAAGGCTAGCGTACGCTCGCTAAAGAGCAGCGTACCAAGGCTAGCGTACGCTCGCTAAAGAGCAGCGTACCTCAGCGGCTTAAGCTAAAAAGCTAGCACACTGCTCACTGTCTTCTCCAAAATGGCAAGAACAGCAAGAACTCCAAGGGTTAAATCCAGGACTCCAAATGCTCATAACTCGGTCAAAACAAGTCCGAATCCAAGTTTCCAAAGGTCGAAATTGGGTAGAAGAAAATTTCCAACCTCATGGAACCATCAGAACTTGAAAACCAAGACATTAATTAGATCAAAACTTCAAAAATCCGAAGAAGCTAATTTTTCCTAGATCTACAAAAACATGCATCAAAATGAAATTCTTCAAGTTCTAAAGTGGGTTAGATCCATGCTAGGAAGCCATCAGAACCATCAAAAGGGGTTCTTAAGTGAGAGCAAGGTGCACTTGCCTAAGGGGTTGGGGAGTTGTGGAGAGGAAGGAAGAAGAAGAAATAAATGAGAGTTATGGAGGAGAGAGAAGGTTGGTGGGGAAATAAATATCATGGGTTGGTGGTAGGTTGGGGGTTCACCTTGGTCCATGATGGACCAAGCAATCAGCCGGCCAAACCAAACCAACCCAAACCGAGAGTAAACAAGCCAAGCCAAACCAAGGAGATATGCAAATACAAGATAAAATACGTATACGTATTCCAAATACGTAATACGAACAACAGGCATTACAGCTGCCATGTAAGAACTCGGGAATCCATTCTCTCCATGCAATCATTATTTTATTTAACTTAATAGTCTCTACGTTGAGTGAAATCCCATGCCGTGGATCATGGTCATTCAAATGAGTACTTCCGTACAAGTACGATATGCCCAACTCTACAACGATACCCGTGCGGTTAGGTTGTAGGTCTTACATAGCGTAATGCAACAATCAAAACTAACCACGGAATAATCATGCCTTGACCATCAAGTACACATGCTGCTTTGGTAGAAAAATAAATAAATAAATTGAAGCCTGCATGTGTGCCTGTATGTCAATATTCGGGATCGGCCAATCGATTGTAATAGTTCATAGTTAATATGAACGTGTCTCATTCATTCAATTTAATAAGACGACTAGCCAGTCTTTTAGTTCCAACTAGGAACGCATGATCAATTATTAGTCAAGTAACAGTCGGGGTCAATTCGTGAAGAGGCATAAAAGTCAAATTAGTATTAAGCATGGTCGAGTCCATAACTAGTATAAAATAGTTGGTAACATATTCTTGAAGCCAAGGAAAAGATCTACAAATTTCATGTTGGGAGTTGGAAGAAATTCTAGCCACAATTTCGTCAATTAGGACATATAACAGTCAGAAACAACCAAAATAGGCATTATGCGGCCTATTCTGCGACATGCATGCGGACTAACTACGACATGCGGCTCATGCGGCATATGCGGCCCAACTGTGATACCATATGCGGCTCAACTGCGACATGCGCCTCATGCGGCTCATTCGCGACACCATATGCGGCTACTGCGACATGCGCCTCAGGCGGCTCATTCGCGACATCATATGCGCCTACTTCGACATGCGCCTCATGCGGCTCATTCGCGACATCATATGCGCCTACTGCGACATGCGCCTCATGTGGCTCATTCGCGACATCATATGCGCCTACTACGACATGCGCCTCATGCGGCTCATTCGCGACATCATATGCGCCTACTGCGATATGCGCCTTATGCGGCTCATTCGCGACATCATATGCGCCTACTGCGACATGCTCCTCATGCTGCAGAAGAATATAGAAACGAATAAAAATACTTTTGGCCATAACTTCCACAAAATAAATTGAAATCTAACTTTTCAAAAACCAAACTTTAGTAGAATTAAATTCTCTACAACATGGAACCACTTATTTTCGAAAACAATAATGTTTGATAGATTAAAACCCTAAAATTCATATGAAAACCAAAACTTAAAACTTAGATCTACACCCAACCATCCATGGAAATCAAGAACTTCAAGACCTAAACTTGTAGAGGAAGAGAAGATGAACAACATGGACTAAAAATAAATAGGGATGCATGAAATTCCTCATGGTGTGCAAGATGTACTTGCCTCTCACAAGTGGGTTAGGGTTTTGGTGGAGGAGTAAATGTGAATGAATGAAGAAAGAGAATGAAAGAAGAAGTTTTATATCAAGGTCAAGTGGATCTCCACCATTCATTCTCTCCACCAAATCCAAGCCATGCATTCCCTTCCATGTTGAACCAAACCACACCAAGTTGGTTTACCATGAACCGAAACGAACCAAGAGCCAAGATAAAGCAGAAAAATAAAATACAGGAAAAATTAATAAGCACAAAATTGAAGAATTTAAATACAGAACAAATACATGATAAATATTGAATAAATACATTCAAGAAGTACACATATAAAATACTTATTCTGGGAACGGGGAGTGACATTCATGCTGCTGTTGTGGACTGGCACGTAGCAGGGGGGAGAATCTTTCTGTTGCTGAGATCTTGGGTAAATCGAGTCAAAGGACACGTGTCGTAGGCCCATGGCTCGGAGATCTCGGATTTGGTGGAGAATGATCTGGTAGGATGCGCCTGGGATTGGGCGCATGAGGAGACTTTGGCTCGTAACCTTTGGGAGTCACGAACCATTCGGGGCGCATGGCTTTTGAGGCGCATGCGAGGCTTCAGTAGTGACTTTACTTCTTTCTTTAGGGATCAGAGAAAAGTCTGAGGCGCATGGCTTTTGAGGCGCATACAGAGCTTTGGACGCATGGCTGCGGAGGCGCATGCGAGATGGTTGGGCGGCCACGTGGTTGTAACCGTCGGAGGGAATTAATGATGATGCTGACGTCGGCGACGCTTCGTTTTCTGAAAAAGCTATCAACTGTAGTCTTCGGGGGACGTGCTGCCAACTCTGTCAGACTTCAGCATTTAATGTTCTTTGACAGGTGATGGGTTGTTGAGTGGGCGCATCGATCGGCGTTCCACTAGGCGCATGGGGCCGCATAGGGGCGCATGCTTGTGAAGCGCTTGGAGGGTGAAGATGCGACGCAATGTCTTCATTGATGCACTTGAAGGTGACTGTTACATCCAAAAGTCGGAGTCGAGGGCTTCCGAGACAGGCGGAAGGTGCCTGTTGCATCCAAAGATCGGGATGCTCGAGCCTCATCTCCGTTATGCGGGAAGAGCCGCAAATCGGAATTGCGGTGCTGCGGCTTTGGGGGCTCTTTCTTCTGTCAGAGTGGGTGTTGCCCATTCTGGTTGTGTTGAAAGCTGCTCCTTTAGCCGCGGTTTCGATTGCGGTCTTCCTTGGTCTTCGGAGGCTCTTTCGAAGCCTCCCCTGACCACAGGTTGATTTGCGGTGCTCTTCTCTTCCTCGGTTTGGGGAGCTCTTCCTCCAGCTAGAGGGTTGATTGCCACCCTCGTTCTGCTCAATAAATGCTTCATTGGTCGAAGCATTAGATGGCGCATGAGCCTGGCTGGAAGGGTGGGACATAACTGAGCTGCTGAAGGGATGCACATAACTGAGGATGAAGGGATGCACATAACTGAGCTGCTGAAAGGATGCGCCCGGCTGGGAGCGCATGGTGGGATGCGCCTGACTGAGAGCGCATGGTGAGATGCGCCTGTTCAAGAGCGCATGATGACTGCTGCGCCTGGCTGTAGACTTAGGGTCTTTTCTTTTTGTAGAAGTTCCCTTTTGTACAGCCTTTTCTAGACATGTAATAGACTTTTTATATGAAATAAAATCCTCTTTCAATGTCTATACTTTTGTTTTGCTGTGTCAAGTATTTTGTCAGAGCTCCCTGGCGCATGTAGTGTTGGCGCATAGGATTTCTGGTCGTGAAATTCCATGCTTCTACAAAGGTAGGTTTAGGATACCATTGGATATGATCGTAAAAATTAATTTATAAATAATAATTTTAAAATATTGCTCCCTTGACTATTATATATTATCTTAATCAACTATACAAATAATTTCAAACAAAAAATAATAACTATTAAATATATTTAATCATCAATAAAAAAGTTTATATATCTATATATATTATATATCTTCGAAAATATTTATATATTTGTAATATAAAAATATAAACTTTAAAAGAAATATTATGAATATAGGGACAATTCAGACGTGTGTGGTCACAATTATCCCATTAAAACTCTCTACTATACAACATGTGGTGAAAGTACAGCATGCTAGACTTAAGTGGAGCTATGACTCTTTGCCGTCACCTTATTTGTCTGTCTTGTTTACGTGTCCACAAACTACAACATCACCTTATTCGACCGTCTGACATTTTTTTTTAAAGTTTTAAGTATAAATTATAATATTTAACTTATTTTATTAAAAAACTAAAATTAACAAGCAGAGGTCAGATGATCTAAGCCCTCGTTTGTTAGCAAAATCATATAATTGAAAAACAAAAAAATATTACTTTTATATATTTAGATGTCAAAAAAAATTTGCAGCAAAGAAAAATAATTTTTAATAAAAAAAATTAGAAAAAAAATAATTTCATTCATCTAAATAAGGAATTATTTTTCCACTTCAAAATATTCACTTTCCTCTTTAACTTTTTTTTGGCATTTCCAAACATTAAAAGAATATATATATATATAATTTTTTTTAAAGAAAAAAAAACTAAAAAATTAATTTTCTTTCTAATTTTTTCCACGGACCAAACAAGTCCTAAAGGTATCTGCTACATTGTAGGCTTAATACACCTAGAGCTGTCAAGTGGGCCGGGCCGGCCGGCACAAATTTGAGTGGGCCGGGCCGGGCTCGGGCCGGACCTCTTGAGCCCATAAACTGTAGCGGGCCGGGCCGGGCCAGGCTATGGATGAAAATATTAAACCCAGTCCGGCACATGACCCACGGCACGTTGGGCTTCGGGTCGGGCCGGGCCGGACTGGGCCGGACCGGACTGGGTCGAGCCGGATGCGACCCAATATAAGGGACTGGCCGGTCGCACTGAAGGTAAGGCCCTAACTGAAGGCCATCATTTTGATTCAATTCAATCAGTATATACATATATCATTCATGGATGCATGCATGTATGTTGTTGTTGCAGCAACTTGCAACTAATATATATTTAAATAAATTGAATTCAGTTCAAATATTCATTTCATTTCAATTCACTACTTCACTGTATAATCATAATAATAACGAAAATTTTCATTCAAAGCATAAAATATTTAGAAAATTGTGCTGAGAGCACAATGTTTCCACTTATTGCAAATATGTTCTTTATATTTAATCATTATTTTCAAATCTCCGTTAACTCCGTTAACCGGAAATAAAAAAGTAAAAAAAAGAAAACACCCTTCGAAAAGGCGTTCTCTGACACTGTCAGAAGAAAACATTCTGACATACAGCGAGTATCTGACAAACATTTTTTCGGAACAGTTTTTCCTTTTTTTGGTTCATTTCTCAAGGAAAGAACAATAGTCAGCCTCTTTTCTTCTTCTTGACTTCTTGTTCTGAGCCTTTCTTCTTTTTCTTCCTACTAAGAAGGAGAAGTATGAGAGGAAGAAGACAAGAAGACTCTAGACAAGGAGAGGAGAGAGAGGAAGGCCAAGAAGGAGAAGTGGAGTGACTTCGGCGGGGGTTATTTTTTTCTGAGCCTCTTCTTCTTTTTCTTCTTTTTCTTCCCCGACGAGATGACCGGAGTGACTTCGGGGGGGGGGCGCTGGCTTCGAGCTCCTCCGCGGCTTCGTCTCGAATCTGGCGTGGGGATCAAAGAGACACATGCGAATCGAGGGGTGTGCTCCACGAACTGTCGACGTGAGCCTCGAAGGGTGCTCGACCACCGCCGCCACCGTCGACCACCGCCGCCACCGTCCCCTCCCTCTCCTCCGCCTCACACTTCCCGAGCGGTCACGAGAAAAGCACGCAGCAGCATGCGGCAGGGCACGCGTCAGCAAGCGGCAGCACGCAGAGAGCAACGTCGCACGCCACGTCGCACGCCAATTTCGTAAATTAACGGAGTTGACGGAGGGTTTGAAAATAATAATTAAATATGAAGAACGTCCTTCCGAAGGACGTTCTTGTGCTATATTTGCAATAAGTGGAAACATTGTGCTCTCAGCACAATTTCCTAAATATTTTATGCTTTGGATGAAAATTTTCGTAATAATAACATAGGCCACCACCAATACTGCATATTTCTGGGCCAGTGGTACAAGTCATATTTGGAGGGAGTTTGTTGTGACTGGGTTTGGCAGTATTGTTTCATTTGCTTTGAATGATGGCAGTATTGTTTCATGACTGGGTTTGGAAATATGCAGTATTGTTTCATGACTGGGTTTGGAAATATTCAGTTCACTACTTGCACTTGCTGCTTTATTTAGGCAGTGGTACAAGTCATATTTGGAGCGAGTGTTTGTTGTGTACATATTTTTCTTTTCTTTTCCTTGTTTAAGTGACAACACTGCTGTTAGCTGCTAGGATTTGGGACAAATCAAAGAGATTGTATAGGAATGTTGCAACCGGGTCAAGCTTCGGGTTGGGCTTCGGGCCGGGCCTCGTGCCGGACCGGGTCGGGCCTAAATTATGGGTCAATACATGTGGCCCGGCACAACCCAATATAGGGGGCCGGGCCGGCCCAGGCCCACGATTAATCGGGCTGAGTCGGCACATGGGCCAATTTTTCGGGCCGGGCTCGTGCTGGGCTGGGCCGGCCCGGCCCAATTGAGAGGTCTAAATACACCAGACTGTCTGACGTGTATTTGTATTTTATGTTGAATATGTCATAGTCAAACGGTCTGGTATAGTTTTTAAAACAAAAAACCGTAAAAAATACGTTAGTCCGTCTTGTATATTTGTTTCTACGTAGGAAAATATTACAACTTTTCATTCTACAATCAATTTCTTCAAATTATATTTCTCTACAAGAAAATTTCTGAAAAAATAAATTAAGATGGGACCCACATTTTATCGTATAGTGACCAGATTCACAAAATAGATGGTAGATTTTGTTCATCTAATAATTTACTCTAGGGTTAGTCATACTTATTTATTTCTAAGTTTTGGATTTATAACATGAAATATTCCAACTTTTAAACTAATTGCACCGACTAACTCCATGTTTTATGTTTATTACATGAAATATTCCTACTTTAAGATAAAAATAAAAAAATTATAATACTAACTAGTCTTATTTCTAATTTTTTCTAAAGAAATGGATGTTCAGCATAATTAGTTTAAAAGTAAAAATATTCTGTGCTATAAACTTTTTATAGTTTCTGCATTGACACTTGATTTCTTCAGTTCACGCAACAATAGCTCCAGCTTGGCTTGTTCACAGTCCAGACAAGTAAATTAAAGAAGGTTGTTGTTGCTGCTTTCTTATGGACTACACTACTGGAAAGCAGATAAAGGTACAATCTTTTGGTTTAGATTCATTCACTTCTTGTCATCGTTGTTGTCAATATTATGTGTGTTGTGCTACAGGAAGCGATCGAAGATCTTCAAAAATAAGTATTGTGTTGGACACGTAATGCACACAGACATTTACTGACAGTCCAAACCACACTGAGGAACTCAAAATTTGATGTAATATTTTGTGTCTGCGTATGTATGTGCAGTGGCATAGCCATGATTTGGATATAGCGGGGTCAAAATCGACTAGAAATTTTTTTAATAAAAATATAATAAAAATTTAGAGGAAAAAAGTTGCATAGATTGGTCACAAATCTAATTTTCTATATCTAACACTGGTCATCTATTCTAGTTTTCTAGTTTAGCTGCTCATTTTTTCTATTCATTTTTAAAATACGATTGGTATTGAAGTGCATGTAAATTAATTCTAACCCAATATAATCAAAACCTTAAATATTCGTGTCACTCCAGTCAGGTCATATAAGACATTTATGATCAATTTTGACCATTTGATTGAGGAGATTTGGTGTATCTTAAAATTTATACTTGGATCCTTCCATTTTAGTCATGAACCTTGTCATCCTAGGGTCTTATAAAAAATAAATATTGTTTTCTCCCTCAAGGAAAAACAAGATTATTACTTTTTTATTTCCAACTAATATATATATATATATATATATATATATATATATATATATATATATATATATATATATCTCGAATTCTCTAGTCTAGTGGTATTAGAGCGGACACCCGGAGGGACTGGCAAGTTTTTTTTTTTTTTTTTTTTTTTGAAATCACACGCACACACACAATTGGGGGGCTCGAACCTTGCCGGCCCCTCCGGATGTCCGCTCTAATACCACTAGGCTAGAGAACTCGGATGACTGGCAAGGTTCGAATCCTCCAATTGTGTGTGCGTGGGATTTCAAAAAAATAAAAACAAAAAAAATATATATATATATATTAAAATTTTCGAAAATGATATTTTGTCCGCGTTTTGTAATCGCGGAAGAACTTAATAAACTGGAAAAAAAGAAATGAGATTAAGGATTCGAGACAATTTATAGAATGAAGATGTTACATCGTGCATGTAGTCATTAGTTGAACACTTGCCCACAAAATTTATTTAACCAATAAAGTGGATTAAGCACTTTAAACTACAAAGGAGAGTGTACTATGTCGGACTAAAATATCTCTTTATTGAATGACGTAGACAATTACATGTTGCTACACTCCACGACACCATAGGTATTTTGCCTTTTGGAGACCGTTGTCTTGATTTTCTTGCGCTTGCACGCAGAACTCTCGGCCATCTTGTGTATTCAGGAAGTTGTTCAACATCAACAAGGCTTCTGATTTCAGTGGTGACCACGGCGAGAGTGGAAGTGATGACTTCGACGACCATGAACGTATGAAATAAATGTCTTCTTTCTTCCTCTTCTACATATCTCAATTTCCTCTCTTTGTTATATATATAGTAGCGTGCACGTACAAAAAAAAAAAAAAAATTAAAAAATAAATATAAATTTATTATAAACAATTATCAAATATAGAATTTGAACTCAAGCAACAAAAAAAAAATCTCATATCTTAACCACTTGAGTTAGTTGTAAATATATCATATTAGGTAGTTAAATACTTAGTTAGAGATTTTTAGAAATAATTAGTGAAATATTTATGTTAGTTATCTATTATTATTTTTTAAATTTATTTAAATGGTTGATGATATTCACACGACTTAGACGGCTCACTTTTGAGCCGTTTTAAAATATATATATATATATATATATATATATATATATATATATATATATATATATATATATATATATATAACTGCAAATGACCTCTAGCCTAGTGGTTAAGAGAGATACATGCAGTCCGAGTGGTCAGGAGATCGATTTCCGGTGGGAGCGTTCGCCGCAATTACCTTCATTCAAAAATAAATATATATATATATATATTTTCAAATATATATATATATATATATATATATATATATATATATATATATATATATATATATATAAACCATTTGTGTGGTTTTGACAGTACACTCAAATATTAATGGATCTTGTAGCATCCAAAGGAGATGCATGCTAGCTTAGTTCTAAGGTGGGATTGTTGATGTAGGTTCTTTCCATTTTTGTAAGACATTTTTGTATTTGTAGCAAATTTAATGTAGAATTTATGTTTGAATCATTAAAATAAAATAATAAAAAACGCTGGTTTGCAATAACTCGGGGAAATGAACCGCATTGCCTCTAAATATCTTCGGAATTCTTTCAGATGCCTAAATTCCACTTACGTTTGTTTCTGCGGAGATTCGCAAATCATTAGCATATATTACTTATGTTGCAAATCCTATGTTTCTTTATTGCAGGTTCTTGTATTGTCAAACGTACGTGCAGGAAATTTTTTTTGAACACAATGTTTATATGTTAAGTGACACGAGTCTTTTTCTTGTATAGATAACCAAGCTGAGAGTATGCACTACAGGCTAAGACGAAGCAGTTCATTAACTCTCCGTGCACAATATGTAGATACTAAAGAACTCAGGCATGTTGGACAATTAATTTTCTGATTTATATAGTTGTTTTTGCCATACATAACTGTTGTTTTTGCCATATCTAACGATTGAATATTTGTTAATGACTAAAAAAAAAATCATACTAAAATAATATCAAAATGTGATAAATATATACTAAAATAATATCATACTATAAATAATTTTCTGATTTATATAGTTGTTTCTACCACTAACTTCATTTTTTTTTTCCAGTTGTGATGGCATTCTAGTAGTAACACTTTCTCACTTGTGTTCTAGTGAAAGTTGTATAGTTATATGAGTCTTAATTTCTAGTATGTAATTGCTCAAGTATTAGTCCTCCTGCAGTGTCTGTGTAGGGACATGGAATGTTGGAGGAAAACTTCCACCGCACGATATGGACATTGGGAAGTGGATCGATATGGAGCATCCTGCTGATATTTATGTGCTTGGGTAATCTCCTTTGTGCTTCTGTAACAAAAAATTGTATGCCTACCTATGTTGATAGGGAGAAATTATACTTTTGCAAATATTTGCAACAGTAATTGCAGTTTTTTTTTTTCCTTCTAAAATAATACTTTCTTAAAAGCTTATGTAAAACCATGCTTACTTCAAAAAGTTTATGTAAATATAACTTTTATCTCAATAAGTTAGCTTGATTTACTTTTTCTTTTTTACTCCCACCAATAATCTCCATGGAATTGAATACACCTAGCCAAGATTAATTATCTACTAGCCACTAGAGCTAGTTATAACTAAGCATTGTGTATTGGTATGTTTATACTTCTTGCTAGTTATAACTTATTCAAATTAATTTCAACTTGATATTCTTAACTGTTAAAGTTTAATTTTTCAATTTAATACCTTACACTTTAATATCATACAAATCACTACCCTCAACTATTGAATATTTTCAAGTTGATATCCTCCGTCAGTCAGAGTTAATTTTTTCATTTCAACAAAAATAAATAATAATCTTTTGACAAAATTATCCACATCCTTCCCTTCGGAGGTATTTGAAGTGAGAACGAACTATGGAGGTACTTTTGTCATTTTGGATTTTCCGTTAACGCTGTTAGTATATGTAGTTGTACAATTACATGCGAGGTATTAAGTTGTGTAATTTTAAAGTATAAATTTTTTAAATAGTTGAGGAAATCAAGTTGAAATTTAGCACATTCTAATAATTTTCTCCTCGGACTACAACTGTTTGGACCTCTGCAGCCTTCAGGAGATTGTGCCGCTCAGCGCGGGGAACATCTTCGTCGCCGAGGACAGCCGAGCGTTGCCGAGATGGGAACGTCTCGTCCGCGAAACGCTGGATAAAATCCATCCGTCCAAACCAAGCTACAGGTGCCACAGCAATCCTCCTTCCCCGTCGAGGTTCGAGCCGTCGGACGATACCTCTGCCGCCGCCGCTGCCGCGGAGGAGGAGCTTCTTTCAGACACCGACAGCGAGACCAACGACGGTGATGCGGGCGACAAGAAAGACGACCTTGGTACGCAGGAGTGCTCGGCCACGAGAAGATTACGGAGGTGTAACCACTTTGTTTCAGTAGACTATGAGGCTCCTGAAACTACAATTGCCAAACGTAAGAAATTAACAAAAGCACTAAGCAGCTCGGAGAGGGTTGGGTTGGTTTGGCCGGAGCAGTCGCTGGACCTGCTGGCCAAGTGTACTGCTAGCCCAAATTCGTTCGGATCAGCAAAACCTCTTAGAGCACGCCACCATTCATTTAGAGATGATGATGTTGTTGTTGTTGCATACAAAAGGAGGTCTCCTTATGTGAAGATAGTAAGCAAGCAAATGGTGGGAATTTATCTTACTATTTGGGTCTGCCGACCCCTCAGGAAGCATGTTCAGAACTTGAAGGTCTCAACAGTAGGTGTTGGTATCATGGGCTACATCGGCAACAAGGTCAGGTTCTTAGCATTCTTTCCTTTTTTTTTTGTTTTCCTTTCCTTCTTCTTTACAACTGGAGTATCCATCTCTATTAGGCTGCCTCTCTATTATTATGTTTTAAGTCCTCTTCTTCTGACCAATGTGTTATTTTTTTTTTCTTTACTTTTTTCACTTGCAAGTAAATTTCACTTATTCTGTATGGGATCTCATGACTTACAAGTAAATTTGGTCCTAAGAGCATCATTAGTAGTTGGGACTCTCCAATGTAATTTGGAGCCCAAAATTTCAAAAAAAAAGGTAAATGTAGAATGGGTTGGGTTTGTATGAGAATAGTAGGAAATGATAAAGTGAGCTCCGGTCCCAAAAATTGTGTGGTCAAAAATTAATGTAGGAAAAAAATAATATAAAATTTAGAATTTAGAAAGTTGGGCTCCAAATTGGAACTTACTATTCTACAAAACGAGTTTCTACAATCTAGAATCTAGAAATTGGGAGGCCCAACCTTTAGCACCCATGGATGGGTTGGGACCAAAATTGTAAAAATTGGGACTAGGAATAAGACTTATTATTCTACAAAATGAGCTCCTACATTCTAAATCTAGAATCTAGAAAATGGAATGGGCCTTACTAATGATGCTCTAATAAGCGCGTTCTTTTTTCGCACTTATAATTGATTTTTACTTGTAAGTGGATCCAAATTCATAAGTGAAATATTTTCACGTATTCGATTGCTCAAGTACTTATCGTATATGAAAAGTTTATCATGCCTCCATACAAGCTTAAAAATTTCTTGTCATAATTCTAATAGAAACAGATTTTTCTATGTATAAATCTAATCATCCTTTCCTTTCTGATTTTTCTTTCTAACAACCAAAAATTTTCTCTTTTTCGGTCCAAAAGAGCCTCAAAATTTGTATAAAAAATAGCCTTGTTTTTCAGCGTATACCGCGACTTCGTGGGTCAATATCTCCTAGCTCCAATGTCCGAATCGTTTTTATTTTATTTTTTGTCTGAATCGTGTGAAGGTAACCTTTCAGAATCTATAATTTAATTAGCAAAATTTGTACTCATTACCCAAATTAGTATTATTTTAATGCGTTGAAACTATAATTTTTTATAAGACGAACTTCAAATTATGGAACACATTATATGTTTATTTGTGTTGAACTAGACATTTTGGTATTTGTAGTACAATATTTTCGTCTGCATATTTTTGGATTGTCATATATTATCCATATTTTATATGAGATGACATAATTATAAAATAACAGTTATAAGTGTAAAGAAAGAACAACAAAATTACTTATAAGTGAAAAAAAATAAAAAAAGAACAATTTTTATAAGTGCACTTATAAGATAAGTGAAATTGAGTAAGTGACACTTACAATTCACTTAAAACTGAAAAATAAAAGAAAAAAGAACACATTGTTTTGAAAAGCAACGTGGTCCTTTCTTCATTAACTTGAATGTGAATTCCTCTCTAGTTATTTATCAAAAATTCCTTCTACGGATTTGCACTTCTCAATAATAGTCTTACTTTGATGATTAATGCGGAAAAAATCATTACTGAGACGTGTAAATCCTACTGACAGAATTTATTTGTGCATCAGGGATCAATCTCCGTCAGCATGTCCATATATCAGACTCCTTTCTGTTTCATATGTAGCCACTTGTCTTCCGGTGAAAAGCTTGGGGATGAGCTTCGAAGAAACACTGATGTGCGCGAGATTCATCGCAGGACGCAATTTAGTACTTCACCAAATATGGGGCTGCCTCAAACAATACATGACCACGAGTAAGTTGAACCATTCCGTCTTATCTAAGGATACATATCTTCTATCAACTATATATCCATACTTTGCAATATCGGCCGATACCGATCCGATACAGTGGTTGACATGTTCTGATCTGATATCAACCGATATCTGATACTGATCGATACCGACATTGGGGTCCCTTTTATGGTCAATTTGGGAAAGAAAATTGAACGAAAGATCAATGAACATGGGTGTAAAAACATAATAAGGTTGTAAAAGTATGTGAAAGAAGAAAATTTACCTATCGCATGTAAAAAAAAACTTGACAATGGTGACTACAAATTGACAACGCTGACCACTATTTCACTCAATTTCAAAACTGCTAAAAACAACACTGAAAATACTTAAAATTATGCCTAAATATATAAAATATATTTTCTAAACTGTTAATAATTGTTTGATACCACCGATCCCGATACTCACAGGAATGGTCCGATACCGATACTGTGACAACTATCTTCTTTTGCTTCTGGTTGGAGTCCTGTTACTTCAACGCCTTTTAAAATATTAAAATCATTTTCTTCTTCTTCAAAACTCCATTCTTACTAGACTGTTGATAAGATTGATCTACATTTTTTTTATAGTCTAGTGAAGTTGTTGATGTATCCGCCCATGATTAATAAAATATGATTTGATTTCTTACTTGTCCGCTTAAAGTTTTACTCTTTTGAAGTATGTACGTATTTCTTTGCAGAAGGATAATTTGGTTGGGAGATCTGAATTATCGCATCAACTTACCATATGAAAGGACTCATGAACTCATTTCCGAAAAGAACTGGTCCGAGTTGTTAGAAAGGGACCAGGTAAGCTTAAGTATATTTTCTCTCATTATTCTACTTAATATTCACTTATTCAAGTTAGGCTGACTCTCTCCAAACCAATTTATTTCTATTTTTGTATTTTTCTCTAAAAGTTGAGCAATACCTAGCAATATCAATGCTTCGGCCATGGCCCCCATTTTCTTATTTTCTTATAAAAATTTTAATTTTAGATATACCTTCAAAAATACAATCTGGCCCCTCCAAAATGTAATTTGTCCGTCTGACAATATAACTTGTCCCTCCGAAAATTTTAGTCAAGCTCTGCCAACTTTCATGTATATCTTGGTTGAAAGTTTTGTTGTGCGCGATTGTTCTCTACTTTAGGAGTGCAGGTCTTATTCTACAACTTTAATCTGCTCTCACTTTCATATAAAAACAAAATATATAGATGTTCATTTTGCTTTAGTTAATACTTCCATCAAAATTCAAGATATACATCATACACCAACATAATGATCAATGTCTATATTTGGTACATACATAATAATCAAATACCTTGCCTTCGTGCTTGCATCTCCACTGTATTTATTCATATTTACTAGTTTTATTCATTGATAATGAAAGAATATAAAGAAAACTATGTCTAAAGTAACAAAAAAACTTCTACAATTACTTCAAAAATGTGAAAGCTTAGAAGTTGTTAAAGATTATTGATGACACTTCACAATCATTGAGCTTACATATATTCTTTATTAATGTCATGAATAGCATAAATTCACATCCTCAACAGGTTTCGGTATCTGAAATGAAAGATTCCCGAATAATCGATTAGCCCAAAATTTACACATCCACATGGTTTAATGGAGAAAATAAGGGTGGTTAATTATTTCTGGACTTAATTTCCACTGTCTAGCTTTATAAATTTAAATCCTCTGTGATGGGCACATGGCTGAACTAGGACAGTGAGAGCAAATGTACCATCACTACGCAATATTGTATCCATTGCTTAAGAGGTTGCAACAAGGAAGGATACCTGGCAATTTTCTTGCAAGTTAAAAAATTCGGTTACAATATTCATAATCATCAATTAGGCATCAAACTACGAAATTTTAATCGTATGCATAACAATGGTTTGTGATAAACAAAACCCGACAATATTTTTCTAGAATTGTACATTAGTTGCATGATTCAGTAAATATAGATGTCATTTACTGTTTCGATTTAGTAGTATAGAAGTAAATATCAATCATATTTTGTACAATGTTCGGTAGTAAAGTACCAGTTTGGTGCCATGAATCAATTTTCAGCACCACACTCTTCTTGATCATTTTGCCAATAATAATCTTTTGATTTTTGTAACAGCTGAAAGAAGCCCTAAATGTAGGTCATGCTTTCGATGGGTGGTCGGAAGGTCCTATAAAGTTCCCCCCTACTTACAAATATGATTTAAATTCAGACAAATATACAGGGGAGGATCTGAAAGGTGGTAGAAGAACTCCTGCATGGTACGAGCAAGAAAGTCTGATTATTTTGGTTACTGTTCTATAGTATTAATTTCTATTTATCAGTTTGTTGGTCCTCAAAAGAATTTGCAGCTATCAATTATTATGACATTTAAGTTATTATGATTTTTGTTTAGTATCATATATATTCATTGTTTTCTCCCCTTCCTCTCCCTCCAACCAACACGTGCGCACTGCCACAGACTTATTGTTTTTGGCCTACACTTCGCAAACTTCCTATTCAAAGATCGGTGCAATCCAACTCTCTAAAGGAACTTAGCTAGAATGCTAATTTAAGAGAGAATAGTGTAGCGTTATTGAAACGTGAAAGACTTCTTCTATTAACTTGGAGAATGCTTACGAGTTTTGTTCATAAGGAACAAAGCCTCTTATTTATTTATAAGGCTTCAAAGGACTTACACGTTGGAAACAGAATATTCTATAAATTATTCTAGGTTCTAGATATTTATAAGAAAAATTTTACACCATCTAGAAAGATATGAAGACTTTATGAGTATCTAAGAAAACTCCACCACATTCTGGAGGATTCCGGAAACTTTCAGTAAAACTCCTGTCATAGGAGGGTTATACAGATCCGGCTCAATGGACTGAAAAATATTGTGCGTGACAGGACGCTCGTGCACTCACACAAACACAAACTAGACTGTAAAAAGAATCTACAAGTAATGAAATATGCTGACTGGCCTAAAGCAAAGTGTTTTATTAGTTTCTTAAGCGCAATCAAGTACATGAAAGTAATATAAGGTTCAGTTAGACATGTAAATTTACAGCTATTAACTATTAAACAGAAAATAAAACATCTGAATGCAATACCTAGATGTAATTAAATCTGTACTGAATACACTTTAGGAAACTATCTCCAATTGACTCAAAACACAAGAAAACCTAATATATGACTATCATTTCACATACCCGTATTCAATTTCATGTTGTTCTCACAGTTTGAAGTATCGACCCGATACCGATCCGATACTAATACGATTTGGTATGTCCCAATCCGATACTGACCGATTCCGATATTGTGGATCGCTTTTCCGGTCAATTCAACAAAGAAAATTGAACGAAAAAACCCAATCAACAAGGGTGTAAAAGCATAATAATGTTGTAAAAGTATGTAAAAAAGAAAACTTATATATCGCATGTAAACCAATCGGCAATGGTGACTACTATTCCATTCAATTTTAAAACTACTAATAAACAACACTAAAAATACTTAAAATTATGCTAAATATATAAAATATTTTCTCTTAAATATTTTCTTTCCGATACCAAAAATCTGATACTCCTATCTGAAACCATCAATATTGCCAATACCGTCGATCCCGATACTCATAGGAATGGTCCGATACCGTTACTGCTAAGTTCTAACATTAAGAGTTGGAGGAGAATGCAAGAGTGAGTTCAATGTTGCATGGATACGAATATGACCCAATATGATAGGAACACATCAACACTGATATGACACCTATTTTTTCATTTCCTTGTATATATCTGGAGTTTCTGTGCCATGTCTAACACAACACGACACGACACAACACATACACTTCACCAACTTTTGGAGTGCATGCATTCCTCTATTGAAATCCTAAGTGCGCGACGGGTTTCACATAGGAGAAGGGGTATCCACAAATGCCCCTCCGTGTCCATGACACACACCAGGACAAAAGATAGAAAGTATACCAAGGGCGGTTTGCCGCTTCTAACATTCTAAGAGCCTTGTACAAATATTAGAAAATGAGTCCTCTTTTAACCTCTAAAAAAAGGATTTTTTTTTTTTTTCTCACATTCTACGGACTTTGTTAGAGCTGTTCTAAAAAATGGGGTTGCATTAATCTAAAAAATTTGGAGCCTTCTAACTTTTAGGGCTCTTTATGATCGTACAGCTTGCACATGCTCAGAAACGGCCGTAACTATGCCATACAACTATATTCTTGAAGGGCGACTAGTACGTAACTCCTCCTTTCTGTTGTTTTCAGGTGCGACCGCATTCTTTGGTATGGAACCGGCATGAAGCTTCTGAATTACAGAAGAAGTGAGCTGAGGCTTTCGGATCACCGCCCTGTGACTGCCACATTCATGGCTGTGGTCGAAGTGTTCTGCCATAGGAAGCTCCAGAAGGCACTGTCGCTGACAGATGCAGAGATTGAAGATGGAGGAGTCGTCGGATATTGATCGATCTCTCTATTGAACATTAGCTGGCTGAGGCTTAGCAGAAGTTTCTTTCCTGTCTATATATATATATAGATGATGAACCACATGTATATATGAAACAAATAGTTAGTTAAATCGATGTGGACATAAGTAATTATGTAGTGCAAGTGGCACGAGGGAGAGGCTCTCGGCGGGGAGACCCGGGATCGAGCCCCCCCTCCCGCACCAACCCGGCTAGATGGCAGTGGCCACGGGGTTGATGGGATGCGCGGACACCAAATATATATATATGTGTGTGTGCGTGTGTGTGATTGATACTTTCGCATTTTGTAAATTATTTGATAAAGTTGTGTAGCAATAAGCCTTTGTTGGGGGTTCCAGTAAGGCATCTCCAATGTTGATTGATACTTTAATCAAATTTATATCATAGTTCGAGTTTCCGTATACCAATTGTTTACCTACAAAAAATCTCCTATGGTATACTCTATTTCTATCTTATGTGGCAATAACTAAATAATCAATTTAATAAAGTGAGGTCCAATATTAATTGGTATGAGAGATAAAAAATTCATATGAGAGTTTCATGTACAAACTCTCATAAGAACTCTTCATCCTACATCACCACCATATATTATAGAAATTGAGATGAAACCATGAATGTGAGAAGTTTTATTTTTGCTAAATTGGATTTCGAAAATAGAAAAAGGGATGGGGGACCGTGCGTCAGTTCGAGACTGACGTGGCGGACTCCATTGGATCCATTATGGGACCCAATGGGATCTGGGTCTAATGGGAATTGCCACGTCAATCTCAGACTGACGCACGCAGTTCGACTGCCTTTTCCCTAATAATAATATGTGCGTTCTTTGTTCATGCAGGAGACTTCAGGAAGGGTAGAAATAGTAATGAACTGACAGCAGCGAGGATTTTGAATGACGATCCTCCATTCATATCAATGTGATTGCTCGTTAATGGGGTTGGAAGAAGAAGAAAACTTTAGTTTGTTTCTTGTAATTTGTTGTACTATATTTATATTTGTTGATGTTCATATCATACGTGTGTATACATCAATGACATAAACTCAAAAAAAAATTTAGGTGTTCTTTCTCCAAGCCCGAAGCCATCCAGCCGTTCGGGGAAAGGATTCGAACCCTAGATTTATGCTCGGACGATCTCCCGCACTACCACTAGATTAGTGCCTTAGGAACTAAACTCAATCTTTTTTTTGAGGTGTCCTTTCACCAAATTGGGCCGTGGCTCAAAGCCACCCAGCTGTCCAAGGGAAAATTCGAACCCGAGACATGTGATCGGGCAGCCCCTCGCACTACACTAGGCTAGTGCCTTAGGGACGAGACTAAACTCAATCTTGATTGCACTAAACAGCATGTCAAAATATTTAATATCACAAAATAAATGTAACATAAAACTTCCAAATACATGAAACACAATTATAGACCACATAAAATGCAACAGGAAAGGAAATGTTTTTTGCGTGATCTGCCAACCCCCGTTAACGAATATAGAGATTACAAGAAGCCTTAGTTGGTTCTCTCACTACTCCTCGATACACTTACCCAAATTCGACACACGAATCATGCAACTACACG
The DNA here is from genome assembly GCA_029216955.1 of Iris pallida. NCBI lineage: Eukaryota > Viridiplantae > Streptophyta > Magnoliopsida > Asparagales > Iridaceae > Iris > Iris pallida. The sequence goes on along the minus strand of JANAVB010006398.1, from coordinate 1,814,266 downwards.
ATTTGAGAAGAACAAAAACATACGAATGAGAAAATAACAACAATGATGGAGTACTAAATCATGACCCATTCATTTCGTCAAAGTCGACTACACGAATCTCCATGGACAACAAATAATTTTCAATAAATTTCCCCATCGATCTCTTCCACATGTTTCCTTCTAGTAAAAACTTGCTAATTATGTCAATTAGGTTACAATGGTTGTTATCCCCATGGCCGGGCTCCATAGGGAGGAGGGCTAGGCAGCTGTTTAGGACCTCCTCGTCCGAGCGACCCTCTATTTTTTCGAATTTATAATTATTTTGTACTGGGCTAAAAAATAAACTATGGATTTGAAAGAATTCATGGTTGTTTAGAGAAGAATTAAATAAAACATTAAAAGAGAGAAAAAGAATATTGCGCTCTTCTCTCTCACACTTTCCCACTAAAAATCTCTCCCCTAAGGAAGAAAAAAAATGAAACAGTCTCCCTCCCTCAACAAACATGTCCATGCAATTTTTTATCCTTTTTAGTTTCAAATGTATTTTATTTTGTCTTGTGAAGCTTTTAATATTAATTTTTAAAATATCGGAAAGAAGCGCATAAGTGGAGGAGATCACAAAATAAATATATTTCATTACTTGTAAATAAAAATTATATATAAGGATAAGGGTCTCATTTTTGGGACATATTTATAACCTCCAAATTGCTAGAGCCACCCCTGAGCTTAACCCTAGATAAACAAAAAAATATATATATATAATTCAAAATTGTATTAGCTCTAAGGTTGGGTATTTATAGACCACAGTCAGTGACCACGTGGAACTATCTACAATAGTATAATCTAATACCCAATTGTTGGACGTTTATATTACGAAAAATGTTAAATCTACAACCAAATGTTTATAACCTTCTTACAACCTCTCTCTCTCACCCTTTACACATGGGTCCCACCTCTTCTCTCACCCCCTGCTACGTGGGCTCCATCCGACCCCACCACTTCCCCTCTTCCCTCAATCGAAGTCCAAAACGTGACGGTTGTAAGAGAATTGTATGTATTTGGTTGCAGGCATAACAAAACTCTTATATTACATACTAGTCACATTACACGTGCAAAAATAAAACTCTATAATATTATTAAAAAAAATAGGTACGAATATTTTAATTGTATTTAAAAAATTTAAATACGAATAGACATATTTTTATTAGAATTTGTTGTAGTCATGTTTTTATAATATTGAATATGTGTTTAGTTAGATATTTCATGTACCTAGTTTAAATATAATTTGAATATTAAATATATTTTAGGATTTATTATATGTCCAGAAAGTGAGAAGGGTTTTAGATTTTAGTTTTTTCCCCCTTAAAAAACGTGAGAAATACATACACAATATTAAAAAAATTGTCCAGTTTATTACTATTAGTTAATGGAGAATATACATACAATTCAGACTGCTCATTCTTTAGCCGTTTTCGATCCGCATTATAATAGTAGAGACGTGTAAACAACAAAATTTATTATATACACTATATAAACATATCTTTATTACTACAAGTAAGTTCACGTGCGTTGCACGTAAAATATTTTTTTATGACATAGTTGAAAATAGTTCAAGTATCTAAATATATTTGAATTTAGATTTGTTAAACAATTTTTAAAAATTAATATTTTTTCACTATAAATTAAAATTAAAATTTAGTTTCTAAACACTTTAGAATTTATTTTATATATATATATATATATATATATATATATATATATATATATATATATATATATATATATATATATATATATATATATATATATATATATATATATATATATATATATATATATATATATATAATGAGAAAATATATATATATATATATATAATGAGAGAAAGATAGTATTTTTATCCATAATTTTTAATAAAATAAATGGTTGATGATATACATACGGCTCCTTTATGAGCCGTTTTTCAAGCACAATTGTAAAGAATAGAGATAAAACGGCTTTAAAATGGCTCCAAATGAATCGTCTAAGCCGTATATGTCCTCACATAATTAATAATTTTTTAAAATCTTTCAAACTACCCCTTATATAAAATTTAAACTATTTTAATATATTTGAACTAACTACAAGTTATTCTCTAAATTTATATGTATATATTCAAATTCTAAAAACATATCTATAACATTTTAAATTAAATGTATTAAAATTATATTTAAACTATTTTACTCTTATTTAAAACTTTATCTAATTATTCATAATATCAGGAAAAAAAAATACTTGTGGATAAACGTGAACGTGATGGTACTTATAACATTAGTATATTTGGAACTTGTATTCAGTGTTGAACTAATAAAGGAAAATGCTAAAGAGCGTGCGGTTTGTGATCGCGGACTGAGGTATCGCAACCGCATTCGCGTGGGGCCCCACCGCCAGTGTCATGCCAATTAAAAACCGCCACGTGGATCGTGGACCAAAACTGCAGGCCAAAATGTGGTCCACGCAGCACTGTCGCTAATACAATTTCTAATAAAAAAGATTGTGTTGGGACGAGAGTTTAAATCTTTACTTTTATATTCATTATTTATTTTGAATTAGCATGTTGTGCCACCCCCACTTTCCGTCCATGTAGACCACCCACTGTCCCCTCCCCCCCTCCTCCGGCTGCACTCAACCACTCAGCGCCCCCCCTCCCCATGGGCGCAGGGCCAGCCCTGGGGTAAGCCTGACAAGACTTCGGGCTTGGGCAACCCCCCTCCATAGGGCAATCCTCCAGGCTATTTAGTTTTCTTAGGACCGGTCCAAAAAAAAATCCAAATTAAACATTTATCTTTCAATAAGGGTAAAGGGCAACAAAAATTAGCTCCGGCTAAGGCAACCCAAACCGCGGGGCCGGCCCTGCATGGACGCACTCCTCCGCTCAACCGCGCTCCCCTTCCGGTAGTCCTTTCCTCCAGCTGTGCACCCCCATCCCACCCCAGCGACCAGCGCACCCCCCGATGACTGCTGCTGCTGCTGCCGCTGCTTGCTGCTGCACGTCCTCCCTTCGACCGTCGACGTCGATGAAAGATGATAGGTTTTTTTTTCTTTTTCTTTTTTTTTTTCCGATTAATCATGTTTAAGAAAAAGTAGGTGACAGATATTAAGTTAGTATGTATCAAAGTTAAAAATATATTTTATAATTTAGGTAAAAGGAAAAAAAAAACGTGGTGTTTTATAGATTGAGAATTCGATTAAGAAATCTTAAAACAGTTGACAGATGAATCATAAAGGGGTCAAGAGTGGCAGGCTCCAACAACCGATTTGGCCTGCTACATACGATGTACTCAACTCTTCTTCCGACTCATTTCATTTGTCCTACATATTCCTCCCCTCCCTCAGCGGCTCAGCCAAGCCGCCACTTCAGAAACCCCTGAAAAATTTCCTCCTCTTCTTGTTCTCCACTTCCGCCACTTCCATCACTTCCGCCGATGGCTCAGTTACAAGCCATTCAGTCCTCTCCCAGCATCCCTCCCCATGGCTGCACCAACAAATCACCATCTGGTAAAAACAAAAAACTCTCTCTCTCTCTCTCTCTTCCGTATTTGCAAAATCGGATGTCGCGAAAAGTTTCTTATTTAGGAAATTTGATTGCAGGAACGCCACAATTTCGTGACAGCATTTGCATTGGGAAGAAATGGTCATACCCAAAGGTGAGAAATGTTGATTTATTAATTTTTTTTAATGCAGTATACATATTATTTGTTTAGTATAGGTTACGTTGATATCTTCCGATTTTGGTCGCGTTGTCGCGCAGGTAGGAACGGGTTCAAGCGTCCGCGTCGGAAGACATATTGTTCGGAGGACAGGTAGCAGCCACTGCTGTCGAAAAATCTGTTATTTGCTGTCGAAAAATATTTTATTTGTTAGTTTGATTCCAGGAGTAGTAAAGATTGAGATTCTACGGATTCTGATTTTTCCAATTTCGGCAATTTAGGAGCTCTACCTGTTATAGTTAGTGAATCCATAACCCGACCTTCGCAAAAGTTGGTGGCATTTAACTAAATCGGGATATCGGCTGATATTGCAGCCCATGTTAGATATGTCTGCCGATATATTCCAAAAGGATAAAAGATGCATTTTGGTGTCGTATCCCTCCCAAAATCGATGTCGGTCGGCCAACAATGTGGTCCACTTCACCACACAATTGATCTCTTTGCAGCATATTTCTTGTTACATATTGGAATAACTGAACACTACTCGCAAGCCATAATCCAATTAGGAGGGGTTCACTAATATTTGTTTTGCTGAATTAGGCTCTGGAAATAATGATGCGCATGTTGCCGTCGAACATTTTAATTGGGGAGAGGTTGTTTCTCAGATCTTCTAAGTCGACAACAACAAAGCCTATGTTCCAAAATGTTGTGGTCGATTACATAGAATCCTTTTCTCTATTCAGCACTTTTAATAGTCATGTCCTTTATAACATTAGCACATACAATATCCTTTTTGCTTGGTCCCGATCCAAACTTATTTAGGATGACCTTGGTTCTGGCATGTCTTTCAAGTTTCAACTAAGATTATACTATCTCTACAAATACACTCAGTTATTCTTATTGTTAACATATTGCCAGTCACCCATCTCATTTCAGTATTTTCATTTCAACCATGTTTATCATATTATATATGTTCAGTTTTGATATTTCCTTTTGATATGCAGCTATAAAAAGTGTACTCTCGAGCGGAGAAGATGATTCTCGTGGTAGTCATAATGGAAGTGGACTTCGGGGGAAACTGAATAAAGTTGTTTTAGCTTATAGTGGTGGCTTAGACACATCTGTGATTGTCCCATGGCTCAGGTATATTTCTTGTGTCTGAATAATTTGCTGAGATCTGAATATTGAGCTGAACTGATGTTATGAGAACACACAGATTTTATACTAAATAATTGTAGGTTATGTAACTGTTTTTCAATTGCCTAATAAAAGTAAGTTACAAATTATAATCATCGGATCATCATCTGCTTTGTGGAAACCAATTAATGAAGGCCAATCTATTAGTTATTATACTTAGATTTACTTCTTTACACATAATTTAGCTTTGTTTTTGCACATAGTTTAGCTTAGTTTTTGACTTCTTGTTTACTCTTCACTAGGACTTTGCTAAACCGTAGGCCAATTTGTTTTATTGTTTGAATTTGCTATGTACTAAAATAGTGAAAACATGTTGATGGTATATTAAGGGTTATGACTGTATCAATAGATCCATTGCACGGTTCAGCTCATTCAGTCATATGTTTGCTTATAAAATCCGATTGTGTGTAGTATTAGTACCTTACTTCTGTTATCTTTCTCCTAATCTGCTGTTATTTGCTTGTCACAGGGAGAACTATGGCTGTGATGTTGTCTGCTTCACCGCAGACGTTGGCCAAGTATGTCGCTGGTTACTAGAATAACGTCAGCTCAGTATAAATTAGCTATGCCCTGCAGTCCACATTTATTTTGATTTCGTTATATATTCAACAGTTTGGTGTTCCGTTCTGTTTGGACCAATGACCAAATTCTGATTTGTTTAGTAAATTTCAAACTATTTACATTGTATAAGTCCATAATCCACTGCATTTAAAAATGAAAAGGAATTTTACATACACGGGAGTAGGTATTAGGCAACATGCTTAATGGTCTTTAACCTGGTATCAAGGATCACAATATCCGGTATCGGAATCAGTATCGGACCTGTCCTATGAGTATCGGTATCGGCGGTTTCGGATCGGAGTATCGAATTTTTGGTATCGAAAAACAAATTATTCTGAATACATTATTAAAATTCTATAAAAAATTCTATATATATTAAGGCATAAATTTAAGTATTTCATGTGTTATTTCTTAGTAATTTTGGAATTAAATGAAATAGTAATCACCTTTGCCGATTGGTTTACCTGTGATAGATAAGTTTTCTTCTTCTACATTCTTTTACAACCTTATTATGCTTTTACACTCTTGTTGATTGGTCTTTTTCGTTCAATTTTCTTTGCTGAATTACTGAAAAAGAGACCCCGATGTTGGTGTCGGTTAGTATCGATATCGGTTGGTATCGGATCGGGACATGTCAAACTGTATTGGTATTGGTCGTATTGGATCGGTATCGGTCGATACTGCAAACTATTCATGGTATTTGAGCTGCCCATGTTCATATCCCGTCTGAGGCGCATTTTAAGCAGATTTGACAAAATTAAACTGCTGCATGGATCCAGCTATCAACCCATAAAATGGGCATTCGACCTGCGACGGCGCATTACAACAACAACGAAGCCTTCTGGGGTATTAGAATAATATGAATACATTAACATCAACCCTCACCAGAACTCTCGAGCTTTTGGTGCAGTGACATTGTCTTTAACCCTATGGAACTGCTATTCTGTATCTTAATATGCTTCATGTTTTTCTAGGTTGCTTCATCAGGCATACTTAAATTTGTTTCATTTCTCCCACTTTATAATATATAATTTGATTTTCATTTACTTCACTTGCATGCCTAATCATTGATGCCCTACGTTGCCCTTATTATGTCTCAAATTTGAGTAAAATTCCTTTGCTTGAATGTTTATTTTTTTTGAAGGGTGTCATGGAGATGGATGGCCTTGAAAAGAAAGCCAAAGCCAGTGGTGCAAGCCAACTCATTGTGAAGGATTTGAAGGAAGAATTTGTGAAAGATTACATATTCCCTTGTTTACGTGCTGGTGGGGTATATGAAAGGAAATACTTGCTGGGAACTTCAATGGCTCGCCCAGTTATTGCTAAGGTGATCTCCTTGTACTTCTCCTGTGTCTTTTCCTTACTAAAATCTCTTCCCTATCTACAGATGGTTGGTTAATCTGTTGAAAGTGTCGGATTGTATAGATTCGGTTATCTGTTTATCAAATTTAACATATATGTGATCACATCATTTTTGCAGATTTATAAGGCTGTTCGAGAAATAGTTCTGCTTGTTAAATTTTCCTTTATTTCATTGAAGAAAAGAAACATAATGCATATTATATTACTTTCTAGTTCTCTTATGAGCCTATATAGTTCAACAAACTAGAGAAGTCGATTAGGAATTAACCAAAAAAGCCTAAGTAATCATATATGTATACATATTGTTGAGAGTCAATAAGGGACCTTTAGTCCCACATCGGAATATGTAGTATGTAGAGGAGCTAGACTCCCTATAAGTAGTGAAGTAGTCCATCAATAAAATCATCTGAACTATTATTTTCTACATGGTATCAGAGCCATAATTCTCTCTCTCTCTCTCTCTCTCCACAAAACAAAATTTTTCTTTTTCCTAGCCGACGACCCGCTGCCCCTAGCCGCCGACCCCGCTGCCCCACCGCTCCACCGCTGCCCCAGCCCTTCTCTTCCCTCCCGGCGACCCTATCCCGCAAACCCCCTACAGCCAGCCCCCCTCCAGCCTACAGGAACCCCCGACCCCTTCCCTACTGGAACCCCCGCCCCCTTCCCTACAGGAACCCCCCGCCCCCTCCCCTACAGGAACCCCCCCCCGACCCCTTCCCTACAAGAACCCCCGCCCCCTAGCCTACAGGAACCCCCCGCCCCCTCCCCTACCCGCCGCCCAAGCCCCCCCCTGCCTGCGACCTCAGCCCTACTCAAACGACCCCACCTACTTCCCCTCCAGGACCCTAACCCTAACCCTAACCCTAGCCGCCAGGGCCTACCGCCCCCCCTCTTGCCATGTTAACCCTAACCCTAGCCCTCGAAGCCCCATCCAATCCCTAACCCTAACCCTAGCCGTCCACACACACACACACACACAAAAACGGCGTCTTTCGAGGACAAGTCGAGATGTCAAATTCTTTATTTGCACCGACTCTGTTCCTAGATTGCGCCGTTTGGAACTAACACATGTTTATGTTGTTATTCCTCTTTCACATCAGGATATGTACAGAGACTGATCAGGTCTTCTCTGGTGTCCTGACGTGGTCACTTTACATGCGCGCGCCGGTGCTGGCCAAGTTAGTAGCGCATTCGTAAAGTCTGTGACGTCGAAGAAGACGACGCCGAAGAAGACGACGAAGTTGGAGAAGTTGCCGACTCAACCGTCCAAGAAGCCGACGAAGACGACGAATCGGGTTCACAGTTGACGAATCCATGGATTCGATCAGTGGCAAACTGACGGCTGACGAGATGAAGGCCTTGGTTGAAGATATCTTGTCAAAAAGATTAACCGAGGTAACCCCACGTGTGATCCATACTGATGTGGATCCGTCCCCTTACAAAATGGGAAAATTGGAGAAGCTGGAGACGAAGTTGGAAGGTACATCCAACTACTTGAAGTGGTCGCGACAGGCAATGCGAACACTGAAGGGACGTGGCTTGGTTGGCTATGTCACTGGACAAGCCAAGGCACCAGCCGATCACTCCGCCAAGGAGTTTGCTGTTTGGGAGATTGTCAACAACGTCGTGGCTGGGTGGTTGACTGCCTCTTTAACCGACCAGGTGTCGGGCAATGTTGAGGCTATGGAGGCTGCTGCTGATATATGGCAAACTCTAAAAGATATGTACTCCGGCTCCGGCAACCCTATGCGAGTCTTCCAACTGCAAGATGAACTCGATAGGGTGGTCCAAGACGACCGTACTATCTCTGAGTATGCGGCTTTGTTAAAGAAGTACTGGTCTGATCTGGATCATTATGATCCCCTTGGGATGGAAGATGCACAAGTCGAACCGGCATTCGCAAAATACTTTCAGACGTTCCTGGCTTATATTTCCCGTCAGCGGATGATGAAATTCCTGAAGGGACTACACCCTGTCTTTGAGCAGCGACGAAATATCCTCCTATCCCAACCTACGCTTCCAACCTTGGAAGAAGCTATCGCTGTTATGACTCAGGAAGAAGCTCGACTGAAGTTGATGCCCAACAAGAACTCCTCCCAGGGGGAGCAAGCCGCGGTTGAGAAGTCTGCCCTTGCTGCCTTCAATCAACCTCCATCTATGGGTAGTGTTTGTCACAATTGTGGTGACTCTGGACATTACATCCGATTTTGTCCAAAGCCGTTGCGCAATCAGTATACTGATCGAGGACGGGGTCGTGGAGGCCGTCGTGGTGGTCGAGGAGGATATGCTGGTAGAAGGGGTGGACACAAAGCAAATCTGGCGGAGGAAGGGGGAGAGAAACAACTGGCTGAAATAACCCCGCTTGAGCGGGAGTTCCTTGAGAAGTTACGAGGCACAAAGCTGGGTTCCGTCGACAGTCCTGGGGCGTCTTCAACCTCGGGAGATCACATCACTTGCTTTGCCGATGATTCTGCACGTGCTCTTGCATCTATCCATCAGCCAGGATGGATTATGGACTCTGGGGCATCTCGCCATGTCACGGGGTCCCGTGGTGCATTTCAGGATTATACTCACCTATCATTGCCGGAGAGTATTCAGACCGCTGATGGTACACCCAGCCCTGTACTGGGTAAAGGCACTGTTGCATGCACCCCTTCCATCACTCTAACCAATGTGACTTTTCAGGAGAAAGGGACAGGACGACGACTTGGGACTGGCACATGGCATAAGGGTCTGTGGTATTTAGACAGGACTGGACTGGACAACGCATTGGCATCCTTAGTAGCAGATGCACCATCAGAAGCTTCCTGTCGCAGTGTTGAAGCCGAGTTACTACTCCACCACCAGCGTGTTGGTCATTCTTCTTTTAAAGTTGTTAGTCGAATGTATCCGTCCTTATATCAAAGGGCTAATAAAGAGAAGTTATTTTGTCCTGCTTGTGAGTTGGGTAAACATACCAGAAGCTCGTATGTGAGCTCGGGGAATAGGAGTTCCGCTGCTTTTGACATGATACATTCGGACGTATGGGACCCTTGTCCTACAACTGGTATTAACGGCTTTCGATGGTTCGTCACCTTTATTGACTGTTATACCCGTGTGACTTGGGTCTACCTTATGAAGAATAAAAGTGACGTCCTTGAGGCCTTTCAGGACTTTCATCGACGAGTGGAAACACAATATGGCGCTAAAATTAAGTGTTTTCGGTCAGACAATGGGACGGAGTATACTAATAAGCGGGTTGCTGAGTATTTTTCCAGTCATGGAATACTTCATCAAACTTCATGTGCTTATACTCCGGCCCAAAATGGTGTGGCGGAACGAAAGAACAGACACCTGCTAGAAGTCGCACGGACGATGATGCTGGCCATGAATGTCCCGAAGCACTTATGGGGGCAGGCTATATTGACGGCCTCTTATCTTATCAACAGAATGCCATCTCTAGTATTAGACTGGAAGACACTATTGGAAATGCTTACTGGGACAACTACATACACTGTTCCACCAAAAGTTTTTGGATGTGTGTGCTTTGTCCAAGATAATCGGCCAGGCGTTGGCAAATTGGATCCTAGGACAGTTAAATGTGTCTTTGTTGGTTACACGGCTACGCAGAAGGGTTATGCCTGTTGGAGTCCAGTGGAGAGGAAGATGTTTGTCAGCATGGATGTTACTTTCAGGGAACTTGAACCATACTATGGTTCGGATGAAGGTTCAGCGTTTGGTGACACACCTAACACAGATGGTGTTCGATGTGAGGGGGAGATAATTAGCCCAAATGTGGTTGTCGGATCGGTTCCGTATCCGGTTGTAGATAACTGGACGAAAGGGGGAGAGCACAGTGATTCAGATACAGAGAATGAAGAAGACGATACATATGTTACGCAGGGGGAGCAGCCGACAAGGGACAAGGAGCTCCAAGTCTACAGAAGGAGACAACAAAAGTCCAGTACTGTGCCTATGCCGTGTCCTGTGCCTACTGTACCAAGTCCCTCGTCTACTCCTGCTCCAACTCCTGAAGATGTTGCCCCCGCACTGAATCACTCGGATTCTGATGCGGATCTCTCCGACTCGGATGGTATGATCTCTCCACCACCTATTGCTCCCTTAAGGAGATCTTCTCGCATCAATGCGGGTAAGGCTCCTGCTCGTTTTGATGATTACGAACATGACATTGCCAACTTCTTATCTTATTCTAACATTTCTTCGAATTATCGAGCCTTCATTGCATCGTTAGACTCTACTTCGTTGCCCAAGTGTTGGCAGGAAGCAAAGAAAGATCCAAGGTGGAAAGCTGCAATGATGGAAGAACTTGGGGCACTGGAGAAAAATAAGACATGGGAGTTGGTTCCATTACCCAAAGGGAAGAAAGCTGTGGGATGCAAATGGGTGTACACAGTGAAAGAGACGCCAGAAGGAAAAGTAGAGCGGTACAAGGCGAGGTTGGTTGCAAAAGGATTCACACAGTCATATGGAATAGACTATGATGAGACATTTGCCCCCGTAGCAAAAATGAGCACCGTAAGAACTCTGGTCTCCATTGCAGCGAACTATGGGTGGAAGCTGTACCAGCTAGATGTAAAGAATGCCTTTCTTCATGGGGACCTGCAAGAAGAAGTATACATGGAACTTCCGCCTGGGTGCTATGCGACGGAATCAAACGGAGGGACGTCGCAAGGAAAAGTATGTAAACTGAGGAAGTCACTATACGGGCTCAAGCAATCTCCTCGAGCCTGGTTTGACAGATTCAGAAAGGCTGTTACAGGCATGGGATACCGTCAAACAAATGCAGATCATACGGTCTTCCTCCAGCATGCAAGAGGCCACATCACTATACTCGCTGTATATGTGGATGATATAGTGATCACAGGTGATGATGAAGTCGAGATCACTAAGCTGAAGTCCAAACTCGCGAAGGAGTTTGAAGTGAAGGATTTAGGAGCGATGAGGTACTTTCTAGGTATCGAGGTGTGTGAAGGCGAACAAGGAATTGTTCTCTCACAGAGAAAGTACACACTGGATCTGCTGAAGGAAACTGGGATGCTGGGATGCAAAGCAGCGGTCACTCCAATTGACCAGAAGTGCAAGTTGGGAGCAGAGGCAGGAGAGCCCGTTGATCGTGAAAGATATCAAAGACTTGTAGGGAGATTGATTTATCTGGGACACACTCGTCCTGATATCTCATTCGCGGTGAGTGTAGTGAGTCGCTACATGCATGATCCAAGAAAGGGTCATATGGAAGCAGTATTTCAGATCTTGAGGTATCTGAAAGGAACGCCGGGAAAGGGGCTATGGTTCAAGAAGAATGGACGCATAGAAGTTGAGGGATATTGTGATGCAGACTGGGCGAGCTGCATAGACGACAGAAGGTCTACCACGGGATACTGTGTTTTTGTAGGAGGAAACCTAGTCTCATGGCGAAGCAAGAAACAGTCTGTGGTAGCACGTTCAACAGCTGAATCAGAATACAGAGCAATGGCTCTGGGAGTGTCAGAGTTGCTGTGGGTAAAAGCGTTGCTGACAGAGTTAAAGTTAGACAAGGGAGCACCATTACGTCTTCTGAGCGATAGTCAAGCTGCAATAAGTATAGCTAACAATCCCGTTCAGCACGACAGAACGAAGCACATCGAGATTGATCGATTCTTCATCAAGGAAAAGCTGGAACAAGGGATACTGAAGATTGACCATGTCCGCTCAGAAGAACAAGTTGCAGACTGTCTGACTAAGGGTCTTAGTTCATTAAGTCTGTCGAAGCTATGTAACAAGATGGGGATGATCAATATCTATCGCCCATCTTGAGGGGGAGTGTTGAGAGTCAATAAGGGACCTTTAGTCCCACATCGGAATATGTAGTATGTAGAGGAGCTAGACTCCCTATAAGTAGTGAAGTAGTCCATCAATAAAATCATCTGAACTATTATTTTCTACACATATACATTATACATAATGTAAGCTAGGCATATGAGGTAACACTGTACCCAAGGTAGGTAAGGTGTCAGCTTATAGTCACTATGTGGGCAGCTACCCCATGTACAAGTTGCACCATTCATTATGATCTTAATTCATTGTTTTAAATGTACTCCACGCGTGTCCGATATGTTGACCAACTAGCGACCGACATATCAGTCTTGGGCTGCAATACTTGACCGATACCCAAATAGTAGAAATGTTGCCGATCTTTATAAAGCCGACTTAGTGGTGTCAACAACTATAACAAAATGGCATGTGCATAACCAGTATGCTTTAGCCTGTTGTAAAACAGATAAATCCCTAAATTAGGATATCAAAAGTTGTATCCTCTCGATTTTTCTCTCGTCTTCTCTTCTACCGTTCTTTATATAAGACATTTATGTAAGGAGCCTGATATAGATGCCCAATATTTTAATTTATCTCCAAATGGCACATGGCATTCATATTCTACATGTTAAATCCCAATCAGACATGAATGTGACATCCAATTTTTAATATCCTGTATCCATGCCTAAGGGGGCATTTGGAGTGGATACTGATTGGATTTGGATATATGGGTATTAGTATTACCATATCCCTATTTTCTTTCTAGTAAAGAAGATACATACAAATACAAGTATCTTTCATAAATAAAATTCAATAACTATATCTGACAAAAATGGATTTGAATCTGGATTGATATAATAACGGATACGTATAGGATATAAAATAGATGGAGATGCTTTAATATATGTTTAGTCTTGTATTAGTTAACTTATGTTATGTTTTACTCGTATATACTTTGAATACCATAGGTTTCTTTGTGAATAGAGGACAAAGTGGTGCCTAGTTGTAAAACTGTAGAATAGAATTTGTATATATACCAATATAGGTCCTCCGTAATGGGATGGAAACCATACCGGAATCTGTATGCGCCCCTATCCATGTCCCAACAGACACTATTGCTCAATTGTAAATTCCTTGTACCCAATTCTTACTCACGGATACAAATACTAAGACATGGTATGACATTATATGGACAGGATGCTACAAGTTTGAAAAACAAGGATACAATGTGGCAAGACTATGATCATAAATAAGTATAGAAATAGCATATTAACCTTTGTTTATTTATCTAACAATTACAATTAAAATTTGGATAACTTTCAATACCCCCACATTTGGGACCTTTGGGCGCGTATCACGTAATACTGTTTTTTCGTCTCCTTTTTCTTTTCTTTTTTCAAAAAAGGATGAAAATGCTCCTCATTAAAAATATGTCTTTGCAGGCTGTCCATCTATTTCATCTAGAGGACACGACGCTTACTATTAAAAAATAATAAATAATAATAAACACGGATAATAATGGCGATCCGGTTAACGGTATCATAACGGGACGAAACTTACAACGCAGGGAAAGTTCGACGTTGCGCATCCAATGACGCAAGTCTCATCGCGATCCGAAGAGTGTTAATAGAATAATACAAATTTTCGAAAAACATCGATACGGTAAAATTTGACGGATTCAGGCCAAACTAGTTGCGCATAGTCGACGAATTCGAGCTTCGTCAATTTTCATGTCGGCTACGCACCTTTCAGTTGAATAGGTTTGTGCCGGAATCTCTCAGATCAACAGGACGATACCCAACCCGCAATTTTTAATTAAAACATAAATGTTCAAGTAGCTCACTTCGAGCCTCAAGACAAGGGATCCAATAATGGACGACAACACTAGCTTTGGTCCTTATTTTCTTAGTTGAATGGACATATATAAATGTTGCATCAGGTTCAGATTGAGTATGGTGCTTACTTGTGGTCCTTAATTTTTTTAGTTGTTTCAATTGGATTATAAAGTTACCTTGAGTATCCACATTTGTCCTATACTATAAATCACCGATACTTCAACAATGGCCTTTGGTATTGTATACTTACCTCGTATTTGTATTGCTGGCTACACTTTGTTATGTTCGGCTACATCTACAGTTCCAACACTTGAATACAGACTTTGTATGGCTCCACAAGGCATAATATATATATATATATATATATATATATATATATATATATATATATATATATATATAAGAAAATTAAAAATTCATGGGGCGCAGCCGCAGTCTGCCAGGACCAGCTAGCTACGCCCCTGCCTCCCCATCTATATCCTGCAGGGTGACTGACAACAGAGTGGCATCAAGCCATTCTAGGCCACTCCCGTCGCCCCTGATCAAGACCTAACTGGCTATTGTTGTCATGTCACTAGCCAACTATTCTTGGAGTATTGGATTGTTCTGTAAAAGTATCCATGCATCATGAGTGAGAAGACTTGGATGCAGATGATGATTTGAATGGATAAGATATTGTTCCTTATCTTTGTAATGTATTTTCCATAACATAAAAGTTATATTCTTTATAAGAGTAAAGAAATATTCTTTATAAGAATAAGGAATCTCTTGCGAGTATTAATAGATTCAGTACTTGAATTCAAAAGATACTCTAACAAAGCAGAAGAATAGACCAAAGCTTTATTATGTTGTGGGCAATGAATTGGTGGTGTTATTTCTGTGTCTTTAGTATGCTGTCACTATTAGTTTTGATGGTGACATTTTATAAGAATGTTTCCTCTGCTTTGGTGCTAATTAAAATAGGAACATATGTGAAAACTACAGAAAGTTTGTAAATATACATTAGCATATGCATATGTTAGGAAAATAATATAGGCAATTTTTTTTTCTTCTTCTGATTATTTGGACTATTCAAGATTATTTGATGAGAGAGCTAACATATGTAGGTGATAAACCATCTCCAATTGTCTTGCATATACTTCCATTTACAAACTAGTAATGTGTTGAGTGAATGACCTGCACTTCTGTTAAGTCAGAAGTTTTTAACTAAGATATCTGATGTGTAATTAAAGGCAATGGTCGATGCTGCTAAAGAAGTAGGTGCTGATGCAGTTTCACATGGATGCACAGGAAAAGGCAATGATCAGGTTACATATCTACTTCGAAGATTTATTTTTTAGTTTCTATCTAAATTTGTCTGAAATATCTGTTTTGCTGCCACTCTTCTTCCCAGGTCCGATTTGAACTGACATTTTTTGCTTTAAACCCCGAACTCCAAGTTGTGGCCCCGTGGAGGGAATGGGAGATTACAGGGCGAGAAGATGCTATAGAGTATGCAAAAAAGCATGGTGTTCCTGTTCCTGTTTCAAAGAAATCTATTTATAGCAGGGACAGAAATCTATGGCACCTTAGCCATGAGGTAAATCTGTCATTTAAAATTGACATCACTGGAGAAGCATTGTACGGATGGCTTCTTAATGTTTTAATATATTATGGTTACTGATCGTCCATTGCTTTTAGTAGTTGGCAACTCACTTCTCTTTCTTTGGTTCTGAGAACTAAACCTTGAATTTATAGGAAAATTGAAAAATACTTCCTGATATATCAGGAAATGCTATATCCTGCAACAATACGTTTCAGGCAAAAGTTAATCGAAAAAAATCTAGAATAGACCTTAAAGTTTGTCTTAGTTAAAGTTGTGTACCAAAGGTTGGGCAGCCCAATCCTTGAGAGCTTTGATATGGGAAGGTGAAGTCCTAGGTTCAAGGCCTTGGGGCTACAGTAAGTGACTGGCCCTTAATCTAAAAAAGAATTATGTTAGGCTCCTCGTAACCACTTAAGAAAATTGTTCATATTGACCACAAATTTGGTTAGTGTGTTTGATATAGGAAGGTGAATTCCGAGGTTCGAGACCTAGGGGCGATAGTAAATGACTGGCCCTTCATCCTAGGTTGCGCGGCCTGATCGTTGAGAGCTTTGATATAGGAAGGTGAAGTCCTAGGTTCGAGGCCTAGGGGCAACAGTCAATGACTAGGCCTTAATCCTATGTTGGGAATCCCGATCGTAGAGAGCTTTGATATAGGAAGGTCAAGTCCTATGTTCAAGGCCTAGGGGCGACGGTGACTGGCCCTTCTCCATAAAAATTATGTTAGGCTCCTCATAATCATTTAAGAAAATTGTTCATATTGACCATGCAATTTGGCTAGTATGTGCTCGTGCAGCTTGAGAGCTTTGATATTGGAAGGTGAAGTCCTAGGTTTGAGGCCTGGGGGCGTCACTAAGTGACTGGCCCTTCATCTAAAAAATTATGTTATGCTCCTAGTAATCACTAAAGAAATTTTTTCATATTGACCATCCAATTTGGTTAGTGTGCTCGTCTAGTTTGGGATACTTCTGCGTAACATTTTCCATTTGATAACTAACTGGTGATTTGACTTCAATCATGGAAATTTCTAGCATTGAACAGTTGTAATACTTGTATCATATTGTACCTTATCTTCCTTGCCATACACTAAACTAAGACTTGTTCCATTCAAATGGGGCACAGCTTGGAGCATGATGCAATGGCAAGAAAGCTATGGGGAAATCTAGTTCTCCGAATCTTTGTTGACCTGGCTGACATCAAACTTGTACAAACTGTTGTGGAATCCTTAGTAGGTAGCTAAGTAAGGAGGCCTTTTGTTATAGGAAGTTGTAAGGTCGGTTGACGGGAGGGTTGCCATCTATTTTGGTTATGCAATTAAGCACATGTAACCAACCCTAAGGTGGAACCTTCAAGTTTAGGAGTCGACTGGAAGAAGTTGGAGAACAAGGTACAAAAATAACATTTGCTATAAGAAAGCATATCTCAGTAGGACTATAGTCTGTGGAGCCAAATGGAATGACATTTCCATTTTGATACGTAAAGTTATCTGAACTCGAAAAGTCAGCCTGAAGAAAGGAAATTTCTCTCCAGATAAAACTGCTCCAGATTTTTTCCTCTGTACATGAAAAATCCATGCCTGTAGACTTAGACAGTCGATACCTGTTCTCTCTTGAATGTCAATGAAATTCCTTTTTATAGCACAGTAGGCTGGTAGTGTAGAAGCTGGGATGTTGGCCAACGACCGGAGGGACTTTTTCGTTAGAATGGTGGCATTTAGAAGGCAACACATACTTTTATAGCACTATTGGCTGGTAGTTCAAGCTGAATGTTGATGGATATTAAACAGAAGGCTTACAAGTTTGTCATCTCTGTTGCTTTCTATTTTGAAATAGTCTTTATTTATGGTTTTTCATGTATGCTGCTGATTAGCTAACAGTGTGCAATCTTATGTGGAATGGATCTTCTGATCGTGAGAATTAAACTCTTGCCAAACTTACCGCGCAATAAATGATAAAGCTAATCTCATCTTATAGGGAGACATTCTGGAGGACCCAGCAAATGAACCAAGGAAGGAAATGTACATGATGTCTGTTGACCCAGAAGATGCACCCAATGAACCCGAGTAAGCAAATTCTTTTCTTCATCCATCCAATGATACTACTGGCCTTTAGATCTTTGGATAATACATGAACATTTTGTTAATCCACACGGGTTTCAGTTGATTTTAGTATACTCTGATTACTTGCAGATATTTAGAGATTGGGATAGTGTCAGGCGTGCCTATTTCCGTCAATGGGAGGGAGCTATCCCCAGCAGCTCTCCTTACGGAGCTTAACGAGATTGGTGGGCGGCATGGGATCGGGAGGGTGGACATGGTCGAAAATCGACTTGTTGGAATGAAGAGCCGCGGAGTGTACGAGACTCCTGGTGGAACCATCCTGTGGGCTGCTGCTCGTGAGCTTGAATCCCTGACGCTTGACCGCGAGTCCATGCAGACGAAAGACATGTTTGCTCTCAAGTACGCCGAACTGGTGTACAACGGCCGTTGGTTCGACCCCCTCCGCCAGTCGATTGACAAGTTCATGGAGGAGATCACGAAGACGACTACGGGCTCCGTCACCCTTAAGCTCTACAAAGGATCGGTCACTGTTGCTTCGCGGAAGAGCCCCAACAGTTTGTACAGGGAAGACATATCTTCGTTTGAGAACGGAGCAATCTACAACCAAGCTGATGCCGCTGGGTTTATTAGGCTCTATGGGCTTCCTACCAGAGTCCGTGCAATGCTTGAGAAGGGCATCTGAGGGGTTATTTTGGTTTTTTTTTTGCTCTTTCAGGAAATTTTATGGTAACTTTTAAGTTGGTAGAAGTAGTGTGGATGCTTTCTTTCTTGAACTTTCTCGTGGAATTATCTGGAATATGTAACTGGAGCAGCTTATCAGTTTATTTCCTCTGTTTCGTTCTTGCGCTCGTTAAAGTTTAGTTCAAGGTTTGCCGAACAGTAACAGTCGGAATTAGAATCAATAAATTGCAGATTTTCTCGAGGATTTGTTTGTTATTAGCTGAGGGCTGATTTAACTGTCTTTGCATTCTGCAACTGCTGCTGGTAAATGTTTCTCTCAATTGTATGATTTTAGAGCCGTGTCGTGTCGGTGCCTGTAGTTTGGTGCAGTTGATGGCGTATCCACTGGTTTTTGTTTGGGAAAATGTGGTAGCTTACGAGCATTTTGTTTGATCGTGAGTGCAGCATTACCAAGTGTTCCCGTGATATTACTTGTTTTGTGATGGAACAGTGCAAGTGCAATTGCTCAGTAATCTTTGGACGATATGTGGACGAGATGGTAAATATTTTCATCAGCATAGCGACTCCAAGAGGTGTTGTTACTGTTGCAAGAATTTTGGTCCTTTTTTTTTTCACAGCTACGTTTGTTTTTAGGGCTGAAAATCGAACAAACGAGCTCGAACAAAGAGTGTTCAAGCTTGGTTTAACTTAACTATCGAATGAGTTTGATTCGAGCCGAACTTGGACCGAGCCGAACATGAGCCGAATGCGAACGGTTTGAATTGTTTTACAGTCCTAGTAGTGAGTATTTATAGGACATGTTGTATAGACTATCACACTGTTTCTCTCAAGTTTTAAAGACTTTTTTTATTGAATTACTTGCTCTTTATATCATAAATTTACCATCATATAAAAAAAAAATGAGTAAATTTTCTAAGTCAAAATGTATTTCTATCTATTAAAAAAGCATAACATATAGAAAAAGTCCTAATATGATAAACTGAGCCGAGCTTGAGCCTGTTTGCGAACAAGATCGAGTCGAACAACCTATGGTCGAACTCGGTATCGATTAGTCCACGAACGAGCTTAAACCGAACTTAAACCGGCTTGGACCGAGCCGAACACGAGCCGAATGCGAACGGTTGGAATCGTTTTACAGTCCTATTTGTTTTAGTGGGCTCTTCTTCGTGCTCTCCACTCAAAACCATACGAAAGATCATTATGTGTAGGATTGTTATTATGTTCCTAGTTGTAACTCTTCATCCTTCTTTCATCTCCATCCATTTGCTTTCGATTGGCTCTTGTGATCAGCGAGGAGAGGTATAAGATCTCGACTGAGTGGTGGAAGATCAGTGGATTGAGTCATGGAGGCATATTATTTCTTTCATTTATTTCGTGAAAGTTGAGGACAATGGACCCAACAGACATACAATGCAGTGTGCACTAAGTCCCGTACGTATCGTCTGACATCTCAAAATAAATCCAAAAGAAGATGTTTGTTTTATGCACTATGGTGCATGACATTTTAAAGAACTAAAACAAAGTACAAATACAGAATCTACCAACTTAAAATGTTTATTTTTGTTTTTTAAATTCTCAATCACTATATAATTTTACTATATAGTGATGTCCTTTATAAATGATAAATTTAAACTCAAATCTTTAGTTTATAATTTACCACTTAGCGTATAAGTGCAAAAAAAATTGTAATCTTTAACAAATTCAATTATTAACAAACGTGTCCAAAGGATCCTAATCCGTTCTTTTTCCCGTTTAGAAACACACAAAAATTAGACAAAAAGAACTTAGTTTCAAACTTCACAAATTATCAATTAATTTTCAGTACCTTAAGGCTTAAATGGACATTTGACTTAAAAATTAACAGTTAAATAATTTTTGATACCAAAAATAAAGAAAATTTTAAAATATTAAATATTCTTATTTTATTGCTATTTGAAAGTGAACTAAGAGCATCTCCAACCCTATTGTGACTTTGGAAAAAAGTTGTTGCCACATAGGAATGACAAAATTTTATTCAAAAGTTCTTCTCCAATGCAATTGTCAAGTCAATTGTGAAGCTTATGTGGCAAAAATTAAAGAAGACATTGTGAAGTTGATTGTCTTGTTCTAGACAATGCACTTGACAATGTCTTTTCTTCCATGTCATCAATTATGAATAAAAAATATTAGAAAAAGAAAGAAGATGAGTAGTTGTCTTAAAAGTTGCCTTGGAAGTTGGAAAAAATAATTTTTATTGTCTCCTCAATACTTTTGCATTGGAGAGAGTTTTTCTATCTCATTATCTTTTGAGATATAATTTTGCCACATAAACAAGACATTGTCTTGTGGCTCATGCCACATAGGAGCCACCTAAGACTCAGACAATAGAGTTGGAGATGCTTTAAAAAAAACCCCACTTGTTATACTAACACCTTTCTCCATCTTCTATGTCGATGCTTCTTCCTTCTTCTTTTCTCCCACTCCCTATTCTGAATCAATGATGATCAACTCCTTTAATCTTGTATGTCGATACTTCTTCACCTTTTTTTTTTTTTTTTTTCTTTCTTTCTCTTCTTCCTGTTCTAAATCCATGATGATCAACTCCTTCATCCTTACTAACACCTACTACAACAACTCGTCCATTCCAAACCCACTCCTCCAATTTAAACTATGACTCTCGTAGAGGGATCTATAACATAATTGTTAAAAATTAGACACTCCACCAATCAGCAAAATCCAAGAGAGAGACTTATTTAAAATATGATATATTTAAAGGACTGGTAAAAAAAAAACCAAAAAACCAAAAATAATGCACCAGCCGGGAATCGAACCCGGGTCTGTACCGTGGCAGGGTACTATTCTATCACTAGACCACTGGTGCCATTGTTGTAACATTTGTGTAACTTTTTGAATAAATTCTTTCTAACTCGAAATTAATCTTATTATTTATTGGGATATTTTGTAAAACCTCCCCTAAATAATGGGCTAATTTGCAAAATACCCCCTAAAGATCTCGAATTGGTAAAACCCCCTTTCCGTCAAGACGCTGTTTGATTTTGGGTGACGTGGCAATCCGTGTGTGTTATTAAGTAAAAAAATAACAGTCTGACGAAAATACCCTTCCCCAAAAGTCCGCCCAAAACCCAACAAGTGAAAGAGGAGGGAAAATTTCCTCCTGAGAAACGTTTCGACAGTGGAGAGAGAAAGAAAGAAAGAAGGAGAAGGAGGAGGAAAATTTTTCCAAAATTCTGGCAAAATTGGAGGTCTGAAGGCGAGGAGAAGGCTCTAAGGAGAGGAGAACCCAACATGCAGTCTCTAGATCCACGAACGTTGTAAGTTTCTTTTCGATTTTGTGTTATTTTTCGAACATGCAGTATTTGTTTCTTCAATTCTTTGTTTTCCTTCGATTCTTGGTTTTTAAACCAACTGTTATTTCTTCGATGTTAGATTTGGTAGAAATTTGTGCCCTAATGTTAGATTTGGTAGAAATTTGTGCCCTAATGTTGGAAATTTGTGTCCTAATGTTAGATTTGGTAGAAATTTGTGCCCTAATGTTAGACATTTGTGCCCTAAATTTGTACCCTATTTTACAAAATCTGTGCCCTAAATTTGTACCATGTTTTGCTAATTTGTAGTGCTAGAGTAGATTTTGGCAAGAAACATCTACTCATTCATTATGGGGGCTCTTGGCCGAAAGAACAGCCATTTGGTGGACTAAGATACTATGATTACAAGAATGGAAAAGTAGTAGATTTTGGAGTCGTTGATGGAGATGAATTGTGTATGCTAGATTTGATCAATGGGATGGGAAAGTATCTGCATGGTTTGGGAGGGCTAATAACATTTCAATATTTGGAGGGTGGATTTTTAATTGATGCAGATGGAGACAAAGACTTGTTGAGGTTTTGGACTGGTTCAGATCATGAAGGACCTGATAAAGTTCATTTATTTATGGTGCATACCAATCCAATTAAGGTAGCTACAAATGAGGGAGTTGAAGATTTGATTTCGTTTTTACAATCTGAAGGAGTTGCTGAAGAACTCTTCAATGACCTTGTTGGTCTTCCTGTGAATGAGCAGCCAAGTCAGCCTCCCAGTGGGCAGAGAAGAAGATTTTCACCAAGAGTTCCACCTAGAAGAGTTCCTTCTAGTGAGCAGCCAACAAAGCCAACTCAGCCAAGCCAACCAGAGGAGCCAGTCACTCAAAAGCCAGTAACACCTACTAAGAAATGCTACAAGAAAAGAGTTGCTAGTAAGGGAGAAAGACCTGAGAATGTGGCTACAGCAAGCAATGTGGTATATGCCACATCTCCTGCAAGAAGAGCTTCACCTAGAAAACATTCACAAAGGGAGCAGCAGACACCACAGAAGAGGGCAAAGGAAAATGTAGATGGAAGAGCTGCAACAAGCAAGAAGAAAGCACAAGTAGAGTTTGATGAAGAGCATGAGACTGCAGAGGAGCTTCTAGGCATGGATGAAGAAGAGTTGGATGTGCTCCCTGAGAGTACTAATCTCAATGAGGTTGACATTAATGATTTGCCAATTGAACATGAATATCATAGTGCTAGGTCTGACAGCTCTACATCCGAGGAAGAGTCTGATTCTGAATCTGAGTCAGAAGAGTCAGATGAGCCTGAGAGATTTGGAGAATACCACAAAGTTGATGACAAGTATGATGATATGTATGGAGATGTTGAGGGTGAAGACCATGTACCATGGTCTTGTGACACAGATGAGTGTTCAGTTGGTATGACATGGCCAACTATGAAGGAGTACAAGATGTGGGTGACCAGGCTATGCATTGACAATATGTTTGAAGTGAAGAAAGTGAAGGATGACCCCAAAAGGCTATGGTGCAAGTGTGTGGATCCTAAATGTTCCTTCCAATTGAATGGTAACTTGTAAGTTTCCCAATTTATTTGAATTCAGTTTCTAAATGTACCATATTTTCTTGAATTCAGTTAACTAATATTTTTTCCCAAATGTTGTTCATGTTTGCAGGTAAGGTGATGGTCACACAATAAAGATCACCAAATATGTAGAGAGGCACACATGCACAAACAGGACTGGGTCAGGAAAGAACAGAATGGCCAATGCATCATGGATAGCTGCTATTATAGAAGAGGATGTCAGAGAAGATGGATACAACTTGAAGCCAAGGAGGATTCAGGAGAGGGTACTAAACAGGCATGGAGTCCCAGTGAAGTACTGGGTCTGTTGGAAGGCTCTAGGTAAAGCCTTAACAAAAGTTTTTGGGTCTTATGAAGATGGTTACAAGTGGACACCAGAGGTGTGTAGGCAGATTTTGCTTAAAAATCAAGGCAGTATAGCCTCAGTTGCTACTGATAGTGATGGGGCTTTCAGCTATTGCTGTCTGGGCTTTGATGCCTACTTGAAGGGCTTCAAAGAGGGTTGCAGACCATTTGTTGGCCTTGATGGATGTCATCTCAAAGGAAAATATGGTGGGGTTTTGTTGTCAGCAGTGGCTCTAGATGCAAACAATGGTATGTATCCCTTAGCCATTTTCATATGTGATTCTGAGAACAAGGAAAATTGGATCCTGTTTCTTAATGCCATTAGAGATAGGGTTAATGAGCATCCTTTGCCACTGACATTCATATCTGATAGGCAAAAGGGGCTCATTCCATCTGTAAAGGATGTTTTCCCCTCTAGTAGGCATAGATTTTCTTTTAGACACATGTTTGAGAATTTTAAAGCCACACACAAGGGAAGTCACCTGAAAACCCTTACTTGGGGGGGCATCTAAAGCCTATAGAGAGGTTGACCACAAGAGGTACATGGATCAACTTGAGAATGACTCAAAGAGTGCATTTGAGTGGTTTTCCAGTGTGGAAACTAATACTTGGGCTAGGTCAACATTTGACTTAACCTCAAAGTGTGAGCATGTGACAAACAATTTCAGTGAGAGTTTCAACAGTTGGATGTTGGATGTGAGATCAAAGCCCTTACACAGAATTATGGAGGGTTTTAATTTGAAGGTAATGGGATTGATGTTTGAGAGAAAAATGAAAGTCAAGATGTGGGAGGGTGAGGGTATGATTTTGGTGCCAAGGGCAGATAGAATTGTAAAGAATAGAATGGAGAAGAAGAAGAGATATAGATTGTTTGGTGCTAGTGAATATAATTGGTGTGTAGTGAACAACAAGAGTTCCAGTAGGTGGGATGTGGACATGAAGGAGAAGTCTTGCAGTTGTTGTGTTTGGGATATCACTGGAATTCCATGTGTGCATGCAGTTGCAGTGGCCACACACTTGAGGATTGATGTCATTAGGTACACTTTCAGTTTTACTTTTCTATATCTACACTTTAGCTGTCTTATATATTAACTTATGGCTTTACTTACATTTTTGCAGTTTGGTAGATGACTTGCACAAGGTAAAGTCCTACAAGAAGGCTTATGCTGGGGTGGTAAAGGCATGTGCAAGCCAAGAGAATTGGGTAGAGGTAAAGTTTGTGTTTTGTGTCATCAATTTACTTACATTTATGCTCTAAATATTTTGGGTGATCAGTAGGCATAAAGGTAAAGTTTGTGTTTTGTACCCAGCCTGAAATGATAGTGCTTAAACCAAAACACAAGAGATCTGCTGGAAGACCAAGGATAAATAGAATAAGGACTGATATTGAAGGCACACCTAGCTCAAAGAAAGGTAAGAGAAAGTGTGGACATTGTCACTCTCTAAGTCACAATATAAGAACTTGCCCAACAAGGAATGCTGCAAAGATTGATGCACAGACTCCTGGAAGGGGTAGAGGAAGAGGCAGAGGAGGAGGCAATCCTCCAGCTCAGCAACAGACTACTGGAAGGTACAATAAACATGTTATTTAATAGTTAGGATGTTTTTTATGCTTTCTTATTACTTGTTCTGGTCAACATTTAGTGGCATGGAACCTGGTGCTTCTCAAACAAGAGGTAGAGGCCCAAATGCTGCTGGAAGAGGAGTTAATGTGCCTCCTTATACAGGGGTGGGTGCAGCTGGAAGAGCAGCAACAGCAGCAAACTTTCATAGCATGTATGGATTTAAAGCTGATGGCATGAGGGAAGCAACAAGACCCCAATCCCAGATCTTCAGGCCACCTAGATGGAGGCCTTAACTGCAGTTGTACTTAGTTTTTTTTTGTTGTGGACATTTTGTACAGAGGTTATTCTCTGCTTTAAGTATTTTGTGCAGTGATAGCATGTAAAAGTTTGTCTTTTAACTGCAGCTGATACTCTGGAAAGTATTTTGTGCAATGATTTTGGGTTGTGGACATTTAGATACTCTGGAAAGTTTGTCTTCTGTAAGGATTCTATGTTTACATACTATGGACATGAAAGAGAAGTCTTGCAGTTTGTCTTTTGTAATGATACTATGTTTGGTGCATGTATTTTTCGAAAGTTTATGGATGACGGCTGATTACCTAGAGTGTATGTCTAGAAACTGTGGACATGAAAGAGAAGACTGCAGCTGATAGTTGATAGCATGTTTATATATAACAAATGTCTATTTTACATTGATCTTCTTTTCACTTGGTCTAACTTCAGTGAACCTTGAAACTGACCACACAATTCACCAATCTCTTCAGGACAATCTTTGGCCCAATGTCCACAACTACCACACTTAGCACACCCCTTTGCTGAATGTTGTCTTGGTGGTGGCAACTTCACAGCTTCATCTAACCACTGGAATTCAGCACAATTGAAGTGTTGACATCTCAAAAATCTTCTGTGTGGATTAGCTCGAGTGTTTCCTTCCCAAACTCTTCTTATCCCGTCACATCTTCGGCATTTTGAGTACATAAATGGGCACCCTATTGCTGAATGTGTCGACTGGCAACAAATTTGGCATTTAATCTGATCACTTTCATCAATCTCATCACTTTCATCACTCGATTTCTGCAAATTTAGAAATTAAAAATTAGTGTTTCCTCCTAACTGTAAATATAATAATTTGTGTTTCCTCCTTTAATGGCAGAAATTACCTCTTTCTCTATAGATGAAGGAGCACCCCCCATGCTTGTAGGAACCTGATCTTCGGTAGACAAGTTGCACGCTGGAAGAGGATCAAGTGAAAGAGGAGGAGGATGATCGGTATAAATAGGCTGGAGAGAGGAAGAAGATGATCGGTATAAATAGGTTCAGCAAAGGAAGAAGATGACCGTTAGAGAGAGAGAGAAGACCGTTGGAGGACCCCTGCCACGTACGCAGGGGTATTTTCGTCAAACTATTATTTTTTTACTTAATAACACACACGGATTGCCACGTCACCCAAAATCAAACAGCGTCTTGACGGAAAGGGGGTTTTACCAATTCGAGATCTTTAGGGGGTATTTCGCAAATTAGCCCATTATTTAGGGGAGGTTTTACAAAATATCCCTTATTTATTTACCACGCTAAAATTAGTGTCCAATCTAGTTAGTTACTTTACTCTGAGAGTTATATTTATTTTATGGTCTCGTATAATGTTATAATATTAGTACTTTTATATTTAGAACTCCATATTGTACATAAGAAAATTTATATTTCATTTTGACGGTAGACTTTGGATGACCGTGCAAAATGAAAGTCTACGCCCACTAATATTATACGCTACCCTAAAACTAAACACAGACGTAAACAAAATATATATAATCTCAAGTCAACCGTCAGAATACCTAAATATATATTTTGAATATTATAAGATGCCATAAACTAAGTAACCCCATGAGCATCTCCAACCCTATTATCTTGTTAAGTGTTATGAGTCTTAGGTGGCTCCTATGTGGCATGAGCCACAAGACAATGTCTTGTTTATGTGGCAAAATTATATCTCAAAAGACAATGAGATAGAAAAACTCTCTCCAATGCAAAAGTATTGAGGAGACAATAAAAAGTATTTTTCCAACTTCCAAGGCAACTCTTCCACTTCTTCAACTTTTTTATAAATATTTATATTCATAATTGATGATGTGGAGACAAAGTCATTGTGAAGTGCATTGTTTAGAGCATCTCCAACCCTATTGTGACTTTGGAAAAAAGTTAATGCCACATAGGAATGACAAAATTTTATTCAAAAGTTCTTCTCCAATGCAATTGTCAAGTCAATTGTGAAGCTTATGTGGCAAAAATTAAAGAAGACATTGTGAAGTTGATTGTCTTGTTCTAGACAATGCACTTGACAATGTCTTCTCTTCCATGTCATCAATTATGAATAAAAAATATTAGAAAAAATAAAGAAGATGAGTAGTTGTCTTAAAAGTTGTCTTGGAAGTTGGAAAAAATATTTTTTATTATCTTCTCAATACTTTTGCATTGGAGAGAGTTTTTCTATCTCATTGTCTTTTGAGATATAATTTTGCCACATAAACAAGACATTGTCTTGTGGCTCATGCCACATATGAGCCACCTAAGACTCACAACACTTAACAAGACAATAGGGTTGGAGATGCTCTTAGATCTAGACAACCAATTTCACATTCTCTTTGCCATGTCATTGCCATGTCAACTTCATATATATTTTATTCTACATTTGCATTAGAGAATAATTTTTTGAATAAAAGTTTGTCATTCTTATGTGGCAACCATTTTTTCTAAACTAACAATAGGGTTGGAGATGCTCTTAATACTTGGTTGCTTGGAGAGATGCACGCTTTTGCAACAGAAATGTAGGCTAGTCTAATCCTTCTTGCAGAGAACGCTTCTTTTGTTCGGTTTATTTGACTATTACACGCACTGCATTCTTCACGTATGTGGTTAGTCAACGGTGTTATTTTTCCGAATATGATAAATGGTATATGGTTTCTGTCCACAGACATGATCGTGGATCTACGTGACCGAATTCCATTAATTTCTTCATATTCGCGTGGAAACCACTAGCGGTAGACATGCTAATAAAAGACTGTTATGTGGACTGCAGAACAAAATTGTGGACCAAAATCGTAATCCACGTAGCAGCGTACTTATTTTTCATGTGTGTGGTTAGTCAATGGTGTTCATATTCAGAGCCGTACGTAGCAGAAATAGGAGTGCCCACCATAGGAACTTAATTTTAAGAAACTTTGATGCTCTGCATACAATTTAAGGCTATTTATAATGGCACATCAAATATTGATCAGGGTTAGCCAAGATTGGGACTAGCCAATGTTTGAGAAAAATTTACTGGAGCTATCCAAATTTTTTACTCATGGGGCTGTCCAAACCCCACCCCCAAGCCCAAATTTCACTCTCATTTCTAAATTTCACTCTCTCTCTTCCAAAACCCTATCTTTCTTCTTCTTCTTCTTCTTCTTCTTCTTCTTCACCATTTCCATTCTCACATCTCCATCAAAATCCTAGTTTTCTTCTCATCTTCTTCTTCTCCACCATTTCCATCATCACCATCTCCATCAAAACCCTAATTTCTTTCTCATTTCCAATTTCGATGGCACAAAAAATTAAATAAACCCTAAAATGCATAGAAATAAAGCTTAAATACTTCTTTCCTCACAAAGAATGTATGAAAATAAACCCTAAAATGCATATTTCACTCTATTATCAAGATTGAAATAAACCCTAACATGTTTCACTCGAGAATTTTGACTTTAGGACTGCCATAAATTGTGGTAGTCTTGAAAAGAACTTGTTGTACAGCTAGCAAGTCCCTTTCAGGACTGTCTCAATTTTTGGCAGTCCTCAATATGTTTAGGACTGTCAGAAATTGTGGCAGTTCTGCTGTAGAGCATGTTCCTTTCATGACTATCACAATTTCTGACAGTGTACTTCTAGGATTGACAGCAATTGTGGCAGTCCTGTTGTACATCGAGTCTATTTCAAGACTGCCACAATTTCTGTCAGTTCTCAATACTTCTAGAACTGTCAGAAATTGTGACAGTCCTGATATCAACCCAATTCTTCTACAACTAGGATTTCATGCATAATTCTTCTATTAATAAAGAAAAATTGGTTAATAGACTAATAGATTAATAGATTTGATAGATTTGATAACCCAATTTCTTCTACAACCAGGGTTTCATCCATAATGTCCAAATAAGAATAAGAAAAAAAAACTAGGGTTTGGAGAAAGAGATATGAGAAATTAGAAGAGAGAAAAAAATCAAAATAAATTAGGTTTGAAAAAATTGATGTTCTTGTTCTTGTTCTTCTTGTTGTGAGTAAAGAGAGGAGAGAAAAAACTGGAAATTGCTGAGAAACCCAATTTCGGGATGGACTTTTATGAAATGCCCACCCGCTGGATGAGTTTTATGAAATGCCCAGAATTAAGTATTTTCACGTTAAATATTCCAAGATTCCCTTTTAGATGCCACCCGCTGGAAACTGCTATTTTTATAATACCGAAACTATCCCTCCGCGCGAATTGGTCATCTATATGTATTTGAATTCAAAAAACTCAGATCTGGATTGTGATTTTCGTCTTCTTCTTCTTCTTCACGAAAAATCGGAATTCCATTGCTCTCATCTTCAGCAGAGATCGCAAAGATCGTTCGTAGTTCGGTGTGCTTTTCTTCGGTCGAACTCAGATCATCGCTCGTCATCATCATCACCATCATCATCATCTTCATCGACGTCAATTGTGGAGAGAAGATCTTTCTTCTTCTTTTCCATAAGAATTATCATCGCTTTGAAAGAAGAACGAAACTCTTTATTCCTGAAAAAACTAAATTACACAGAGAATGCCATTCTCCGTTTTATTTAAAACGGAGAATGACATTCTCCGTGTTTCTAACACGGAGAATGGCCATTCTCCTGCGTTTTAACACTGAAATGACCATTCTCCGTGCTAAATTACACGGAGAATGACCATTCTCCGTTTTATTTAACACGGAGAATGACCATTCTCCGTGTAAATTAACACGGAGAATGCCATTCTCCGTTTTATTTAAAACGGAGAATGACGTTCTCCGTGTTTCTAACACGGAGAATGGCCATTCTCCTGCGTTTTAACACTGAAATGACCATTCTCCGTGCTAAATTACACGGAGAATGAACATTCTCCGTTTTATTTAACACGGAGAATGACCATTCTCCGTTTTATTTAACACGGAGAACGTCATTCTCCGTTTTATTTCCATTCTCCTGCGTTTTAACACTGAAATAACCATTCTCCGTGCTAAATTACACGGAGAATGCTATTCTCCGTTTTATTTAACACGGAGAATAACATTCTCCGTTTTATTTAACACGGAGAATGGCATTCTCCGTGTTTCTAACACGGAGAATGATCATTCTCCTGTGTTTTAACACTGGAATGACCATTCTCCGTGATAAACTACACGGAGAATGGCATTCTCCGTATAAATTAAGACGGAGAATAGTCATTCTCCGTGTAATTTAGCACGGAGAATGGTCATTCTCCGTGTAAATTAAGACGGAGAATGCCATTCTCCGTGTAAATTAAGACGGAGAATGACATTCTCCGTGTTACTAACACGGAGAATGACCACCCTCATGCGAAATTAACATTTTTCGTGTTCTAACACGGAAAATGACCATTCTCCTGCATTTTATGGTCAGCTGAAACTTTGGAGAGCCATAACTTTTGACTGGGAGGTCGAAACGAGGTCCCGTTTGTCGCAAAATGAGCGTATCGTCGAGGAGACTGAAAGTAACAGCTTCATAGTTAGACGGCCTTCCGAAATTTTAGAATCGTAAAAAAATGATGTTTGGACCTCCGTTTTAGCACTTTTGCCGTTTGTCCCGGTCTTTCCGAAATTTTTCGACGAGTTTTTGAAGATTTTTGAGGAGAAAACCTAGATTCGAAAGTGAGCAGCGTATGGAAGAAGATGAAGTATCGAAACGTTTTTTTTAAGAGCAGTTTCGTGGGTGTTTTCAATAAATTAAAAAGAAGGGCAAAATTGTCATTTGGAACCCGCTTTGGATAAGTTTCTCTAATTCTGGGCACGCGATGAAAGTTTTTTTAGCGGTGGGTTTTACATAAAACTTTTTTAGTTTTTGGGCATTTCATAAATCCTCCCGAGAAAAAAAATATCTTGTGAGTAAAGAGAGGAGAGCAAAAAAAAATAAAAAGTTAGACTTATATACTCACATATTGGCTAGTCCTGAGTAATTTTTTCAATGACAAATTTGTAAATAAATCAAAATTTATTTTTTGCTAGCACTGATCAACTTTTGATGTGTTCTTATAAATAGCCCAATTTAACTTCATACAAAAAAAAAAAAATTGTAATACGCAGGGGCTACCATCACTCAATAAATCACGTCTTCTATTTGACAAAAACACCCCCGGCTTATTTGTTCCAATAGTCAACCCCATATAATCTCTAAAGAAGAAAATAAAAAAAATACACTGAGATTGTTCAAATAATCCAATTCTTACAAAGTGCTTTCATCCAGGAGGTGACAATTATATTGACGGAGTAAACGATTCTCTATCAGAAATTCTTAGCATATCTTGAAGCACAACAATTTACGAGCACGGACCTTATAGAAATTTGATGGAGTTTACTTCAATCTTAACATAGCATCTTTATAATTATACTCTTGAGTCTTGCCCTCTTATTTATATATTTACAGTAAAGGCTAAGAAAATTTGTAAATCCCTAGGCCAAGCCAACAATATCTAAATCGCTGAAAATTAAATCAAAATAATTGTCCCAAACTGTTGAATCAGTATACTGGTCTAAGATGTTGGAAAATGCAATAACCGAAAAAAACCAGACCAAGCAAAAAATATTGCAGGTTGGATCGGGTCGACAGATTTTTTATGTTAAAGTTCGTTCTTATTTGGTTCTTTCTTAGTTTTTTAATTTATGTTTTGGTATTATTCGGAGTTACAAACTAAAAGATTTGTTTGGTAAATAAAAGAACTTACGATTAATCATGAATTTTATATTGAATTGACATTGTATTATGTTAATTTTTTTGTTATTGAAGAAGTCTTAACAAGCTTAGGACATTGTATTTTAGTATAAAGTTTTTTCAGAAAGATTTTGATAGTTTTTATGATGATTTATTTTATGTGCATAATTGGATAAAAGAATTGAATCGAATCGAGGTTAACAGACTGGGTTAGTCTGATTTTGTAGATCTAGCAGACGCTACAACAATATGATTCTTACTTTTGGAGAAACGAAAAATGACCATTTAATTATAAATTGACCCAAAAAAATTTGAATTAAACCGGACGGTGGTCATCCCTAATTTAATATAACGTTATAATCACAAATACACAAAATACCATTCCTCTTAGCTGTGTTTGATTGGGCTTTTTTTTCATGAAAAATATTTTCATCACAAATTTTCCACCAATTGTAGTGTTTGATAGCTTATAATTTTCATGGAATTATTTTCCAAAAAACTATCATTTTTCATATTTTCTTCTAAAATGGTGGAAAATGAAACTTGTCCAACCCATAGGAAAATAACTATTTACCATGGAAAATAATGATAATCAAACACCCAAATTAAGTTTTCCATGGAAATTTTTTAAAATTTCATGAAATTTTTTTCCTAGAAAAATAATTCCATGAAATTAATTTCTTTTCCATATCTTTTCCACCTTGCAATCAAACGTACCCTTATATTTTTATACATATTAATTAACCACAATGAGCTAACAAGTGGTGGGGGGGTTGGGAACAATTAGTTGTTAAATTCCAAGTAGTTTAGGTAGTAATTTGCAAATAGGAATAGAGTTGAGGTCCGTTGCAAAGCCCAAAACAATCATATTCCTTCCCAACGTAAACCGAAATCATATCCAAAGGCCAGGTCCCACGTCATCGGTCACGATCTTGGGTCCAGGGTTTCGCGTCTCCCTCGGAACTCGAGTTCTTTCCTAATTAATCGTTCGTAAAATTTCACTTTAGAGAGAGAGAGAGAGGGAGAGAGCTATAGAGAACTTTGGGAAGCTCGAAGAGATTGAACCAGCAGCCATGGACCTCTCCTTCGTCTTCTTCCTCTTTCTTCTCTCCTTCTTCTTGATCCCGAGCTCTACCATCGCCAGGGGCGGTGACCGGATCCCGATTCCATCAGGTACGATCCGGTCGCTTTGCTCATTCTAACTAAATTTCGAACTATTTTCCTTCAAATTTTCTTGATTTTGATTACGTACGAGCCTTGATTCTCAAGAAAATTGAAATGTTTGTAATTTAACACCAGGTGCAATTTGCTAATACAACGTGTACTATGAGAATCAAACGATCCATTTGTTTCGAACCTAGTTTTGTACGGATCCGTGTAGAAGAATCGCTTAAATAGAGAAGCTTGTCGGTTACATGTCACTTGGTTGCTTCTGTTAGGAGAAGCTTCTAAAAAAAGGAACAATCAATTAGATCGCAGCAGAAATGAGAAACAAGACAACCACAGAATTATCACAAGCACGTCACCGAGATTTACGCGGAAAACCCTAATACTGGTAAAAAAAACATAGAGGAATATAATAATAATCAATTAGGAGGTACAAGTTGGAGAGATGTGACCAAGGTTCTCTTAGTTGTAGACCAATGAACCATAGACTCCAAGAAGAACACGGAACGCCAACGATGTAGCTTGCTCTCTACGCCAACAAGCTCTCGAACATGAACGCTCACACTTGATAATATTTTTTCTCATTGTATTTGAGCCTCTCCTTCATCCCTCGGTCTGTAGTGTGACGAAGAGGAGAAAGACAAGCAAAGGTATTTGATTTGGTAGACAACCAAATAAAAAATAAAAAAACCGAAATACCTCTCAACCAACCTTATACTTGAGATAGGAACAAATAAGCTGGTTGAAACTTCTTCTTGAACTGACGAACAACTGTAGACGAAGTTGAGTCAATTCCAACAACCAAATAGAGAAGCTTTACTTATGCTCGAGTTCTAGGGTGTAATGTTGCACTTGTTATGGAAAAAGCAAACGAGGCAAAACCTCTCTTAGCACCGGGCTTTTAGCGCCACATTTTTAATAATGATGTGTCGGTCGTGACTGAAATTTTGGTCAAAGGCCAGAAATTCGAGTCAACACCATATTTGATATGTTTTAGCCTTTTAGGGTCTAGTTTGGGATTACTAACCTACTAAGGTTATTTTGTGTATTAGATTTAATAGAAGACTCGGTTTATATTTATATATTAAGTCAAGAGTCTATATTTCTGTATAGGAGGTTTCCATCTATCCTAGCATACTTAATTATTGGACTCTTTCTATTCTATATTTAGTCCATCATTGTAATATTAATAATGATAATAAGAAAGTCCGGCACGATGATAAGGCTTATTGCTTGCCGCATGGAAGATGCCGGTTCGAGTCATGGAAGCAACCTATCCATATTATACGGGGTTAAGGGTGCATATGTTTTGACCCTCCCCAGACCCTGTGTAAGCGGGAGCCCGGTAGCACTAGGACGTCCATACATAAGAAAAAAAAGACTCCTTCAGGGAGTGTCTGGTTATTCCTTTTCACAGAATTAGGGTTAACCACCATTTTTTTTCCCTCCCATCTCCTCTGCCTAGTGTCATCTGAAACTGAACAACATGACTAGTTATTTGTTAGTAATACAGTTTGTTTGGAGAAGTTTGTTTGACACCCATTTTAGAGGCTGTTTGGTATGCTGTAAAATGCAACTGCATCATTTGCTACCACATTTACACCATTTTCAGTCTTAGTTTCATTGTAAATTGTCACTTATGCAACGAAAACTACAATGATTACCCCAATTCCAGCAGCATTTGTTGCAGCCAAAATGGCTGTAAGATCATTTATAACAACTTTTGTTGCAAGGCATTTATATTACAGGTAGCCAAA
Organism: Iris pallida; assembly: GCA_029216955.1. Lineage (NCBI taxonomy): Eukaryota > Viridiplantae > Streptophyta > Magnoliopsida > Asparagales > Iridaceae > Iris > Iris pallida. The sequence goes on along the minus strand of JANAVB010006398.1, from coordinate 1,778,833 downwards.
CAGCCCCTTAGATTTCATTTTTTTCCTTTTCATATCCATTAATGCCTCATTTATGATACTGATGAGTATATGGAACTTCATTTAACATAACTTTCTTGGTAAGTAAGTGTATACTAGATTTTTAAGTGTCACACGTATATAGGGTTACGAAATGACCACATAACCCGAGAATCCCTAGGGATCTGGCGGGCTTCAACTAGGCTCCCACTTACATATGGTCCAGGGAGGATTAAGATGTACGCAACCTGCCCATGTATATGGAGAGGCTGTTCCCCTGACTTGAAACTACATCCTCCAGGATGCAAGCAACAAGCCTTACCATTGCGTTAGGCTACGACCTTTCAACTATATGTTAGGCTAAAAAACAAATTCATACTGGATGGAAACATGATATGCTGATGTTCATCAATAAACACTTAATCAAGGCGTATGTATAGCCTCTGTTATAAATCCACATACCTATTTATATTCAGAGTTCCAAAATTCAAAGATTGTGGGCTCCCACTTATTAGGCTTTTCCTTTGTACTTTTTACATTATAAATCAGAAAAGAAACTCTTTTATGGAGAGTATGTTGCTTTTCTCTAAAGAATTGTTCTCTATTTTAGGAGTAGCCACTATATTATCTATTTCCCATGCCTACCGACATATAAGAAACAAATAAGTCATGAACTTGGACGACTAAAAGTAACTGGGTCATTGATCTCATTATCATTCTATTTTAAACTTGATTGCATGTCAAATCTGAAATTATTTATAAGACATCACTTGGATTTACTTAAATAATGAAAATTCAACTCACATCTATGGAGCTCATAGAAAATTTTCTTTTGAGAATAAGATTTGGACTCTTATGTACTTTTGGAATGTTCTTGGTTGGCCGATAGATCACATTGTCATATATTCTCGTGACCATTAGGAATGACCACGGCTAGAGATGAAAACAATACGCAAGCTTGTTCTTTGCTAGCTGAAGTACTGCAACTAATGTATTGGCTTTTGGTTCTGAAATTACAACTTAGCTTATACAGCACATTAATGTCTTACATTTCTTCTACGTGGTGTACTTCTGCAGAGGGTTACTGGTTTTTACCTTCTTATGGATCAGATCGCTAAGATCGGTCTTATATTGATAATTTCTGGACTTATGTTAATTTTGGCAGGTTTTTTGGACAAAAGTAGTGAGTTATTAACACGACATTTGTTTGAGGATAAGCAACGGAAGATATCGTATGTATCTGAGGCGTATCTTATGGAAGTTTGCTTTCTTTATCTTTTGTACCTTCTATGTATAATACAACATATTTATGATGTGTCGATAACCAACTTCTTTAACACTGTTGCAGGGAAGCTCTGACTGATGGATATATGAGTAACACTGAACTTGAGAAGTCTGTTACAGAGTTTGGCCAAAGATGTGCAAATATTTCCAGGATCTACAGGTATAGTTTACTTAAGATTGTCTCCTGTTGGTTGCTCCTGAAAATTTTAGCAAGATATGGTTAATTTTATCTAAAAGAAGCTGTAATTGCATTTAAGATAGTTGCATACTTCAAAAAACAGGCTGATGGTTAAATATTTATTCTGCATATTCTAGACATAAATCAGTAATTTTTTATAAGAGTGCATCAGGCAACAACTTAATTTTGTATGCATGTAAATTGACATTTTCATCACTTGGTTTCCATTTGTGACCTTTTCCATCTGTCTGTGCTGACCTTCTTGTTTCTCTCTTTGAGGGGTTGTTAAAACCTGCTTCCAGCATTGGAAAGAGTGTAAATGGGTCCCCATTGGTAATGTTTCCAACCTGAATAATAGAGATGCATCTAAAATGGTTGTACTAACTTTTGCAATGTCTAGCTACTAACACGTACTAAGTTGTCTGGTGCACTTTCCGTAGTTGGTGATTGAAATTTCTGACAAGCCTGGCAAGGAAGAAGCTGAGCCTGCATTTAAAGTTAGTGTCCTTACCCGATAATTTTATTTTGTTTATTCATTTAGTTATATTTTGTACATCTATCTTTATGTTGGTGCTAGCCTAAATTTGGATTCATATACGAGTTGGATGCAGCTGTGCAGCAATTATTTGAGTAAACTTTAATATACCCCACCCTCCATTTTAACAGTTGTTGCAGGTAACTGGAACAGGACAACAAGACACCATATACCACCTTAAGTGTAACTTTTGTACCCTCAGTTGCTACAAATAAAAGTCTCAGTAGAATATCCAATTTACCGGTTGTGGCTCATGTGTCCTATTCCTATCCTTTTAGGATGATTACTATTTGAATAGCTTCTTACGTCGCCAGTATGGAGGATTGGAGGGGAAATGAGGAAGTTTATGGGGTTACTTAAAACTGGAAAATGTTGTAACTCACATTGGTATTGGTGGATCTTATGAGTTGAAACTAGGAAGGAAGGTGCGGTGGAGGAACAGGGAAGAAGAGGAAGGAGGGGGGAAATCAAAAACAAAGGACAAGGATTTAAGAAAGAAGAAAGTTGGTCTGATTAGCAGGATTATATATGTTGGAGCTTAGTATTGCTGAAACTTAATTGGGTTGATGCTTCCTTTCTTCATCATGTGTCAGCAACTATTTAGATCAGATTTCCTGTTTATTAGTGGGATCCTATGACGGGGTCGCAATAAATCATATCTACAAGATCCACTTGCGATGACCCATATCCAAATATTAACTATTATGTACTCAAACAATCTATATCTAAAATGCAAACACTAATATTTTTTGGTTTCAGGGTACAGACCAAACAATTCACTTTTTTCCTTAGGCAATATACACTACCATGAAAAATCTCACAGATGTTCTACAAGTTGACTTGCTCACCTATTTTTTGTCATCTAAATCTATTAAGATATTCCAGAGAGCAGTAGGTGTTACATTGCCATGCTCAAACCAGCTGGAAAAGGGATTCGTTCTTTTGGAGCTCTGATAACATGTTGTTGTGGAGCTCTGATACCATTTTAAAGGCCTTTATTTCATTTAAAGGCCTTTATTTCATTGTGAAGCATGCTTGCTATAGATTTATCAGCATTAAATACTACTGCTATAGTTGTGAACTGCAAATGCACTAAGATATTTGTCTTATATTGTAGTTCATTGGAAATGTGCATGGTGATGAGCCCGTGGGTCGGGAACTGCTTATGCTTCTTGCAAATTGGTTATGCAGCAATTATATGAAGGATTCTTTGGTATTCTCCCTCTCCCTACTTCAAAGTTTATCGGTATCAAAAAGTTTGAATGCATTGGATTCACTGGTTTTGAATGTCTTGAAATATGATAATATTGTTTGTGATTAAGGGCCACTTGTGTTTCTTATGGGACTCGAACCTAGGAATTCCCCGTTCGTGCCAAAGGTCTCAACCTTTGAGCTTCCTAACCTTTGGTTCTGAAAGATGATTTTAAACTGACGAAAAGTACTCGAGGTGTTAAGTAGAAGAGGGAAAAAAAAAGATTATTTACTACCAGTTCCAGAAAAGTAACTAAATACACAATATGCTCAGTACATTCCTAAAAATAACTTAAAAGATAAAGCCCAAAAAATACACATTACAAACACTTGTCATAGGTAATCAACAATCTCCATGAAACTTCTTGGTGCTTGTTATATTTTCCAGGTTCCCTGTACGTCATATCTCCTTATCCTGCTTGTGCTTTATAATTTTCTTACAATTCTATTTAAGTAGTCCAGTTTTAGTAAATTTTCAGGGGAAAGTATGAGCATGCATGTTATTACATAGTAATAGATAAAACTTGTTGCTTAGAGGTTCTCAATATTATAGGTGAGACGAGTTAATTTGTAACTAGTTAGATCATGCTGGATATGATAGTTTATGGGATACACAATTTCTAAATGATAGTTCATTTATGTTTTACTTGATACTCTTTCCTAAGATTATATTCTAACCTGTATCAAAGTTACCACCGAGGGGGTGGTCCAGTGCGCTAGCACTGATAAGGGGGGGAGGAGTGGGGGTGTTGGTTTGAAACCCAGCCCGGGCAAAAATTTAATTAAATTGGAGGGGTCTTGGTGCTGGTAACTCAGGATAGAGAGGGTCATTAATGACTGGTCCAGAAAAAAAGACCTGTATCAAAGTTCTACGTGTCAACATGAGCATGGTGTACATTCCCACATCTAATATTTAGGTATACCATGTTAAATTCCAGGTGCCTTTTTTTAGTGTGGATGTGTTTCTTTCTTGTGTCTTCACTATTGTGTTTTTTCCCCTTATAATTCTTCTTTGTTATTTGGTTCATTATGCTTTTGTTGTTACCAAATTAATTTGGACTCAGTTGTTTTGTGTACATAGGCAACAATGATTGTAAAAAATGTCCATCTACATATTCTTCCAACAATGAATCCTGATGGGTTTGCTCTTAGGAGACGCGGGAATGCAAACAATGTGGACCTAAATCGAGATTTTCCTGACCAAGTGAGCATTTCCGTCTTGCAACCAACTGACATAATGAATTCATTTCTTTATTTGTTACCAGACTAGAAAAGCTCTATTAGTCCCTTGTTTCAGTTTCACATACTTTCTTAGTGCTTGTACTCTAGTGTAATGCTAAATAAAGAAAGTGCACAGTTTTATCCTGTTAATGATGTGGAGGACATGCGACAACCTGAAACAAGAGCAATTATGAATTGGGTGAAAAATCAACAGTTTGCGGCCTCTGCAAGTTTACATGGGGTAACATCTTCTATCCCTTTTTCTTTCTTTCTGCATACGAATAAAATTTTTCATGTCTTTAGTGTCAAATTGTACTTGTTTGTACATTATTAACAGGCAAATCGGGGAAACTATTGATTATTTTGTAACATTTTTTGTTTCACTTCCGTTGATTGCTAGAGAACTGAAAGCTATTAAAAAAAAAGGTGTTCCATAATGGTCGTGGCAAGTAAACTTCCGAGAAGCATGGTGGAAAATTATCAGATATTAGAGAACACGTCATACTAAGTTTACCTTCATATTTGAGGAAAGAAAGGTCAAAATATGGCTATTATTGTAATTGAAAGTCATAATGACTGTTTATGTGGAGTAAACATTTCTGTTACTCTAAATGAATATAGTGGCAAGTGGCAAGGTTAGATACCTAACAGTTAAAATAGAACTTCTGTAATACCTTTTGCAGAAAAGTTTTAACATCGCCGTACAAGATTCTACACTTTGTTGAACATCATGCCACCCAATTCTAGAACACTTTGTTGAACACCATGCCACCCAATTCTAATGTTTCCTTCAAAGAAGAGGCCGTCATCCTTAATTTTCATTTCTTGGAAGGGCGTCCTTGTTCCTGTCAGACTATGTTGCATGTACACGGATACAACATTGTAAGGACATGAAGACACGGACACAACACCTATTTTAGTGTGTCCTAGTGTATTTTGGAGTGTCCGGTAATTGTCCAATACGTGTCTTACACACGTGTCACATTTTTGGTGTGTCCGTGCTTCCTAGGTGTCAGATGCACACAGATGTAGAGTGAGGTTGAGAAACTGCTAGAATAGAGGGATGGTATTAAATCCAGAAGGCAGATGATTATGCTTCATCCTGAGAAAGGTTAAAGTTGTTGGAGTTTTGGCCTTTTTTGTTTGGAAACTTTAGTCCCACATCGGCTAGGCGAAAGGAGTTCTATCTCTATATATTAGCTATGCTCTTTTAGAGATGCACATGTGGTGTGAAGGTGCACATGGGTGTGCCATGTGGGGGTATTTTTCTAATGGAAAAAAGGCTAAATCAACAATGAAGCATTGATGCTTTTTTGCTCTTGGGAAATTTATTTCCGGCTTAGCGACTCGGACTCGGACACGGACTCGGACCATTGAATTAAAAAGCGCGCCTAGGCGCAAGGCGCAACGATGCGCAGGGACAACGCCTAGGAACAAGCCATACGCACCACCTTAAAAAAGCGCGTGCCTAGTGTAGAAAGGTGCAGGCTCGGTGCTCAACAAGGCGCGCCTAGACGTAAAGTTATATATATATATATATATATATATATATATATATATATATGGGAGCGGATCAAAAGTTTCCCTTAGAAAACCCCCTCACTCTCATTTAATGTTAATTTAATGTTAATATTAATGTTAATGTTAATATTAATGTTAATATATGTTAATGTTAAGTTTAATGTTAATTTTAGTATTTAATATTAATATTAACATTAAATTACGGATGAGAGTGAGGGGGTTTTTAGGAGGTTTTCTAAGGGGGGCTTTTGATCCGCTTTATATATATATATATATATATATATATATATATATATATATATATTCCAACCTTCTATATACATGTTATATAGTTTATGGGCTTTATTGGAAAGTATAGAAATTATTGTCATTAATATTATTGTGGGTTTTATATTGTTTTCTAAATTAGAATGTACTTCTATATTTAAAGGCTTATATATATGTGGTTTGTATATTATATGTATATAGTTTGGGTTATTTATATCTAATAGGCTTTTAGATTGTTATATATATATATATATATATATATATATAAAGAATAATTTTGTGCCTATAATTAGTGATATTTTCAAGGAATTTGGACTTCTATGTAGCTAAGTTTTTAAATGTAAATATTTTTTACATATAAAGAAAAAAGTGCGCCTAGCGCCTCAGGCTCCAGGAACCTTTGCGCCTTGGTGCACCTTTTAAAACTACGACTCGGACTCATGGGCTCATGGGCTCATGAGGTATAATGTGGCATTTTGTTGGCGCACTTTGCACTTAGCACGTCAGCATCGTCGCTAGACGCATAGTGCGCTTAAGTTGCGCTCGTTGCGTGCCCAGAGGCGCTCCCAGTTGCGCGGCCCAGTGGCGCGCCAGTTGGCGCTGCCTGTTGGCTTAGGATGCGCGGGGTGCGCAAGTGGCGCAGTGTGCGCTAGTGGCGCGTGTTGCGCAGTGCGCGCTGTAGCGGCTGTGCGCGCGTTGTGCGCCCTTTGGCTCAGATCGTGTCTGTGCACGATTGAGCAATTACAACATGTTCGGGACGGTTTCTTCCCACATCCCAAACATGTTGCTAACTGGGCGGTTACAGAGCGAGGCTGTATAAGCTTCTCTGCTCTCTCTTTCAAGGCATAAGTTTAGAATTCACGTAAGACAGAAGTGTTTTTAGCACAATTCTTTACGTGTTTTCACATAGTTTGAGAGTGAAGAGAAGCAGTGCATCAGCGCCACTTAGTGCAGAAGTCCGTGCGTCTTCCGAGGAGTCAGAAGTGCAGAGTGTTCCAAAGTTCTCCGTCGAACTTGCTGGTTCCTGGAAGCTGTTCGTGTAGGGCGAATTAAGCTTTGAGCAACGGTGATCATTCACCCAGCAGGCCATCTTCCATCTTTCGCCTGTCATCGCTGCTGCTGTTAGCATTTCGACTCGTACCTTCTGTTTAGAAGTGCTACTTGTAGTTTGCTACTATTACGAATTCTTTTTAGATTATCGTAATCCAGAATCCTCCTAGGATCTCTGTTGTGCACCTTCTTTGAAGTGTTGCGTTGAAACGTTTTTACAATTGTTTCATTTTCTCAGTTTTCTATCGAAAATTATGTCCCGTCTTAACAATCTCAAATTTTAATTGCTACGATGGAAAACTTTCGTGCTTCGCTAATCAATCCTAACTTTTCTAAGTTAGAACAATTTGATGGTGAGCAGTATCAAATCTGGAAAAGAAAGGTTTTCCTCAATCTTCAGTTCTCTGATGTTGATCACGTACTGATTGAGGAGGAACCTACTGTTCCAGAAACTGGATTTGCAGTCGCAATCTCTGCGGCTACTAAGAACCAGGCCAAGTGGAGAAGGGACAATAACATTTGTAGGCTTATGATCCTAAATGCTATGGAAGATTCTCTTACCGAATCTTATTCAAAGAAGACTGTTGCCAGAGAGATTTGGGAGTCTCTGGAGAAACTGTACGAAGATGATAAGAACCGGAGCAAGATATTTCTTGTTGAGAAATATCATAAGTGGTTCTTTGAGGACGAGAAGCCAATGCTGCCGCAGGTGAAGGAGTTCCTGAAATTGCGACAGAAGTTGGAAGACGAGGCGATGCCCCTCCCCGACAAGTTTGTTGTTGGAGGGATCGTTTCGAAGCTCCCTGCTGGGTGGAGCAAGTTCTATGCAAACATGCATAAGAAGAAGTTGGAGATTAGTCTGTACGATCTCCTGTAGGAAGCCTATGTTGAGGACCAGATGCGGGCTCAACAAAAAGTAGACGCACTGTCCAAGCAATTGGCTAACACCAATTTGGTTCATACCAAGGAACCAAGGGGAAAACATGCTGCTTCCCATAGCAAGAAGGATCCTAACAATCTGAATGTGAAGGGTACTTCCTTCAAACAAAAGAAGGCTAAGTCTCAGATGCCTTGTTTCAAGTGTGACAAGAAGTGCCACTTCAAAAGTGAATGCAAAGCAAAGACCAAGCAATCAAAGCAAGGAGAGCCTAGCAAGGTATCTATGATCACTGATATTGTTGCTATGATTGTGCAGGTCGATACGGTGGGGGCTGACTCTGACTGGTGGGTAGACACTGGAGCCACCTGCCATGTCTGTTCCAGCAAGGAGTGGTTTACCACCTATACACCAACTTCTGAAGTGGTTATGGTGGCAAACCAGACACAAGCTGAAGTGCTCGGGATCGGGACGGTGGTTTTGAAGCTGGTTTCGGGGAAGTCTCTGACGCTTCAAGGTGTGAAGCATGTACCTGCTATCGCAAAGAACCTGATCTCGGGAGGCCTACTCTGCAATGCAGCTTCAGGGTGGACATCAATGCTGGCCAGATGGTGATGACTATTAAGGGAACATATTTCGAAAAAACTTTTTATACCGAATGAATGTTCAAAATTCAGCTTGTATATCAGTCCAATGTAATTAATGCAATTACTCCTTCTGCTTATACTCTTGAGTTGTGGCATAATAGGCTAGGACATGTTCATTGTAAACGAATAAACAAAATGTCTAGTCTAGGACTTATCTCCAAGTGTGGGGGTAAGGTAGAGAAATGCGAAGTTTGTGCTCAAACGAAGATCACAAGGAAACCCTTTCCTCGGGTTTATCGAAGTACATATCTTCTGGAGTTGGTACACTCCGATATCTGTGACTTCAAACAATTTTCTACAAAGGCCGGGATGAAGTATTTTATAACCTTCATCGATGACTTCTCAAAGTGTGCGTTCGTCTACTTGCTGAAGGCGAAAGACGAAGCATTCAAGAAGTTCAAGGAGTTCATGGCCGAAGCTGAGCGGCAGACTGGACAACAACTCAAGAGAATAAGAAGTGATCGAGGTGGAGAGTACAAGTCTCATGAATTCGCATCGTCCTGCAAAGAACATGAAATTGTCAATGAGACTACGGCTCCGTACTCTCCTCAATCAAATGGAGTAGCAGAGAGGAAGAACAGAACGTTAACAGAAATGATTAACTCAATGCTGTTGACTGCGGGTCTTCCAAAGTGCTACTGGGGAGAAGCTGCATTGACGACCACTTTTATTCTAAATATAGTGCCTCATGCAACTTCAGACACTACTCCTCTTGAACTCTGGTTCAAGGTCAGACCTAACTTGAATGTCATTCGAGTGTGGGGGTGTCTGGCATATGTCGAGCTTCCAGATCTGAAGATTCAGAAAGTTGGGACAAGGACTACAAAGACGATCTTCTTGGGGTATGCCGAGAAGAGTGATGCTCAGAGATTTCTTGATATTGAGTCAAATCATATCATTGAATCTCGCGACGCAGAATATTTTGAAGACAAATTTGCAAGGCACAAGAATATTGTTCTTGCGGATATTCTGGAGGACAATAAGAGTGCGCAAGAAACTGAAGTTCTCAATGAAGAAGTAGTCCAAGAAGATGTTGTTGAAACAACGGTTGAACCAAAACTCGCTGAGCCGTCAGCGAAGCATGTGAGGAGGTCGAAGGACTTCGGAAATGACTTTGTCACATATCATGTGGAAGCAGATCCGCTTACCTATGATGAGGCGATGAAGACCAGAGACGCAGTTTTCTGGAAGGAGGCGATTGACAATGAAATTGATTCCATCACCTCAAATAACACTTGGGTGTTGGTTGATCTTCATGAAGGAGCGAAACCCATCGGATGCAAATGGATCTTCAAGAAGAAGATGAAAGCAGACAGAACTATTGACAAGTTCAAGGCTAGGTTGGTAGCCAATGGTTTTTCTCAGAAGCAGGAGATTAACTACTTTGACACGTATGCTCCAGTAGCCCGGATGACCACCATCAGAATGTTGATTGCTCTCGCAGCAATACATAAGATGGTGATACATCAGATGGATGTGAAAACGGCTTTCCTAAATGGCGAGCTGACCGAAGAGATTTACATGTAACAGCCAGAGGGATTTGTCGTCCAGGGTCTTGAAGACAAAGTCTGCAAGTTGGTAAAATCCTTGTACGGTCTTAAACATGCTCCCAAGATGTGGCATGAGAAATTATGGCTACATGGTCAGCGAGACGGACAAGTGTGTTTACACGAAGTTCGCTGATGGAAGAGGGATAATCGTTTGTCTGTACGTGGACGACATGCTGATCCTAGGTACGAATATGGGCTGTGTCGTGGAGACAAAGAAGTTCATCTCGAGCAAGTTCATTTTGAAGGACTTGGGGGAAGCTGATGTGATCTTAGGGATCAAGATCATCCGGACAGACACTGGACTAGTGCTGTCACATTCTCATTATGTTAAGAAGATGATCACTCGTTACGGGTATCAGGATCTTCCAGGGATCGATACGCCGTGCAGGTGTGATCTGAAGCTGAAGCCTAATTCAGGAAAAAGCGTCAGACAACTGGAGTATGCAAGCGTAGTCGGGAGTTTGATGTATGCTACTACTGCCACAAGGCCTGACATAGCTTTCGTCGTAGGAATGCTGAGTCGCTTCACGAGCAACCCAGTCATTGAGCACTGGAAAGCTGTGAAACGGGTTATGAGATATCTCAAGAAGACTCAGACATATGCACTGCACTACAGCGGAGATCCGCCGGTAGTGGAAGGCTTCAGTGATGTCAGCTGGTGCTCAGAAGTGGAGAACGAGAGGTCCACAGGTGGATACATTTTTACAATGGGTGGAGTTGCTATATCGTGAAAATCGAAGAAGCAGACTATGCTCTCGCGGTCATCCATGGAATCTGAGTTCTTTGCACTTGATACCGCAGCGGAGGAAGCAGAATGGCTTCGGGAGCTCATGTATGATCTTCCAGTGGTTGGGGCACAAATACCGGCGATATCGATATACTGCGACAACCAGGCGACTGCGGCGGTAGCATCAAATGACCTCTTCAACGGAAAGAAGAAGACTGTGTGGTTGAAGCACATGGCAGTACACGATCTCATCAAGAGGGGTGTTATTGCAGTAATTGATGTTCGGAGTCAGGAGAACCTGACGGATCCATTCACAAAGGACCTCAAGTGCCAGTTGGTCGATGACACAGCTTGTAAAATGGGCTTGAAGGCATTCTGATATTGTGTTATTACATTCTTACCATAAAGTTTTATGTTTTTAGTTCAAAGAAAAATGTACTAGGCATCTAGCTTTTGGTTCAAGGGAGGACTATTAACCGAAAGAATATCAGGAAGAGTAGGTACTTGTCCTCTGTGGCATAGAGAGGTTACGGACCTACAACCACTGTTGTCTACTGTTATTTTCTGCGGAAAACGGATCCTGTGGGAAGGTTGGCTTAAACGCCTTAATGAGTTCTCAGGCAGAGTAAATGTCTGGTGTGCTTTACAGGAAGCACGGTAGCGCAGCACTACAAGGAGTGAAACTTCATGCTGCTGTGGGGTGACTCCACTATGAGGTTTCCGAAAGGGGTAATGTCTCGGCTGTATGAGCTAAGTCACATCGGCGTAGCACCGCAAATAGGCAGGTAGCCTAATGCTGTATGTTGAAATGAAAGAGGGTGTAGTCAGCACTACAAAGAGGAGGGGTTTCTTATGTTACAGTGGCACGACACCACATGAGGTACCCGGTTAGGGGTAAAGCCTCGGTCTTGTAAGCCATGTCGTTGCGACGTAACACCGCAAGGGAGCCTAAGGCTTCATGCTGGGTAGTATGGCACTACAAAGAGGCGGTGACCTCATGCTACAGTAGTATGACACTACGATGAGGTTCCCGATACGGGGTAAGGCCTCGGCTTTAGGCCATGTCATAGCGGCGTAGCACCGCAAGGGAAGCGCAAAACGCTTCATGCCATGTCTCTTTAACAAAAAACTCACATATAGTGTATGGAAAGAGATATCAGGCCGTCTCTTTAGGTTAAACTTGTAGACGCCCAAAATTATACACTGAAACCAGGCTGGCACATGTCCTTTAATGTGTAGCCAGAAGCACATGTAACTACATTATGTGAGTGGGAAGAATTTCAGCTATGGTGCAGAATTCAAGGCTTAGTCCATTCTTGTATTATAGTCTGTTATTTGACCCATGCGGGAAGATTCAAGTCGTCAGCGACATCTCTCCTAATGCATGATGGACAGTTACTGTGGGGAACACTCAAACCCATATATAGAGATATGTGGAGGATTGTTGGAGTTTTGGCCTTTTTTGTTTGGAAACTTTAGTCCCACATCGGCTAGGCCAAAGGAGTTGTATCTTTATATATTAGCTATGCTCTTTTAGAGATGCGCATGTGGTGTGAAGGTGCACATGGGTGTGCCATGTGGAGGTATTTTTCTAATGGAAAAAAGGCTAAATCAACAATGAAGCATTCATACTTTTTGCTCTTGGAAAATTTATTTCCATTGGAGCTAAGCCCCGTAGGGGCTTAGCGACTCGGACTCGGACTTGGACTCGGACATAGACACGGACTCATGGGCTCATGAGGCGTAATGTGGCGTTTTGTTGGCGCACTTTGCACTTAGCACGTCAGCATCGTCGCTAGGCGCATAGTGTGTCACGCCCCGATCCGGGAAATCGCTCGGCCTCGCTAGATTTTACCCGAATCATCGTCCTCGCTGGGGCGTGATGCCGCACGAGCCTGGAGTTGCGCTCGTGCAAGGCAAGATAACAGGTCACATAGCGTTTATCCCAATTGATAACATAAGCAGCGGAAGGAAAACAGAGTATGACATAAGAATCTCTTTTATTGATAACGAAATGAAGATTACAAAGGCTCTGAATAGCCCAACATATATGCCAATTGGCTACAACGCTCATGATCTCTCTAGCTCACAAAGGATTACATTGTTCCATATATTATGCCTCTTTATAGCCACCAAGTAGTCTTCGGCCGAATATCTCCATGTCGCAAGTCCGAACGCCTATGCGGTAGCTCCTCTTGAACGCCAAGGACTCCATGTCTCGGCACGTCCAAGCCAAGCTCCGCCTCGCGCCGATCATAACCTGAGCCTGCACATAAACTAGTGGGGGATTAGTGCTTTCGTCCTCGCTTCACACTGAGTAAGACCCGCTCGCACCCATACCAAACACTAAATCATTTAGTGGAACCTGCATCTTAATTGGTGATCTTTCTATTTAGCCTTAGCATCGATTTCATGGCAACACTTAAACATAGCACATTATCATAAATGTATCCCATACCGTGTTCCTGCAGCAGATAGAGTTAGACATAATCTGAAACATAAACATAGTGACTCGTGCACATCTCCGTCCCGTTTCGCCTAAGCCTGCACTGGTTAGAACTTTGCATAAACACACATACGATTCACGCAACCAACCGATCATAAACGTAAACATATTCATAATGGGTGGCAGGCCCTGTGCCTGCACCCAGCTCTCATCTCAGCCCACCGGCCCTAACTATATGAAGGTCACGGTGTTTCGTACCGTAATGGACTTGGCATCTCATATGTGTAAGCCTACAATCGCTTCGATACGGGTTGCTAGCCCAGTATCCGAAGGATCCCAAACTTACGGATATCATAGCTTATCATAGCACTGGACGGTCGCAATCCGTCCGAATGTTGTGCACCATAAATACCACACATAATTCCCTCCTAGGCCGAACGGTCCCGGCGCCCCGGCGTAACTGTTCGAGGGAAGCCGTACCCGTGCACGGGCCATCCGAGTCCATTGACCATGCAATACGCGCCATAGCAAACACACATAACATTCCAACCAAATCCTCCGTTTCATAAACATAGTCTCGATCCATAAACGGTTTCCCGTGCCATAAACATATTCGCGTCTCATAAACATAATCCACCATTCATATGGGGATCTCCGTCGGCGTTATGCCCCAACACATCCATATTGATGCACGACGCCCAACGGCTTAGACATCTCGTACTTGTATTCAACGCGTACCATTCGTAAGTTATTCTCATAGCATACTTTCGTAATTACTTAGTCTTTTCGTAACATAAGTGTCCGAGGGCACGCTCAGCACCGTAATCAATGTTCTACGCCTAGTGTTCAATGTTCTCGGAGCCGTGCACGTGGTGCACATCTCGATATTGTCTTTCAATGTTCTATCATAAGCACCCTATCGCGACCCGTACACTTGATGCACGTCGCTTCAATTGTTCGATTGTTCAATGTTCTACCTTAGTGTTCGACGCATATTTAGACACTTACTCGCCGAGCCACGCTCGCTAACTCGATAACATATTACGCATACAATGATATCTCTTATTAGACGTAAAGGAATAAGGAGAGAGAGTCAAGAACCCGCCCACCTTAAGCCGATACGCCTTGCCGTATCGCCGATTGAAGCGTCTCGCTTCCATAACTCGATCGCATAGCTAACTCCCAGACTTAGCCATTCCTTTGAACTACTCGGTTGATTTGGCCTATCGCGCCCATACCACGATCCGTAATCCAGCATAAAGGCATAGCCTGCACACCAGATCAACTAAAGTCAGCACTTGCTCAAACGGGACTTATCCTTCGCATCGATTCGATTCATAGATTCCAACCGACTCAAAGCTTACCTTTGGCCAACGTAACTCTTGCATCGATTCGCATCGATACTTTATCGGGTCAACGCAACTCTTCGAGTCAATGACTCATCATAATGCACCGTGCGGAGCGGAGCATTACATAATATACCACTCAAAATCAGGTTCGTCCTCGAACCGAAACCAACACTTAATCAAAGTGCCCCGCATAGATCGTTTTACGATCTCGTGCTACTATCGTTGAATCATACAACTTAGTTTGGATCATACACATATTTTAGGCGTCCCACCAATATATGCATTTCAGCCAAACTCAGTTGTAGGATATCGGGACAACTAACAAGTTCAACTTAATCCTCAAGCACCAATCAGTCTGTACTCGACTTAGTCATTTCTTAGCACATATTCCTAGAGTCCTGCTCGCAAACATCTTCACATATAACTTGATCCAAACCATAACTTTGATCTCATAAGTTTCTCGCCGGCCATCTAACGCATGCACTGCATCGAGTCATTGCGCATCCGATCACAACAATTCTCTGCAACGCTTATTCGCCCAACCATTTGCCTATCTCTTGTATAACTCAAGTCTTTCATCCTATCATTCATAACATTTGGCCTTAACGACATGGACTGAGTCAACATGTCACAAATTCCTTTGTCTACAATCCGTACTAAGTCTCGCACACAACTATTCCAACACGACCCACATTCTCGAACTGTACGCATCGCGTCTGGGGCTACCCCCGCTAGATAACTTATCCAGACATCATGCTCGCACTCTCCCGACACAAGAGGTTAACTTGAGTCTACGATGCTCAAAGGCAACAATCTTTCTGACCCAAGGTCTCTTACGATGCGCCCAAACACATATAGCCTAACCGTCACCCAAACCGATCTACGACACAACTCTTAGGGTCGTTCTACTATCCATCGCTCTCGCGCATTGCAAAATTCTTGCAATCGCCTTACCGCATCATTACGCTAAGCACGTTCCTCGACATCTTTTCGATCATCGACCAACCAAGTCTTTCTGCATATCCATTCGATCAATCATAAACTTTCTAACCATATCGATCTAGTCGAAGGCTACTCGCTAACTTACGAAACACGATATTCACTCGCTTAGACTTATCCTTAACATGCACTACATCATTCCTTTTCCTCGATAAAATTTCTTATGCGACTTCTTTAGGGTCATCCTATGGGACTTCTACATTCACTTGATTTGGCGATCAAGTCTTCTAGGGTCATCTGTCCCGAAACTACGCTCGATAATTGAAGATCATCAACGAGGGACAGTTACAACGAACCATGCTATATCCTATCGCGGAGCCAAATCAATTCACGACAATTCCTATGGGACTTTACCCAATCCGACATAATTAACCCATCAACAATTCATCTACCCCCGCGCAACTGATGCGCCGTTGCTACTCGAATGACTCATGCGCTTGCGCGCCGTTATTATTCGGATCACTCATGCATTACCGTCGATTATCCTTGCCAGTCGTATGACATCTACTCGCCTCAAGTCCGAGTTTACCTATCCGTGATCATAGCTCAATACATTTCGTACTCATCGAAACCCTCCTCGAACAACTTTCGCATCAAACCACAAGTGCATATCAAATTTGCCACGTCTCGCAAGTTCGATCATCCCCGCTGGATGAATCACCATACCAGCGCTCACGCAGAATGATCGTTCTAATTTGACGTGACGCATGTGCGAGGCTGGTGTTGCGCTCGCTCAAGACAAGAATGTCAACATAGTGGTGATCCGCGAAGCAATCAATCACTTCCGTTTTCTTCCGAGTAACATCCATCGACTCTTTAAATTCTTCGAAGCATTCCTACCGTCATCATCCAAACTACCTTCAACTTGCATCTGATTCGTCCAACAACAATGTTCAACATAATTCTCGTTCATTCGATCAGAGTATCCCCGAGTTATTGCATATCGTCTCTGATACGCCTCAATACCATCGTCGATATGCGTAACTTGAACATCTTCCTCTCTCATAAGCTCAAACCTGTTGCAATCATTGCCATTATCCGAACTCGAATACGAATCAAGTCTCGCACTTATCAAGATCCATTCAGTTGTATCTACTTAACATCGTCGCGACACAATTTCAAGTTCACATATCCATTCTCATATCCCTAGCTCGCACTTCCCGATCGTGCCACCGACTTATCGCACGAACTCAAATTCGTTCGCACGATTTCTCCGTATTTACTCAATGCGTTTCCGAACAAGTCTTCGTACTAACTCACGTACATTCGACCGGGTCGACAATTTCCTCAACGTAACATTCCTTCGCTATGCTCAGCCTATCGTTCGACTTACACTCAACGAATCCTCGTCCGACGTTTCATCCATAAGTACGACTTCGCACATAATCGTTCGACTCAATTCACCGAATCATACTTGCACCGACTTCTCTCAAATCATTCCCACTCGAGTCTCGGTACTACTTCGTCCCTTGCGGACAAACATATCATAACAACATAGTCGTCTCGACGAAATCTATCGCAAGTCACCAAACGGCTTAACATAGCTATCGCTAAGTGGTATTCCATATACCACTCAGGATCGAGCCTATCGTTATTGACACAATACTTTGCTATAATTGCTCGCATAATTGGTATTGCATATACCATTCGAAATCGAGTCATTACTCGACATCACATTCCGCATAGGTCTGACATCTATTCCTCAATCAACTATCCCGTATGGCGATCCTTCTGATCCCAGCTCTAGCGTTAGCTCAAGTTTGGTACACATTCCATCTAACCGTACCATGGCGATCGTATCGATCACACCCGCAACATTCGCTTATTCAAAGCTCAACGCGACATTCGGCCAACATACATGTTCGCCTACTCAACTCGACTCGTTCAAATCGCATCCACGATCTTCCAATCTCGCTCGTTGCAACTCGTGCAACAATTTACTCTCGATACTTAAGGTCACAATCCCGTTTGACATATTGCTATCCATACGCATAGCCATACATCGCGCATCATACCATATCGACTCGTTGTACCGATGCAACGAACGATCCACGACTTGCTGCACTCCGTGCAACCAACAACACGTAACCATTCGCATAGCAACATAACACGCATCGCCTCACATGTCGACCCGTTGCACTTCGTGCAACCAACAACACATATCTCCTCGCACTTCGTGCGACCGACCACACATATCATTGCACTTCATGCAACCAACATCACCATATTCGTTGCACTTCGTGCGACCAACATCCCATAACTCGTTGCACTTCGTGCAACCAACATCCCATAACTTGTTGCACTTCGTGCAACCAACACTCTTCGATGGCATCCGGAGATAGCGTGATAGTCACGACATACTTGTGGCAGACGTACGAACTTAATATAGACTTATTGTATGGAACATCCAATGTAGCGTCGAGCAGATCCATGAGCCATGCGGTTGCGGAAACAACTTGGAGTCAACTGAATTCCGATATCGAAGCAACTGAGGGTCAAAGAGATTCATACACGGTCCAAAGGATGGAACAGCTCTGATACCAACTTGTCACGCCCCGATCCGGGAAATCGCTCGTCCTCGCTAGATTTCACCCGAATCATCGTCCTCGCTGGGACGTGATGCCGCACGAGCCTGGAGTTGCGCTCGTGCAAGGCAAGATAACAGGTCACATAGCGTTTATCCCAATTGATAACATAAGCAGCGGAAGGAAAACAGAGTATGACATAAGAATCTCTTTTATTGATAACGAAATGAAGATTACAAAGGCTCTGAATAGCCCAACATATATGCCAATTGGCTACAACGCTCATGATCTCTCTAGCTCACAAAGGATTACATTGTTCCATATATTATGCCTCTTTATAGCCACCAAGTAGTCTTCGGCCGAACATCTCCATGTCGCAAGTCCGAACGCCTATGCGGTAGCTCCTCTTGAACGCCAAGGACTCCATGTCTCGGCACGTCCAAGCCAAGCTCCGTCCCGCGCCGATCATAACCTGAGCCTGCACATAAACTAGTGGGGGATTAGTGCTTTCGTCCTCGCTTCGCACTGATCAAGACCCGCTCTCCCATACCAAACACTAAATCATTTAGTGGAACATGCATCTTAATTTGTGATCTTTCTATTTAGCCTTAGCATCGATTTGATTCATAGATTCCAACCGACTCAAAGCTTACCTTTGGCCAACGTAACTCTTGCATCGATTCGCATCGATACTTCATCGGGTCAACGCAACTCTTCGAGTCAACGACTCATCATAATGCACCGTTCGGAGCGGGGCATTACATAGTGCGCTTAAGTTGCGCTCGTTGCGCGGCCAAGTGGCGTGTCCAGTTGTGCGGCCCAATGGCGCGCCAGTGGGCGCTGCCGGTTGGCGCAGGTTGCGCGGGGTGCGCAAGTGGCGCAGTGTGCTCTAGTGGCGCGTGTTGCGCAGGGTGCGCAGTGCGCTAGTGCGCGCTGTAGCGGCTGTGCGCGCGTTGCGCAAGTGGCGGAGATGGCGCGCGCTGTGCGTCCTTTGGCTCAAATCGTGTCTGTGCACGATTGAGCAGATACAACATGTTCGGGACAATTTTTTCCTATATTCCGAACATGTTGTTAATTGGACGGTTACAGAGCGAGGCTATATAAGCTTCTCTGCTCTATTTCAAGGCATAAGTTTAGAATTCACGTAAGGCAGAAGTGTTTTTTAGCACCATTTTTACGTGTTTCCACAGAGTTTGAGAGTGAAGAGAAGCAGTGCATCAGTGCCACTTAGTGCAGAAGTTTGTGCGCCTTCCGAGGAGTCAGAAGAGCAGTGTTCCAAAGTTCTCCGTCGAACTTGCTGGTTCCTGGAAGCTGTTCGTGTGGGGCGAATTAAGCTTTGAGCAACGGTGATCATTCACCCCAGCAGACCATCTTTCATCTTTCGTCTGTCATCGCTGCTGGTTGTTAGCATTTCGATTCGTACCTTCTGTTTAGAAGTGCTACTGTCGTTTGCTACTGTTACGAAATCTCTTTAGATTATCGTAAGCCAGAATCCTCATAGGATCTCTGTTGTGCACCTTCTTTGAAGTGTTGCGTTGAAACGTTGTTTTTACAATTGTTTCATTTTCTCAGTTTTCCATCGAAAATTGTGCCCGTCTTAACAAAAGTTAAACTAGAAAGGCAATTGGTGTCCTTTCATTTCTAAATGTAAGAGCTAGGAGACTAGTACTTTTTTTTTTGGTAAAGAACTTGGTTTACCTGGTCCTTTTGCAAGAGACTTAAACTTGACATGGAAATGAAAATTTTATAGAGGAAATGGGGAACACTGGAAAATGGCGCAAACTTGTGGAAATTTGAGACAACCATGTGTTATAAATCACTTCAAAGAATTGAATAGGAAGGTTCTCTGCAACGTCTCTTTATCTCTCCTCCCTCATCTTCTCATCTCTCTTTAGAAAGCACTACATCGACGGCAACAACCACAAGCAAGCGCCTCTAGCGGTGACCGATGACACCGTCCTCTCGTGGCTAGTATTTTTCAATGACACCATCATCTTCTCCTCACTCATCATTCCTGACAACAGAAACCAAAGCAGTCCTGACGACTGCAAGGTTGCCCGTCGAAGATGGTATCGATGCCTTTGAAGTCTCTGACAACTAAGGACCAACAAACAAACAAACTCGACAATAGTGATATTATCAGTGTTTTAAAAGGCCCCCGTCTTGCCGCCTAGGCGTCGCCTAGGCATTTCTGATCCTCTATCGCCTCACTGCCTTAGGTAGACTTCCACATGTCTTGACTTAAATTTACCCGACCCCTACCGTTTATTCTTGAATTTGGAATCTAACCCAAACCCAATAACTTAAAGCTACGGATATTATTGAATATTTCAAAATATACTACAAAAAAGGAGGTGCACTAGTTTTTTTCTTTACCCTCTTCATTCCCTTTCGTTTTTGTGTCTACCCTAACAAATGAAGTCTCCTCACCATCTCCTACTATGATGTCTATTGCTAGGTGGTAACATGTAATACTCTCTCTTAGTCTTCCTTTCTTTATATCTCCTTTTTCATTGTTTTTCTCGTCTCTCTATTTCAAGTTAGTGATACTCTTAGCAATTGTTTCTTGATTAAAAACTTCATATAGTTAACATTGAAGTCTTGAAACTTCACACTTTTTTTAATTATACACACTTGCCTATTTAGTATACACAACAAGATTTCATGGGATGTTTATATTTTTAATTAAACATTTATTATACCAATTACAAGGAAATCACAACATGTTAGAGCATAAACCACAACCTTGTCTTGAAACTTCATACTTTTTTTAAATGATAGAGATGATGACATAATTTTAGATTTCTTCAACCATAATCCGACTTTTAGACTGGATTTGAGAGTGCTTCTGAAATAGACTTAGGGATGGAGTAAGAGTCTCACAAAAAAAGAAATGTAGTATATGATGGAGATAAGATGGCATAAGAGAAAATTATATAATGGATGAGAGGTACAAGAACCTTGTCCTTGCGGATGGCAATATGAACGTCATGATCGGAGGGAAGAGTTTGCTCACTAGTCGTTGGAGGGTGGGGGGGACTTGGATCTGCAGGGACAATTGATACCGACAAAGAGTTTTTGTGGTAGCGAGTAGAAGTCGAAGAAAATTTAGTCTGCTTAGGGGGCGACGATGATTCACCAACATATGTAGTCATGTGTATGCAATGACCCGATCCCATGCGTCTCGAAAGGAAAAATAATAAAAAAATCATCATCGACGTGTGTAGAGGAAGATCTGATTTCTTATCAAAAAATATGTTTGGATTTCACATAACGTGACATCTCCAGAGGCAAATAACTGATGCAAATGGGGAGCATAACTTGTACCCTTTTCTAGTGCGAGAATATCCAAGACAAATGTACTTAATTCAATGATGATTAAGTTTTGACTCTGACAATTATGAACGAAGCAAACATATCCAAATATATGATGTGATAAGTGAAATGCAGATCTAGTGGAAAAAATACATAAAAATGTGTAAGGTCATTAAGAACTGAGGATGGCATGCGGCTATTTAGATAACAAGCAGGTTGGATCGCATCACATCAAAGAGATTTGGGAACGATGCCATCAATCAACAATGTGCATGCTACATTCAATAGGTGTCTATTCTTACGTTCGAAAATACCATTTTTGTTGTGGTGTGTAAGGACAAGAGAACTCATGAACAATTCCTAACAATCAGAAACTCATTAAAAGAACAATTGAAATATTCTTTAGCATTATCTTTTTCGAAGGATTTAATAGTTTTGCCGAATTACATTTGGGTTTCCTTAAAAGAAGATTTAACGATACATAATATTTCAGAATGATTTTTCATTAGAAAAAGCCAAATTACACGTGAAAATTCATCCAAAAAAAGTTATAAAATAACAAAATCTAAATTTTGACTCAATGTGACATGACCCATAAATGTCCGAATGTACAATCAAGAATATGATTTGCTCTTTATTGACTCTAACTGAATATGATAGATGATGATGTTTACTTAACTACACAACTCACATTTGATAAAGGACACATTACTTAAACTAGGAACAAGTTTCTTTAACTTCTGGAGGAAGAGTGTCCCAGTCGAGAATGCAACTCCATAGGAAATGTATTACCGAGGGATGTTGCGAAAGCATAAAGAAATTCCAAATGATATAGACTGCCACTCACGCCCTGTGACAATAATCTTTTGTGCTCTAAGTTCCTGGAAAATGTAGTTATCAAAAAGAAAATTACTGAATAGTTCAATGACTTAGTGTTTTGACTTGTAATAAATTGCAGATAAATTTTGGCATATATAAGGCAAAATATAAGGATAGGAGGTGGCATGCATATGCCCAACCCACCAACACGAGAGATACTTCCATCAGCCAAAGTGACATTAGGAAATGGAGATGATGATGTGAAAGTGGACAATATATGATTCCCTCATTATATGATGAGTTGCACCTGAATCAATAACCCATGAGTAGGAAGCCGAAGAAGATAGGCATGCAAAAGGATTACATGCTTGGGCTAAGGTAGCATGTGAGGACAAGACGACTGAAATGTTGGCTGTATCTGTTGTGTTGCTTGAAATTTCTAAAATGGTTGATACTTTGCAAACTCCTTCATCTGAAACGTTGACACTATTCGAGGAAGGAGATGTGCCTTGTGTAGAGACAACAGTGACATTTGATCTGTTTGGCTTACCATATAACTCAATAAGTTTGGTATTATGTATCTTCTTTGGAACAATGCAAATTTTAATTCACTATTACCATCAATTTATTCTCGACCAAATCCATGACCACCAGACCGGCTACCTCCACGAGAGAAGCGTTCTGATCCTCGCCCACCTCTGGCAAACAGAGGAATAGAGTGACCAAAGGAATATATGGCCAATGTAGAGAGGTCATCATGAGAAGAAGTATAAGATCTCGCAGGTAAGATCTTTTGAAGGAGGTGGAAGGTTTTCAGAAGAGAGTTAGCAGATGTTCCACCAAGAATAAACGGTTGAGCTACATAGTATGTAGGGGGTAGGCTACCAAGGAAAGTCAGAACCATGAGTTGGTCCCTTTGCAATTGCATTTTCTTCACGTCACTTGAGATAGGGAACAAGGTTTTCCTTGTTCCGCCAATTTGTTAAAAGTCCTCATGATATGTGCTAGTGCGCGCCCTCCTAGGTCGGCGCTGAATAAGTCTCGAGTGACATCATATGCCATGGATAGGATATTATTGGCCAAGTAGAGAGTTGACAAATAATCTCATAGTTTACATACCGTGCTAGAGTGGGTGCTAGAGTGGGTGACAAGGTTCATAATGGCTCCATAACATTGATCAATTGAGTGTAGATTAAAGCATCATCCTGGCGCCATGCATCGAGAATTGGATTAGATGGGCTCTTGGTGAGATGAGAACCTTTACCACGTCCAATGAGATTCATTTCAATTATCTGCTGCCCTTACAGATAATTGTCACCATTTAATTCCGGTCGGTGATCTTGGTGGGAACAATTTAAGGAAGAACAACATTTTCTGATTAGGCGAAGCTTTTCGCATAATCATCGATCATTAGAAAAAATATATTTTTTGAACAAAGAGGAAGAAGACGGCGTTCTTAAATTGGGTTCTTAATACATGAATATAATCTCACCAAGAGCCCATATATTTTTTGAAAAAAATACATTTCCCCCCCCTTTTTGACCTTATTTTTTTTCCTTTTGAGACTAGAACCTTATATAATGAAGGCCCGATTTGATGGCTTATCTAATCGGCCCCCTATCTGGAAGGTCCAGATGTAGACGTCAATGTCGTGAGAGGAAGAGATGTCGGGGTCGACATTCTTAAGAGGCAGTGTGCCTTCATCGAGTTTGGAGAGGATGTGGCATTGTTGAGAGGCGTATGAGACGTCCTCGAGGAAGGCGGTAGACGGATAATGGTATCGGCGAGGGAGATGGTATTTTTGGAGAATGAATTAAGGTTGGGATTGAATGTGATACCATGATACAAGAGAAGATAGGAAGAGAATTTGAGTAGTTATCTAGATAAGAGTACACTATTTATAGCTTTTGGGCTAGCTAAAGATAAGAGAAATATCATGATAATGGAAAGTAAACAAACTAACCATCATGTAACAACCTAACAAACTAACTATCGTGTAACAACCTAACAACATAACAATTCCTTTATCACAGATACTACATATTGATTATATTCATCAATACTTGAATATTTGAAGAGCCCGATATGGTTGTCTGATATTTTAATTTATCCCCGAAATGTCGTCCGACGTCTGGTTTCTAATACCTTGATTTTGGTTCATATCATACTCTGATTTCTAACTTATGTTGTCATCAAAATGGTGTAATGAAGATAGTGTTTTGTTGGCAGTACAATCAAAATGAATATGCGGGTAATAACATTATGTATTTATTTCCACATTAACAAATGGCATAAACATCCCAGAAAAACTAAGAGGCTGTTTGGTTGCATGTAAGTAGTGCTAGTGCAACACTTTCATCATTTGGTTTGTTGTAAGTTACACAAGTGCCGCTGGGACAAGTTAGCTAGGCAAGCGTTAGTCCATGACAACTGGAATCAGAGCGAGGTTGTGCTTGGAGCCATGACATCCTCAAAGATTACTGACCCTAGGAAAGTTGACTGATGATCAACCTAAGAAGAGGTCCAAGTCACCGGAATGTGTAGCATTGGAGACAAGCGTGGGAGAATTGAAGCTCAATGTGGAAGAATTTAGGGCTTGTATTGCCAATTACTGCAACAGGACATTTTCAAGACCTCGTCCAAAATTTGCAGCTTTTGGTTGCAGCTAAAAGGCCGCAACACCACTTACAACAACGGTTATTACACCATTTCCTCTCCTCTTTTCTCTCTTCGTTCAATATCGTTAAGTCAGGGCCAAACAACTTTCTATTTACAGCAAGGATAGTTGCTACCAACCATCCTAACTGCATCATTCAAACATTGGATTTGTAGGCAACCAAACAGCTCCTAAATGACTGTCATATATTATGCTGCCTGCTACATGTCAAAAAACTGTTCCATCTGTTTTCAGTTTCTTGCCTTTAACTTAAGATATTATGGTTTGTACTCTTTTTTAGTAGTTCGTAGCTGGTTACAAGTATATGGCTTGATATGGAGCCAGCCGCTCCCTGATTATATATCTGTCCCGTGTCATTTCTTCCTATACCAGTATGAAATGAAAGCATTCAATGTGACATTTTTTCAAACAAGTGATACAGTTGTTTCATATTAATTACAGATCCATAGAATGTAAGGTCCTTCTCTATTGACCTTGTACCGTTTTAACAGGGTGCACTTGTTGCAAATTATCCTTGGGATGGATCTCAAGATTCAAGGTAGCGATCATTCGAATTATTTGAAGATAATCTGCCTGTAGAAATCAGGGATGCTTCCTCCTTTGATAACTACAAGAAATCTTGTATGAATCATTTCTTAATAAGTTATGACTTTTATAAATGCGTTTTTTTGTTATAATCAAGTTACACTAGTAGTTTAGCCCCTTTAACTTGACTTTTGCTAGTACTCTTGTATTGTCCAACATCTGAAGGAATAGGGTGAGGTAGTATTAAAAAACGGTCAAGGTTCCCTCTAATGGAGGGTCAGGATGTACTCAGCCTTATGCCCAATATATGGAGGCTGTTTTGGGGACTGAAATCAGCATCCTCCAGGATAAAAAATATTATAGTCCAATTCAGTTGAAAGTTGGCATGCCATTTTTTATACAATTTTTACATGTATAGCATGTTACAGTCCCAAGAGAAAATGATGTGAAGTATGTTTGTCAACTAAAACCTGTTGGAATAAAGGATTGAATCTGGAACATGAACCAGTACCGGATTTCCCGTCATGATTGGTATGAAAAAGTCGGGGCATCTGTATCTTTTTTTTTTATGGGGAACTCTTACCTCAATAATACTGTAGTTTCACAAACTGAAAGTTTTTATAACACTATATTAAGAAAATTCCACTAATGGATGGGAACTCTTTTTTGATCCTTTTTTTTTCCTCATTTATTCTATTCTTCTCTATGGCTCCATGCACAGATACCTCTATAACTCTAAATATTCTATATCACTCACAACTCTCTCTCTACTGACTTTACACAAGACCTCAACTTCTCCTTGTATGGAGTAAGCCAGCCGACAACACATATCCTGTTCCTTTTTAATATTACAAGCAACTACTTTCTCTATGGCAAATAAAACTAAAAAGATACCCTAGATTAAGTATTTGGAGACTCCTTTCTTAGGAGGATTAGATTATTAATTTTAGTTAATAAAGCATCACATGAATGATGATTCTATCTTTCTCAAGGTAGTAAGAGGCACAAAGCACACACGAGGCACAAAGGGTCCATGTTGTCTGAGACGCAAGGGGGCACTTAAGGTGCACGTCCGAGCGAAGCGAGGTGCAAAATAATAAATAATAAAAATATACATAAATAAATTAGTAATGTAATAAATAAAACTAAATAACATATTAAAACCAACAAAAATATGTTAAAACATAACCAAGTGAACTAACAGAGCAACAATAGCACTCAACAGAACTAACAAGAATTTGTATTCTTCCTACCACGTTTTTAGTAAATTTTAGTTTTTCAAGTTCAACTATAGCCAACTTTGACAACCGTGTAAAGGGCTACCTTCCTCCCATCCCTCCTACTTGTATGAGGTTAGGGTTATCTCTGCGACTCAGTTTTTGTTATATAAAAAAAATAAGGCGTATATTTTTTTGGTTGCGTCTTGCTGAAAGGCACGCCTTGGGTGCGCCCAGAGAAAGGACGTCTCGCCTAGTAAGGAGGCGCATATACTACACCTTGCTCCGAGGCGCGCCTTTGACTACCATGATCTTTCTCTACATGGTAATAGAGTATCTTTCATTAAATGGTATCAAAGCAGGAAATTTCTAAATATTGTCTCCTACTTTCCACCAAAATATTTCCCCACCACTCGTCTCTTGAAAGGGACTAAGAATCTTATGCATCTCTTTTAGTCCCACGTCTAATAATGTAGTATGGGGACCTCGAACCTCGTATAAATAGTACCTCAACAAAGCATCCCATCATTCTCCCTTTCTCTACAAGATTGATCTCCCTAATGTGGAGGAGGGTTGATGATGGTATTCTCCAATTTTTGGAATAGCCTGTCTCTTCTCTTTCATTTCCCCTTCCTTCAACCACAAAGAAGAAAATCTTGCTTTCTCTCTCTGGTCCTGAGAAAGCCCTCCAAATTTTGTTATCCACGAAAATACGTAAAGCTTGGACTCCATACCATGTTGTATCTGTAAATTGAAAGCTACTAATTGGCCCTTTTCTTTTCTTTTTTTCTTCTTCCGGCGGAGTGAAACTTCACTGAGATGTTGTAGGCTTTGTAAACTATCACTTGTTTTTATATATATCAAGATTAAATCTCTTGTTCGTGATTTGATTAATTTTTTAAATGTCTATTTCTCTATCAACCAATATGGATTTCAGGAAAAAGTATGTCGCATGCCCAGATGACAAGGCTTTCCGTTACATGGCAAGCATATATAGTCAATCTCATTATAATATGTCCTCGAGTACTGAATTTGCTGGTGGGATTACAAACGGGGCTCAATGGTATTAGAACTGTGCAAATAAATTCTTTATGCTCTTCCGGAAATCCTTTCTTAATTCTTAGTAATGCTATATGTTCCGCAAGTGAACTTTTTGTTCGTTACACAATTGAATTTATCAAATTCTGTTTAGGTATCCTATATATGGTGGTATGCAAGACTGGAACTACATACATGGAGGGTGTCTAGAGTTAACTCTGGAAATTAGTGATGACAAATGGCCCAGAGCAAATGAGGTTCGTTCACGCAGTGTTACTTTTTTGTCTCTGTTTTCCTGATAAACTTGACTTGAATTTCTTATAGTCTCATGTCTCTAATTAGAATACAGATACATGTATTGCTGATATGTTTTGGGATATCTCCCAAAAATTATATATACACCTATAACAATAATATCAGTGAAAGACTCGTTACTTTAGTTAGAATACAGGTACCTTTATGCTGGAGGGAAAATGCATATTTGCTTTATTCTTTTATAGGATTGGATTTAAATTTTAATTATAGATGGAATCTAAATCCAAATTTGAATTTTAGTTGATCCTCAAAAAGAAAAAAAAGCCAAATATACCTTTTCGTCTTGCATCATACCTTCAATCCACATTACTAATATATGTGAGACAAATATATATTAGTGGATAATAGAGTATTACTATCACTAATAAAAATATATTTTAAACATCCTCATAACAGCCAGAACCATCTAACAAGTGTAATAGTTGATGGAAGTCGGAAAATATTGGGGTAGATATGGGCAAAGTGAAATATACCTCACTATTTGAGAAATAATAAGAGCTCAAAGAGAACCCCTCCCACCAATGGTAGTCTACTCATTTTGAAGGCAGTTTACCGTAAATTTTCAAATGTAAAAGCTTAAAAGCACAGTTCTAAATGTTCACGAGTCACGACATACAACATTTGGATAAATTAATTACCAAAAAAATTATATGAACAATTTATACGAGATTTAGATCTACATGTACTCACACGTGTATTTTGAAGTTTCTATCACCACAATAAACCTCTGAGTTGTAGTGATGAGGGTTGAGGGTTATATCTTTCAATGATTGTAACACGCCTTGAGGCATATTTTTGGCAGAGAGCTAGATTCACGCATCAATATAATTTTTATAATATCTACCTTTTTCAATTTATTTCTTTTTTCATTGTGCCGTTCGAATTTACTAGTCGATTGTCAATAAGCCCAAGTTGAATTTAGTTCACAGATGAGTTTCATTTTTACTCAATGGATGGAAGTATAGAACAGGAGAACTGTTGATCTCCTGCGAGACACTGCTGCTGGAGACATTTGGCATCCCACGGGAGCTTGTTCAGCGGGGAACTACTGACAGCAAGGCACACGTTCCCGTGAGAAGCGCAGAATGTAAACCACGTGGCTTTCCACCAACTCTGAGGACGTAATGTCCCATTAATGCAGCCGCCCACATGGGATGCGGTTGCTTCGCAGGATGTAACATTAATCATTAATGAGGCAACACCTCGTAGGAACGTCCTCGTTAATGGGGCCGTAATAGCCCTCTTTAATGAGATGGCTGCGCATCGGTTGGCGTGCTTCAGCATTACGTGCTACTCTGTTCAGTGAGAACAAGCTTGGCCGCATGATGTGGTTCCACTAGAATACCCAGTTCAGCGGGACCACGTGAATAGCTTCATTATTGTTCTGCGAAGCATAAACTTCATTGCTTTTGATTAGCAGGGAATGGCTTTGCTGCCTCTTCTGCGAGATGATGGTTTCTTGGCCTCTATTTTGCGCTTCATGACCTATGCCTTGCGGGATGGCTTCACTGCCATGTTCTACGAGGATGGCTTCACTGCTACGTTCTGCGAGACTGACTTCACTACCATGTTCAGTGAGACTGGTTTCACTGCCATGTCTCGCAGGACTGGGCTTCACTGCTACGTCTTGCGGAACTGAGCTTCACTGTTGCTGTCTCGCGAGAATCGATTAATTGTAAGCAGGATCGAAAATCAGAAGAAGAAAGCTTGGAATAGGAAAGCAGGATCGAAAATTAGTAGAAGAAAGCTTGGAATAGGAAATCTTCAAACTTTTATTGATATTAAGAGCAGTACACACAAGCACTCTTACAATAGCACACTAGATAGAAGAGAAGATAGTAGTAGATGGATGCATACAACTGAGGCTAGTGGTCTCTATTTATAATACACAAAGACTCGAGAATAGACCGACAATATCCGGTTATTGAGAGCCAGCTGTCCTGCTGAACTGCCTCGATCACATCATTACGAGCACACGTAGTAGATTAAGGACATACGTGTCACCTTGCTTTATATCACATCTTCTTTTTTTCTTTATAAAAGAAGATGACTTCTTATCTGCTGTTAGGCCTAATGTACTATTGTAGGCCCCACCACTATTAATGATATTAGTGGTCGTCATTGTCCATTCCTTCTTTATTCTCCCGTCGCACAGCTGTCTTCTATTTTCCATCCTCGCTGTTTCTAGGCCTCCTTCGTGGAGCATGGCTAGTGGGCGATTCTGCCACTACTTCATTGTCTTTATCATTTCCAGAGGAAAATTCATCCTCGTGAGCTGCAACCAACGCTGCTGATGACATCTATTTTCATAATGGCCAATTTTCTTGGATTTTCTTGAAAACAACATATTGTTTCACTTCCCTATGTAAATAACTTTAATGAGAAAGATATCCCTACCAAGGCAAGACCTTGTCAAATGAACCAACAATATCTGAAAATATGTAAGAAAGAAATACACGATTTGATAGATAAGAAGTTAATACGAAAATCCTACTCCCCGTGGAGTTGCACATCATTCTATGTAATGAATAATGCTGAAAGGGAGAGAGGTGTACCAAGATTGGTGATTAATTATAAACCTCTCAATAAGGTTTTAAAATGGATTAGATATCCAATCCCTAATAAGAGGGATTTGCTCAATAGAATTGTTAGAGCAAGAATTTTTTCTAAATTTGATTTAAAATCAGGCTACTGGCAAATCCAGATAGCTGAGCAGGATAGGTACAAGACTGCTTTTACAGTTCCATTTGGGCACTACAAATGGAATGTTATGTCCTCCGGACTGAAAAATGCTCCGTCCGAATTTCAGAATATAATAAACGAAATATTGATTAATTATTCTGAATTTATTCCATCATATATTGATGATATATATTAATATTTTTTAATTCTCTTGATGAACATTTCAAACATTTGAAGATTTTTAAGCACTTAGTCATCAAGAATGGGCCGGTGATATCAGCGCCAAAGATGAAATTGTTCCAAACAGAAATAAGATTTTTGGGACATAACATAGCTAATAGGACAATAATTCCTATTGATAGAAGCATTGAATTTGCTTCTAAGTTTTTCGATGAAATAACTGACAATAAGCAGTTACAAAGGTTTCTTGGGGCATTAAATTATGTTTCTGAATTCTATAAAAATATTGCACAAGATACAAAAATTTTGTATCAAAGATTGAAGAAGAAACCTCCTGCTTGGTCTGAAGAGCATACCAAGGCAGTAAGGATAATAAAGCAGAAGGTGAAAATTTTACCCTGTTTGCATTTAGCTAATGCTGAGTGGTTCAAAATAGTTGAAACAGATGCCAGTGATATTGGCTATGGTGGAATTCTAAAGCAGAGAAATCCTGAGACTAATAAGGAAGTCCTCGTTAGGTTCTGCTCGGATAAATGGAATGAAACCCAGATTAATTATTCCACAATCAAGAAAGAAATTCTTTCTATAATAAAATGTATCCATAAGTTCCAAGATGATTTGCTTAATCAAAAGTTTTTGCTTAGAATTGATTGCAGTTCAGCGAAAACAGTCTTGGAAAAAGATGTTAAAAATTTAGCTTTAAAACAAATATTTGCTAGATGGCAAGCTGAATTAGCCATATTTGATTTTGATATTAAATATATTAAAGGTGAAGAAAATAGTCTTCCTGATTTTCTAACCCGTGAATTTTTGCAGAATGGACAGAAGGGATAAAGGAAAACAACCCTGGGAGCCCCCCAAATGGGAGCAACCCAGAAACCGGAAGACACACAGAAGACATGACCAAATTCCTGTCAGAAAAAATATTGTTGCATCAGCCACTACTGCAGCCAATACTACAGAGCAAAATAAGGACAAAATTTTCTATCGAG
This sequence comes from Iris pallida, assembly GCA_029216955.1. Taxonomy (NCBI): domain Eukaryota; kingdom Viridiplantae; phylum Streptophyta; class Magnoliopsida; order Asparagales; family Iridaceae; genus Iris; species Iris pallida. Next base: position 1,746,649 of record JANAVB010006398.1, on the reverse strand, counting down.
AAGCAACTGCACTCGATGAGGTGGAATCAATATACACTCATAAATCAGCATCTGAAGATATCATTTGTCTTGATAGACATGATATACCATTAATTAATGAACCATAGAAGCTCAGGGAAAAATACTTCGAGCAAAATTTTTATCCCATAAAAATGAGGGCGAGGAGCCACTATGAGGGTATGCTTCTATCCACAAATTCGGCAGAAATTGAGCATTTTAGGATGAATCCTAAAGATCCGCTAACAGAGATAATATATAGTAAAATTACTATATATAAAATTTTGACTCCTCAATCATGGGGTTTACACCCAAATCTAGAGAGAGCAATGTTCTCCAGAGACAAGACAGTCTCAATAAAATTTACATATTGGAATTATATTGATGCTTTCTTTTATGTGTTCTATTATGAAAATGATAGAAGAAAGCATTCCTGGTCTGTGAAAATATGTTCGAATATATTGGAGCAGGACATCCCTGCTTGGTTCTATAAATGGTGGTCATACTTCGGAGCCAGTCTGGAAATATTGTCAGGACCCTTGCTAAATATTTTCGAAGAATGGATTGAGAAGGCAAAAATTTGCCAAAAACATCAAGATTATTATGATGACGAGACTCAATGTATTTTTTCGTCACCAACAATATTCCACACATAATGAAGTGGTCCCTTAAATGTGAAGAGGGAGAATTGGGGATCTATAGATTGAAAAGTATATTTCTTGTCAAATGGTGGAATCGAATTGATGAGAAAGAAAAAATAGCAGAAATAAAGACGTCTCTTGCAGCAGAAGCTAAAGAATTGCAGCAAGAGAAAAATACAATGGATTATGAAGATAATTCTTTGAGAAAATTCAGGGATTCCTTAATGAGGAAGAATCCGAAAATGTCTCGGCAAGAACTTAAAGGTCGGTGCCAAAAATATCTTTATTCTCAAATGCAGGAAATGTTTGAGGGTAAATATAAAGATGAGCTACTCGAAGACTTCCATGATGATGAATCAATGAAATCATCAGCAGCGTCGGTTGCAGCTCATGAGGATGATTTTTTCTCTGGAAATGATGAAGACAATGAAGTAGTGGCAGAATCGTCCACTAGCCATGCTCCACGAAGGAGGCCTAGAAACAGCGAAGATGGAAAATAGAATACAGCTGTACGGTGGGAGAATAAAGAAGGAATGAACAATGACGGCCACTAATATCATTAATAGTGGTGGGGCCTACAATAGTACATTAGGTCTAACAGCAGATAAGAAGGAATCTTCTTTTATAAAGAAAAAAGATGTGATATAAAGCAAGGTGACACGTATGTCCTTACTCTACTACGTGTGTTCGTAATGATGTGATCGAGACGGTTCGGCAGGACATCTGGCTCTCAATAACCGGATACTGTCGGTCTATTCTCGAGTCTTTGTGTATTATAAATAGAGGCCACTTGCCTCAGTTGTATGCATCCATCTACTACTATCTTCTCTTCTATCTAGTGTGCTATTGTAAGAGTGCTTGTGTGTACTGCTCTTAATATCAATAAAAGTTTGAAGATTTCCTATTCCAAGCTTTCTTCTTCTAATTTTCGATCCTGCTTTCCTATTCCAAGTTTTCTTCTTCTGATTTTCGATCCTGCTTACAATTGGTTAAAACTGTCATTTTTGAGGATCGACAAGAACTCTAATGGAAATATAGACTCTCCTTGACCACACCAAAATTAGAGCCAACTCAAAATTATGCGTGTCTTGACCAAGATTCTGGCTCAGTGGAATTTTAGTCCCTTATTTCCATCAGTAACATTTACCAAGACATTACACATAGCTACTTTTAGGTAGTAGATTATATAATGGAAGACCTTTTATATCTGTAACATCATGACTGATTGACCTACATTTCAGCAACCATTTTACTTTCCTGCCCTTTTGATCATCTATGTAAGATTCTTTTCTTTACAATATGTATAAGATGAGCAGTACTTGATATATTTAACATGGTTTAAATAAATTATAGTACAATGAATCAATGACCTATTCTTTCGATCTGGATCTTTCACTTGTTAGTTTGGCATGCATAAATGAAATCAACTTATATGTCTGTGTTTCCAGGACCTACAATTTGGTATTTCCCCATAACTCCCATTGCTTTATACTTGCAGCTTCCTATCCTCTTTGAGTACAACAGAAAGAGTATGCTGAATCTTGTTGCAAGTCTTGTTAAGGTAATTTTATAAATGATCTTTACTAGTGAGTCACTCTTGTAGACGATCATCACTCTTCATTTCTTATATGTGTACATGTATTACATCTATAATAAATCTGCAATCTGTGTAATTGTATCAACTATTTTTAGAAGATAAAACGTGTCTCCAGATGTTAATATTTACTGTCATGAAAATGTCAGACTACTGGATAACTGGATAGATATAAGAGTGCTGATATCAAACAGTTGGCATTAGAAAATTAGATAAGACTATTAAGAGTAATACATTAACTATTTTGTGACTTCAATTTGGTTTACTTATCTTGTGAGTCACTGAAATTGGATATGTGAAAGCTCCTAGCAGGTTGTTGTATGTTTTTTAATTAATTAATTTCATATATTTTGTACTTCGCAGTGCTCAAGATGTATGTGGATATACCTAATGAAAGTTTGTGATAAATGTGTTCAGCACAATGCTGTTTGTAGAAGTACAACTGAGGGTTCAAATCTGTACTATTAAACCCTTCCAAGATATTTTTGAATCTTTCACCGTCTTTTCGTCTCTATTTCATTTATATATCGATGACATAATGTTCAAAAGTTGAATATAAATCTATTAAAGGAGCCTTTCAGGATATTCCCATAGTCGAAAACAAGAGTCCAGATCCTACTACTGTGTAGTATGTGACTGTCATGCCTCATGAATTAGAAGAGTTTCCACTAATATTAGTCTATTCCCATTGAGTAAAATAAAAAAAGCACCATGTCAACACTAACACTGAGTGTAAATCATAAGGTAATGAGCGCATGATTGTTTATATAAGGAGAAGAAAAGAGACAGCCCACAAGTGTTCAATCCAGTGAGGCACATTGTCTCGAGACCGAACTGATTCTTGTAATGCCTCACTTATTCCATCTTAAACCCAATCTTATGATCTTGATATTTGTCATGAAAAAGAGGGAATAATGTAAGGATAAACCCTTTATCCCAAAATTTTAGACGGACTTGTTCATTTCATAGAGATCCAACAGTCTTTTATGCTAGCTGTTGTCTACCTAACAACCCTCCTTTATCTGGGCTTCCGACCTACAGTGGAACTATAAGACATTAAGTACAACACAGGCAGAAAGAAATAATAATGGGATACTTTAGATGGACCCCTATTTATATAATGGACATTAAGGTCCCCTTACGACATAATGGATGTGGGACTAGAAGAGATCGACTAATAAAGGACTAAATAAAAGACATACGTAGTACTCTCTTGCACTCCCGCAAGTTGCAGTGTAAATGTCAAGCGAGCCTCGTTTAGAGAGAAATTGATGGAACAAATGATGAGAAATGGCCTTTGGTGATGTATCGGCCAATTATACAGCTATGCGACATGATAAAGACATTCTTAAAGTTTGACTTTATCCCGGATGAAATGACAATCAAGTAACCAACTACAAATGTTTGGTTAGAAATATGATTGTTGTTCAAGAAAGGTTACATCAGCCGAAGTGATAACCTTGTTTGGCAGCCTAAGGAGCAATTTTGTCATATCCGAGTTCATGACAAATGACAAAGAACATAGCAAGTGCAGCTAGAAACTCTAGGTGATAAAGGAAACGGTTCTTGGTTTTGGAAACAAGATAAAGAATAAAGTTTGGTTATTGAGGAGGAGTTGAGGCAGCAAGTGACAGAATTCATGTAAGCCTGACAAAGTTCAAAATTCATGCGAGTCTTAAGGAACATCCTTTTGAGTTAAGAAGACAAAGAACCACTTAGAAGAACCGTCCAATAATGGCATTTTGTTGGGTTAATATGAGCAAGAGGTTCTAGTGAAGGCTACGTTGATTTACATAGAGTTTTAAAGTTGTGACTAAGATATTCTTTGATGTTATTGGTTTGAAATATTCGTTAGTAAGTTTGAACTGATTTTTGATTTCTTTGTAGAAGGTTTTGAAGGCAGAAAGGCTTTCAGATCAGATCTATCACGGAGTAAAATTAGGCAAGTACGCGAGGTTGTCATCAATAAAAGTAGCATAGTAATGGAAACCAAAAGGATTTATGTTGTTTATATGGACCCCATATATCATAGTGAGCCAAAGTGAAAGGTAAGTCACTTCCTGTATCGTTAGGGAAAAAGGATGATCGGTAGTGCTTCCCATGATGCAAGGTTCACATGAAGCTTCATAAAGAGAGAAATTGGGTAGCATAGTTTCGAGAAAGGAGGTGGGGGATAGCCTAGCCGACGTTGTCAGCTGGTTGTAGAAATAGAAGTATCTAGCTTTCACTTCCAGACTAGTTACATTTGATCATTTTATTCTAAATTTGTAATGTATTAATTAGGATAAGATAAATATTAAACTAATGTTACTGTAATCATGTACACATCTACCTCCCAGCCCTCTCCCGCATATGACAGTCGAGAAGGTGGCTGGTGGCACCACTAAACTCTTTTTTCTCTCTCTTCCCTCCTACCCCCTTCCCTGCACCCCACCCCACCCCCCCCCCCCCCCCCCCCCCCCAAAAAAAAAAAAAAAAAACACCACCACCACCACCAGGGTGGGGTACCCATTTAAGTTTTAAAAACCTTTTATAAGTTTTTTTATTACCCATGTGAATATTCCATATTCGTCACAATCTTCAACAACTAATTTATATTTCATGGGTTGTGAAGATATAATAACATTTAAAATTCCTAAAGACAGTTAACGATATTGTTTAGATTCCAAGTCCAAGCTTTTGGTTACTGAAACACTTTCTATAAATGAGGGTGGCATTTGACTGTTAAGTAATTAAGTAAATGGTTGCACGGTTGTTTTATAGAGTGACTAAGAATAAGTGCTGATAACTCTATCAAACATTTCTCCGATTTGTTTGTCAACAAAAAAGTTGCATTAATTCGAAATGCTAACCGACGAAACTTAGGAAAGAATTTAGAACTAATTGGTTCTTATAGATGAACCCGGCTCCCCAATGCACATTTTATTGGCTACACTTGTTCACACAAGGGCTTTCCAGCAGAAGCCCACAACTACAAGAATAAACTAAAAAATGCTGATATAAGCAAGACAAACATATTGCACAGGCTTGTCATTAGTTAGGCATTGGAATTTCTATACTTGTGAATATTGCTTTTGGTAGTTTTTTAATTTGTTTCATAACCTTAATTTTGCAGAGTGGAATTCATGGAAGGACATTCTCATCAGACACCTATCATCCATTGCCTGCCTCTGTGACGATCAATGGAATTGATTACAAAGTATGTACCTGCATTTTCGAACGAACTTTCTACGTAGTGATTGGAATATATTTATTATTGTTGTTATTATTATTAGTATTATGTTATTATTGTATTACAGTAAGCAGGGGCGGACGCAGGAATTCAAGAGAGGGGGTCGGTCTTAAACATAAAGAGTATAAAAATAAAATCACATTCTAAAAAACACAAGATAATTTTCAAAACACATACATGTGTTCATTGAATAATGTTTTACAAAACACAAGATAAGTAATCTCAGATTTACAACAACTAATTTCAGATTACAATACTCCTCTGCGATTGCACATTTTTTGAAATCGTTGAATAATGTCTTCATTGCTTACAGTCCCAGACATGTCTTTCTCAATATAAGGAATCAAACAGTCATTCATAAACTCATCTCCAAGTCGATTGCGTAGCTGAGTCTTGATAATTTTCATAGCTGAAAATACTCTCTCGACAGTTGCTGTTGTGACGGGTAAGATCAATGCCAACTTCATAAGCAGAAATACCAATGAATATTGTCGATGCCTCTTGGTTTGAACCATTTTTCTAGCAAGTCCACTAATACCTATAACATCAGAAAATTGCTCGCTGGTACGGACGTCCTCAGTATAGTTTGAAAGTTGATAGCCAAGACATGAAATATCTTCATCAAAATCAGAGGGGTAAAACTCAGCAAATCGTATTAACTTATCCATATCAAATGCTGAGAAAGAATCGGCTGGATCAAGACATGACATACACAATAACAACTCTGTATTCACCTCGGTAAATCGATTATTCAACTCTTGAAGTTGTAAATCTATAACAGAATAGAATAATTCAACATGATAATAGTGAAAATTTGTGCATTCTTCAACATTACGACGTGATCTTTCATGAACTTCAAACTTGGCTTCCATGTTTGGGATTCCGATTCCATATTTTGTACAAAATAACGATACTTCATTCAACAATGATTCCCATCCACCATCTCTCATTCTTTGGAGTGTTTGTTTTGTTATTTTCACAATATTCATAGCATTTACAATGTCTTGGTCTTTTCTTTGTAATGCTTGTGACAAGTCATTAGTAATTCCCAAGATCATTTTCATTAAGTGTAAGCAGAAGACAAATTGAAAAGATTGAATTCTCTCACATAGATCATCTGCTTGAATTCTGTGAGCTACCTCATGTGCATCTTCTCCTATAACCAAGAGCACATCGATCACTGAGGAAAATAAGTTAATCAAACTCACTATTGTGCCAAAATGTGAACCCCAACGAGTATCGCCCGGTCGTTGCAATGTTGTTTCTTGATTCAAACCTCTCCCCGTCAATATTTCACCATCCCTAATTCTTTGAATAAGCTTTTCAAATTGTTTCTCTCTCGAAGATCTCTCCGTTTGCAGGAAGCTCCAACAACATTTGACAAAAGTGCTACAATATCAAAGAATGCACCAATCTTTGTATGATTTTTAGCAACAGCTACAAGTGTTAGTTGTAATTGATGAGCAAAACAATGAAAATAATGGACAGTTGGATTCTCCATCATAAACAAAGCTTTAAGACCATGGAACTCACCTCGCATATTGCTCGCTCCATCATAACCTTGTCCACGAATACTTGATAAACTCAGTCCATGACAAGAAAAGAGGACCTCGATAGCTTTCTTAAGTGATAAGGCAGTAGTATCGCTGACATGTACAATACCAAGAAAGCGCTCAACTATGCATCCTCTGTCATCCACAAAACGTAAAGCAACCGCCATTTGTTCTTTCACAGAGATATCTCGTGCCTCGTCAACTAGAATAGCAAACAAGCCATCACCAACCTCTCTAATGATTGCATTTGTAGTCTCACTTGCAATGACACTAACAATATCTTTTTGGATTCTAGGCGACGTCAATTTATGATTTTCGGGAGCATTCTTCACTACAACATTGTTGATTTCTTCATTGTGGTTGGCAAGAAAGTTTAGGAGTTCAAGAAAGTTACCCTTATTTTCTGAATTCTCAGATTCATCGTGACCACAAAAAGCCAAACCTTGACTCAAAAGAAACCTAATGCAATCAATAGAGGCAGTCAACCGAATGCGATAATCTGCTTGACTTTGTTGGGATTGATTAGACAAGCAAACTTCTATGTGTTGTCGTTGAAGTAATAGATCATTGTAAGCCCTTGAACATTGATTATGGGTACTATTATGGGCTCCAACATGAATACTGAACCGGCTCTTCTTCTTCCAATTTCTAAATCCCTCTCCAACAAATGCATCACCACCGCCTTGGTGTCCGTAGTTGGGCTTGAATAGATAACAAACCAAACAATAGGCAACATCTTTTGATATGCTGTACTCCAACCAATCATACTCTCCAAACCAAGCACCAACGAAACTGCGATCGACTCCAGAAAATATTGTTTCCGGAAAATGATGATTTCTGGGTTGACATGGTCCTTTTTGTAGATACCATCGTCGGACATTCTCCCTGTCATTAATGTCATACTCATGGATATTCTTTCTTAATCCAGGATCGGCAGGGAGCTCATTCAAGTCTATAATACGAGTGGCCAGAGGGAGAACGGGATTAGGAGTGGAGTGATGAACGTCTTCTTGATTTCTAGAAGACGTACTCTCATTTGCAGACTTTGGCGTTGATACCTTAGAATTTTTTTTTTGCATCCTGATCCTGGAGTAAATAAAAGAGAAGCTAGCTGAAAATCAATAACCTAATTTCTAAATGCACTAACCTAATTCCTAATTCTGGTAAAACACGTAGGATTTAAGCACTTTGAGCGCTGATTTTTGCCCTAATTTTTTAGCACTGATTTTTGTCCTGATTTTGAGCACTGATTTTTGCCCTAATTTTTGTCCTAATTTTTTAGCACTGATTTTTGCCCTAATTTTTGCTAAAACTTACCCTTATTTTTGTCCTAAAAAATGTGGTTTCTTAAAATCACTGATTTTTACCCTGATTTTTGCCCTAAAATTCCTTTAAAAATGTGGTTTCTTACCCTAATTTTTGCTAAAACTTAAAAATTCTTAGTTTAGGGATTTTAATTTGAGAGAGAAAGATAGTAAGAGAGATGAAGAGAGGGGAGAGAGTAGATGTACCTCTTCTTCTTCTTCTTTTTCTTAATTTTCGTCTTTTTCTTCTTTTTCGTTGGCTCTTGGCTGCTTCTTCTTTTTCGTCTTCTTCTTCTTGGCTGCTGCTGCTTTTTAATTTTTGCTAAAACGTTGGCTCTTGAGTCTTGGCTGCTGCTGCTTCTTTTTGGGCTGGAAGTAAAAAAATAAATAAAAAATGCAAGAAATCAGTGGGGTCACGTGACCCCACTTGACCCTGGGTGGGTCCGCCCCTGACAGTAAGGCCTTTATCTCAAATTTTAGGAACCTACATGAATTCATTTCCTCCTGGCACTTTTAAGGGCCATCTCCTAGTTGTAGCAGCAATCTCGTAACTTATCTAACAGCTTAAATTCATACTCATTATGATCCATCACTCCCCCAATCCCTGTAATAACACCTTCGACTACAATCCTACTATTACTCCCAGGTGCATCCAACAACACATTACACCAAATGCAAGTAGTGTTATTTATTTATCTTGAGGACAGCTCTCTTCACTGACACCCCTGGTTTGCAACCATGACAATCATGTGTAAAGAAAGGCCCTCTGCCATGAACTATGCCTGTTTTGATGATTGGATCCTTTTAATTCAAGGTTGACAATGATTTTGATTAGTTATTCACTAGTTTAAATTCATTATAACTTCCAGCATATTATGACAAAGTCTAAGACAATCAAGATATTTTGGTTTGATATACATGGAAATTCAGAGAACTTTCAACCAATTTTTACTTTCACATTTTACTTTAGCATGCTAATATTGTACACAATTTATTTGATATTGCAGACAAATTCTAGCAGGAGGTTCGGTTATTACTATCGTTTTCTTGCACCAAGCGAAAGTTATGAAGGTAAACATCCTTTTCTATTTATTACATCCCCATGTCTTGAGAGTGTCGCCACGATGTTAGGTCTTGACGCATGCATCCTGGAGGATGAGGGTTCGAATTGCTGAACATCTCTCCATATTGGAGGTTAGGATGCCCACATCTTGACCTTTCCTAGACCTTGCATTAGCAGGAATTTCGTGGCACCTGGATGCTCTTTTATATTCCCATGTCTTAAGGACGTATTATACATTATGCAAGTTGTTGCAATAGCTATCAGCACGAGTCCTTCACCATTCAAAAGTTACTAAGCAAGCTTCAATTATGCATGTTAGATTGCTCATTGTGTCACGCCATCCCATATTGAAAAGGAAGAAAATTACTAGACAACGCATTTGAAGAATAGATTAATTTGTCATTTGATGATTTAGCAGGAAAGATCTGCAGTTTTGGGGGTTTGGAGAATGATAAGTTTCAAAGCAGAAGTTGTTTAATGCTTCGCAAATAAAGGTCTCCAATTTCTTCAGATGTTATTTTGGACACAATAGTTGTTGGCCCAAAGGCTTCTACGACATATTTTAAGATAAAATTTTTATTTACGAGCGAGATCCTTTTTATATATTATGAATTTGGATGCTGCACTAAAGAAATAGAGGTTATATGTTTTGAAGGTGTCGCACAGCAATGAAGGTGCATAAGGCTGTGTTGGAGAGTGTTTAAAGTAGCGATTCAGACTCAATTGGTGATCAAACACCAAAGAACTATTGTATCATATCCAAGTGATCATCATCATTGTCATACAAGGCTACAAGCCTTATCCATCAGAATGGGGTCCATTATGGAGCAAAAAGAGCTCTTGGCATAACTTTTTATGATTGTATGTCAAATTGATGTCAAACTTCTATGATGGTGCCAAATCCTTAGAAAGGTTGCCATGAGAAGGTGAGGGCTTCGCTGCATTGCCGCATCATGATACCTAAAAGGCCAGTTAGCTAGTAGGTTAGAAGACTTCTACATACTTGTTAAGTTGTGAGACTTCGATTATGGTGTTGGTACATGGAGGTAATCTCGACCATTGATCAACAGTTGTAATCAACTGGGGCGGATACCGTGCCAAATATTGGTTGAATAAGGGACTTCTAAATGTTTAGGGTCACAAGGCCAGTTAACATAACCTGCCCCCTAAACTGTTTGGGTTGAATTTTTTGGCCTAATCTGATCCAACTTTTTTTCAGGCCAAGTTTGGTCTGGTTTTTTCCACGCCAATGGACCAGCCTGATTCATTATCAACCCTATCGTGAACTGTATTTCGACCTTGATTGATATGTTATCTTAATTTAAGAGAGAGGGTCCTTAATAATCACGAGAGCAAAAAAAGATACTTTTAACTAACACCAAAGAGTAGGGAAGAAAGGAAACTGATGTTGTGGCTATACGATAATTTGATTGATGATACTGGTGCCCTTATGCTATTTATGGCATTCACATTTCTTGAAAGGTAAATCCGACAAGAATCACAATAAATGTTGGATTACAATTACACCAAAGACTTCTTTTTTTACTTAATGTTTGGTTACATCGTAGACTCAATGTTTGATTATTGATGCTGCGTATCTTGCAGTTATGGTGACCATGCCTGGTTATGAATCGAAAACGACAAGAATCCTATTGGAAGACGAGGCTATGAGCTTGGATTTCATACTGGACCCTGAAGTTAGCGATGCAGGTAGACAAGTTGATGATTGTTACTGCAATTGCGATGGCCAGGGAAAACTAGTTGTAGGGATTTTAAGAAGGGCTCACCTGGAAATGTATCTTGCCATCTTCGTCATCTTGTTATTTCTCTGTTTCTTGTTAAAGAGAAAAGCAGTCATCAGGTTCTTAAAGCGTAGACACTTCCCTGGCCATAAAAGGGCCATCGAAGTTTAATGCAGTCATTTTTGGCCGAATATGTTGTATATTATTGCTGAAAAAATAAGCTAAATTATTCATGAACGAGAGCGTCCGTCGAGTCTTTTTGGTAAGTATATCATTTATGGGATGGCATTTTTGAAGGTTATCGTCTCCTTTGCTCATCTATGAAACGTGTGTCTGCGTACAATATTAAACTAGACATTGTTCCGTAAACTATTTTCTTTCTTCATTTTCTGGATCAATTACGAGGAAAGAAACAAAAGCGCACAACTTATTTCTTTCCAGGTCGTCGCCATAAACGATTCAGATCGGCAGAGGGTTATAGGGATGGGGATGTAATGGCATGAATTTGTGCAGTGTGGGAACTAAAAACATTTTATTAGTGAACAAAGACATAAATTCAGGTGCTTTTGTCTTGTAAATTTTTCCAATTGAGTCGATAAGAAAATCTTACTAATTTATTTATAAGTATTATTAGTGAACCAATTAACATAAGACTATTACATGATGTGGTTCAAATCGGTTACATGTGTTGACCAAATGCTCAAGCCTCTCTCTCTCTCTCTCTCTCTCTCTCTCCCCGTTTGGTAGAAATGATGGAAAAGTGGAAGTAAAAAACTAAGGAGATACAATTTTCGTCCGTATGGAAAGAAAATATCATTTCTTTTGTGTTTGGTAGGATGGAAGAAAAATAGAAATGATACTTTCCTTTGTTTGGCATGGAGAGAAAATTGAAAGGAAGGAAAATAAAATTTATATATTTTATCAATTATATTCTCAACTAACAATATTTGTTACCATTTGACTTTATTGAACTACTTTAAAATAATATAATTCTTATATGGTATAATTGGAACTTAAGGGCCTGTTTAGTAAACCGTAAGTGTAGAAAGATATGGATTTGGACTTTCAAGTAGGGAAGAGTGATAGGAATTCATTCACTTTCTTGTCCCTTTAGTAGGAAACAAAGGTGTTTGGTTAGGATAAGGAAGTGAGAAGTAGAAAGTGGAAGAGTATGTTATAATAATAAATTTTATTTGAATTAATTAATATTAATAAAAATATTTGTTAATTAGTAAATAATTTTAATTATATAATAAAATATCTAATATTAAATTAATAATTTATTTAATTAATACACCAATTAACTAATATTAAATATAATTAATAAACTATTTATAGATATTTAATATTAGTTATTAACTATATTAATTATGTTAGTCAATTAATCTTTTGAAAATACTTTGAAAATACTCAAAGAGCAGGAACCAATTAACTAATATTAAATATAATTAATAACCGTTCAACTCCATAATTTAACAATTATGAAAAAAAAGGGACCCCCCCACATCCAGTGGATGAAGCTGGATGTAGGTGACCGGTTTTTAGACTTCTTTTCACGCCGACAGGGATTACAACATGTGAGAGAAAAACCTTTCATGTCCCCTTTCCCATTTGAACCAAATACTGGAAGTCTTCTTCCATGCTTCAAATCCTATGGAATCACCTTTCCTCTCCCCACTTTAGTTTTACCAAACAGTCCCTAAGGAGCATCCACTTTTTCTTCCACTTTTCCTCCCACATTTGGACGGATTGATTTTCTTAGGTTAGAAGAAAACTAATCCCTCCACTTTTTTTCTTCCATCCACTTTTCCTTCTATACCAAACAAGAGAAAATGTATCATTCTTTCCCCTTTTCTCCTCCTCCATTTTCTTTCCTTCCACTTTTCCCTCACACCAAACACACCCTTAGAAAAACATACAAGTCTATGGTCCACTACTATCAATTTGAGCTATAACCCCTCAATAAGCGAAGTCAATAATAGATGTAGCTCAAAATTTCCACGTAAGATGATAGCACGCAACAGAAGCATCAAGAAAAATCGCATATAAGTGGTGGTGCTTTCCCAATTCATGAATTACGTGATCAAGGATGCACAACAAACAATATCCAGTTTCAGTTTCTAGTCAGTATTACTTTCAGCCATCAGTTGATTCAACAGAAACAGAGTCACTTATTCTGAAAAGCGCTGGGTATTCCATATAGAAACAGCTATTTTACCACATAATCTGCAGTACAATTTGAAAATTGTCTGGAATCCTACACAAAAGAGGACCATAAAGAATATTGCTGCACCGTCATTGGCTTACAAAGATTGGCCTTTATATTGGCCACAGGTCCCAATATGGCAGCAATCAGCTGGGACATCTGCCAAAATTTGGAAGGTCACTGACTGATAAATTTATTTGTGGCAAGAGCGAACAAGCACAAAACCCACTAAAATGAACAAGAATGTTCAATATCCCCAATAGGTGTTAACTAATTTCGTCAATATCCCCAATAGTTATTATGAACATCGTTAATAACCCCAATAGTCATTACGAATCTCGTCATCAAACTGCTTCTTAAGTTCAGGATGCTTCGCAAAGTACTCGTCCGCTGTCATGGTGCTGATTTTTTGCTGCAAAAAGAATACACTTTATCATGAGAACCAAAACCAGACCTGAAAAAAACTGTAGACAGGTGGTGAAGACTTTTAAGGTTTGTTCTCACCTTCATCTCTTGAACTTCTGCAATTTCTTTCTCCAACCTTTCTGACTCTTTCAGAGACAGTTGCTCTGCTTCTTTCAGTTCCACCAACTGCATTCCAAACATTTGGTGTTAAACCCCTCATAAACATACATTACAATCTCTTCATGACTTACTACCAAAAGATACTCCAATCCAGTCACAGCGAAAGATGACTAAAAACACTCACCAGAGCATCGAACTTTGGTTTGTACTCAGGCGTCACATTGTCCACATACTTGGGGATCTCTATTTCTGCAAGAGCATGGTGTTTGTTAAGCTTTGCAATGCAAGTGCATGTAAAAGATGATTGGTAATTTTAGGAAGCCTGAATATGACATTTGAGTGGTATCTGATGGTTTATATCATATCCATCTAATTGTTTGATGAGACAAAATATCTCTTGCTCAACAAGGTCCTTCACTAACGAACTGTCTGGAACGACATAAATAAAATACAACAGTAAGGTTGTTTTTTTAGATATTCTAATATAACACCGTGTTCTCACAAGTACTCTTCAGTTGAACTGAAAATATCATGCATACATAGGCAGCTAAGAAACGGGTACATCAAAATTGGTTTGTATCGTATCGATTCCGTGTCATATGTATTGTATATGGCACAGGCATTTCAAATTAGACTAGGAAGCGCCAAAATCAGGGTAGTAACATAGTAACCATGATGGTCCATGGTTTTGTATCCGTACCCATGAAACATAGACTGACACACTCCTCGATAAATTGACAATATCAAATCTCATTTTGATTTCAGTATTTCTAACTAAAGTGACATTATAAAGTAGTTATTACAATACAGGTGGAGTTCGGGAGTGGGAGGTCAGTTTTTTTCCCTAAAGAAACAGCCCTGATGATGAGGTGAAGTTTTTCCAGATGACTGAAGTAACAACTTCGTTACATGTCGCGAGTATTTGTGTGGCTACCCAAACATGGTAAGTAGTAGCAATCTTAAAACTGTCTTCACAACTGGGATATGAAGTGTTTTGAAGCTCTAGGGTGATTTGCCTTGTTTAAAGCAGCAAACTGTGAATCCTTCGTGGTCTTTATTTGAAATTTGTCATATTCCGGTAGCTTGCTCGCATGTACTCTCTATTCACAATCAGACTCAGCCTTCCATGCACTGGCAAATACGTTAAAGTCATCCGGTATTCCTTCACATTCTTAAACTCTCGTCCTATGCTTCTTATTGCACTATACGAATTGCTTGGTATTAATACTATCCATTCTTTCGGGACCATCTCCGATTAAATTGTTCAGGTGAGTATCGGTGATGAACATCTCGGTGTTACAATCCAAAACAATATCACAAACATAATCAAACAGAGAGACAACAGAGATAAACATGTCCAAAAAGAAACAAGTATATCCAAACAGATAAACATGTCCAAAGAGAGAAACATGTCCAAACATAGATAAACAAATTCCAAACAAATTTAAAAATGCAACAGAGATAAATATATACAAACAGAGATAACATGTCCACAAAGAGTTAAACATGCATATAAAGAGTTAACATGTACCAACAGAGAGAAAAATAGCCTTACCAAACACACTTTTTTGTTCGTTGGCTCTGAGATGACTGATCGTTCCTCTTCACAGTATATCATTGCTTCGTCTATGAAGCGTGTAACATATGTTACGTATATCTTCGACTGTACTCAACATCCACTCACCTTCGTGTGGTCCAGAAACTTTTGTGCGACAAAAATAAGGGGTCGCTTTGATCATAATTGAAACTCACACAAAATCGATCATTTATCTCGGAGTACGTCGAGTCTTTTGAGAAGGAGATAACATGACTGAATCCATAAACGTCATAAACCATCCCCATAAACGCATTATCATCTTCCTAAGAAAAGTTATAAAAAAATGATAAACATGAAAAATTAGTGTACATGATTATGGAAAGGGATTCTTGTTACCATGTTTCTTCCTTCTTCAAAGGACAATGATTGAAAAAAGACTGGCAGTAAAGAGAATGTTGTCTTTGGAAATTAATGATGGGAGGAAGAGGGTTATAAGAAAGAGGGAGACCGAGGAATACGAAGAGAGTTATGGAGGAAGAGAGTTATTAGGATCCAAGTTATGATGGGAGTCGTTATGGTAATTCCCATCATATTGCATCTAACCCTAATCACAAAATTAAATGAAATCTCCCTAAAATCTACTTGATTTGATGTCTCTTGCATTAAATGCAAAGCCGCTTGTCTCACGTAGGGAGATTTACAAAATCTCCTGCTCGAAAGGAGTGGGGGGCTCACCGCCATCCTAGCGTAGGCACCACGAAGCCCAACCTCTCTTCATCATCAATACCTCATCCCACCACAATTGTAATTGAGCCCTCTACCCTACCGTCAATTGTCGATAAACCGTCGTCGTTAAACCGGCATGTCCACTATCTCCAATGTCGTCGAGCCCATTGTCGAAAACGTCAATAATTATTGGTACGTGTCATCTGTGGTGACCGAAGTGGTTGGTACAACAAGCTTGAGGAGGAGGTTTGGGGATTTGACTTCATGATCAATTGCTTTGGAGATTCGACTTGTGATGGTGCAGATTTTTAATGAGAGTAAAAGGGACTCGATAAGAGGTTGTTGAGGGAGAAGAAGAGGACGGCAGGAGTCAATGAAGATGAAGATGAGAGAGGAATATGAGCCACGTCAGCTCTTATGAAAGAGAGGAGCATTCAGAAGTGATGGTCTACGGAACGAGAACACATTTTTTGGTTACGTAGAAGAAGACATTGGTATAAATAATTTTCTTCACCTTACCTTCTCTTCTTCCTTCAGTTGTCCTCGTATTAGTAGTATGTAATTCATTTTTTTTTGTTAATATAATTTATGTATAACAAATATGAGGGCAACAATACTGTTAGGAGCTAAATCTAGTTATATTTGAGCATTATGGATAGCTTAATGGATCAATCAACTTAGAAATAGCTATGTTTCTAATTACATCTTCATTGGACATTAATAAGATCTAGATCGTATGCTTAATGGAGGGATGAAAAGTATCTGACCGATATAGACTAATACATATAGACATGATAATGATTAAACATTGGACAAGGTGTGCAGTGTTAAAATATATGAATTTGATTTCCAAACTCCAATTAGATTGGATTAGATCATAGGTGATCTTAGAGAAAAAAGTTGGTTGTGTTTTTCTTCGAAATCATAACCTCAATCACATATGATTATAAAATCAAAATGATTTACCCTAAACTACTATGGTTGCGATTTTGAAATCACGATCACATTGTACGCACCCCCCCCCCCCCCCCCCCCCCGCGCAAAGAAACGATAAAAAAACATAACATATGAAAAATTATAGGACAAAGGATTATATACTTGTTACCATGTTTCTTCCTTCTGAAAAGGAAGATGATTGAAAAAAAAGAGATAAAAAACAATAAACATATGAAAATTTCTAGTAAAGAGAATGTTGTCTTTTGGGAATTAATGGTAGGAGGAATAGACTTATGGAGGAAGAAGAAGAGAGTTATGAGGATCCCATGAGTGGTTATGGTAATTTCTGCCATATTGTATCTAACCCTAATTGCAAGAATCAAATAAAATAATCCATAAAATCTACTTGATTTGATAATGACATCCCTTACATTAAATGCACAATCTCGTCTCTCACGTAGAAAGATTTACAAAATCTCTTGTGAGAAAGGAGTGGGTGGCTCTTTGGTTTTTGTAGACCAGCCCACGTGGACGTGAGAAGCAAGTGTGTGGGGTATCCATCGTGTATCCACCTATTATAACTTTTATTTTAATGGGTGAATCTAAATAAAGGCATATACATAGGCAAGGGGCACTACTTCATTTGGAGGGGAGGTGATTGGGGTGGGTGTGTGGCTTCGTGACTTGGGCGAGACGTGCACCTACCTAACACACTACCCACTCATCAATTACGGTGTTTGTCAATTCGTCATTGCTCATTTCCGTTAAGCCGAAGTGTTTGGCCTTTCCTTCTCTGCGCCAGCTCACATTTCGCTAACCTAGAGTGTGGTAAGAGAGAGAGTATTATATTTGCTCACATTTCAGGGAAGGTCATAATTCGCATGAACATCCTATAGTCTTAGTCAAAGAAGGAAGAGAGGGTGTAAAATCTCATTGTATTCGAGGAGTCAAGGATTTGTTGGGAATCTGGATCGAAGAAGAAGAGCTCGAGCTCAGCATTGCATTCCCCTCTCATTACTCAACATATGAATGATAAAGTCTGCTCCCCAGGAAGATGAAGTTATGAATTATTGAAGTTAAGGGGCTGTCACCATACAATGCACTAGGTCCTGATGGTTTCATTGGCTCTTATTCACTCATTGCTGGGAGATCATTAAGCTGGATGTCCTGGCTACAGTTACAGACTTCCTTCTGGTGGAGGGAGCTGCACCAAGATTTAAAAGATGCAGGAAGCTGTCGTAGGGCTGGTGCTCCAGTGAGGAGTCAGCCGAGGCAGCTCGTAGGGCTGAGAGAAGCTAGAGCAGTCAGCTAAGGAAACTCGGGAGGCACGGACGGCAATATGGAGCCTATATATATATATATATATATATATATATATATATATATATAGTGAAGAATAAAGATTGGGCATGTGCATAGGTTTTATAAGAGTTGTAAGTTGTAACGTGATACAAGAAAATAAGTTTGTGAATAGCTATAATCATTGAAAAATAAGAAGACGCAAGTACAACTTTATAAGAGAATGCTTGGATGCATGAGGACAAGGTACGGATGTAAGCTTATCTATAGTATAAAATAAAAGAGCGTGAAAGTCAATGTCTTTGACATTTTCCCCGAACTTGTACAAGCACCACCAGGAAGATGGCTGAAGAAAACCACCCACATGGAGATTTACTCAAACATAAAATAGAGAGAACTCCTACAGAAACATGTCCACTAGTTTTTAATCATGTCATTGTCTAGAATCAGTTCGACTACAGAAACTCAAATAGGAACTCAAATAAGAACTTGCAATATGGTCATGACACGTGGACTTAATTTTCTATTTAGGCCCTTGACCTTTTCTGTTTAGACCCTTAGAAAATACCATGGGATGAGATACGTGTAATCCAACGGTTTTTCATTGACGAGTTTAAAAATCAGTAACTCCCGGGTTACTCTAGGATTTTTGGTCTAGAATCAGACTTTCCAGAATCTAACTCTAATCAGGTTCTTAGTAAAATGTAAATTATGTCATCCAATTATCTATTCCTTCTTTAAAAAGCTATGATGTTTCTACGACGCCAAGAAGCTGCTGCTCTGAACAAAAATGCAAAGTTGCATAAAGAACGGAGTTGCCATCGTGACCTTGTTCTTGGGCAAATGTATGTTGTTGCTAAATGGTGCCTCCTGGCACCACTTTTACGATCAAAAGCTGAGGCAACCCGACCAAAAATGTCACAACAATTCCGGTCGGTTCGTTCGGGACTACTAAGCTCGAGCGACCACCAAATCGTAATCTAACTTTTAATCCGAGCAATCGCAAGTAAACATTGGCATTCACATACACAATCACAACATCAAGAACGTAAGAAAAGGAACGTACTGTCGTAGGCTTCTTTGTACATATCTACAAGCCGAGAGCCGATCCCTTTCCTGTAGTACTCCCAGTCGATGGGTTCAGGCTCCTGCGTAGTAATAACACTAGCAACAATTAGTTTCTTTTTCTTCTTTAGATCGCGTAGAAGTAAAGTAAATTATAAATTATTTTGGGAAATAACAAATAAAAAGATCGAAGGACCTGGCTGAACTTGGTCTCGAGCTCGTGGTTGACCTCGTCGAAGGCCCGGCGGAGGCTGGCGAACTCCTTCTTGGACTCGTCGGAGACGAGGACGAGCCATGCCATCCCAGTCGATCTTCGTCCTCTGGGTGGCAGCTTTCGCGGCGGTCTCCACCAGCTTCTTCCCACTCATTCTCTCTCTCTCTCTCTCTCGTTCTCTTCTTCTTGTTGACGGGAGATGGTGGCGAATTGATAGGTGTGTTACTTAGGGATTTCCAATGGCATCCACTAGTCGACCAAATACATCAATCCGAAAGCCCAAAGGCCCATAAACGGTTTTTATCGGATCTCTCATGTACTCTTGTTCATGAATTATTTTTGGGCCGGTCGTGCCCGTACGAACACTCGTCTCGAGTCGAGATAACGTGCACGCATCCAGTGGACTTATTTTTAGGACTCATAATATTGATACGTCTATCGGACCTCTGATGCGTTGGATTGTGGGTGCCCCCGACCGAACGCTCCGCACAAGACTTCTCATCCTCACCCTCTATAAAGTGAATTCAAACAACAAAAAATCTTCCACATTAACTACTTGAGTTAGAATTATTTAGTTATAATTAATTACTTCTTTTAAAAGTAATTAATGCAGTATTTACAAACGATTTAGATAGTTGAATTTTAAACATTTTCTAAGCCACCTTATATTAAGTAGAACTATACGGTCTAATTTGAGGCTGATTTTTAATGTCTTATTTTATTGCATGTTATATTTTCTGGAAATTGTCGAGATACCCAATTTTGGGATGGGAGTTTATGAAAACCCACCCGCAGGGGTGGATTTTATGAAATACCAAAAATTATATATTTTCACGTTAAATATTCCAAGATTTCCTTTAGATGCTCTGTATTTACAAAATTGTCATTTCGATAATACCATAACTACCCCTTCGCGCAAAATTTGGTCATTTATATATGAATTTGAATTCACAAATTAAATTTGGATTACGATTTTCGTCTACTTCTTCTTCACGAGAGATCTGAATTCCATTGCTCTCATCTTCAGCAGAGATCGTAAAGATTGTTCGTAGTTCACTGTGATTTTCTTCAGTCGAACTCCGATCATCGCTCATCATCGCTCATCATTATCATCATCATCTCATAATCATCTTCGTGGAGAGATTTGAAGTTTTCCAGCGATCAATACGGCGATTAGGACAATTGTGGAGAGAAGATCTTCTTCTTCTCTTTCTGTAGATCTTAAAACAAAGTGAGAGTTCAGATATGTAGAAATTCATTCATCATCTTCTAAGATCTCAAAATTTTTGCTGAATTTGAATCTGTTATGAAGGTTTTTAATTGAAAAACGATTAGAGAGATCTTTAATCTGGTTCTTTTGTATGAATATGACGACGAATGATATTCGCCGTGCTAATATTACGGGAAATGGTCATCCTCCGTTCACTTGTCACAGAGAAAGATCATTCTTCGTTCACTTTCACAGAGAACTACCGTTCTTCGTTTCACACATGACGGGGAATAGTCATTCTCCATTATAGTAGGACGGAGAATGATCATTCTCAGTGAATTTTAGACGGAGAATGATCATTCTCCATGAGTTTTAAACGAAGAATGATCATTCTTCGTTATATTTGAACGGAGAATGATCATAAATGTGTTGTTCTGGTTTGTGATATCTTCTGTTTTTTATGTTATCAGGGGGATGGATTCAAGCTGTTTAGTTAATCTTTGTTTCAAGGGAGACCTACTTTCCTGCCGTGTCACTTATGAAAGTACCGTAAAATTTTTAAAGCATCAAATATGCGATCGATGGACTTCTTTGGATCCTCTTTTCTTTCGTTTTAAGTTTTTGCATTATGATGGGACTGAACTGTACGTTGACAGTGATTTTTGGCTTCGGTCATTGGTTAGTGGTTTTCACGGTACCCATGACGTGAGCTTTGATCTATTTGTGGAGCAACTATATCCTCCATGTTCTTCATTGACATATTTTCCTTGTCAAAGCATTCCTATGGTACCTTCGTCTTTCTCTTCTAGTTCTTTGAGTAGATATTCTCATACTGTAAAGGATAAACGAGTAGTAGAATTTTACGATGGCTCGTTTGAGACAGTAAAGAAAATCGGATATGTGGCATGGATCAATTACCGGCGTTGGTCAGATTTTTCTAAATGGTGTTGAAGAAGTTAGGCACGCTGTTAGAAATGTATGTTTTAAATCTTGTCATCCATTTCATATTTTAAAATCTGAGCCGGAGAGGTACACTGTTTGCTGCAAGAATTACAAGACCCATGCTTGTTTATGGAGCTTCCATGCTATATCTATTTCAGAAGATAATCAAATTTTTGAGGTGAAGAGGTATGTGGGAGAACACAATTGTGGAGCTGGCTATATGGATAAAGGTCATCTAGTTGTTCCATCAAAGTTTGTGAAAAGTTTGGTTAGTGACATTGTTCGGATGGATCCTAGAAAGTTGGCAAAATCAGTTGTCGACGAATTCAAGGTTGACTACGGTTTATCTCTTACCTACGGGCAGACATACCACAGCATTAGGCTGATGCACCAAAAAATGTACGGAGATGATGTTAGAGCTTACAGCGACTTGTGTTTGTATGTCGACAAGGTAAAGGAAACTAATACTGGTTCCGTTATCGACTTTCAGAAAGATGATACGACAACGAGGTTTCAGCGGCTTTTTCTTTCATATGGGGCTTGCGTCGAAGACTTTCAATACTATCGTCCGATGCTATATTTGGATGCGACTTTCCTTACAGGGAGGTTTAGAGGTTGTTTGATGTCTGCTATAGCGAAGAATGATAACCAACCATTTTACCCTCTTGCCTACGATATAGTCTCGGGCGAAGATGGCGACAATTGGGAATGGTTCCTTAAAAATCTCAAGAATGTTGTTGGATGTAGTAGGCGTATCGTCTTTCTTTCGGATCAAGGCATCGGTTTAGTTTCTGAAGTTTCTAAAGTGTTCCCTACTGCTTACCATAGCTATTGCTATTATCACATGAAGAATAACATACCGCTGAAGGAGAAATGAAATGAAAGAGTGTATCCGCTTGTACTTGAAGCTTGGAGGCAAGCAGTATATACTCTAACACCAGGTGTGTAAATCAGACAGATATATGCAGCTTTTCTGTGCATTTTTTGTTATTTTAACACGGAGATTGACCATTCTCCGTGTAATTCTCATGAAGAATGTCTGTTCTCCATGTTGCCTAGCACGGTGAATAACCATTCTCCGTTAGTTTCGAACGAAGAATGGTCATTCTCCGTAATTTTAACACGGAGAATGGTCCCTGTTTTTTTCATGTGCTTGTGCCTTGACTTCCTTCTTTCTTAATTTTTTTCCTGTATAAAGGTGGGTATAAACAAGCAGTTAAGAAGATTTATGATCTGAATTGTGGTCATGTTGTGACTTGGATGGATAAACAAAAAACAACATTGATCAAATGTATTTTTTCTCCGGATGTAGATACGACGAGGTTGCTTCTAGTTGTGCGGAGTCATTCAATGCATGGATAATGGCTGAGAAGAAAATGCCTATTTCAGCACATGTAAATGTTATTCGAGTGAAGATGATTTCAGATCGCCACAAGGATGCAATTGATTTCAATAGCAAAATGACTCCATACGTCGAGATATGCTGAAGCAGCTTACAGATGATGGCATATCTTATAAGGTATATCGGTCTAGTAATTTCGAGTTTGAGGTGATGGCAGATACTTCCTTCCACCTGGTGAATATTCTTGATTGGCATTGTAGTTGTCGTAGATGGAAGGTATATGGATTCTCAGACAGACATGTAATCCAATGCATCATATTTGGTTCGAACAAATCTATTTACGATTTTATGGAGCAGTATTGGACATCAGATTTCTACCAGAAGTTATATTCATGTGCAATTCGTCCAGTTCCAGATTATGAAAAACGGTTTGAAAATAATCTCACTAATTTGGTTCTACCCCCTGTTCCGAAACGGGGCCCCGGCCGACAAAGGCGGACCGTTATAAGAGCAGATATGAAAACAAGGAAAAAGAGAAGAGGAAGATGAGGTGCCAGAATTGCCTTGAATTAGGTAATCACAATCGCACCACTTGCCCTCTCTCTCCACGTGCTGCTACGGGGGTCGAGGGGGCAGCGCACCCTCGCTAATACATATACATATATTCTTTCTTTTATATAATTGTTTTTTGAATACATTTCTTATATTTTTTTTTCAATGGTAATATTTTAAAGTCTGTTATATCTACTGTTTTACATTTTTTGACTGCATAAAGGCCATTTTTCGTCATTCTAACTTGGAGAATGGCCATTCGTCGTGTTATTAACACGGAGAATGACCATTCTCCGACACTTTAACAACGACGAATGGTCATTCGTCGTGAGTTTTACATGAAGAATGGCCATTCTTCTGCATTCTAGCACGAAGAATGACCATTCTCCGTGATTTTATTATAAAAGACAGCGCTGACGTTACAAAACGCAGACACAGAAGAATAAAATTCAAACAGAAGATATAGAAAGAAGTTCTTTTATTATGTCTACAAAGGATCTATTACAGATTCAGAAAGACTCATACTATTTTTCTACAAAGGATCTATTACAAAGACTCATAATGTTCTTCTACAAAGGATCCATTACAGATTCAGCAAGGCCTAAAGAAGTCTACAATGGGGTTTATCTTCACAGAAGCGCAGCCCTTGTTCTTCTTGGTGCACATACTAGAATATTGATCTCCATCGAAGCAAATTCCTCCTTTCTTGTATGCGCAACCCCGAATGCCCGAATAAGCATGGCAGAGCACAACCTGTGGCTCTTCTAACATAACGGGCTGCTCGACCGTTACTGGAAAGTGCATAGCATGACCTGTGAGACTCGTCTCACCGTATCGGTACTTATATATGGATACGTATTTGTGTATTGTATTTCATATTTTTGGTTTTCAGAATATTTTAAAGTTTTTTCAACTTATAGATTTTCTCCTTGATCGGCATACCGCCGGTATACCGGTGTATACCGACGGCATACATGTCACTCCCGTTTTTCTTTATACATATTTTTGGTTTACGTATATGGATTTCTGACATTTTTCAGGTGACCCGTATTTTGACTTGTCTTTCTTAGCCTTGACTTGGTTTAATCTTGACTTGGTTTAGTTTGATTTGGTTCAACTTGGCATGGCTTGGTTTGGGTTGGTTTTAGATGAGAGGGTTGGTATATAAACCAATTTCTCTCTCTCTCTCTCTCTTTAATACTTTATTTATTTCTTCATCTTTTTCTTCATTTACTCCTCCTCCAACCCTAGGCAAGTACATCTTGCCAAATCATGAACATTATTATTTTGCCATTTTGTTTGTTCTATTCTTTTTCTTGTACGAATCTAAGCCTCTTTAGCACTTAGAGTTTTCGATTTTAACGCCTACATTTTTGTAGATATAAGTTTGTAACTTCTTTTTTTTGATCTCTTAAACTTTGTTATTTTCGAAAACTAATGGTTTCATGTTGTAGAAAATTTTATTCTACCCAATTTTTGCTTTTGAACCGCTTGATTTCGATTTATTTTTAGTTAATTATGCCATTTTTCGTGTTCATTGGTTCCCCACACCTTTTGGCGCTGTCGGGACGATGAACAGTCCCGCGCGCAGCATTTTTGCCTTACGCCGTGGGCATTTTTGCCCGCGTGCGCTGCGCAGCTTGCGCGCCGCACGCCCGTGCAATTTTTTGTCGCGCACCTTGCGCCGTGGGCATTTTTGCTCGCACCCCGCGCAATTTTTTATCGTGCGCCCGTGCGCCGTACTTGCGCGCACCTTGCGCCATGGGCATTTTTGCCCGCGCGCGCTGCGAAACTTGCGCGCCGCGCGCCCGCGCAATTTTTTGCCGCGTGCCGTGCTTGTGCGCAACTTGCGCCATGGGCGGTTTTGCCCGTGCGCGCAGTGCACAGTCCGCGTACCGTGCATGTGCACACCTTGTGCCGTGGGCATTTTTGCCCGCCCAGTGCGCCCGTGCACAGTTTGTCTTGAATGACTGTTTTTGCTTGTTTAAACTGTTTTGTAGCTAGAATCTTAAAAAACTCAAAACATGAAAGTTGTAGATCTTTATCTTAGCTTCAAGAATCTTCTTGTTTTACCTTAATTGGAGTTTATATGCAACTCATAATTTCAATTATAGTTTTTGATCTTCTTTGCATATTTTCTATATTTGACCTAACTTGCGACGATCCGACTTGATAACTTGTTAATATCGAGCTTAACTTGAACATGACAACATGATCTCATCTTGATGATCTTGTATAGTTAGATAATAATTGTACACCCTATATACACTTCACACTAGCATATATTCAATTATTATTCAATGTCTTGTACTTACTTTTATTTATTCTTTTTCACATGCCATGATATGTCTGTCCTTTCGATTCTTTCTTATATGCTATGATATGTATTGTTATGCCTTTTTGGATTTATTGTACCATGCAGTCTATGCCATGTCTAGAATTACTTTGTAGTTGCCCGTCATGGCGTAGTCATGTTACATGTCTTCTTTGCTTACTAGATAGTGACATGTCGTGGTGCACTCTTGTACATGTCTTTTCTTGCTTACATGATAGTGGTCTGTCATGGCGCACTCCATATTTTCTCTATAGTGGCTCATCGTAGTGCACACCTAGCTTCCAGCTTATTATTTTTTTTGTTGTAGCTTGTTGTAGTGCACATTCTTGCTTTTGTCCAGTCTTGTATATCATGTCTAGGATAGATTATGCGGAATGCCATACCCATAATCCAACAAGAAAACGTTAAGGACTAAACAACTAGCTTGATTATCTAGATGCATTGGAAGGAAAGAATTTTCCGATTGCTTGCAAGCCCTTTGTCTCGGCCCCAACCTGAATGGATTTGGAGCTATCTGTCATGATGAGCACACTTCCAGCGCACCGTTGAGTGTTGCACCTTTTATATGTTTTAGGGTACATTTGTCTCCTGGGTGATGTACCTACTATTAGATTTTAGGATACATTTGTCTCCTGGACGATGTACCCGCTATTAGATTTTAGGATACATTTGTCTCCCGGATGATGTATCCACCATTACTTTCTTTTTCTTTTGGCCTGGATAAATCGGGTAGTCTGCAGGGCAGGTAACTGGATTGAATTTTTCAAAAGTGCATATGTTAGTAATTAGGATTGTGATAACCCTAGTTAGCTAATATATAAAGTCGCACTCATTGCTTGGCCGCGATTGTTGTATGGAGTTCAGTCTAGTCTAGTTTTGTCTAGACAGTGTTCGGATTGTTTATTTCAGTACATTATTGTTTATGCTTTACTTTTATCGATAAATAATTAGAAACTAAGTTCTGTTCAGGAGAAGGGTTACAACCTCGGTCCTTGTTTGGTTTACGGGTTGTAACTTGGGTTCCGAAATAGTTTCTTAGTCATCTTGTTATTTGTCATCCTATTTAGTACTCATACACTATACGTGATTCCTATATTGTACCATAATTAGAAACTCAGTTTTGTTCAGGAGAAGGGTTACAATTTCGGTCCTTGTTTGGTTTACGGGTTGTAACTTGGGTTCTGGAATAGTTCTTAAGTTATCTTATCATTTGTCATTCTATATAGTTCTCACATGCTCTCATGTCCTAGTTATCTAACATGCCCATATGTCCCAGTTATCCTACATGTTTACATAGCCAGTTATCTTACATGCTTACATGTCCCAGTTGTCTCCCATGCTCACATGTCCTCCCATGCTCACATGTCAAGTTATCTCACATGCTCACACGTCCTCCCATGTTAAGTTATCTCACATACTCACATGTTCAGATATCTTACATGCTCACATGTCCAGTTTGTCTTACGTATTCATATGCTTCCATTTACTTTACATGTCCACACTTTATACTATGTCACACGTTAATTACTTTATATTCCATGTTGCTTTACTTATTGTCTTTCTATTCTCGGGATAAGTGCATTGGTAGTACACGAGTCTCGATCAGCATTTACTTATTTATGTCTATATTTGTTGCTATGTTAGCTATTATTGGTTTTAGTTCATAATTTTGGCTTCTTTTGTGGTACTTGCTATTGGGGGTCCGGCCCTTACTGGTTTTGTTTGGCCAGATCTGATAGAGGAGCCCAAAGGATCTTTCGTACCATCTACTCGACGGTGACTACCCGGAGCACCAGAGTACCTTAGTGGATTTTTTATTTTATTCTTCCACTAATTATGTACATTATTCTTTTGTGGCATTTAGCCTCCGAGCACGTGTTTAGCTCGTATTTTGGATCTTGACATTTAGCCTATGGGCCTAAACATGATTTTGTATTCTAGACTATAGCTAGAGCTTATCATGTATGACTATTACTCTTGCTAGTTCTTCACTTTGTATTACTAGCTCCATGATCATCCATGCATATATTCGGAACGCTTTACTATTTTATGTCTGGTGATCATACTTCTTTTACTTTATATTTTTGCCTGTGATTGAGATACCTAGGATCGTTCGACTTAGGATTGACTGTTGGCTTGTAGTAGTAACTCCCATGTCTTGACAGCTTATACGTTATTTCAGAGTACTGGAGTACTTTAGTATTACGTAGCTGGCTTGGTCCGTCCCCACTTGCCAATATTTTGGTCCTGGGGCATGACATGACCTCCAACTTTTCGACAAACACAAGGACTACCAAGATGTTGTCCAGGTTCGAACAAGGAACTCTAATGCATCTCGAGACTCACTACTACATGTTCTTCTACAAGGACATAACTCTTTTGAACGAAGAGATCCACAGCCAACCCGACTGATGCCAGGCCAGTGGCCTCTTAAAGCTAAGTCAGTGTAGTGCGCCGTCCCGCTCAGTCAATCAGAGGAATCGAAACGCCAACGGCGTTCGGACTACCCTTGGAACGGCTGCTCGAAGACATCGCTCGGTCGAGACGACCCCTCGCTCAGGTGGGTGGCTTCGGTAAACTTGCCTCATCTTGGCCTTCACACTAATAAAACACATGTTTTCAAATGCACAAGTAGGCTTGATAATAAAAGAGACGAATCCACATAGCTAAGGGAATAATCCCAAGTTGGGTCGATTGCGTTAGAACATGGAAAAAGGTCCAACGGTCAGCTTAGAGTTGGTACATGGCATGCTTTGAAAGTGACACTCGGTCCTTCATCCCGTGGCTTGGGAGAAGGAAAGTTGGTATTCGACACAAAACTATGAATTAGCCTAAGTCATAGGCGTCGCCCGCGTAAATGCTCGATAAGGCATGCACGCTTCCACAATACAAGGCTTGGCATAGCCTTTGCTCGTCCCACGAGTTAAGTTGTAGGCACAATTAAGTTAGGCAAAGTAATGCTGGACTATCGAAGTCATAGCAAGCAATGTCCCACTTTTTTTGCGATTGTCAAGTTGCTTAGTCCCACGATCTCAAGGCCTGTCATATAAGGTATGACTTAGGCGATAGCGTCGCGTAGAACGTAAGTCGGTTTAAGGCACGAGCCACGGTTGGTTCAGAAGAAAGTTAGCCACGGTCTATTTGGCAATTAAGGAACACATTATGTTCAAGTTAAGTAGGAAGGCTATGCGATAGCCGTTCCCTGAGTTCAAAGAATGTTAGGTCTAAGCGATGGTAAGTCGCAATGTTAAGTTCGAACGAGGGTTAGTCGCCGAGAAGAAATGTGTCGGGACTGTAGGTCAGTCGTCGAGGCAACCCTGGTTTGGGCTCTGCAAAAAGAAGTATGAAAAGTAGAAGAAGTAAAGCAAAGGGACTAAGTTGTGATTAGTGTCACGCCCCGCTCCCGTAGGAGCGGTCGTCCTCGCTTAGGCGTGATGCCGCACGAGCCTAGATTGCGCTCGTGCAAGGCAGTTTCATAACGGCCGATTACATCGGCGGTGACGGGGTCGTCGCACAGAAGTCCCAAGCAGAAATATTGAAACATGCAGCAGAATTTAAGAACAAGTACACATGAACACAAGTCATTCAAAAGAAGCTCTTTATTGATATTGAATACAAGATTACATTTGTGGGCGCAAGACCAAATTACAAGTCTCTCGTGCTCACTTTTCTCTCTATTACAAGTCACTCTGCTCTCTCTCATCTCTCGATTATAATACTTGAGCCAGCGGAAGCTTCGGAAGGCGATGTCCATACATTGTCCTGTATAAGTCTTCAGTCCACGCGGCCGCACGCTTCGAATCGCCAAGGAACTCCGTGCCTCGACGCATCCAAGCGAGCTCCACGCCACGAGCTTCTACCTGCGCCTGCACATGAAACACTGTGTTGGTGTCAGTACTCAACTGTACTGGTGGTGAGCTCCTCGCCCACCCATACAAAACCAACACGTTTCATTTACTTTGTGCAACATAGTCCATTCTTATCAATTGTCTTTCTATTCTTGCCTTAGGATCAGTTTTTAGGACCGACGCCTTTGCTACTTGTGTCTAAGGACCATTCCCGTGCTTGCACAACGACGCTAACTCATACTTTTGCCTTAGACCCTTCTCGTGCCAATAACGTTAACCTATCAAGTCGTGTTTGCCTTACGGCCATAATCAGAGACGCAACTACATGAAAGACTCCATTTCCTTGCCTCTAGACCTTTCTCGTGCTTGCTTTGTCGACGCACCGACTTATACTTGTCTTTTGTGCCAAACTCTGGGACGTGACGACTCAGTCGTGCCATAACTCGATTCGTGCTTTAATATTTTCAAGGCAGCGCCTCCTCTCTTAGTCTCGCCTACACTTGTATTGTAACAACGCGGCCATGCCTCATATTTCGAGGTCACAACTCAACGTAACTTCAACCAACTTGCCCTACGGCCCTTCTTGACTTAACTCGCAACATCTCAAGTCTAACTCATGCGACTCTATGCCAACAACTTAACACTCGACGCCACATCTCGTGCCGAAGCACGCTGCCTTCGTTATAGCCAAATCTTAGGCCCAGACCTTGTGTTCTCTAACTTCATACATATCCAACTGAACTCAATCCAAAGGCACACACGCGGATTGCCGCCCGTGCCGACACATCTATATGAAAGGTCACTGGCATTAACTAGCCATCCTAGACATAGCCTGGCATTCGGGACCCTTACACCGCCGGTTGCGATCCTCAATGCAAGTCCCCGACCTACCGGTTGCTTCGTACCCAGCTCGGCTATAATCTGTTCTTCCTAGGCCGGATCGGTCCCTGGCCCAAGGTTTCCGATCCGAAGAACCATCGCCCTTGTCGACAAGTTGTCCATGACTATGCGCCTACGCTAACTTCTAGACTTAACGTAAATGCATAGTCTCATCATCATCACTTAGTTCCTTTACTTTACTCTTTCCACTTTTTTATACTTTATTCGCAGAGCCCAAACCAGGGTTGCCTCGGCGACTGAACCACAGTCCCGACATATTTGCTCTCGGTGACTAACCATCGCTTAGACTTAACATTCTTTGAACTCAGGGAACGGCTACTGCATAGCCTTCCAACTTAACTTGAACATAACGTGTTTCCTTAAATATCGACCGACCGTGGCTAACTTTCCACTGAACCAACCATGGCTCGTGCCTCTAACCCGACTCGTGTTCTACGCAATGCTGTCGCCCAAGTCATACCTCATATGACGGGCCTTGGGATCGTGGGACTAATTAACTTGACAACCGCAGAATGAGCGGGACCGCACTTGGAATGACTTAGGTCGACCGACATAACTTTGCCTAACTTACTCAACCCTACAACTTAACCCGAGGGACGAGCAAAGGCTATGCCAAGCCTTGCATTTCAGAAACGTGTATGCTTTATCGAGCATTTACGCGGGCGACGCCTATGACTTAGACAAGTTTATAGTTTTGTGTCGAAGACCAACTTTCCTTCTCCCAAGCCACGGGACAAAGGACCGAGTGTCATTTTCAAAGCACGCCGTGCACCAACTCTAGGCCGACCGTGGGACGTTTTCCATGTTCTAACTCATTCTGACCCGTCGGGATTATTCCCTTAGCTATGTGGATTCGTCTCTTTTATTATTAAGCCTACTTGTGCAAGTTGAAAACACGATTTATTATGTGAAGGCAAAGGTAAGGCAAGTTCACCGAAACTACCCTACC
Organism: Iris pallida; assembly: GCA_029216955.1. Taxonomy (NCBI): domain Eukaryota; kingdom Viridiplantae; phylum Streptophyta; class Magnoliopsida; order Asparagales; family Iridaceae; genus Iris; species Iris pallida. Next base: position 1,714,937 of record JANAVB010006398.1, on the reverse strand, counting down.
TGAGCGAGCGGTCGTCTTGACCGAGCGAGCCTTCGAGCAGCCGTTGCAGGGCTAAGGCCGAACACCGTCGGCATTTCGATTCCTCCGATTGACTTTGCGGGACGGGGCACTACAACATACACCACTCAGAACAAGTCTCGTCCTCGAGACTTTCCTGAAGGCAAGCCATCCTACCATTTCTATGGCCAAGACTTAATCGTACCTAGACACGGGACTATCGCAGTCGTACAGGTACGCCAGTACTTATCGTATACACTCTGCCTACGCGTTTACTCGATTCGGAGCCACGCTCGCACTATTATCATTCTTTCCCTTAATACGATTTCAAATTCTCGACATTCTTCCATTCCCCAAGTCTCATTTGAATTCATCGTATCGCTTGGTTGGATCGTGCACGCATTCCAAGCATCCCCAAAATACATACATTCAGCCAAACCGTATGATAGAGAATTCGTCATTGTCACTCGAGTCACATCGTGCACATACTCAGGCATCCCTGAAATATATGTATGTCAGCCGAATCTCGTGAGCAGGGTTTCCTACATTCGTGATTCACACTATCCATTCAAACCAATCCTCAAGATCAATTCTTCGATTGATAACTCTTGCAACAGGTGCGTTTCGCCTAACTGCTAGGCCAATCTTTGCGAGGCTAAGTCAATGTCAGGATTGAAATCATAGTTTCCCAACAATAATGCCAACACTGACCCCAATCCTAGGGTCAAACCATAGTCGGTAGTACGGGGTCTTCTACCCAAGCTTGCGTCACTCAGATTTCTAAACATCGAGCACGATTACCTATTCGCATCAATGCATTCGTTGTGCATATTCGAGTCCATTTCAATCACCAATTCTAACCAATTCATGTATTCGATCACGAGGTCGTCTAGCTTTTGACAATATGTTGTGCCCCAATCTCACGCGAGTCCGATTATCCACGGTGGTTCATGAATCACCATGCAATGTACCTGCAGAATAATCATTCTCATCGGGGCGTAACTCTTGTTTGAGTTTAGACTAACTCATTCTCGACACGCAGATTGGACCTACTCAATCCTCAAATTCAACCGTCAAGCCCGCTGATTCATTCTCAAGTCTACATTCGCGTCAAACCACAAGTCGAAGCAATCAGATTGCCACGCCATCCAAGTTCAATCACTCCCGCTGTATGAATCACCATAGCAGCGCTCACGCGAAGTGATCGTCCTAATCGACGCGACGCATGTGCGAGGCTGGAGTTGTGCTCGCATAAGACAAGAATGTCGAAGTTGTGGATATCGACGAAGCAAATCCAAACGTTTCATTTTTTCTCCAAGCCAAGATCTCAGTTCGATAGTCCGTTATAATTCGTTCAACTAGGAAATCCTCGAGCTATGTCTATTATTTCTTCGATACATTTCAATATCCCGAGTATAGCATTCGTCGGAGCAATGGCATCTGCACGATCATCATTCACCGAGTCAGAGTACCCCCGAGTTATCACATATCGATCTTTGATACGCCTCAATACCATCGACGATATGCGTAACCTGACGATCTTCCTTTGCAACCAATTTTGAGTCATGCGACTAATGCTATTGTCCGAACTGGATATACCATATTCTTCGATATTCAAGATCAAGTTCAGTCGCTATTCCTCAAGCTCGTTTCAAGATCGTCGTTCAAAACTCAAGTCAGCTTTCATCGAATCAATCCGAAATCGTACGCACGATCCTCTAAGTTTCTTCGATCAAGACATTCACTTGTATTCATCGTTCCGAATCATTTTCTAACTCGCGTTGCACATTGACAAGTTGTCTGAACGATATCTCGTTCGGGACATTTGGAGTCACGACCAACTAAGCGTGACGCGTTCTAAGGCTTTGCGCGATCGCATCGCCTCGTCGACATACTCGTAATCCTTTACTCTTACTCGAATTATTTCTAAGACAAACCATACACCACTCGAATTCGAGCCATCCGATCTAGTCTTCAATCACGTTCGCTTCGTTGCTAAGACATCCTTCAGATTCGTTCGACGAATCTCTAGCGTAATCGCTCACGTCGTATCGACGCGCTAGGTCGATCGCACTATTCCTCAAAATCTAAGTCAATCCTTCGTGTACGCCTAAGCGTTAACTCGATAGCATTCCTATCGATAGACACTCTAAATGCAGCTTCGCTCCCGACCGAGCGGTACTTGATATCGCTCGCAACTCGTTTGCACCAAAAGTCAAGGTGCGCGATACACGACGCAACTTAGCCAAAAGGCCGTGCGCATGGCTATCCCGTGCGGACTATATTCGAGTTTGCACGCTCAACTGCTAGGTCGACGCAGGACTAGTTAGGCACGCACGCGATATGTTAACTTAGTACGTGTTTTCTATCGAGTCATGTTTAACATCGTTTGGCACAAAGGCCGTCGCCTATCGATGCATTCGATTGAATGCTTGTACGAGCTTTTGAAAATATTTAGACTTATTGTATGGACATGCCGAGGGACAATCGAGAGAGAGCACACACTTCTTTTTCCAATGACGAGCTTTCAAAACTGAGAAATTCGACGTAAAGTCCAAGGACGTAAAGCCGTGCTCTGATACCATTATGTCACGTCCCGCTCCCGTAGGAGCGGTCGTCCTCGCTAAGGCGTTATGCCGCACGATCCTAGATTGCGCTCGTGCAAGGTAGTTTCATAACGGCCGATTACATCGGCGGCGACGGGGTCGTCGCACAGAAGTCCCAAGCAGAAATATTGAAACATGCAGCAGAATTTAAGAACAAGTACACATGAACACAAGTCATTCAAAAGAAGCTCTTTATTGATATTGAATACAAGATTACATTTGTAGGCGCAAGGCCAAATTATAAGTCTCTCGTGCTCACTTTTCTCTCTATTACAAGTCACTCTGCTCTCTTTCATCTCTCGATTACAATGCTTGAGCCAGCGGAAGCTTCGGAAGGCGATGTCCATACATTATGTCCTGTATAAGTCTTCAGTCCACGCGGCCGCACGCTTCGAATCGCCAAGGAACTCCATGCCTCGACGCATCCAAGCGAGCTCCACGCCACGAGCTTCTACCTGTGCCTGCACATGAAACACTGTGTGGGTGTCAGTACTTAACTGTACTGGTGGGGTGAGCTCCTCGTCCACCCATACAAAACCAACACGTTTCATTTACTTTGTGCAACATAGTCCATTCTTATCAATTGTCTTTCTATTCTTGCCTTAGGATCAGTTTTTAGGACCGACGCCTTTGCTACTTGTGTCTAAGGACCATCCCCGTGCTTGCACAACGACGTTAACTCATACTTTTGTCTTAGACCCTTCTCGTGCCAATAACGTTAACCTATCAAGTCATGTTTGCCTTACGGCCATAATCAGAGATGCAACTACACGAAAGACTCCATTTCCTTGCCTCTAGACCTTTCTCGTGCTTGCATTGTCGACGCACCGACTTATACTTGTCTTTTGTGCCAAACTCTGGGACATAACGACTCGGTCGTGCCATAACTCGATTCGTGCTTCAATATTTTTGAGGCAACGCCTCCTCACTTAGTCTCGCCTACACTTGTATTGTAACAACGCGGCCGTGCCTCATATTTTGAGGTCGTGCCCAACAACTCAACGTAACTTCAACCAACTTACCCTACGGCCCTTCTTGACTTAACTCGCAACATCTCAAGTCTAACTCATGCGACTCTATGCCAACTTAACACTCGACGCCACATCTCGTGCCGAAGCACGCCGCCTTCGTTATAGCCAAATCTTAGGCCCAGACCTTGTATTCTCTAACTTCATACATATCCAACTGAACTCAATCTAAAGGCACACACGCGGATTGCCGCCTGTGCCGACACATCTATATGAAAGGTCACTGGCATTAACTAGCCATCCTGGACATAGCCTGGCATTCGGGACCCTTGCACCGCCGGTTGCGATCCTCGATGCAAGTCCCCGACCTACCGGTTGCTTCATACCCAGCTCGACTATAATCTGTTCTTCCTAGGCCAGATCGGTCCCTGGCCCAAGGTTTCTGATCCGAAGAACCATCGCCCTTGTCGACAAGTTGTCCATGACCATGCGCCTACGCTAACTTCTAGACTTAACGTAAATGCATGGTCTCATCATCATCACTTAGTTCCTTTACTTTACTCTTTCCACTTTTTCATACTTCATTCGTAGAGCCCAAACCAGGGTTGCCTCGGCGACTGAACCACAGTCCCGACATATTTGCTCTCGGCGACTAACCATCGCTTAGACTTAACATTCTTTGAACTCAGGGAACGGCTATTGCATAGCCTTCCAACTTAACTTGAACATAACGTGTTTTTAAGTATCGACCGACCGTAGCTAACTTTCCACTGAACCAACCGTGGCTCGTGTCTCTAACCCGACTCATGTTCTACGCAATGCTGTCGCCCAAGTCATACCTCATATGACGGGCCTTGGGATCGTGGGACTAATTAACTTGACAACCGCAGAATGAGCGGGACCGCACTTGGAATGACTTAGGTCGACCGACATAACTTTGCCTAACTTACTCAAGCCTACAACTTAACCCGAGGGACGAACAAAGGCTATGCCAAGCCTTGCATTTCAGAAACGTGCATGCTTTATCGAGCATTTACGCGGGCGACGCCTATGACTTAGGTAAGTTTATAGTTTTGTGTCGAAGACCAACTTTCCTTCTCCCAAGCCACGGGACAAAGGACTGAGTGTCATTTTCAAAGCACGCCGTACACCAACTCTAGGCCGACCGTGGGACGTTTTTTATGTTCTAACTCATTCCGACCCGAGATTATTTTCTTAGCTATGTGGATTCGTCTCTTTATTATTAAGCCTACTTGTGCAAGTTGAAAACACGATTTATTATGTGAAGGCAAAGGTGAGGCAAGTTCACCGAAACTACCCCACCTGAGCGAGCGGTCATCTTGACCAAGCGAGCCTTCGAGCAGTCGTTGCAGGGCTAAGGCCGAACACCATCGGCATTTCGATTCCTCCGATTGACTTTACGGGACGGGGCACTACAATTAGGCCATGCATTTACGTTGAGTCTAGAAGTCTCGTAGGTGCGTGGTCATGGACAACTTGTCGACAAGGGCGATGGTTCTTCGGATCGACAACCATGGGCCAGGGACCGATCCGGCCTAGGAAGAACAGATTATAGCCGAGCTGGGTATGAAGCAACCGGCAATTCGGGGACTAGCATCGGAGTTTGCTACTTGACGTGCAAGGATCCGTTTACCAGCCTATGTCCACAATGGCTAGTTAATGCCAGTGACCTTTTATATAGATAAGTTGACGTGCTGAGCGATAATCTGCATACATGGTGTCGGTTAATTCTAAGGAAATGTAAGCACGGTACGAGTTGTGTTAAGAAGGTATGTGTGCACGGTCTGCACCATGATTCAGGAGCCTAGGATTTGGCTAAGTAAAGACCCGTGCTTCGGCACGAGATGTGGCATCGAGTGTTAAGTCTTCGACATAGAGTTGCATAAGTAAGATTTGAGTTGTTTCGAGCTAAGTCGAGAAGGGCCGTAGGGCAAGTTTGGTTAAGTTATGTTGAGTTGCAGGCCGTAGGGCAAGTTTGGTTAAGTTATGTTGAGTTGTAGGACACGACCACGAAATATGAGACACGGTCGCGTTGTCACAACACAAGTATAGGCAAGACTAAGTGAGGAGGCACTGCCTCAGAGATATTGAAGCACGAATCGAGTTCATGGCACGACCGAGTCGTTACTGTAGGTCCTAAAAATCAAGTTGTATCAATCAACAAAATCAAGAAATCAAGATATACATCATCTTGTTGAATTGCGCAGACAACAGATTGCGCAGCCAACCGATTGCGCATTCTAATTCGCGCACGCAACCGATTGCGCAAGCTGACGTGGCAGAAGTCATCATTACTAAATCAAATCAAATCTTTTCTGACAACTGACAGCGCGGATAACAAGAAGTCTGTTCGTTTCCTGCACCGCACAGTGCTCGAGGGCGGCTGACAGCTGGCAGCGCAAACCAATCCTGCGCAGTTTGAGTTTGCGCAAACCATGTATGCGCAATTCAACTCTGCGCACTCTATCAAACGTAACTGTTAAGTTACACGTGGCATTCATGCCATCGATTGTTCATTACGTGGCAACTGTTTATGCACGATCATGCACATTTCTATCAAATCATGCCATGTGTCCATGATAATCGGCCCACGATCCAGTAACTATCTGCGCAAATCAATGTTGCGCAAACCAATGCTGCGCAAATCATCCTGCGCAGTCCAAAATAACTGAAAATTAGTTATTTCCAGAACTCTATAAATAGAGTTTCAAGTCTTCATTCAAGGGGCAGAGATCAGAGATCAGATATCAAGATCAGAAATCAGAAATCAGAGAGTCCAGGAGTTCTTGCCAAAGTGCTGCTGCATTCTTCCGAGACTTTTGTCTTCAACTTCAGAGGCTTTTGCCTTCAGTTTCCAGAGTTGTTTTCAACTTCAAAGGCTTCGTCTTTACAGTTCATATCGTCCAAGGGATAAAGCAATCGTCATCGAGATTGGATTCCTACAGTTGTAATTTTTCCAGAATTCTTGTAATCTTTATTACAGTTTGTATCAATAAAGTTCTATACTTTTGTTTTTGCAAACAAAATGGTGACTCTGCTGGGGACAACTTTCTCCTCCGACGAGGATAGCAACTCAATGTGACGTAGCGTCTATCGGGAAGACGCAGAAGACCCTGGTTGTCAAGGTCAACCAGACAGCCTACGAGGCAATGCTCAACTCCAAGACCATTCCCTGTACTGCAGCCACTTCTGCCAAGAGCAAAGTGCGCTCAGTTTGGGTCTCCAAGACTGCTGCACAATCTGGCAGTTTTGCCACCAAAGGTGCTGCACACTCTGTTGCACAATCTGCTGGCCAGTCTGCTGCGCAAACTGCTGTGTCAACTGCTGCACAGTCTGTCTCAGCAACTGCTGCACAATCTGTTGCAGTCAATGCTGCGCAATCTGTTGCAAAAGTTGCACAAGCTACTTCATATGCTGCCTTGTCAAAACAGAAGACTCCTATGACTCTGGCGCAATTGGCAGTAGCTTTTCCTGCGCAAAACAGCATTCCAGCAACCAAAGTGCATCCTAAGCACTCTAAAGCAAGGACTCCTACTTCTGTGGCCAGAACCAATGTACCCTCCACTCATGCGCAAATCACTTCTGCGCAAACCAAGAGAAACAGCCCTTTGGCTAGACTCTCTCCTTCTCATAATCAAGAGAAAATATCTGATTCTCCTCTTAAACATCCTGCTGTTCTAGCACAATCTACTGGGGGTAGTCCTTTGGCTATTCCTCCTCCTCTCAGATCAAAGGAAAAGGCCCGTTGGTCTTTTCTCAAACTTCCTTGTCTCATGACTTGGAAGACAACAGAGGAAAATGCTCTTTAGTTATCCCTTCTTCTCAGAACAAAGGAAAAGGCCCTTTGGTCTTTTCTCAGTCTTCTTCGGTCTTTACTGAAGCAGATCAAATTGAACGTGTTTCAACACCCGTCAGCACAAGATCTCCTACAAACAAAGATTCTTCTTACCTTCATAACAAAGGAACTTGCACTGATCAAAAAGGTATTCTGCCTACCCCAGTAGCAGAATTCCAAGACCTCCCAACTTTCAAAATATCCCGTTCCAAACAAGGAAAATGTTGGTGTCTCAAACAGAAACCCCTGGGAGTGAATTTGCAGACCTACGAACATATCTTAACAGGACAACTTCGGCAAAACGTAAACAGCCAATGCCGAAGGTCAAGCCTCAAAGACAAATCTCCAGGAACATAAATTCTGATACCTATGCCAATGAGATGAGTACTTCCTTGTATACACAGGGGACAAAACATTTGAAGAATCGAAACCATGTTCCAAATATTGTTAAAGAACACATTCCTCGAACTTTTCCCCGTCCCGGCATGGTTTCTGATCTTCGAGAACATCTCAGACAAAAACGGGATAATGTCTCAACTCCTTCAAATCAACCATCTGATCATCATTGCAATCATAAAGTCATCATCCAATGTTGTTGTCAAACAACAAAGCGATCTATCTTCGATCGTCTGACTTTTGCTAAAACAGAACCAATGTCAGAAGAAGACGAAGTGTTGTACGCTTCTGTCAATATGGCTTCCCGAGACACCGGGGGTAGAAAGTGCTCCAAACATGGTAAGCCTCGCAGACCAAGCCAACGATATTTGGATTTACTCCAAGAATCCTCTGAAGGAGTATTTCAACATACTCGTTCCCACAGCCGAGACACAATCGGTCAAAAGAATCTTCCCCAAGATCCTTCAGCTTATCTTCCTACTTTTCAGTCAGGACGAATCTTTCTCTGATTATGATGCATATAGTGAAAGCTCTGAACAAATAGTTTCGTCTACTGTGCCTAGAGAAGTGACGGCATATGTTGTTACTGATGATCCAGATGCTTCAACTTCTGTAAACCAAGAACAGCGGATTGTTGCACTGGAGGACAAATTGAAAACCATGGCTGAAATGGTCGCCAGTATGCATTCTATCATTATGGCACAACATGCTACCCACCAACTGTACCGGCTGCTATAAACCCTGAAATCATAGCTTCATCGGTGCCTGTCAATACTGGGCTGGGGGTAGTACCTCCTCAGATGCCTCCTGTGCAAGTACAAGTTCAAACTACACCCAGTCAATCAGGTGCTGGGGGTAGTGCTTATAATGCTGTCCCTCCTCCTACCACGGCTCCTTCCTCTTCATCTGAAGATGCTAATGAAGCAGTCAAGCTTTTACGAACTCAGTTTGAAGCTTTCAAAGAGAAAGACAACCTGCAAAGGTTGGGAATCAAACAGCCATATCCCGTCGGATGGAAAGAAGTTCCATTTCCTCCCAAATACAAGATTCCAACAATCGCTCTCTTTGACGGTAGTACCTCACCAAGTCAATTCATCAATCACTTCGAGGTAATGACTGTTCAACTTCAACCAAACGACGCTCTTCTTACCAGAGTGTTCGTCGGTTGTTTAGCCGGCGTAGCATATGACTGGTACAGAAGTCTGTCCGATGGTTGTATCACTTCTTTCTCAGGTCTCAAGCAAATCTTTCTAGAACGATTCTATGAGGGATTCAATGACATGACTATGTCAGCCCTAAATAAAATCAAACAGAAACATAACGAGACTGCAGAGAGTTTCATTGAACGTTTTCGTCGAGAAGCCCTGAAAATGCCTCCAGGGACTCCTGCTGCTGTTACCATAGATACTTGTAAGGCAAATCTCTTGCCTATTATCAGTATGTGGACAGGCTCAACTCAGTTTCAAGACTGGCCATCCTTCATTGTTAATGCCAAAGCAGCTGAAGTAAGTGCTGATAAATTCAAACAGTTGGGGGTACAAATGTCTAACCCCGATCGGGATGAACATCAAGCGTCAGGCGGTGGTAATCGCCAAAACAACCGCAAGAACAAAGAGACTCTGAACATTAATCTGAAAAGCAAAGAGTCTTTGGCTGTCAACGTAGCTCAGCCTACGTCCACTTCCACTCCTTCTGCACCACAACCGAGGGAACCTCGTCCTAAGGTAGAGTATTCTTTTGACGAGAATGACACGGCAAGTATCTTCGATTGTTTACTCAAAAGCAATAAGATCCAGCTCCCAGACCCAAAGAAACCTGATGAAGTCGGTAAGACCGATCATCCTAAGTACTGTGTTTACCACCGATTCATTGGACATCCTACTAGAGCATGTTTGTGCTCAAGGCAAGATTCAAGAGCTTGTTAATGTTGGAGTTGTTACTTGCAACAAGATGAAAAGACTGTCACTGCCAATATGGTTTCAGTTCAGTTCGGTAACTTTCCTCCGCAGATGATACAGCATGGTGTCATTCCTATTCCGAAAACTACTCTTGAGATTGAAAATATTCCTTCTCCACCAAATGAAGGTCTCGTTCCTTTGTCTCTAGACAATGGCGAGGTTATGTGGATTCACCCCGATCTTACTTCAGAGTTCGAGGATTCTTCTTCTTCCAAGAAGAAAAGTCGCTCCAAAGGCAAGACGAAGATTTGCAACATGGTATCTTTTGATCCCATAGTTGACAAAGAAATTCTATTAGGCACCAGATCAGGAAAGCCCTATTTAAAGGATTATCCTGAAACTCAAGAGAATCTTGCTTCTTCTTCTGAACCTACCTCAGCACAACCTGCTCTAGCTGAAGAGAATCCTGCTGCACCTTCACCAGTTGTGATTCCTATTCCTCCTAAGCCAGTGACTGCTGATAAAGGCAAACAACAAATCCGCTTTGACAAACCTTTGAAGAAATCGTCTCCTACAGGACTCGAGAAGACTTACAACTTCGATATATTGGCTCAACTAGCCAATACCCCAGCAAAGTTGTCTATCTTTGAACTCTTGCGTCTTTCCAAAGAGACTCGAGAAACCCTCAGCGAAGCTCTTATGCAAGCAGAAGCTTGTCTAACCTTTCTCAAAAAGCCCGAAGCAGAATCAGTCTCTTGTAATAGTGTTCAGGAATTCATTCCGAACGTAACTTTTACGCAAGATGACATGCTGATGGAAGACAACAGGCATGACCGTCCTCTTTACTATACAGGATATGTCGATTCGATGAAAGTCGATCGTATTCTGATAGATCCAGGGTCTGCTCTTAGTATCATGCCGAAGACAATGCTCGATGCTTTGAAAATTCCTGTGCATAGTCTCTCCACTACAATCACTACCATCCTTGGATTCAATCAAGGAAAGAGTGAACCTTGGGCAAGATTCGCCTAAAACTTCAAATTGGCAATCTTCGCACAAAAGTTACATTCTACATTATTGACAATTTTGGTTGTTCTTACAACGCTCTATTGGGGAGACCATTCTTACACGAGCACAATGTTGTTCCATCAACCCTTCATCAATGTTTCAAATATGTTGATGACAAAGGCGTAGTTCGTAAGGAGGTTGCGGATCTTTATCCCTTCAAAGGTGTTGAAGCATACTGCAACGACGCTCGGATGTATAAGGATGAATTTATGAAAATCGTGTTAGCATTAGACACTGAAGAAGAACAAGAAGCGACGCCTAAAGACACTCTAATCATACCCGTCAAAGGGCGAGTTTCTCATCCTCAATCTTCCAAGCCACTGGCTATTCACTTATCAGCCCAAAAGAAGTCAATTGATGCTGATCAAGATCAAAGGGAGCTCACCTCTTCTGAGCCACTTGTTATCGATTTACGTCGTAACAAGGACAAAAAGCAGCTCACTTCTTCTGAGCCAATTGTTGTTGATCTCATTCGCAACAAAGAAAAAAGGAGCTCACTTCCTCTGAGCCACTTGTTATCGACCTCCGTCGTAACAAACCGCCTCCACGTTCTTCTTCTCCCCCTCTGTAATTAATCTGACTAAGCCTGCTAAGGCCAAAGGTCCTGTTGTAAATACTGATGTACAAATCAATGAAAAGCACCTACTTTCCAGTATACTGATGTTTTTATCATACTAAATACTATTTAGATATGTTAGATAGCTTCCAATCAATTACAATGGGAGTTGTGCAATCTCTTCATACAGAGGTCTTACTCGAACACTCAGATGATTCATACTTGTTGTCTCTTCTCGAAAGAGAGGCGAAAGTCCAATAATTTTTATTAAAGGACCAGAACAAAATTCAGTTATACGGATGACAGTAAACTTAACGACACGGGGCGTATCCAACTCCATCGTTATAGTCAACAATCAAAAGACATCATTCGGAAAATGGGTTATGATTTCAAAAGTGGCTTCAATTACGGTAAAGGTAGACGAACTCCTATTCGTACAACTGTTCCGAAAGGAAAGTCAGACATGTACTATAGCAGGACTAAGAGAGGTCTCGGATATGCTTCCTCCATTGTTATCCCCAGCAGTCTCCGACTCCGACAGTGAAGAACGCTCTAACTCATCTGATTCCAGATCTTGGGATTCTGATACTAGCATTGGTGAAGTCCATAGGTTGGTCGTATCATCTAACATGGTCTCCGTTGAACTTCCAGAAGACTATGACGAGAATGTAGAAGAAATCCTGAAACAGATCCTTGGGCTCAGCATATGGACAATCAATGGGTACTTCGCTTTGAACAACGTGAACCCCCTACTGAAGATCAACTACTTCAAATTGATGTAGGAGAAAGATTCACCTCGGCCAATTTTTATTAGCAAAAATCTTCCAGAAACAGACAAGGAAGAGTTGATTCTTCTTATTAAAGAATATATTGATGTCTTTGCTTGGAGTTATGAAGACATGCCGGGTTTAGATCCCAAGATTGCTACACATAAATTGAACATTTTGCCTAATGCAAACCTGTTAAGCAACAACAGCGACGCTTTAAACCAGAAATGATGGACGCGATCGATGATGAAGTCAAAAAGCTCATTGCTTGTGGCTTCATTCGAGAAGAACAACATCCTGATTGGGTAGCCAATGTCGTCCCAGTTCTGAAGAAAACTGGCAAAGTTCGAGTCTGTATTGACTTCCGGGATCTTAATGAAGCATGTCCAAAAGATGAATTTCCTCTTCCTATTACGACGTCATGATCGACAATACTTGTGGGTTCGAACGAATATCTTTTATGGATGGATTTTCTGGATACAATCAAATCAAGATGCATCCTGAAGATGAAAAGCATACTTCTTTCCGCACTCCTCGTGGTGTGTTATTGCTATACGGTGATGCCATTTGGTCTTAAGAATGCTGGTGCAACTTACCAACGTGCTATGAGTACTATTTTTAAGATCATCTTCGCAAAACTGTTGAATGCTATGTTGACGATATTGCTGTCAAAGTCGTCTAAAGGAAGATCACCTCCACCTGAGAACTATCTTCAATCTCATGCGCCAACATCAACTCAAAATGAATCCCACCAAGTCGTTCTTGGGTGTCTCTAGTGAAAATTTCTCGGCTTCGTCATTACCTCTAAGGGTATACACGTAGATCCCGAGAAGATCAAAGCCATTCAAGAGATGCATCCTCCACGCAACTTAAAGAGCTACGAGGATTCCAAGGTCGACTTGCATACATCAGGCGATTCATTTCGAACTTGTCTGGACGTTGCAGACCATTCACTCAACTAATGAAGAAAGGTGTATCTTTCGTTTGGACTGAAGAATGTCAACAAGCATTCGATGATATCAGCGATATCTCATGAACCCACCAGTCTTGGTGCCACCTATTTGGTATTCCGTTCTTAATGTATGTCCGTGCTATGGATCATTCATTGGGTGCTTTACTTGCCCAAAAGAACAAAGAAGGTCACGAACAGGCCATTTTATCTTAGCCGTACTATGATTGGTGCTGAACACCGTTATAGTCCAGTTGAAAAAGAATGCTTGGCTCTCATGTTTGCTGTACAAAAGACGAGGCATTATATCATTGGTCAAACTATTCATGTTATCTCGAGTTAACCCTCTCCGGGTACTTATGAAAAACCAAGTACACTTAATTCTCGTTGGCTACATGGCAATCCTGCTAGCTCAATATGACATGTGTATGTTCCACAAAAGTCTGTCAAAGGTCAAGCGCTGGCGAACTTTTTAGCGGCTCATCCTGTACCTGAGACATCTAAGCTCTATGACGAAATTCCAGACGAAACATTAGAAGTCAACATGATCTCCGAAGAATTTCCAACCTGGCGTTTTTCTTTGATGGTGCATCAAGGATTGGACCAAATGGTGCTGTTGTGGCAGGTGGGAGTGGTCCTCGTTTCTCCAGACGGATCAACTATCCAAAAAGCCTACTCTTAGATGAACCTTGTTCTAACAATGTAGCAGAGTATAATGCTCTACTTATTGGCCTTCAGTTAGCTAAACAACTGAACGTTGAATATCTTGAAGTACGGTGATTCTAAACTGGTTGTTAATCAGGTTAGAGGAACCTATGAAGTCCGTCATCAAGACCTAGTACCTTATCATGAGGCGGCAATCAACTTAGCTATATCATTCAAAGCTTTCTTCATTGACTATGTGCGGCGGGCTTGCAATACTGAAGCAGACGCTTTAGCCAATCTTGCAGCTGTCTTAGCTATCCCTATTAAAAGACAGCAGGTGGTGGTTATCTCCAACCGAGAACTGTTCTGTATTGAAAATAATCGTAATATTGAATTCAGCAATTTTGCTAAAGTTAATGTTATCGATGATGACTGGAGAACTCCTTTATCGACTTCGTGGTACATGACATACTCCCGAAGATCCTAAGGAGGCTACAAGCGTTCGTCGACGATCTCTCCGATTCTATTATAATCAAACTACTAAAACTCTCTATCGGCGAACTTATGACGGTCTTCTTTTACGCTGTCTCGCTGGTGATGAAGCTAAGCAAGTACTGCGTGAAGCTCATGACGGTGTATGTGGAGCACATCAGCCTGGTCCTAAGCTACAGGACCGCATTAGACGCATGGGTTACTACTGGCCCTCTATGGTATCGGATGCCATTGAGTATGCAAGGAAATGTCGAGCCTGTCAAATCCATGCAGACTTCATTCATCAACCATCAGAATTTTTACACCCGACGCTGCTTCTTGGCCTTTTGAAGCTTGGGGTATGGATATCATAGGGCCCATTTCCTCCTTCTTCTAGAGGACATCGGTTCATATTGGCGATAACGGACTATTTCTCCAAGTGGGCTGAAGCTATACCACGACTGAGGTTAAGACTAGTGTCATCATCAACTTCGTTAACACACCATCATCTATAGATTTGGTGTACCCGAGAATCATTCATGACAATGGACCTCAGTTCATCAGTCAGAAGTTCACTAGATTCTGCGATGATCATCGGATTGATAATGTTGCTTCAACAGCATACAATCCTGCCGCTAATGGTTTAGCTGAAGCTTTTACAAAACCATCATTAAACTCCTCAGAAGTTTGTTTCCACTAACAAACGGAACTGGAGCGAGAAACTTGGCGAATGTCTTTGGGCCTATCGAACTACAGTCCGTAATCCAACAGGCTTTACACCTTTCTCTTTAGTGTATGGCTGTGAAGCCGTTTTCCTTTAGAGCTGCAAATTCCTTCTTTAAGGATTGCCGTCGCTAACGAGCTTACTACAGAGAACAACGATCTTCTTCGACTTCAAGAGTTAGAAGCATTAGATGAGAAGCGATTAATGGCTCAACAGCATATTGAGCTATATCAAGCCCGCATCTCAAGACTTTCAATCGCAAAGTTAAAGTCAGAGCATTTCAGCAAGGAGAACTTGTTCTAGCAGTCAGACGTCCTATGACTATGACTCATATGAGCAAAAGGAAATTCGATGCGAAATGGGAAGGTCCCTATGTTGTAAGCAAAGTCTCTCAAATGGAGCCTATCAACTTTCAGAGCTCGATGGTCGAATTGCCATGATGCCTATCAATGGCAAATTTCTCAAGAAGTATTATGTATAAATGTAATGCTTGTAAAATTGTCAAACAGAATCAAGTTCATAAAAAATGCAAATTTTATTTCATTAGATGATAGTACATAATGTTAAAGGTCACTATCATCTTTCTCTACATTGGAATGAGGCCCACTGCCGTCCTTCTCGAAGACATGATCAGCAAAAGAGCTAAGAACCTCCTTGCTGGAACCCACGAGGAATTTGCAGGCGTCCATCCTCATGGCTTCTTCTTCTTCAGTCCTTCCTGGTTCGAGCAGGAAGTCCAAGATATCCCGTGGCGGCTGGGGTGCAGACGGACCTTCGCCCGCTTTTGCCTCCTTCGGTTGGATTGGATCGGCAGGCGCTCTTCAGTGCCCTTCTCAACCTTCGGGGCGACCTCGGCTTTCTTAGATGCTTCTCCGGACGACATTTTTATGTTGAAGAGCAGAAATGTTCATTCCTGTCAGATTTCTGCTATATTTATAGGCAGAAGTTCCTCAAATAAGGAAGCGACGGTTCATCCGTTCATTTATCACATTCATCAGACGGTTCATTCGTTCATTAAAGCCCGACGGTTCATCCGTTCATTTATCATATTCGTTGACGGTTCATCCGTTCATTTATCACATTTATCAGACGGTTCATCCGTTCATTAAGGCCCGACGGTTCATCCGTTCATTTATCATATTCATTTGACGGTTTACCCGTTCATTGTCATCCATCATTTGACAGTTTACCTGTTCATTCATTTCACATACATTGACGATTCATCATCGTTTATTATCTATATCAGCAACTGGTTGTTTTCGACTAAGTTGTCAAGTCGAAATAATAATATTCAATATATTCTGCCACGTCCATATTACCTCTGAGCAGATATAATGAATATAATTATTTTCTTTAAAATCATCAGGAAATATATTATGCCTTGCACCTCTGAATATATTTTCTATATCTAAATAAGATATGCAATAAATAATGGAGCCACAACAAAATGTCTTTTATATCAAAATACGGGACATTACAAAAGTGTAGCTATAGCAATAAAACACAATAAAAATCAAGAAGGAGGGACAATCAGATTGTCAATCTGCTGCTTCAATGTCCGCAGCTCTTCTTCATGTGTTGATTCTACTATCTTTCTTGCTTCCTCCATCCCATTTTCTTCATCAAAGATGGGCATATCCACTGTCCTGCGGGTAATTTCAGCACTATGAGTCTCGTCATACTCATTTTTCTCCTGAATTAGGACATTGAGTTGTTCAATCATAAGTCGTTGATTGGCAGTTCTTCTTCAAATTCCTTCTGAAGGCGAATAATTTCCGCTTTCAATCCAGCAAGCCTCTGTCCTTTGTTCTCAGCTGCCAAAGTAACTGATTCTATCTTTGAGTTGAATTCAGCTGACTTTACAGAATGAGCTTCTAAAAGGTTCTGAAGGTTTATTCTTTCTATATCAGCTTCTTGGGCTAGTCGCTCATATTCAGCTTGCACCAGAGAGTCTATATTCTTCTTCTTGAGTTCTTTATATTTCCTTATGGATACTTCCAACTCATCTAATATATGTTCAAGAAGAATGGCTTGGGCTTCATCTCCTTGGCCTCTTATGGCTTTTATCAAGAAAGAAGTGGGCTTCCTGACCATAATGAAGTCAGCTCCTTATTTCTCTATCATTTTACGGACAAGAGATCCCAATGACTCAAAGAAACATCTGGTAAATGATTGTACAACTTGCTGATTGATGGCTATGGTTCCAGGAGTCGAAGCTACCCCTGTTGAGGATGGAGTAGTCGGTTGCTCAAACCTTTGCTGCTGAATGATGGGTTCTTTAAATAAGGGAGCCAAAGTAGAGCTGGTTGCTCCTCCTGCTTGTTCTTCTGCAAAAAGTAAAATTATTATTTTACTAATTTGCCAATAAACAAAAAGATCAAATAAAAAAAGTCTTACCTTGATTTGATCTAACAACAACTGCATCTCCTGCCGGAATAGACTCCCGTTGAACGGAAGTAGCTTCAATTGCGACAGCTTGGCTACTACCTGCTTCAGAACCGCAAGATAAGTGATGGCTACTACTAACAACCACCATCGGGATAGGCACCATGGTGAGGTCCATTGGAGGTGTTGGTAGAGTATCAAGATCTGCAAGAACTACAAATGAAGATATTATATATCAATCTATTTTAAAGAAAGAAGATTGCTAAATCTCGTTTTATACCTTGGGGTTCGATGGTGGGATTCTCTTTCGGAACGTCTTCACCGGCCGCTTCTTCAGGAGATATTTCTATCTTGACGTCTTCATCAGGATTAACAACCTTTTCTGCGAGCGCCTCCACTTCAATATCCTTTTTAGGATTTGAAGCATCATCGGCGGTATCAAGAGATATGTGTTCTTCGTTGTTCCCTTCAGGATCCTGTATATACTCATCAACATTTCCAGATGACGAGCTTTCTTCATCCTCTTCTTCTTCCTCTTGTGCTGCATTCCCACTGTCGGTTGCAGTCTGATCTTCTTGCAAGCTATAACTGCAATCGGCCAAAGCTGCTATCATTTCATGCTCTTCTTCTTCACGAAGAGTCTTAGGAGTAGGAGGAAGCTGAGTTGTTTCCGCGACGGGTGAAAGAGGTCGTGTAATATTTTGCTCATCCTCAATGATGTTTTCTCTGAATGTTTCAACTTCAGTTCTGGGGTCGAGATCTCCCCTCTGTTCAGTTTCTTCAAGGGTTTTACTCCCTGATTCAGAGATAGGTGTAGGAGATGACATTATAAATCCTGCTGCAGCATCTACTGAAGTCAGGAGTTGCTTAGAAGAAGAGGCTTCTAAATTTCTTCTGGTGACCAATTTCTTCTTTCTGTGTAGAGGTCTGTCGGGACTCTCTACATTTATTGGTGCTATTTGCTTCTGTACAGAAGTTGGTGTAGTAGCAACTTCTTGATTTGTCTCGGCTAGCTGCCGAGATTGGGATCTTGTAGTCACTTTATCAGAAGAATGCTCCAAGACCAATTTCTTCTTTGCTGCAGGAGCAGGAGGCTCCTCTCTTCTTCTTTTCTTGGCAGGAGATTTTCCCACTCTTAGAGAGATCCGCATTGCTGCGTTTATCTCTTGTTGGAACATCATTTCTCTTGAAGTTTCTAGGGGTTCATCCGCTGGCTCGTTTGCCTCATCATTGGCAGGGATTGATAAAGCTATCCTCCCTTTCCTCAATCTTATCGCAGAAGCAAAACTATCGGCGAGATTAAAGTTCTCGGCAAAAGTATTTGCAGATGTGTAAAATACCGAGTATGTAAAGAGCATCTGAGGCCCTTGAGGAGTGCTCTTTGGTGGCATCGAGAAGGTAGCCTTTGTGTCACGGGCATTGTAGTAGGCCCAAGCTCGGGCCCCGTCAATCAAGAAACCCTTGCCCTGAAGGCAGGTGATTGCATTCCCTACGTGGAACTGATCATACCCAAATTGTCTAGCAAAGCGGCTAGGGAGGTATGGTTCCAAAAAGCATTCTTCTTCAAAGCGGTATACTAAGTGAGATGGTCGAATTTTCTTCAACCATTCAAAGGCCACACGGTTTAAGGGCTGCAGTTTTGAATCTACCATGTTGGGTGGCATCTGGTCATGACCGGCCGGGAGAGGGGCGCAACAGAAGTTCTATCCTCTGTTCAAATTTAAAACAAATCTGCACTCACTCAGAGAGGTGTACTTCCATTTACCCTGAGAATATCTGCGCAAGAAGCTGCCATCTACTGGTCCCATACCAGGGTCCATTAAAGTTGGATAGTGGAGGAGTAACCATCCAAAGAGATAAGTGTACGGCATTTCGAGACGGGGGAATTCTTTCTCTCCCTTTGCCTTTAGCATCAAGTCAACATACAAGCGAAGACTCGCATTCAATCTGCAGGTCATTGCCGATAACAAGTCAACCTTATAACCGAAGACTAGCTTGACGGCAGCAAAAAGTACACCGCGATGAAAACGGTCCACTGCACTAGATCCCGGGACCACGAATCGTCTGAGCCAGTGTGTCAGAAACCCTGCTAACTGGGCTTCTTTGGACATGGGTCTGTAACCCATTCTCAAAAAACTCTCCAAAATGTCACCTTTCTTTAAAGGTGGATATTGATAATCATCCTTTATTTCCTTATCATAATGTTTACTTTCTTCCATCATCTTCATGACTTCCGTGTTAATTAAGGGTTTGAAAAAATGAGGGTAACATTTGTCATTTTCCTTGGTTTTCTTCTCTTCAATATGATTTAAGAACAAATATGGCAACCACTTCGAAGAATAGCAAGTGTTGGCCGTAGCACTCTTATAGTACAAAGAGCAAATTTTGTAATGGCATAGCAGTTCTTCAAACACTGCTACCATTTCTGCATTTTCTTTTCTGAGTTTCTCTAACTCGTCATTTGTGGGAACAAACTCCTCATATGGAGCATCCGCCATGGGCAAGTATGAGATGTACTTCATCTCGTGGAGTGCAAACCCCATCTCTCCACCCGGGGTCATGAAGGTTCCTGTTCTGTAATTGTATCGCTCAGCCAAGGCCAAAAACATTTGAGGGTTAGGAGCAAACCCGTATACAGTGGCATGCACTGCTTGAAACAGGTTAATTTGTTGAAGTTTATCTTGGAAGGTTGTCAGAACCCAATTTGCAATGCAATTCCATCGTTTGTAATCTGGATTCACTAATCCAGTCATTCTGATATCCTGTTCAGGGTATCTTCCTTCTTCCTTCGCAAATTCATTTGCGAATATAGGGGTTCTGACGGGCATCAGCATAGAGGAGTTTTCCGGTGGGATGCAGCTGGGTCTTAAACCTCTCAACATAACACTGTATCTGTCAGAAGAGCTGTAAAACATATCTTTCCCGTTAACCTTCTTTACAAAGATCTTTCCTGCACGAGCATCCTGGAGAAGGGTGATGTTCCAATCCATTTTCCTTGGGTAGCTCGCATGAG
The DNA here is from genome assembly GCA_029216955.1 of Iris pallida. Lineage (NCBI taxonomy): Eukaryota > Viridiplantae > Streptophyta > Magnoliopsida > Asparagales > Iridaceae > Iris > Iris pallida. The sequence goes on along the minus strand of JANAVB010006398.1, from coordinate 1,694,638 downwards.
CATACCGTGACAAAGGAAGGCATCGAGCAATTTTAGGAATGAAGAATGATCTGTCTTCCCGGTGGACTACCATCTCCTCCATCATTGGCCTAGGCTGGGAGACTTTTTCAAAGGCGTCACCAAACAAGAATAAGGGTTTCTTGTGGATAACAGCATCTGCTGATTCCAGAGGCTGTCCATTCATCAGACACATTAAAGTTTCGTTGTCCTGAGAAATCAATATTGCCTGACGAGAAGTCGGCAGATCGTACTGAGGATAATGGACGTGAGACAAATCTTCTTTATATTCAGATTCAGACAAAGTTCCCACAAAATGTTCATAGTTTGGATCTTCATTGGTTTCAACTGCATCAAAAACAGATGAAGATCAGTACAAGTCAAAAATTCTATTTTTCAGACAAGCAAAACAGAAGAGTACACAATCCTCAGATTGCGCTAACATGGATTGCGCAACATTAGTTTGCGCATCATAATAGGGTGCGCAAACCAATCGATTGCGCTGACATTCAGCGCAAACCAATCGATTGTGCTGACATTCAGCGCAAATCAATCGATTGCGCTGACTTTCTGTCAGCACAATTCGATAGATTGCGCAGGATTACAGTCTTCATAAAAATGAAGACTGACTGTTTATGCAACCAAAAAACCCTAAAAAGGGTGGCGCAAGTTGAACTCATCTCTAAAAAGAAATGAGTTTCGAAGATCGAAGGAAGTCAAAACACCCTAAAAAGGGGTTTCGATCGGTTTTACTACCTATCAAAGCAGGGTGCGCAGACTCATGTCGAGATGCTCGCCGAGCAACTCTGTCAGAGGATTCGGCCGGAGCTTTTCCTTTCGCAGCGGTGGTGGCGGCAATATTAGATCGTCGGGGCGCCATGGAAGTTGTCGGAGAAAGAAGACAGAAAGGGTTCGGGGATTTTTCCTTCAAAAGCACAAAGGAGACAAAGTAAAAAAATGAAATGAAGAAGTGGGCTATTTATAGCCTTTGAAATACGAAACGGCTGCCTTGGACTGCGCCTAAGATCGGGGAATACTTCGCTTTGCGCAGACAGCTCATCAACATGCGCAACTTGGTTCAATATTCAAAAATTCAAAGTATTTCGAAATTTTAAATCAAATCAACTTTCGAAAACTTTGAAGGGGGTCTTGTAGGTCCTAAAAAATCAAGTTGTATCAATCAACAAAATCAAGAAATCAAGATATACATCATCTTGTTGAATTGCGCAGACAACAGATTGCGCAGCCAACCGATTGCGCATTCTAATTTGCGCACACAACCGATTGTGCAAGCTGACGTGGCAGAAGTCATCATTACTAAATCAAATCAAATCTTTTCTGACAACTGACAGTGCGGATAACAAGGAGTCTGTTCGTTTCCTGCGCCGCACAGTGCTCGAGGGCGGCTGACAGCTGGCAGCGCAAACCAATCCTGCGCAGTTTGAGTTTGCGCAAACCATGTATGCGCAATTCAACTCTGCGCACTCTATCAAACGTAACTGTTAAGTTACACGTGGCATTCATGCCATCGATTGTTCATTACGTGGCAACTGTTTATGCACGATCATGCGCATTTCTATCAAATCATGCCATGTGTCCATGATAATCGGCCCACGATCCAGTAACTATCTGCGCAAATCAATGTTGCGCAAACCAATGCTGCGCAAATCATCCTGCGCAGTCCAAAATAACTGAAAATTAGTTATTTCCAGAACTCTATAAATAGAGTTTCAAGTCTTCATTCAAGGGGCAGAGATCAGAGATCAGATATCAAGATCAGAAATCAGAAATCAGAGAGTCCAGGAGTTCTTGCCAAAGTGCTGCTGCATTCTTCCGAGACTTTTGTCTTCAACTTCAGAGGCTTTTGCCTTCAGTTTCCAGAGTTGTTTTCAACTTCAAAGGCTTCGTCTTTACAGTTCACATCGTCCAAGGGATAAAGCAATCGTCATCGAGATTGGATTCCTACAGTTGTAATTTTCCCAGAATTTTTGTAATCTTTATTACAGTTTGTATCAATAAAGTTCTATACTTTTGTTTTTGCAAACAGTTACGTCCCAGAGCTTGGCACGAAAGACAAGTATGAGTCGGTGCATTAACGTTGCAAGCACGAGAACGGTCTAGAGGCAAGGGTAAGGAAGTTTTCAGTACGATAACACGGTGACGGTCTAGAGATACTAAATAGGCCGAGAGTCTATGTCCTAAAACAGATTCCAAAACAAGAGTAGAAAGACAATACAAAGGGACTATGTTGCACAAAGTAAACTAACGTGTCGGTTTTGTATGGGTAGGCGAAGAGCTCACACCACCAGTACAGTTGAGTACTGACACCCACACTGTGTTATGTGCAGGCACAGGTAGAAGCTCGTGGCGCGGAGCTCGCTTGGATGCGTCGAGGCACGGAGTTCCTTGGCGATTCGAGGCGTGCATTCTGCGTGAAGATTGGACTTATACGGAACAAAATGTATGGATGTCACCTTCCGAAGCATCCGCTGGCTCAAGGTTTGTATTGAGAGATGAGAGAAAGCTGAGTGACTTGTAATATGAGAAGGGTGAGCTTGAGCGATTGTAATCTTGGCCTTGCGCCCCATCGTAACCTTTGTTTCAATATCAATAAAGAGCTTCTTTTGAATAACTTGTGTTTTGCTTCAAATTTTTGCTGCTATTATTCAATGTCCCTGCTTGGGACTTTTGTGCAACGACCGTGTCGCAGCTGCTGTAATCGGCCGTTATGGAACCCATTTTGTACGAGCGCAATCTAGGTTTGTGCGGCATCACGCCTTAACGAGGACGATCGCTCCTACGGGAGTGAAGCATGACATAATGGTATCAGAGTACGGCTTTACGTCCTTGGACTTTCGATTGAATTATTTAACTCTGTTGCTTCTGCAAGTTGATATCGTTGGTGCGTTCTCTCTCAAATGTTCCACGAGATGTCCATACAATAAGTATATAATTTGTAAAACGTAAGAAAACAGTTTTTGATAAGAAACAAAAGATGGTTCACGTAGCACGGTTGGCTAAGTCGGGCTGGGCATATACACCAAAGTTGTGTCGACCTTAGAAAAGTCGAGTGCGGGATTCGAATTGTGCCTAACGAGGATGATTTGGACTTGATTGAGTAAATGGAGATGACTATCAATAGGGGTGCTATCGAGCGACGATATCGTCGATGCGATATAGATGAGCGTGCTTAAAATTCGAGAGAACGATTCGAACGAAAAATTTGAAGAAGTCGATTTTGATTCGAATGATGGTTTTGAGGATTTGTCGAATGACTTCATCCCTGAGTGGTATATGTGATAGCTTCAGGGATGTCGATCGATCAATTGAGGATGTAGGATGTCGATGAGTCTATCAGCAAGCGTCGCGTGTTTGCAAAATCGTAGATTGAGTATCGTTGAATAAGTTGTAGTCTTGAAGTTTGACGAGTCGATTCAAATAAATTAGATATGACGTGCACGGGATAGTGATTGCGCGAGTACGAAATACAAAATGATTGAGTAGGTAAAATCGAATCGAAGAAAAGATAGGGTCTACGAATAGATGACTTGATCGAAAAATCGATACAGATCGTATACGAAAAGTTAGCACGACGAGAAGATAGCGTACATAAAAAGTTTGATTCGAATGTTTGAAAATGACTCCGAGGATTTGAAATGGATGTTGCTCGATGATTTGAGTTAGCAAGGAATGATGTAATTTGAAGAAAAATGTTGCTCGATGACTTAAGATAGACGGATGAACAATATGTGAATTTGGGTTTGAGAAAATTTATGTTGTAAATGATTCGAGGGATAATGATCGAACTTGATCTTGAATGTCGAGGAGATTATCCAGTGAAACGATAGCATCGATTACGTGACTCAAAATTTGTTGCAAATGAAGATCGTCAGGTTACGTATATCGTTGATGGTATTGAGGCGTATCAAAGATCGATATGCGATAACTCGGGGGTACTCGGATCCGAGGAATGACGATCGTGCAAGTGTTATCGTTCCGATGGATGCTATACTTAGGAGGATAAAAATGGAAGTGTCTTGATGGTTGCGTTGATAACGACTACGTTGATGATCTTGTCTTGCGCGAGCGTAACTCCAGCCTCGCATATACGTCACGTCGGATTTGGGGTGATCATTCTGCGTGAGCGCTGACATAGTGATTCATGTCATGGGAATGATCGAACTCAGAAAATCAGAACGTGGCAATTTGGATTGCTTCAACTTATTAGTTTGATGCGAAGGTGAATTCGAGGATTGGTCGAACATGTAATTTGACAAATAAAACAAACTTGAGGATTGAGTAGGTCCAATCCGCATATCAAGAATGAATTGGTCTAGACTCAAACAAGAGTTACGCTCCGAAGAGAATGATTATTCCGCAGGAGCGTTGCATGGTGATCCATGCCAACCGTGGATAATCGAACTTGCGTGAGATTGGGTCGCAACACATTGTTAAGCTAGACGACCTTATGATCGAATATGTGAATTGGGATAAATGGCTTAGAGAATATGGAATGTGAAATTATGATTTAGCGATGAATTGTGACGTAGCGGACTTGACTTGGGAAGAATTGATAGGTGAATTATATCGAACGTGTTCGAGGAGATAGGTTATGCAAATTGCTCGTTGGACGGGCGATATTAATATGTCGAGAAATTGGTTGAATGTGAGTTATCGTAGGATGACTTTGCTGAATGACTCAGACCGCGTGCGACGAATGTCGGAATATGTGTAGAAAATCTATGCTCGAAGTTTAGAAATCGGAGTGATACGAGATTTGGGTAGAAAATCCTGTACTATCAACTTTGGTTTGACCTTAGGATGGGGTCAATGTTGATAATTGTGTTTGGGAACTATGATTACAATACTGACGGATGACTTTTGCCTAAAGACATAGCCTAGCGGTTAGACAGACGTCCCGGTACGAAGACATAGGAATTATGGAGGACCACTCATGAGGCTCGGTTGACATGCTTGTATATCAGGGACGCCTAAATATGTGCACGATCCGACTCGAGTGGTGATGGCGGATTTTCTATCACGAGGCTTGGCTGAAATGCATATATTTTAGGGACGTCTAAAATATGTGCACGATCCAACTAAGTGATACGTTGAATCAAGTGAGTAGAGGAATGGGAAAGTGTCAACGATTTAGAAATATAGTTTCAAAGAAATGTTGATGGTAATGCGATCATTGAATTGAGATGAACTTGAATGTTGGTTGCTCGGTTGGTTTATCCTACGACTAAGTTAGCGGTAGCACGAGCGTGGCTCGGATTTGAGAAATGTATAGGAGAAATGTGTGCGAGAAACGTAGGATATTGAATCAAGTTATAAGTCGATAAGTGTACTCAGTTAGTTTCAAGGACAAAACTTTTTCTGAGTGGTGTATGATGTAGTGTCCTGTCCCGCTCAGTCAATCGGAGGAATCGAAATGCCAACGGCGTTCGGACTTAGCCTTGCAACGGCTACTCGAAGACATCGCTCGGTCGAGGCGACCCCTCGCTCAGGTGGATGGCATCGGTGAACTTGTCTCAGCTTGGCCTTCACACTAATAAAACACATGTTTTCAAATGCACAAGTAGGCTTCATAATAAAAGAGACGAATCCACATAGCGAAGAAAATAATCCCAAGTTGGGTCGATTGCGTTAGAACATGGAAAAAGGTCCAACGGTCGGCTTAGAGTTGGTGCACGGCATGCTTTGAAAGTGACACTCGATCCTTCATCCCGTGGCTTGGGAGAAGGAAAGTTGGTCTTCGACACAAAACTATGAATTAGCCTAAGCCATAGGCGTCGTCCGCATAAATGCTCGATAAGGCATTCACGCTTCCACAATACAAGACTTGGCATAGCCTTTGCTCGTCCCACAAGTTAAGTTTAGGCTCGATTAAGTTAGGCAAAGTAATGTTGGGCTATCGAAGGCATAACAACCACTGTCTCGCTCTTTCTGCGGTTGTCAAGTTGTTTAGTCCCACGATCTCAAGGATCGTCATATAAAGTATGACTTGGGCGATATCGTCGCGTAGAACGTAAGTCGGTTTAAGGTACGAGCCACGGTTGGTTCAGGGGAAAGTTAGCCGCGGTCTATTTGGCACTTAAGGAACACGTTATGTTCAGGTTAAGTGGGAAGGCTATGCAGTAGCCGGTCGTTCCCTGAGTTCAAAGAATGTTAGGTCTAAGCGATGGTTAGTCGCAATGTTAAGTTCGAGCGATGGTTATTCGCCAAGGAGAAATGTATCGGGACTGTAGGTCAGTCGCCGAGGCAACCCTGGTTTGGGCTCTGTAAAAAGAAGTATGAAATGTAGAAGAAGTAAAGCAAAAGGATTAAGTTATGATGATTAGGCCATGCATTTACGTTGAGTCTAGAAGTCTCGTAGGTGCGTGGTCATAGACAACTTGTCGACAAGGGCGATGGTTCTTCGGATCGACAACCTTGGGCCACGGACCGATCTGGCCTAGGAAGAATAGATTATAGTCGAGCTGGGTATGAAGCAACCGGTAGTTTGAGGACTTGCATCGGAGTTTGCTACTTGACGTGCAAGGATGTCGTTTACCAGGATATGTCCACGATAGCTAGTTAATGCCAGTGACCTTTCATATAGATAAGTTGGCGTGCTGAGCGGCAATCCGCATGCACGGTGTCGGTCGATTCTAAGGAAATATAAGCACGACACGAGTTGCGTTAAGAAGGTATGTGTGTACGGTCTGTACCATGATTCAGGAGCCTAGGATTTGGCTAAGTAAAGACCCGTGCTTCGGCGCGAGATGTGGCATCGAGTGTTAAGTCTTCGACATAGAGTTGCATAAGTAAGATTTGAGTTATTTTGAGCTAAGTCGAGAAGGGCCGTAGGGCAAGTTTTATTAAGTTATGTTGAGTTGCAGGCCGTAGGGCAAGTTTGGTTAAGTTATGTTGAGTTGTAGGGCACGACCTCGAAATGTGAGGCACGGCCGCATTGTCACAATACAAGTATAGGCAAGACTAAGTGAGGAGGCACTGCCTCAGAGATATTGAAGCACGAATCGAGTTCATGGCACGACCGAGTCGTTACGTCCCAGAGCTTGGCACGAAAGACAAGTATGAGTCGGTGTATTGACGTTGCAAGCACGAGAATGGTCTAGTGGCAAGGGTGTAATCCCCCTTCCCAAAATTTTAATATATTTTTATTTTATTTTATTTGAATTGCAATTTTTAGTTTTATAGATATTTAATTAATTGATTATTATTGAAGGCCCTAAGTCATGGCTAGGATTGGAGTACAAGATGGCTAGAAATCATGACACGGATAGCGTTATCACGTGCCTTGACTAATGTGTTAGCCATGGTAGGGAAGACCCAGCCATAAGTATGTCCTGACTAGGAAAATCAGGCCAAGTTGCGACTTAACCTCTAAAGACATTTTAATTATTTTATTGACTTGTAGGAGACCCGGTTGTGTCGATTTAGCTCGGACTAGACCCGAACCGAAACCGAGCCCATGTAATCTTATAGTGAGGCCAAAGACGTCCATATAGACGTACATATTGCATTTATTAATTTTGATTGTCCAAATAGGCATTTCATATATAAAGGATTTATATATATATATATAATATACATTTTATTGTTATTGAATTGATACTCTATTTTTAGAAATAGGATAAACACCATACTTAGCTACCCTTGTGCAGTTAGCGATATTTAGGCTATACCTATAATTTCAAGTACATCTAGTATTGAATTACGGTATTTTGTTCTCCTACATTTTGTTATTATTATTGTTATGATAATTGATGTGTATATATACGTATATAATTATTATTGGTTATTTCCTATTTTTGATAATAAATATATTTTACATCTGTGTACATATTGTTATAATAACCCTATACTAGGAAGATTTAATATTATGATTTTTATAGAAAATTGGAAGTATTATATCATATATATATATATATATATATATATATATATATATATATATATATATATATATATATGTGTGTGTGTGTGTGTGTGTGTGTGTGTGTGTATAGTTATATATAAATATATATATATATATATATATATATATATATATATATATGTATAAAATATATATATATAGAGAGAGAGAGAGAGAGAGAAAGCAAAAGAAAAAGAAAGGAAGGAAATTCCAGCCAGGCCCAAGGAAGGCCCAGCCACCCCAGCCCATAGAGGGGAGCCCAACACAGTGAGCTCCTCCCCATTAAACCGAGCAAGCCCCTAAGCTCAGCAGTCCGAACCCCAGGAAGCCTGACCCCTTCTTTTGGAACCCAACTAAACACCATCGGTATATATGACAGAGGGAGAGAGAAGTTCGTCAAAAAACATCAAAACCCAAAATATAATCCACACAAACCCCCTGGCGACCCCTTCTGTGCGTGCGTGCCGCCACGTGCGGTCGTCGACCGGCCAAGCCGCAGCAGGCCGCACGGGCAAATACAGTTGCGACACAGCAGCAGCAGGCCGCGCGGGCCGACTTCGTCGCAGGTTTTTGTGACGTGTAGTCGATCGTTCCTGGAACTTCCACTTCAGCTACGAGCACAACTTATAGACCTACAAGTCTATTCAATTAGTTTAATTTTGTATGATCTAGGTCACCCAGAAAGTTGACGAGAAGTTGACGAAAAATAGCCCAAAACAGGACAGTATATAGCAGTCCAAACACCCTGTTGGAAGGCAAATTCTCGTAAATCTTTTGACTGATTCAAAAATGTGCTTGAATAGGTTTATGGACAACCTATAGGACTCCACAACCCATTTTGCATAAGTCGATTTCATCGACTACGCGCCGAAAAATCGGATGCCAAAGTTTACCAAAAATCTGTTTTCAAAACCCCGAAAAACCTTCGATACGACGTGCGTCCTGCCAATCCGGGTGACATGGTCGCGAACCGAAAGCATTGAAAGGTGCATATCAGCTTCGTGGATGTGTGGGCTTTGACGGAATTCAAATTGGTTGCGTGTGCGCGACGAATTTGATACATATCCGTCAAAATTTACCGTATCGATCTCATTATAAATTTCCTAATTACCTTGTGCACACAAGTCAGATCGAAACAAAACTTAGGCCAACAGGACCTTATCATTTTTCTGGTCCTGTATGCCAAGTTTGGTCTGATTCTGAGACAGTTGACCGAATCGCCGTTTTACGGGCCTCACGATCCGACTCAACGGGCGATTTTGTGCACGGCCCGCCAGAATCCAGCTTTGCACATACGGTTGGGTTCGTATCAAAAAACTGGACCACCTATAGACATATAGTTTGATAATTTTAGAGATCCTAGACTTTGGCTCGCTTTTCGGTGCAAAGCGTGTCCAACGACGGACACCGTTTTGATCCAAAATTACCGTTTTGCCCCTGTGTCCAGAATTGGACTTAAGGACAGGCAATTCTAGCTAATTTGACTATTCTGAAAACTTTGATAATATTTATTTCAGCATCCGGAGACTTTTGCATGTGTTGACTTTAGTGACTCATCTGAGTGGTTGTACTATCAGTTTCACCCGCACAGGACCTCAGGCGAGTACATCTCTGATAGTTTTTAATATTTTATTATCTCTATGAATCATGTACGTAGTAGTATTTTACATTGATATTTTATTGGTTCTTGACACGAGGTAGTAGTTATGGATTCTTTACATGTTGTTCGTGACCAATCTATTACCGTGTTCGTGACCTGTTTGGATCCATGAGTACTAATCGGACGGAAAAATACTCTAGACATGTAAACAAATCCAAAACTATTCATGTCTGATAGCAGTCGAATACTTCACGTGCGGGATGCCGAATCTTATTCGTGCCTGATAGAAGTCGCACATTTCATGTGCGGGGTGCCGGATTTACCCTTAGCCGTTTACATGTCGAAGTAGTATTTCAACTCACTAGATAGATACAGTTTTTGATTCTATATTATACATTGCTAGCTACATGTCTACTTTGTTTTAGTACTCACTTATCATTTTTACCATGCTCAGCTTTTGCCGTGATTCCATGCTTATCTTTTTTCGCATATTTCATTATTATCTACATATTTATGGATTTCGTCATTTATTGAATCTGTTGTGAGAATGTACTCGTTCCATTCCTGACTGGAAACCAATATTTTTCAGGTTTAGCTGCGATCACTCTTAGCATTGGGAAGGCATGGGTATGCTAAGGTCAACCTAGATAGTTGAATTAGTTGTCTTTTCTATTTTGTGAGATATTGTATTTTTCTAGCAAATGTGAAGTTGTGAAACCTTGTAATTTGTAAACTTGATTTAGTAATGTGAATGAGCAATATATATTACATTTTGTGAGTTTGAGCATCTTGGCCGTGACAGCGTTCTACCGCCGACTCTACGGCGTAGGCTAGCTTGGACACGTCTCGTATCCGAAAAGCGGGTGCGGGTCATGACAAAGGGTAAGGAAGTTATCGGTACGATAACACGGTGACGGTCTAGAGACATTAAATAGGCCGAAAACCTATGTCATAAAACTGATTTTAAGGCAAGAGTAGAAAGACAATACAAAGGGACTATGTTGCACAAAGTAAACTAACATGTCGATTTTATATGGGTGGGCGAGGGGCTCACACCACCAGTACAGTTGTCATGCCCCAGAACCAGAATACTGGAGAGCAGAGGACAGACACAGCCAGCTACGTACATTGAAGTGAATCTCACCTCGCAATACGGTCATGGTTGTCTAGATGCATGAGGGTTTACTACAAGCCATCAGTCTCTTAAGGTCAATAACAAGCCTAGTGTCTCAATCTCAAGCAACAAGTAGATATAACAAGATGGTAGATCATCAGACATACAAGGTAAGGCGTCCCATACATTACATATTCAGATGATCATGAAGCTAGTCATACAAAATACGAAGACTAGCAAGAGTTTAAGTCATACATGATCAACCCTAGGATTTGTCAATCATGTTAAAGCCCGTAGGCAGACAGTAAGTAAAGTTGCAACGAGCTAACACTTGCTCGGCGGCTAAACGCCTCAAAAGAATATTTGTACAATGGAGTGGGAGAGCAAAATAAAAACCCACTCGTTGCCGGGATTCCCTCTAGTGTTCACCATCTGGCAGGAAAGTTGGGAGATCCTCGGTAGCTGCTCCAAAATCTGGCCATACAAAACCAGCTGGGCCAGACCCCAGAAAGAGCAAGTGCCACAAGGGGGGCTTCACTTAAGAACTAAAACCAGCATGTCAACACATAAAGTCATAGGTGAAATAACATAAGACATGAGTTAAAGAAAACAGGATGATAAACGATAAGATAACTAGAGGACTATTTCGGTAACCAAGTTACAACCCGTAAACCAAACAAGGACCGGGGTTGTAACCCTTCACCTGAACAGAACTTAGCCTCGAACCAATTATCGATAAAGTAAAGCATAAACAAGCATGTCCGGAGATATCCATGCACCGGATCTGGACAAGACTAGACAAGATAGGACTCCATCCATCATTCACGGCCAAGCAAAGAGTACGGCTTGATACTTAACTAACTAGGGTTATCACAAGCTTAGTTACTAGCAGGATGCAATGAGGTACGCCTACGGCCACAAGCCCTGCAGACTATCCAGGTTATCCAAACGCAAGGTTCAAGATTAGAGTTATCATGTCTTGTTAGGTGACTTGGATGCAACACATGACAGTGTGCGTAGTAATCGTTTCAGGTAGTGCCCCACATAGCAGTGAGCTGGAAATGTGCCCTACTCGTCGGTAGGCTACAAGTCCATCAAGGAAGGCGCCCAGATAACGGGATTGCTTGTAGCCGAAATACCTCTCTATATGCTCTACATGATCAATCTAGTCATTAACCTAGTCAGATTCAGTATGAATCCCTGACCGTGGTAACCAGGGATGCATGTCCTAGACATGATGCGAGACAAGACTGGTTGCTTATACAAGCATATTAAATACAATCACCCACGGTGTCAAGAATTCACTTAGCATGTCAGGTTAGCTGTCGTAACAGCGTATCAAGGTTATCATGTCAAGATTACTTGTCAAAAGTGCACCACGACGGGTCACCATCATGTCATGTTACTTATCAAGATTACTTATCAAGGCAAGGGTGCGTCACAACGGACCATCATCAAGAATTATCATGTCAATTTACTTGTCAAGAGTGCACCACGGCGGGTCACTATCAAGAGTTATCCTGTAAGGTCATAATGCCATTTCGTGTTTATACAAGTGCACCACAACGGGTCACTGATCATGTAATTCCATCACTAAGCCGTGTTCAGATTAACATTCATAAATAATGTCATGATCACATCGGGTTCATGATCACATCGGGATATGGGGACATGATGCGCCCAAGGGGGAGGCGTAAGGGGTACTATGGCCAACAAGTGGCATTAGCCAAGTTGCGGCAGGGTAACAGGTTGCGCCAAGGCAAGTAGGGTCAAGTCCAGTTGCGCCTGAACGTCAGGTTGCGCCTAGGCACTAGGGGTGCCAATCACTAAAATGCACAAGGTCGGGTCAAGTTGCGCCTGGAAGAGTCAGGCCAAGTCATGTTGCGCTAGGCACTAGACTGTGCGAGGCTAGGTTGCGCCTGAGTCAGACTGCGCATGAGTCAGACTGCGCACGAGGTCAGACTGCGCAAGAGGTCAAACTGCGCACGAGGTCGGACTGCGCACGAGGTCGGACTGCGCACGAGTCAGACTGCGCACGAGTCAGACTGTGCTGCGCTAAAGAGCGCGCACAACTCAGTGGCGCAAGCTAAAAAGCTCGCGCACACTGCTCACTGTCTTCTCCAAATCAGCAAGAACTCCATGGTTGAACCCATAGCTTCAAAAGTCTATAATTTGGTCAAAACAAGTCCAAATCCAACTTTCAAATGGTCAAAATTGGGTAGAATGAAATTCTCTTCAACATGGAACCATCAAAATTTAAAAACAAAGAAGTTTGATAGATCAAAACCACCAAAATCCAAAAATGACCAATTTTTAGATCTACAAAAATCAAAGCCTCAAAATGGAAAATGACAAGTTCTAATGTGTCTTAGAAACATGAGAAGAAGCTATTGGAACAATAAAAAATGGGTTCTCTTGTGGAAGCAAGTTGCACTTGCCTAAGGGGTGTTCTTGGTTGGTGGTGGGTTTAATGGAGAAGGAATAAGAGTTAATGAGAAAGTAGAGGAGAGAGAAAAGTTAGGTGGGTTATAAAGGGGGATGGTGGTTGGTTTAACATGATGAACCAAAGAATAAACTAAGCCAACCCAAAATAAACCAAGTTAAACCATTACATGTCATGATGAACCTAATCATGATTAAACTGAAATTAGCTAGCCAGGCAGGAAAATAAAATACATGTCAGGATTCCGTATACGTATACTGAGAATACGTAGAACGGAAAATGGGGGTGACAACAGTTGAGTACTGACACCCATACAGTGTTATGTGCAGGCACAGGTAGAAGCTCCTGGCGCGAAGCTCGATTGGATGCATCGAGGCACGGAGTTCCTTGGCGATTCGAGGCGTGCGTTCTGCATGAAGACTGGACTTATACGGGACATAATGTATGGACGTCGCCTTCTGAAGCATCCACTGGCTCAAGACTTGTATTGAAAGATAAGAGAGAGCTGAATGACTTGTAATATGAGAAGGGTGAGCTTTAGCGATTGTAATCTTGGCCTTGCGCCCCATTATAACCTTTGTTTCAATATCAATAAAGAGCTTCTTTTGAATAACTTATGTTTTGCTTCAAATTTCTGCTGCTATTAATCAATGTCCCTGCTTGGGACTTCTGTGCGACGATCCCGTCGCAACCGCTGTAATCGGCCGTTATGAAATCTGCCTTGTACGAGAACAATCTAGGCTCGTGCGGCATCACGCCTTAGCGAGGATGATCGCTCCTACTGGAGCGGAGTGTGACAGTCAGAATCATGCATAATAGGAATGCTATGAAGATAATAGACTTTGCTTCTCAAGAAGCCCCTTTTTATAGGCCATATTGGCCAATAAATGCAGATGAACCTAATAGTCAGCATAATGAATCTCATTTAATAGGTTCGTTACAAGTGGATGCCATGCCACAAACTCCTCAACTTCCCCCAAGAAAGACGATGGCAATTAAGACTTGTCCAAAGACAGTCATTAAAGAAAATTCTAAGTCTACTACCAAATGCTTACAACCACTCTCACCCGCCCCTTACACATGGGTCCCATCGGGTCCCACCATCCCTCACATACCCTCTGCTACATGGGCTCCACCCGTGTCACGCCCCAGAACCAGAATACTGGAGAGCGGGGGCAGACATAGCCAGCTACGTATATTGAAATGGAAACCACCTCGATATACGGTCACGGCTGTCTAGATATATGAGAGTTTACTACAAGCCAACAGTCTCTTATGGTCATGAACAAGCCTAATGTCTCAATCACAAGCAAGTAAGTAAGGTCACAAGATGTATGATCATTAAATATACAATAATAAGGCATCCCAAATATTACATATTCAGCTGATCATGAAGCTAGTCGTTACAAAATATTAGGACTAGCAAGAGTTTAGTCGTACATGATCAACCCTAGGATTTGTTAATCATGTTTACAGCCCGTAGGCAGACAGTAAGTAAAAGTGCATCGAGCTAACAGGTGCTCGTCGGCTAAACGCCTCAAAAGAATAGTTTTACAATAAAGTGGGCAAGACAAAAAGGAAAACCCACTCTTGGCCCGGGTTCCGTCTAGTTGTCACAAGGGGGCCACGAAATAAGAACAAAAGCCAGCAATCGGCACAAGAAAATCTAATATTAAAACTAGAATTTATGAAAACATGTCAGGATGATATACGACGAGATAACCATGGAACTATTCCGATAGCCAGGTTACAACCCGTAAACCAAACAAGAACGGGGGTTGTAACCCTTCATCTGAACAGAACTTGGTTTCCCACCATTTATCGGCAAGATAATAATGTAAGAAATCAAGACAGGAAGCAATCTTGTACTGGGTCAAGACATGACTAGACTGGTTATACCTCATTCAATCAATCACGGCCAAGCAGATACTACGGCTTACTACTTTAACTAACTAGGGTTATCACAGACCTAATTACTAACAAGATGCAGTGAGATGATTCCACAGCCACAAGCCCTGCAGACCATCCAGGTTACCCAGGTCGAAAGTTAGGGGTTGAATTCTGGTGGGTACATCGCCCGGGAGACAAATGTACCCTTAGGTGACTTAGAGGGTGCAACACGCGACGGTGTGCTGGAAATGTGCCCTACTCGACGGCAGGCTACAGATCCCAAGAGCGCCCAGGTAACGGGATTGCCTGTAGCTGTGTCATCTCTTCATGACTACTGTGTTATTCTAGTTATTAACCTTAATCCATTTTGGTAGGTACTCCTGACCGTGGTACTAAGGAGTCCCATCCTAGACATGATGCAAGACAGGATAAGTGGATTTAACAAGCAAGCAAGAAAGAACCACCACGGTGTCAAGGCAGGTCAAGTTAAGTTAGCCGTCGCAACAACATTAAGTTATCAAGTCATGCTACAAGTCAGGAGTGCGCCGCCACGGGCCACTATCAAGTTATCAAGTCACAGGGATTAATTACAAGTTACAAGTTAGGTGTGCACCCTACTGGATTACTAGCAAGGAGATCAGAGAATACCAGAATCATAAACCACAGAAAACTGTACTAGTCATAAACAATTACTTGAAAACCGTGTTAGGCCGTGTCGGGTCAAGATAGTCGTGCTGTGTTGAACAGATCTCCGGAAAACTCAATCCACAAACAAAGAAACCAAGTCGAGAAATAAAACCAATACTCCTAGAGCCAATGGGTTAAGCAAGGGGTTCAGGGTGCAGCGTACGCACAAGGGGACGCACAGTGTACGCACAAAAGCACGCACGTAGGAGAGCTAAAGTACGCACGTAGGAGAGCTGCGTACGCACAAAAGCACGCACGCAAGAGAGCTGCGTACGCGAAATGTCACGCACGCAGGAGAGCTGCGTTCGCGTAAGAACACGCACGCAAGAGAGCTGCGTACGCGAAAAGTCACGCATGCAAGAGAGCTGCGTACGCACAAAAGTCACGCACGCAAGAGAGCTGCGTACGTGAAAAGTCACGCACGCAGGAGAGCTGCGTACGTAAAAAGTTACGCACGTAGGAGAGCTGCGTACGTGAAAAGTCACGCACGCAGGAGAGTTGCGTACGCGTAAAAACACGCACACAGAAGAGCTGCGTACGCGTAAAAACACACACGCAGGGGAAATGATCTTCTTCTCCATGGCTGAGAAGAAGCTCCCATGGCTTCAAAACTTCAAGGCATCACAACTTGGCCATCCGAACTCCAAATCCGGATTTCCAAAGTTCCAACCAGGGTGGAATGGAATTCTCTTCCACAAGGAAACATCAAAACTCATAAAAATCCAACCTAAATAGACCAAAACCATGCAAAACCGAAAATAGGGAAAACTTAGATCTAGAACAATGGAGACTCCAAATCCTAAAATACCAAGTTCTAATGTTGATCACCATGTCCTAATCTAGCAAATGGACAAATAAAAGAGGGTTCTCATGTGGTGGCAAGGTGCACTTGACTGTGGGTTGGTGTTGTGGAGAGGAGGGAGAAGAGTGTTGTGTAGAGGAAGGAGAAGAAGAAATTAATGGAGGTTTATGAGGAGAGAAAAAATGTTGGTGGAGTTTTAAAGAGGGTGGGATGTGGTGTGTTGAGGGTGGAGCATAGGCTAAGGTGTTCCAATACATATAAACCAAACCGAACCAACCCAATCCAATTAAACCGAGCCATGCCAAAATCCAAAATACGAGAAATACCGAAATTCCACAAGTTGAGAAAAATAAAAATACATGCCAAAATCCAGATACGAGTATAAATACGAAATACGGGAAATACGGAAAATGAGGGTGACAACCCGACCCCACCACTTACTCTCCTCCTCCAATCGAATCCCGACACGTGGCTTGGTTGTAGGAAGGTTGTAAGCATTGGTTGTCGGCATAGCAAAGCTCAGTCATTAAAGGCCCCCACATAGAGAACCTTCAGAGCCGCAGATAGTTAGCCATTCTTATCAGAACTGCAGCCAATTCAAATATTCTCCGTCATTCTAACACAGAGAATGGTCATTCTCCGTCATTTTAACACGGAGAATAAAAATTTTCCGTTATATTAACACGAAGAATGACAATTCTCTTGCATTTTAACCCGGGGAATGGCCATTCTCCGTATTTTCACAAGAAGAATGGTCATTCTCTGTCATTTTAACACGGAGAATGATAATTCTCCGTTATATTAACATGGAGAATGGATATTTTTCTGCATTCTAACACGGGGAATGGCCATTCTCTGTGATTTTAACACAGAGAATGGATATTCTCTGTGAGATTTATACGGGAAATGGAAATTCTTTGTTATATTAACACAAAGAATGGCTATTCTCCTGCATTCTAACCCGGGGAATGGCTATTCTCCGTCATTTTAACACGGAGAATGATAATTCATCATCATTTTAACACGGAGAATGATAATTACATTCTCCGTGAGATTTATACGGGGAATGGCCATTCAAAAATGATATATATAAAATAATGTAAATGTAATTCAAAAATAATTTTATTATAAAAGACAGAGCATACGTTACAAAAGACGTAGACACAGAAGAATAAAAGGCAAACAGAAGATATAGAAAGAAGTTCTTAGCCCATTTCATTTTTTTATAATGTCATTGCTAGGTTGGTACTTGTGGTGTTACATGTTCACTTGAAAGCAACTTCTTATCCCATCCCAACATAACCTTTATAATCATCTGGTGAACGACACTGTCTTTTTCTCTCAGCATTTCAAAGGGAGCATTCATCAAACACTTCATATAAAACATCATGTACAAGAGACAGTTGGGTGCTAGTTGTTGTGGGCATCATAAAGAATAATTCAGCTATGTGCTCTCATACTCCATCATCGTCGGGCATTTATCCCTCATCATCTCAACTTTCCTCATGACGATAGGATCTAAGGTCTTCTTTATTAATTTTGCATCCTTCTTGCCCTTTTCGTACGTATTTTTCACCAAGGAGTTGTAGTGTGTCCACTCGTAGGAGCTCAAGTTGAATGTGAGCAACGTATAGTGTTTGGAGGATTCATTAAAGAGTGGGATGAATAGCCACTCTATGTCATCCTCTAAACCCATGACGATGTCTTCTACATCTATTTTGAAATTTTCAAGGGCGCCGGTGTCACGCCCCAGTACCGAAATACGGAGACGGACGTCGGCCAGCTACACCGTATAAGGTACGAATACGTTATACGATAATGACAGCTGTCAATCTTGCTGGGTATCCTAGCATGCAATCATTCTATGGCCTAAATCCGATCTCATATCTACAGGCAATAACAATAAAATACTAAGCAAGAGAGAGAATCATATGGAAAGCAGGAAATACTCATATGATAATCAGGAAATCTATAGTACAGGATAATAATGTAGATGAGTATACCTTCCCACAGTTTCTAGCATGGTCGAAAACTGAAGCACATCCTCCAAGTCAAGTCTGGAAGATCCAAAGGGTCGGTCACTGGCAATCTGGAAACAATCCAGGGTTGGTGATCAGGCCAACCGCATCAAGTACAAGAAAGGAAGGCTCAAGGACGGGTGAAGAAAAGCCAGCAGGATAAAATATGAAGCAGGATAGCAATAAACAGTAAAAGAGGGTAAGGATCGTGCGGTACCAACGCACGATAACAATCCACAACTAATGCAGCTAAATAACCAACAATCATCACAATCTCCCTAACATCCAATAACACCTGCATGGCCAACCGGGACTCGTAATCTGTCATCGGAACAGTAATCCACTCCTATATAAAATAAGAACAAGGGAATGAATTTCTGCATCGAGGCAGCATTACGGGCCAGGCTGCTTAGCAAGCAACAAGGCAAATAATTATATGAATAAGCGGTCACTCAAATGCCTACGACTGTCTAGGTGGGGGTTGGATTACCCCAAAAATGCAATATAGGAATCCTCAGATCGTGTCAATCTAGCAAGCTAACGGGGCAAAGTATATCAAGACTAGATGAGCACCGGTCTCTCGTAAGACCACCGGGCTCTACATGTCACCACAGGTCCCTCGTAAGGCCACCGTGCTGAGCATGCCATATATATAAGGTATAGTAAAGTAGCCGGATACTGCCATCCTCTAATACGGACGGTAACAATATCCGTAGCGGCCAGCCTGCACTCCATGACTAGATGTCTGGAAAGCGGCTAGTACTGTACGATCTCGAGATTCCGTTCCCTCCCAATGCTTCTACCAATTTAAGTTGCCTAGATTATCCATACATTTATCCGAAATCACATGCCGTGGTCACATGACCATCCTCCTAGATGTCGTACCTCAGTACAAAAATGCTAAGTAAGAATCAATCTCGGCACCTATAGTCCCAGTTGTGATCCATCCTTAGTATTATACAATAAACAAGCAAGCAATCCTGACCACGCTAAAACTAAAAGCCAACTACCAAGGTACCCGTACAGGTAATCATATAATATAGCTAGAATATCAAGATGGCATCGCAATCCCATATAATTATGGAAGTAGCACCTTAAAGTGCCAGTAGACAAGGAGAACCGTAGTATAAAATCAGGGCCAGTACCTCAAAGGGTAAGCTGGACTTATAGCACGGATATGAATAGTCATGTCAGGAACAAGGTCAAATCTGTCAGTCATAAGAAGTCATATGTCCACATCGTGGCATGGATATCAGGTTAAGTATAAGATTAGAATCTCTACTATAATAGCATCTCAAGCATATATGGGAGCCTACAACTCCAATCATCAAGTCGGTCCTTACACCAGATAAATCTAATAAAAGTCTCCCCTCCATGATGGAGATCAAATCAAGAAGTAAAATCGTCAGATACTACGCTAATCCTTATAAACAATGCTAGGCCCTCTGGCTCACCAGGGTTCTCTAAATCAATGATCACAAGCTGTCAGCTAACAAGTCTCACCACTACCAAGATCTAGCAAACAAACCAAGTTTTTAGGCGCTTGGGAAGTCGAATAAAAATCATATAAGGATACCCTCGATATTCTTCTCGTTTCGTGAAACACTCGCGGTCATCAAAATCCAAGAATCCACATAGTTATATATGATCAAATTAGAACATCATCAAAAGAAATAGCAACAATATCCAAGAATCCACGTGAGTCTATCAATCAATATCTCGAGATCATACTCTCCATAATACTCAATCCTCAGATATATCCAAAAATCATAAATCTCGATACATAGGACAACTATTAGTCCTAGCTGGCTAGACTAGGATAACTCCTAGAAAGAATGGTCGGGAGGACAAGAGTCTATTAATCATGTCACCAAAAAATGGCAAGGATTGTATGAACCGCTCTGAAGCAGATCCACAACCCTTAAACCAAACAAGGACCAGGGTTGTAGACCGTCTTCCGAGTAGAACCGCGCTCTTTACGCTATCCGACGGACAAGACATGTCAAGTAACTAGGCTACTAATCTAGTCATGAGTCTACATAGCAGGTACTGAGATCAGGTACAAAGTACTACAATAAACGTGCACGAGACTGGTTCAGCAAACCGGAGGAACGGTTCTGTCCAACTCTTCGAACCAAATTCTCGATCGGGAATTCTGGAAAAATTTGGCAGTCTTTTTTGTATTCTGGACGGGAGCACCCAGCGAATTGGGGCTAAATCCACTCGGTGGAACCCGTCGCAGAATCGCAGCCTGAGAACACTAAATCTCAGCTTCCAACAGCGCTACCATACGTACTAGAAACCAAACCATAGTCGAGAACACTTAGTCTCGGCCTCCAACAGCACTGCGATGCATACTGGGCACCAAGTCAACACATGCAACAAGAATCGCCATGCTGGGCGCATCACAGACCCACAGTCATAATCCAAGCCACAAGCAGAGTCACAGACATAGTTAGCCAAAGCCGTCACCCGACCGCGAGTCGGACACAGGGCATATGGGGACAATCCATACTCGTGAGTCGTGTTCGTGTCCTCGGAGGTGTAGATGACCCGTCCGAGTTGTCCGATACGGCCTAACCCGATATCGAACCAAGCTATCCTAAGTTATCATCATGGCAATTCTACTACTATGCTACACTACTCATGGTTATACATTTACAATTACAATTAATTAAAATACAATAAAATCCAAGAGAGAGGGCAAGAGCCGTCGATGAGCAAGGGATACTTGCCTAGAGGGCTCGGCTAGATAAGCAAGTCTTCGGCGATCGCGATCCAAGGTAGCACGTCCATCGAAGTCCTCAGAACACACAATAAACAATCATTAGAATAAAATATTAAAATAATAATGGAAATCATGATGGATGGCAAGAGGCTATACCGTCTAGGTCCCGCAAGCAGCACAGGGATCTGGCACAGAAATCGAGGCACACGGATCGACACGGACACAAAAATCGAGATGTGCACGTATATCTATTTGCCATCAAAAATATGACAAGGTTTTGTTGACTAATACTTTGGTATTTCAATTACAAACATAACAATATACAATATAGGACATAGACGTAGTCCTAGGAGTACACTTTTATTTTTATCTGGGAACTGTGCCGGTGGAGCGAGTGGTAATGAATTGACTCCGTTGACGATCTGACGATGATCTTGAACTCTCTGAAGGTCTAGGTTGCTCTGGATGCCGGAGCGTTGCAAGGATAATCGGACGTTAAGTGTCTCTTCTGGCCTCTATGGATGTGCTTCTTCCTGAGTATGTATGTACGTCCTTGTCTGTGTGTATCTCATTGTGAAAGAATGATCCTTCTATTTATAGATAGCAGGCTGGCTGCTCATGTGCGCATATGTTGGATGCGTCTGGACGTGGGAACTCTACGTGGCTGATGCTGGTGGAGGCGCATGGTTGATGCGCTCTGGATTGAAGTCGAATCTGCTGGACTGCTACATTAGACTGCGATGGAGCTGACACATGGCAGTCACAAAGATTTGGTTGTTGCTGAGATCTTGGATGGTTAGCACCCATTCTTTGAACCGAACTGAGTCAAGGGACGCGTGACATATGCCTGTGACTCAAAGATCTCAGTTTTGGAGGAGAGTGATATGTCGGGGTGCGCCTAGGGTCGGGCGTATGGAGGCGACTTAGTTTATGAGTTTTAGGCATCACAAACGAGTCTGGACGCATGACTTTTTGAGGCGCATGCAGAGCTTCGCATCAGGGTCCGCTTAGGATCAGTCGCAGAGGAGGCGACTGGTCTCATGACCTTTAGGTACCATGAACAAGTCCAGACGCATGGCTTTTGAGGCGCATGTATGGCCTAGTCTTCTGTTGCTTGGGATCAGAAGTAAGCCAGGGGGCGCATGACCACTAAGGCGTGTAATATTCTGGGTGTATGGCCACGAGACGTATACAAATGATCGGTCTGTCACATTGTCGACCCCAGATATAATGATGGTGCTGACATCAGCGGCGCTTCATTTTCTGCAAGGGCTGCTGATTGGACACCTTCGAAAGACATGTAGCCGTCTTTTATTATTCAACATTAAATGTTTGATGGAGATAAGTTTGGAGAGGGTGCATCGATTAGTGCCAATCTGGGCACATGGTTTTATGACCCGCTGGATGCATCCATAGGGAGCGCATGATGTCGACAGCGCATTTGCCAATGTGTCGTATCCTCTTTGGTCCGCCTGTTGAAATCTTTGAGGCATTAATGGCTGCTTTGACTTAGCCGAATACGAGGCGACAGATGTATTTGCTATTAATGCAGATTCATTGCATAGAATTTAGAACGTTGGTCATTTGGCACTCGGGTGTAGGCTGCCCATGCTTATAAATAGCCGCATGAGGAAAAGCTTTGCTATCATTCTTCAAAAGATGAACTTGGGCGGAGCTCTGCCTTGGCGAACTTCCGAACTCGAGCTCTTTCCAAGGGTGAAGATGCGCTGCCCCAGTCTTCCTTGAACTTCTGTGATAGTGTCTGTTGCATCCAAATATCGGGATCGTCGAGTTCCGACACAGGCCGATGGTGCCTGTTGCATCCAAAGATCGGGGCGACCGTGCTCCATCTTTCGTTATGCTGGCAGAGCCATAGGTTGTCGAGTGTGCCTGTTGCTTCTGAAGGTCGGGGCGTCATGCCGGGATCCTTGTCGAGCTAGGAAAGCTCCTCCTCATGCTACACAAGGGCTGATTGGAGCTGATGAAAGAGAGTGCTTCGCTCTGACTATACACGGAGATGCGCATACGTTGAGATGCTAGAATGATGCACCTGGACGAGACATCAGAGTGATGCGCCTGACAGATGATGCGCCTGGCGGATGATGCACCTGGCAGATGGTGCATGGCAGTTGCTGCATCTGGCTGTAGCTTTAGGATTTTTCTTCTTTGTAGAAGCTTTCCTTTGTAAAGCCCTTCTTTAGACATGTCTTTAAATTTGTACTTTGTTGTGCCAAGTATCTGTCTGAGCTTTCCTGGCACATTGGAGTTGGTCGTATGGTTGGGTTGAGCGTATAGGATTCTAGCCAATAGATGCGCCTGAATTTCCATGTTTCTACAAGACCCCCTTCAAAGTTTTTAAAACTTTCTTTGCAAGTTATGGAATACTTTGAATAAGAAATATGGGGATTAATGACTCTAGACGCATGCGCCTCGCCCAAGCGCACGGCTCTTTTTTGGTGTATAGTCGTTCTGTGCGTTGATGTGGGGAACGCTTGTTGCTAAGGCGCATATTGTTGGGGCGTATGCTTCTTCTGAAGAGATAACGCCTCGATCTTAGAAATTTTTTTTGAAGATAAGCAGCCGTCAATTTTTTTAGACCCGAAGCGACTGATTGTTGATGTCACGCCTCATCGATTTACGTGTGAGGCCAAGCCTATAAATAGGCGGCTTGTGAGGAGAGAGAGAGTCTTCTACTTTTCTGTAAAAGTTTTCTTTTTCCTCAGAACTTTTTTCTTTTTCCTTTCCTTTGTCAGAGAGATGGCTCCCAAGACTTCCCGAGGCGGTGCTGCTAGCCGAGGAAGGGGCCGAGGCAAGGAAGAACCGATGACCATCAAGGAAGAGACTGCTCCCAAGGTTGAAGTTAAGGAGGAGCCACCGTCAGAGAGCAGCCGTATCGGGACTGATCCTCATGTCCCTGCCGAAAACCTCAACCAGATTGAGCCTTCGTATGCAAAGTGGCTGAGGGAATGGTACATGCCTCAACGCAACTATGATCCCTGGCTGTGAGAATTCATCGTATGACTCGCGGTCTTTGCTAAGGCCGAAGTCGAACTAAAGGAACTCTTAGTGTTTCTGATCTTTGTTCCCTTTCTGATATGTAACTTTTGTTTTTGTTCCATTCCAATGCTGATGTAATCTTTATTGGATGAGGAAATAAAAGAACTCTTATTTTATTCATTTTTTTCATGACGAACTAAAATTTTGTAGGCTTATCACCCTTGGCATACCTTGGTTTTAGGTACAGATGATAAGTTGAGAGAGAGAGAGAACCAACATATTTACTCAGAGGTAATGTAAACATGGTAAATATGGGCGGTTAATTTTTTCTACTCAGAGGTAATATGGACATGGTAGGAGTGAACTCTTGTGGTAATTTATAGAACAACTCAGAGGTAATATGGACGTGGATGTTCTATAGTATAACAACACATGAATTGTTGTGCGGAATGTTTATTTAGAGATAATGTGGACGTGGTAAACATTTTCTTAAGTATGATCTTACATGGTACAGGATCCTCTTTGATGAGGTGTAGAGAGACAACTCAGAGGTAATATGGACGTGGTTGTTCCTCTACTGGAGATAGAATGCAACGAAACAGCTGGGTTCCAGAAGCATATGATTTGTCAAGAGGATGGGTGTGAACTTGGTTTGGTCAAATTTACCAGTCCTCTCTCTGGGGAGAGGTAGTACATTCTTGACGGAGGTCAAAAATAGTACTTTTTTAAGAATTTGTCGTTGATGGGCATCATGAACAAGTCCCCATTAGCTTGAGCGAGACGATAAGCACCGTTTGAGTATACCGTTGCTATGATGAAGGGTCCTTCCCATTTAGGTTCAAACTTTCCCAGTGTTTTGTGAGTCATCACCATCGGTCTCCTGACTTCCAGAACCAGGTCGCCTACTTGGAAAGTCCTCTGTCGGACACTTTTGTTGAAAGTCTGTGAAATGCGACCTTGATAAAGTTCGATGCGTTGTTGAGCCAAAAGACATTTTTTGTCCAGCGCTTCCAACTCTAGCAGACGGCGATGTTGATTGTCCTCTTCCGTTAACTAATTTGTGATCGCCATTCGGAGTGAGGGGATTTGGATCTCCAGCGGTAGCACTGCTTCGCTCCCGTAGACCATAGAGAATGGTGTGTTGCCTGTCGGGGTCCATACCGTTGTACGATAGGCTCAAAGGCATTCGCCGAGCTTCTCGTCCCAGTCGTGCTTATTGGATGACACAACCTTTTTGAGTAGCTTGACGATGGTCTTATTAAAAGCTTCAGCCAATCCGTTTGCTGCCGGATTGTAAGCGGTTGATGCCACGTTCTGAATACGGTTCTCATCACAGAATCTACTGAACGCATGGCTGATAAATTGTGGGCCATTATCGTGGATAATCCTTCGAGGTAGCCTGAAACGGTAGATGACGTGATGCTTGATGAAATTTATCACTTTTGAGCTTTTTACCTCTGTGAGAGGTACTGCTTCCGTCCATTTTGAGAAATAGTCGATAATTGCTAGGATAAAGCGGTATCCCCTTGACGAAGGAGGAGTAATGGGCCCTACTATATCTCTGCCCCAGGCTTCAAATGGCCAAGAGGCAACCGTCGGGTATAGAGGCTCTGATGGTTTGTGGAGGAAGTCGGCGTACAACTGACAGGCATGACACTTCTTTGTATACTCGACAGCGTCGGTCATCATAGTGGGCCAGTAATAGCCCATGCATCAAAGTCGGTCCTATAGCTTTGGACCTGGTTGATAAGCTCCGCATGTTCCGTCATGAGCTTCTCGAAGAGCTTCGGCGGCTTCTTCGTTAGATAGACATTGGAGGAGGAGCCCATCGTAGGAGCGCCGATACAGCATTTTGGAGGCTGTATCGTAATAGAAATGGAGGGAGCGCCTTCTGACTGAGACTGCCTCCTTCGGGTCTTTCGGAAGGATTTCGTAGATGGCAAAGTCGATAAATGGGAATCTCCAGTCTTTGACATTGATGCCATGGTCCATGGCCATGGCATGAGTTGTTCGTATGCACAAATTATTTCTAGGGCATGCCAAGTCCCGACCCGTCACCGTAACGAAGTGTTGAGTCCCGACGGATGCAGCCAATGAGTCTGCGAGGTCGACCAGAGCATCAGCTTCCAAGTTTTGCAACTGAGGCACATGCTCTATAAAGAATTCTGTGAAGGTTGAGATGATATCCAACGCTGCTTTGTGATAGGGGATGATGTCTTCATGGCAGACCTCATACTGTCTCCGGATTTGATTGATGACGAGCTTTGAGTCGCCATAAGATTCGAGGTAGTCCACCCCCAGCTGTCTTACTAACTGAAGTCCCATGATGAGAGCGTTGTACTCCGCAACATTATTGGAGCACGGTTCTGAAAGACAATAAGCGCGCTGGATGACCAGCTTGTCGGGAGATATTATGACCACTCCCACTTCTGCGATAATCTGGCCTTTGGGGGCTGTTCTGGAAGCACCGTCGAAGACCATTCGCCAGACCGGGCTTTCTTCGGTAATGTTTTCTTCTTGCACCTCATTGAAGATACCTTCATAGAGTCTGAATGATTCCGAAATTGGGTGCACGGCTAGAAAGTCGGCCAATGCTTGGCCCTTGACAGCCTCTTGTGGTACGAATACCATGTCATATGGTGTCAATAATATCGTCAACGTAGCCAACCGAGAGTTTAATGCTCCTGGTTTTGTCATGAGAATTCTGAGTGGGTTGAATCGGAAGATGACATGGATCGTTTGTCCCGAGACATAGTGGCGAGTCTTCTGGATGGCGAACACCAAGGCTAGACACTCTTTTTCTACATGGTTGTAGCGGTGTTCGGCCCCAACCATTGTCCTGCTGAGGTAGTAAATGGCCTGCTCATAGCCTACCTCGTTGTTCTGGGCCAACAAAGCGCCAAGGGAATGGTCCATTGCTTGGACATAAAGCAAGAATGGTTTGTTTGCGACGGGTGCCACCAGGACTGGAGGATTTGTCAGATATGCTTTGATGTCGTCGAAGGCTTTATGACATTCTTTCGTCCAGATGTAAGAAACTCCCTTCTTCATAAGCTTAGTGAAGGGCTGACATTTTTCAAAAAGGTTCGTAATAAACCTCCTGATGTAGGCGAGTCATCCTTGTAGACCTCGAAGTTCTTTGAGGTTCTTCGGAGGGTCCACGTCAAGGATGGCTTTAGTTTTCTCGGGATCGACAGAATGCCTTTCGTAGTGTTGATGAAGCCTAAGAACTTTCCACTAGAGACCCCAATGAAGGATTTAGCGGGGTTCATTTTAAGCTGATGTGCCCGTATGAGGTCGAAGACAGTCTTCAGGTCTCGCAGGTGATCACCCTTAAGATGGCTCTTGACGACGATATCGTCAACATAGCACTCGACTGTCTTACGAAGGTGTTGACGGAAGATGACGCTCATAGCTCATTGGTATGTAGCACCAGCATTCTTTAAGCCAAAGGGCATTACTGTGTAGCAGTAAATCCCCTTTGGTGTTCTGAACGACGTGTGTTTCTTGTCATTCGGGAACATCTTGATCTGATTGTAGCCTGAGTAGACGTCCATGAAGGACATACGCTCGAAGCCACATTTGTTATCGATCATTACGTCAATGATCGGGAGTGGAAACTCATCCTTCGGGCATGCAGAGTTGAGATCTCAGAAATCGATACAGACTCGGATCTTCCCGTTCTTCTTGGTGACGGAGACGATGTTGGCTACCCAGTCGGGGTATTGTTCTTCACAAATGAACCCGCTGTCCAAGAGCTTGTCGATCTCTTTGTCAATGGTGTCCATAATGTTAGGACGAAAGCATCGATGTTGCTTCTTAACGGGCTTAGCATCAGGTAGGATGTTAAGCTTGTGCATTGCGACCTGTAGGTCGAGTCTCGACATGTCTTCGTAGCTCCAGGCGAAGACGTCAATATATTCTTTGACCAGGTGTATCAAGGATTCCCAGTCCTCTTCCACCAAACTCTTGCTGATGAAGATGGGTTTGGATGAAGATCCATCCCCAAGGTCGATCTGCTCGACTTCGACTTCGGTAGGGGGTTCTCGCAATTCAAAGTGTGACTCCCATTGTGCGCCTAGGCGTTGAGCCCAGGGTTCTTCTTCGAAGAACTCTCCTGTTTGATCGTCATCTTTATCTTCTGAAGGATGTACAGATGTCATGTTGGCTGACAGCACCCTCCTGAAGACTGAGACAACGCTGGTGTCGGAATCCCAAGTTGAAGTTTTAGATGAGTGAAAATGTATGACATCCTCTGCTTCTGATTTTTCTGGAGTTGTTGGAGGCGTGATGTAGCCTACCCCCCGTCGGGTATGGTGATAGTAGTCTTGTGGCTTCCCTTTCGGTACCGGAAATCGTAGGGAAAGGCGTCGACCTTTGCCGTAGTTCAGACCTTGGTCGCTCTTCAAGCTGTAACCCATCTTTTGGATGAGATACTTAGCTCGATCATTGTATCGGTAGATTTGCATTCTGTCGGTGTCGGGTTCTGGCTCCGTCGATGGGAGGTCTTGGTGACGCTCGACTTTACCAAAGATAATGGACGTCTCGTCCTTGTTCCAAGGCGGGACTATGTAACAGACTCTTTGGTACAGAACGACTCGATTTACATGACTCATAGTCGTTATTTGTGTTTGCAACGACTATAGAGCATTATCTAGAGTGTACATAGTATTCCAATGTGGAAGACTAGAATAATTAAAAGATACTCTATTATTGATAAAGTACGGGATCTTGTCCTGGAGGATTACATCAACGAGGGATGGGGCATTGATAATAGCCGATATGTATTCTCCAAGTTCCTCATCAGTGAGCACTGGAGCAGTCTTGGGAGGTTCAGGTGAGTTTTTCGGGAGCTTGGCCCGTGCTGTCTTATGGGACTGTGCTGAGAAGGACGCCGAGGTATTCTCTTGTGGCCTGATGGGCACTGACAACTGAGGTGGCTTGCCTTTGAGCCACACCTTGAAGGGAGCCTCGGTTGGTGTATCGGAAGCTGGAGCCATTCCTCGAAGCTTGGCTACGAGGGAAGCCGCCACTTAAGGGGGCTTGCCTTTGAGGCGTATCTTCAATGGAGCTTCATTGGGTGTAGTGCCCAGAGAAGCTGGCACCTTCCCGCGGAGTTTAACTACCATAGGAGCCGGTGTTTGAGGCAGCCTCCCTTTGAGTCGCACTTTTAAGGGAGCATTGATTATCATGTCCGCCTATGAGTCAGCTTCAACCTCAGCTTCTGCCTCATCATCAGCGTTATTGGCTTCATCTTCGAGATGAATTAATTTATACAGGTCGGTGTCGGTGAAGAAGGCTTCAATACCTCTGAAGGGATCGACATCAGCAAACTCTGTTCGGATGACGCCGCTAGTGGATACGTATTTTATACATTGGTGGAGAGTAGATGGAACCACCATGTATTTATGTATCCACGGCCGTCCCAACAGGATGTTGTAGTTGACGTCTGCATCCACGACATAGCAAGTCACCTCGGTCTGGAGATCGCCGATGTGACACTTCAAACGGATCTTCCCCAGTGGCTCACTCTTACTGGCGTTGAAGCCACTGATGGTAGTGTAAGACACCGGCAGGCGATGCATCGGGATCCCCAACGTCTGAAGTAGAGTTCGGGGGAGGATGCTGAGAGAGGACCCAGGGTCGATCTGTATTCGATCTACCTTGATGACACCGACGTACCCTATGTAATACAGGGGTCTGTTGTGCCTGTTGTTCTTGAGTAGCATGTCCTGTTGAGTGAATGTGATATTGGGGATGATCTCCCCCATATTATGATAGTGCAAACATGCTGTCGGATCGTCGTCAGGCTGCTTGACCTGACTGATGAAAGACTCGGCGTCCTTCAGGACTTCACAGAGAGCTTCCCGAGTATCTTTGGATAGGCGGAAGAGCTCGAATAGGGAAAGCCGTGCTGGAGTACTGGCCAGTTGTACCAGTATATCAAAATTGTGGGGCTTGGCTGACCCCAGAGTGTTATCTTTTCGAAGAGGCCTGTCAAAGCGGGCTCCTTCTGCTTTTGCTTGTCAGTTGTAGGAGGTTAGGATGAACCTTCTCCTTAGATAGCTGTGGTGATGATGGGAGGCACCACTTCGGCCGGAGCCTCCTCTGGCTGGGCGTTCTGCTGTGAACGCGTTTGTACAGACAGTGCTTCCTCAAGGGAGGAATTCATCATTCGGCAAGACTTGGTCTTCTTGTCTTTGCTTTTGGAGGTAGAGGGTATCCCCGGTTGAGTTAGTTCTGGAACGAGATCCGGGTGAACCCACATAATCTCCCCCTGGATGTTGTGAGTGGTGTGAGCCCACCCACGTTGTCACGGGTTGGTGGTGTAATGCCCTGAATTCGTTGCGGAGCACGGAGCGGGCTAGCGGCCGAATGGCCGAATCGGATGAGAATTTGGGAAACTTTACTTAGAAAAACTTTACCAGGATCGTGGGATAATGAATTGAGATCCTTTCCTCGTTATGGATTGGACTCTTTTGAAATGATGCCCAAGATGCAGTGGCGCGCGTCTTGGGGGAAGAGTTCTATATAAGAGTCGCTTGCCCCGAGACCGTTGCCCTGCTGGTTTTCGATGTCGCTTTTGCTGTTGGCTTTTGTGTACGTTTTTGTGATTGTTTTCGATGAATGTTTTCATGGATTTACTTTCACTATCTACGCATTTCATATCGAATCACTGAGAGAAAGAGAAGAAGTATGCTGACCAGACGTTGGTGCCAATGCAGCTGCTAATGCAGTGAATCGAGCTTGACGTTGCGTGGAAGACCTCTTTCTCTCGGCAATTCACCAACAAGTGAGTGGCTTTGATCCTTCGACAATCCTTGATCTTCGCGCATAACAATGGTAGACTTGTTATTGCGTTCGGTGCTTAATAAAAGATGCCTAGTAATAACTCGAAAAGATAATGAAAGATAATTATCACATAGCTAGGCTTATGCTGCAAATCGAATGATGCTCGTATGTTGCTATATGAATTGTTAAACAGGTGATGCAAAGACCCAAGTATTGGGCAGTAAGTATATCGGACTTCGGTTCGAAAGAATGTGATACAAATGAATAGTCCCTTGGTTGGATGAACGAATATGCGAGCCTATGGCTCAAAGTAAGATGGTAAGACGACAAGTTGGTAAGATGGAAGGATGGGAAAATGGCAAGATAAAATGAAAACTACGAATATGTGTGGAAGATGCTATTATCATGCATGTCATGTCTCTTATTAGTTAAGTTGTATTGCATGCATGGTCATGGACAACTTGTATACAAGGTAGTTCCCAGAACGGTAATCCGCAGCCACGGACCCGGTTCGTCCTAGGGGGAACCAAAAATTATTCCAACGTACTGGCATCGATAAACGGGACTTGCAGTGGGGCTAGCTACCTGCACTGCAAGGGCACCGTTGTACCAGTAAGACGGTCCAAGATGGCGTATCGCCAGTGACCTTCATATAGATAGGTGGCATAGCTAACAATGTCTTATGCAGGCAGAGTAAGTGGTATTCATAAATATTTACAGGGATGGCTATCGACCGTGGGTAAGATTCACCAAATTGGTGATCAATATGAATTGCTTATGTTAGAACAACATGAATTGCTTATGTTTCTAACATCACTGTATGCTTCTTATATTTCTCATCAAATATATGAATTGTTAATGGACCCTAAGGCAAGATAGAAAGAACACAAATCAATAGTGAACATTCATGTAATTTTACTACTGTTGATTTAAGGTGAGATTGGTTACGGCCGCTCACCAGTACATATGTGGCAATGTACTGACCCTCGTCTCCACAAGTGCCGGGAACCTAGTAGATAATCTTAGACGCTGAAGGCTTGCTGTCCGACTCTTTAGAAGCTTCGTACATCTTGAAGTTTCTACTTGAAGAAGAAGGCATTTTGTTGAAGGTGGTTATTGCCACATTATTAATAAAGGGATATGATGTATTGAACAAGTTGTATCTCATTTCAATATTTCTACAAAGTTGTAGCCAAGTTAGCATTTCATCTCGGCTGTTTGAGAGCCTTATATTTTATGAATGTAATTTCAAAGATATCAATAAAGAACTTATTTTAGATCATATCTGTGTTGTCTAAACTTCTTTATCAACCGCTGCGAATCTCTATTCAAAATGTCTCTTTTATAAAAGAAACACGAGCACGCCTTGTACAAGTGCAATTCCAGACTTGTACGACATCACGCCTTAGCGAGGATGAACGATTCGGCGTGAATCAAAGCAGAGACGAACGATTCCCCAAATCGGGGCGTGACAGTTTGGTATCAGAGCACGGCTTTACTTCCTTGAGAATTTCTTGGTTTTGAGATTTCGAAAATGACACAGGCTTATTGCTTCTTGAAAAACTTTGGTTTTAAATGTCCCGAAATGAGATGTTCCATACAATAAGTCCATAAATATTTTATGAGACTAACAAGCTTCTCTGTTTTGCAGAGATGACAAAGGCGGGTACCACAAACAATGCGAGTAGCTCAAGGGCGGTAGCCTCAATCGACCCGATGGAGAGGATGCTGGCTATGATGGAAAGCCAGCAGAGGCAAAACGCAAAACAATTTGAAGCTCAACAGAAGCAGCTAGATACCCTGCAACAGTTGGTCCGATCAGTGGTGAACAATGGGGCTCAAGGCACTCCAGTCTCACGAGTGAGCGAGCTTGTGGAGGCAGAGGAACCCCCGACGGCTAAGAAAACCACTGATGTGACCGACATTACAAAGTTCAAGAAGATATGCAACAAAGAATTCAAAGGGACAGAAGAGTCCACCATTGCTATGGATTGGCTAGTTGAAGTGGAGGATCACCTGGAAGCTTTGGGTATTGTTGGATCCAAGAGGGTATCGTGTGTGAAACTACTGCTGGTTTCCAACGCACACTACTGGTGGCAAAGTCAGAAAAGAATCCTTGCGGGAGTGAATAGAACAACAAAAATTACTTGGCAAATGTTCCGCAAGGCCTTTCTGGCTCAGTACTTCTCTTTGACTGAGCAGCGAGCTAAGGAATTGGAATTCCAGAAGCTCGAACAGGAAAACTTGACGGTGAAGGAGTATGAGGCAGAGTTTTCAAGACTGTCTTAGTATGCAATCACGAAGTTTACTGATGAAGCATCTAAGGCTCATCGGTTTGAGCAGGGCTTGAGGCCTGCTCTGAAGGCTTAAGTTTTGGTTCAGAAGTATAAGACTTTTCAGGAGTCTTACGAGCACGCAAAGAAATTGGACCCACACTATCATGCGACGGCGTCGGTGCAGAATCTGCATAACAAGAGACCGAACAACGTGTAATACACAGTTTTCCAGATGAGGGTAATTTTGTAATTATAATTATTAATTATTGATATTTATTTTATATTATGATTTTTGGTGATCTTTAATCATTTTTAAACTATTCAAAACTATTTTAAGTCATAACTTGTGATTTTGATGTGCTGTTAGTGAAACCCTAGAGACTGCATGACCTAGAGCCTAACCATGTCATTAGAATGATTTAATTATTATTTTAGCTTGAGGGTATTTTTGTCATTTAGTAAAATTTGAATTTATTTTAATTTATTGAATTGGTGATTCCTAGTTTGGACTTTGACTCGTTTGAGACTTGTAGACTAGCCTAGAAGCTAACCCTAGCTATGGTGACCCTAGTCTAACTTAAGTTAACCTACTTTTAGTCATTAGAAACTAGTTTTGGAATAGGAGGATTAAGTTAAGTGAAATCATTTTATGACTTATGGTTTAATGCAATGACTTGTGATTTAATGACTTAATAACTTGTGACTTAAGCCCACAGCCCAATAACTAAACCCTAACCCTAGCCCATGGCCAGCCACTTAGGGCTTCCCCCTTCCCTATAAGTATTCTCCCAATTAGTTCTTGCCTCTTTTGTATTGAAGGAGCACTTAGAGAAAGAAAGGTTTGTTCATTCTTCCCCATTCCATAATATCTTCATTTTAAATCTTTTTCCACTCTAGTTTCTTATATTAGAGCCTAATACTCTCCTATTTTCTGATTGTGGAGTTTAATCCCAGCTTTGGGATAATTTGGGAGCATTTGGCTAGCAAGGATGAACCTTCCATTTGAAGCATTTTCTTGCTATTTGCACCTATAGGTAAAACTCCACAAATTGATCTAATATTCCAATTTCTTTGCATATTAGGCTAGATCTAAGAGTCCCCTAGCTGTCCCTGAAGTTTGGGTTAATTTCGTGTCCGTTTGGTGTCCGTATCAGGCACGTGTCAATGTGTAAGTATAGGTGTTTGTTAGAATGCCTCAATAGGATTTATTTTGTTAATTTTGAAAAGTGATTAAATAGGAATGTTATTTTATACATGTATATTGTAATTGTATCTTACTGAGCATGTTTTTGGACACTTTTCATGTCCAAAATGGGACACACACGCGCGTACGAGGACACGTGCACTGCCCTGCTGTACGGGCTGGATATCTTCCTGTATCGGACACAAGGATACGCCAAATTTTGGAAGAATGTCAGGGCCTTGACTGACATGGCTCTTCCAAAATTTGAGCCCATATGGTGCAGTGTGCGAGGAGTTCTCCTCCTCGCACTGGTAGTACTGGCCGCGCGCGCGGGCTGTACACGTACGAATTTGCGCCACTGACACGCACGTTTAACTTGGACACGGGGACACGGGTACACGGTGCAGGGCCATAGACATGCAGCCCTATAATAGGTGAACACATGGACATGACCACGACATGTGTCGTACAACGTGTCGTGTCCTAGAGCGACACACACGCGTGCACGATGCTGTGTGCCTGTGCGCGTGTCTGTGGTATTCGTGAGCCAAGACACGTCGTATCCTGTTTCCCCAGGACACGAGATGATTCATGGGACACGTGCACGAGTGTGGGTTGGATTACCAACCTTTAAATTTATATATTAATGAGTTTTTAAATTCGAATTTGGATTCCCCTATCCGACTGATACGCGTTTACTGTTTCTCTTAACCTGAACTTAATTCCCTGTTTTTAACTGAAATTGATGTTTAAATTTCATGATTTATTCTTACACATGTGTATTATACTATTATAATGTTGATTGTTGGCTGGTGTAGGGTTTTTAGAGTTCGAATTAGGTTTTGGGATGTTGAACTGATATGGCACTGTTGACTGATACATGTTTCAGGATTTAATTCTGATTTTAATTCCTTTTTCTTGAACTGATTTCTTTGATGTTAATTATCATGTTAGGTTCACATACATGTATAGTTACATTACTTGAATGTTGGTTTAGGATTTCATTTGAGTTTGGGTTTCAAAATGGGAATAGGGATTTCAAATTTAGGTTGGATTGGATATATAACTGTCATTTGATTCCTAATACCTGAGAACATTTGAGCCATGTGTTATACACAACTGTCCTTTTGATCCTAATTCCTGAGTTCCTATTTGACACATTGAAACCCTATTAATTCACTATCACAAATACATGTCCACACCTCAGTGATTTGAACTGCCAATTCACTGTTTTCAGATATATCACTCTATGTTTCCATTCACCCACATACACTCACTGTCATACACTATATCACTCACATCTCACTGATTACACACACAAGCACTGTTTTCAAATTTCTTTGACACACACTTTAACCCACTTTACACTAACACATTTTCCCCTATTAATTCACTGTCACAGTACACTGATTTGTACTAACCCCCACCCACATGCCATGTATCCTCTCTAGCTCACTCTATGTAAATGTAAATACATGTATACCTTATCTATATGTTTAATTATAATTATGTGATATATATACATATATATTAATGTGGCCTATGAGTGAATGTGATTATTATATAAGTTAGATAAATATTAATGTATGCAATATGTGTGAATGTGTGGAATGGTCTATAGGTAACATAGCCTATAGCCTATAGCCTATGGCTCATAGCCTATGTTTATGGCATGGATGCCCAGTTAAGGTGTGTGGTTGGCTTGATAGCCTAGTTTGGCTTGTACTTGTGCTAGATTGCTAGTATAGGTTTGGGTTAGGCCTAGTGAGACTTGATGGACTAGAGTGTTGACCAAGGTTTGACCCAATAGTTCAGGATTGACTAGAGTTGACCAAAAATCAACATTGAGTCTAAATGTGACCAATTGACCTAGTTTGACTAGTGTAGTTGACTTGGGTTGACCCAGAGTTGACCAAGTTTGAGTTGGACCTAGTTTGACCTAGACAGTTGACCAGGTTGACTTAGAGTTGACTTTGACCTAGATTGACCTAGAAATTATGTAGATTGCATCGTAGACTTCATTTACCTTATTTTAAACATATTATAACCCATATTGCTCTATTTAGGACATTGTGACTCCGGTGCAAACATCTGATATTACACTACTCTTTTCAGAGTATCAGGCGAGTACATTCTCTGATAGTTCTTCCATTTACTTGTTGTTTACTGTACTTCAGTTCTAGCTAGTTCTATTTGATTCTCTATTATAAACACGATTTGATATTACTAGATCCATTTTATGCGACACTCATTTATTCATGTCTGGCCTCTATTTCTGGAATCACCTACTGGCATCACCCTGGAATCACTTATTGGTATCATTCATGTTCTAGCTGGACTTGTACTTATTTCGTGTCGGGTTATGGATTCACTTGTACTTGTTGGGCGGAGAAATATTGGAGTAGACATGTGAACATACCCAAATACTGGAACCACTCCCTTGGAATTATACTGGAATGATAGCCATCCCACACTTGGCCGAGTGTACGGTGTGCCGTATTACCTACAGCCGTTCACATGTCGATCCCGATATTTTAAAACACATTGTTAGAGTATAGTCTGGACTCATCCTAGAACCTTTGATCACTGACTGGACTCACCTTATACCGAACTCATCTTGTGCTGGAATCACCTGGTATTAGATTACATTGTCTGGACTCACACATGACTCTTATTATACTGTCTGGACTTATATCATGCAACTCTAGTTCAGCTAGATTATATTTTACAGTCTTCATTGCCATGTTTCTCTTCTTGTTTAGTTATTTTACTTTCCTTGTACCTTAACTGTTCTCTATATCATTACTCGTATAAACTGCCATGTTCATCAATATAACTGTCTATAACTGTTTATAGTTCTCTGTCATTTATTAGGGATTTTCTTGATGAGTTGTACTCGTTCCTGTCCTGACTGGACCTGTTAAAATTTTTACACATGATTGCCCTGAAGACACTTGCCCTACTTATTATGGACCAGGAGACGGCTTAGCTACCTTTGGCCCCGACACTCAGGAGTGATCGGGAGATTAGCTAGTGACTAGGTTCAGTTTCATGTTTTAGAACTTGAGTTGTAAATAAGTTGAGATATGTTGTTTTGAGATTATATTATTTAGTAGTTGGTTTTATTGCTGTTATTTAGTCTTAGTTATAAACTTCTGTGTTATCATATCGTGCTTAGACTGTGATTGAGGTTCATTATATCTATACTTGTCCTCCGTTCAGAGTTGAGATTTCGATAAGTACATTATATAATTACGTGAGTTATTGGTTAGATAGTAACCTAGGACAGCATTCTACCGCCGACACTGCGGCGTAGGCTGGGCGTTGTTACGCACTCGTACCCTCACAGTGGGTGCGGGTCGTGACATAATGGGGGTAGATATGAGGCGCCAAAGCGTCAGAATCACGGTGGCTATCAGCGACCCAATCCGATTGGGCTGTTCTGCAACAACTGCCACAACTGTAACCCCTCTATCCGGATTTTCAAAATTTTATTCTTTTCTTTACTTGCGTGTTTCGGAATAACTTCCTTTTGAAATGTATAGACGTTATTTTGTTATTATTTTTGTATTTCAAATAGTAACTAGTTTAAAATCATAATTCAAAAGAAAAATATATTATTTAAGTTTTTGTAGCTATTCTTGAATTTTATTATTTGAAATACGATCGATATTGATCAGTAATTTTGGATTTCAAAGGATTAGTTTCGAAATTGTTTTAAGGGTCATAAATATGGTAGTAATCAGTCATTTGATTATATTCAAATTTATTTAAACTATTTTGATAAAGTATTGAATATGCTTCAGATTATTATAATATTATAAAAATATGGTTTTAAATATTTATGGCATCTCATGGTGACATTAAGAGCTAAAAATAGTTTGAAATATTATTTGAATTATGTATTTGAGATGATTGTTGAGACTTAATTTATCTAGTTTAGGTTTAGAATTATAAAGCACTACTTTTAAATTAGTTGATAATACTAAGCAATAATTTGAACCATCATGGTTATCAAATGGTATCTTTAAAATTGATTAAATTAAATCTTAAGTATTTATTAGATTTAAATTATGATACACTTTGAAATTAGAATCTATATAATTTGTAGTATTGGTGTTTTAAAGGATAATCAGTTAGCTAGTTGAATTCGGCCGGCAATCATATTTTGATTTGAACAAATACAAATCCAACCTCAACCTAATCCAATAGATTTTATACCAATGATTATATGTATAAATCGAACCCTTCCTGCCAATTCCCAACCCTGCTACCTTGCCAGCCTCGCCATCATCCTCCTCATCGCAGAATCGAGCCTCCGTGGGTGCGTCGCCAGCCCTGCGCCACCCCGGCGTTGTCGATCACCCATCTCCGCTGACCATCGCTCTCGCGATCCCCTCCATCACCCCGCTTCCTGGACCATCATCCCCATTGACACTTCTATAGCCATCCTCCATCTCCACCACCTCCCTGCTCCCAAACATCACCACCAGGTCTTCCCCGACATCATCCTGTCGTCAACACTCTACCCACTATCAACCGCTGCCTCCAGATTCACGTGTCCCCGATGTTTTCTCCCACGGCGACCATCTCTGATCCGCCGAAACCCGACCGCCCTGGAAGCGAGCCTTCCGTGTCTCCAGCTCCCGCATCTCAGTCGGCCGCCACCATCCGCAACCTCCGCCCGGCGATGTCCCTACCGGCCGAAGTCAGCCTCTGTGGCCTGTCGTACTTGGACCTGTCCCTATATGACCTCGACTTAGATCCGACGCCAACCGCACGGACCAGTCGCCGCCAGGGCTACGCCGGTGTGGCAGAGCCGTCGCGCCAGCGTTATGGAGTCGCCGATCTCTGGATCCTCCGCGCCGGGCCGTCCACCGAGCCGATGAGCTCTCTGCCGCCCTCCGATCTCCCTCTCTCTCGGTGAGCGTTTCTTTCCATCCCCGATCTCTCCATATCCCTCTCATTCTCGCTCTCTACATATTTCTCTCTCTTCTTCTTTCTTTCCAAAGAAGAACAGAAGAAAGAGGAATGTGGATTGATGCTAGCACTACTCTTTGTCTTAACAGCAACTTTTAAGTTAATTTAATCTTCTTTGTTTTGCTTATAGCCTTCCAAGCCCACTGAGTTTGGTTGGGCCT
Organism: Iris pallida; assembly: GCA_029216955.1. Taxonomy (NCBI): domain Eukaryota; kingdom Viridiplantae; phylum Streptophyta; class Magnoliopsida; order Asparagales; family Iridaceae; genus Iris; species Iris pallida. Next base: position 1,655,046 of record JANAVB010006398.1, on the reverse strand, counting down.
CAAGCCCATAAATTTTGTTCATTAGTTTTATTATTATTAGGATAAGGTTTTGGTCTTGACTAAAGCTTTGGGTTTCGATTTGATTTTTAATCTAAATTGTTATATATAAAATTTGGTATACTATTTACAGTATTTTAGATATAGTAAATACCATGGTTTTTAATACAATTATTAAATCATTAGTAATATATTTTTTTTATTAATTATTATTATTAATTTTTGGAGTAATATTTAATGTATAGATTTGTGTGGCTAGAAAGGTTAGGGATCAATTATTATTGTAATATTGGGCCTTACTTGAGCCTAGATATTAATTTCGTGTTTCAATTGTATCAAGTGTTCTAATTGGGCCTAGTATTGAATTTTCTTATTTATTTTGTCATCTATTATTATTATTATCATTATTACTATTTTATTATCATCATCACTATTATTATTATTATATTATGGGTTTTACATAGCGTATCGACCAAAAACTATATTATTATTATCTTTCACATTATTATTGTGATTACCATTGGTTTTGCTAGTATTATTTTGTTATTAGTAAATTATATTATTGTATTTTATGGTATTATGACTTTTGACTTAAAATATTTCTAGTTATTTTTCAAATATAGTTTTGAATCAAAAGTTTTACTTGTAAAATAAGGATTTTTGTCTAAAAAGATTTAAATGTATCTACCTAAATTATTTTGATCATTTTCAATTATCATATGAAATTTCTAACTAGTTATAGATATTTTTCTAAGTAAAGAAAATATTATTCCTTAATTAGATAAACCCTTAATTGCGACTAATTGTAACTTCTCGTTTTCTTGAATTCGAATTCCTTCATAATCGACCCTAGGCTAACCGGACTATCATGGACTCAGCGAAATTATTGGTTTCACCAGCAAAGGACCTCAGGCAAGTGCACTTTCTGATTGCTTTTTGATTCATAGTAGTTTTATATTTCATGTTTATACATATATCTTGCTGCTTGTTGACACGCTCGTCACACGGAGTAGTCGGAAGAAAAAATATCTTAGTAGACATGTGGACTACCCAGAACTATTCTCATGATGTCTATTCGTGAATAATAGCATCTGCATACGACACGTGCAGGTGCCGGATTTACCCCCTAGTCATTCACATGTCGAAACAGATATTTCACACCACATAGGTAGTTGTATTTTATTTGTTTTCCTTGTCTTCTTTCCCACCTGCCATGTCATCAGTTACTTTCTAGTTTCCATATCTCTTATGTTATTTTCATGTCTTGTTAATTCTATTGTGTTTTTGCATTGCCGTCGGTTTGTGTACTTGTTCCATTCCAGACTGGAAACCAACAATTTTTAGGTTAGCCGTGGATTCACTTAGCTTTGGGAGATACGGGTGTACTTGTAGACATAAACCTAGAAATAGATAGCAGTGGTATTATTTTTATTAAATGTGTAAGAACATTGTATTTTCTATCCAATATAAATCTTGTAATTATTGTAATAAATCTTAGAAATGTGAATGAGCAATAAAATTGTTATTTTGTGATTTTGAGCATCATGGCCGTGACAGCGTTCTACCGCCGACTCTGCGGCGTAGGCTGGCTTGGATACGTCTCGTATCCGAAAAGCGGGTGCGGATCATGACAAGTTTTTGTGATGGCCCATGCAGGTCAGTTTTCGCAAAAGATTGCGAACTCGTGATGGTACTTAAGTTAGTCGTACCATTACGAGCCTGCGACTAGGAAATGCTCATTCACAACTAGGAGTAAGTTAATTTTAAGAGAATGATTAGGAATAGGAGTCCCTTATTAATTTGATTATTGGGTAGTTAAGGATTAGGCCCTGCAATTTATTAAATTTAGATAACTTGGAAGATTTTGATACACTATCGCATTTTGACACGACGATATGACCTAATGTGGGTAGACTATTTACTCATCAACTTAGGTCTTCATGGTACCCAATTCTTGACCGTAACCCCTCTTTCCGAAAGTTTGGAAATATCCTTTTATTTGTTTAAGTTAAAACGTGATTTTAGAATCTTATAAATATTTATTATATAATGCCTTAGTCATTGTTAAGTTTTGGAGCGCAAGATAACCAAAATTTTTGGCACTGAAAGTGTGATCAGGTGTCTTGACTAGTGTTCTAGCCATGGTAGAGGAGGCCGAGTCATAGGTGTGTAGTAACTAAGAAAACCAGGCCAAATTACGACATAACCCTTGGAATGATTAAACTACTTGTTATTAAGATTATTGGCTTTTAGAAGACCCGGTTGTTGCGAATTAGCCCGAACTCAACCCAAGTCCTGGTGGTCATGTAGTACGACAGACGACGTCCATGTAGATATATGGATGTGTATACATATTGGTAGCCCATTTTGGTCTTGTGAATAATTTTTATAAATTATATATTGAATATAATATATGTATTGTGGCTATTTAAATTTACATTTTTCTTGGAAATAGGATAACCTTCTTTTATAATATTAATTTGGGATTTTTAGGATTTACTTAGACTATGCATATATACTTGTGTATAAATATATTCATTATAGGTAGACGTAGTGCTTTTACATATTTTCCCTCGATCTTGAATATTAGAGAAATATAAATTTAATATATATTTCTTTTGCCTTCGGTCATTTTCTCCCTAATAATGATCATTTGTACAACTTATTTTATATCTTTTCTAAACACCACCATATCATAAGATCGTATCACTTATATTCTTTTTCTTGGACCTAAGGAATTATTTTCAAAATAACTTCTTCCTCATTTGTCTACTAATCTCGAATTAAGTATTTAGATTCAAAAGTTTTTCTCTCAATTGTTGAATATCGAATACCCGTGAAATAAGGATTAAAAGATTTTTACTTATTTCGACTTCGATCATCATCCTCCCTAATCAATGGTTTTCTTTTCAAGAAGCTAAATCTTATACTTGAAGAACAGATACTTGCACTTTTCTATCTTCATCAATTTGTATGATATTTTTGAACTCCTTTGATATTCTTGGAGGATATAGTTGGAATAATTTTGATGACTTATGATGGCAGACAGCCGCGTACTGTTGCCACTTATTTGACTTATGGAGACTGTGGGTTCACTGCAGCCAGCAGCGCACTGGCGAGGCATGATCCCTAAGTTGAAGTAATCTCGAGTAAGTATAAGTTATCGAATGTTATCAAAGCTATACTTGGTTGTCCTATCTTCGTCTTTAAGATGTTATGTTCAGATTGGATAGAGTTGATAGGGTATTCGTTACCGTATCCTTGCTTGAGTCATGGAATCAAGAGTTTATTACAACTAGCTGTACATTGGCGAGGCATAAATTCTCGATAAAATGACTTCGATTATATTTACGAGTTTCGAATACCATAGAGACAACGTCTTATTGGCATATAACAATTAAGTTTTCAAATTGATTTGTGCCTTATCCCTAGTTACCAACTTCCCAATAAACTGGTTGTTCTTTTCCTCCATATCTTCCTATTTTCGAATCGTCATCTTTTAAACCTAATTTGATTCCTTCCACTAGATACATAATCACCCCTAGATTACGATTCTATGATCATGCTTACACAATCGATCGTGTTAGAACAGTTTCGATTTGGACCATCCTTAACGACCTTTCGATCACGACTAGACTATTCGATTTTATTTCAATCATGCCAATTCGCATGTTATCCTAGAATTTGATTATGTAATCGTGCCTATATTTCAACTTAATTATAAAAGTTTTATTTTTCCAATCCAACTATGATCATGACTATTTTTTATCATGTTCATGCTCGTGCCAAATTTTTTCAGAAGTTTGATTACGCTTAGATGACTTGTGTAATTAACCTTAATCATAACTGCATCTTAGCTACATCATGATGACTTTAACCATGCCTAGACTTCGTCAGAAGTTGATTGTTGACCAATGCTTCTTCCAACAGTACTTAATCGTGCCTAATGACTTTTATTGTTTAACTAATCTTATTACGATTATATTCCTACCATTGTGACTAGACCCTTTGACTATACTTAATCTTGCCACGTGATAGTTTTTCTTTGGATCAATTCTATTCAACGATCTAACTCATTTTGATCATTGATCAGATCATTTCTTGAGTGTATTCGTAACCGTGCTAATCACATATTTGATTAAGTTTTGATCCCATTTACAATTATGTTTGTCATTAATTGTACCGTTTTCGTCGTCGTGCCTAATCATGCCTTTCAAAATTTTTAAGGAAATTTTTTTAAGTGGGTAGAGTTTCGATTGATGAATTATCCTTGAGGTTATTGATAGCTTTTGTGTTAAATACTTTGAGAACATTTTGGAGCATTTTAGGATCCAAGACTATAGTTTAAGGTCCCAACCCCAACCCATAATTATTTACTTCTAATTCTTCACCCTTACTAATCAATGTTCTTAATAAAGACTTTTCTTCCTCTTCTTTTATTTTTCTCCTACCATAAATTCTTATTATCTTTTCTCACCGATCAACCAAGATTCGTCCATCCTAGCAGTATTCTTTAAATTCGAGGACGAATTTATTTCTAAGGTGGGTAGATTTGTAACCCCTCTATCCGGATTTTCAAAATTTTATTCTTTTCTTTACTTGCGTGTTTCAGAATAACTTCCTTTTGAAATGTATAGACGTTATTTTGTTATTATTTTTGTATTTCAAATAGTAACTAGTTTAAAATCATAATTCAGAAGTAAAATATACTATTTAAGTTTTTGTAGCTATTCTTGAATTTTATTATTTGAAATACGATCGATATTGATCAGTAATTTTGGATTTCAAAGGATTAGTTTCGAAATTGTTTTAAGGGTAATAAATATGGTAGTAATCAGTCATTTGATTATATTCAAATTTATTTAAACTATTTTGATAAAGTATTGAATATGCTTCAGATTATTCTAATATTATAAAATATGGTTTTAAATATTTATGGCATCTCATGGTGACATTAAGAGCTAAAAATAGTTTGAAATATTATTTAAATTATGTATTTGAGATGATTGTTGAGACTTAACTTATCTAGTTTAGGTTTAGAATTATAAAGCACTACTTTTAAATTAGTTGATAATACTAAGCAATAATTTGAACCATCATGGTTATCAAATAGTATCTTTAAAATTGATTAAATTAAATCTTAAGTATATATTAGATTTAAATTATGATACACTTTGAAATTAGAATCTATATAATTTGTAGTATTGGTGTTTTAAAGGATAATCAGTTAGCTAGTTAAATTCGGCCGGCAATCATATTCTGATTTGAACAAATCCAAATCCAACCTCAACCTAATCCAATAGATTTTATCCCAATGATTATATGTATAAACTGAACCCTTCCTGCCAATTCCCAACCCTGCTACCTTGCCAGCCTCGCCATCATCCTCCTCATCGCAGAACCGAGCCTCCGTGGGCGCGTCGCCAGCCCTGCGCCACGCCGGCGTTGCCGATCACCCACTTCTGCTGACCATCGCTCTCGCGAGCCCCTCCATCACCACGCTTCCTGGACCATCATCCCTATCGACACTTCCATAGCCATCCTCCATCTCCACCGCCTCCCTGCTTCCAAACATCACCACTAGGTCTTCTCCGACACCATCATGTCGTCAACACTCTACCCACGATCAACCGCCGCCTCCAGATTCGCGTGGCCCCGATGTTTTCTCCCACGGCTACCATCTCTGATTCGTCGGAACCCGACCGCCCTGGAAGCTAGCCTTCCGTGTCTCCAGCTCCCGTATCTCAGTCGGCCGCCACCATCCGCAACCTCCACCCGGAGATGTCTCCACCGACCGAAGTCAGCCTCCGTAGCCTGTCTCACCAGGACCTGTCCCTATCTGACCTCGACTTAGATCCGGCGCCAACCGCGCAGACCAGCCGCCGTCAGGGCTACGTCGGTGTGGCAGAGCCGCCGCGCCAGCGTTATGGAGTCGCCGATCTCTGGATCCTCCGCGTCGGGCCGTCCACCGAGCCGATGAGCTCTCTGCCGCCCTCCGATCTCCCTCTCTCTCGGTGTGCATTTCTTTCCATCCCCGATCTCTCCCTATCCCTCTCATTCTTGCTTTCTACATATTTCTCTCTTTTCTTCTTTCTTCCCAATGAAGAATAGAAGAAATAGGAATGTGGATTGATGCTAGCACTACTCTTTGTCTTAACATCAACTTTTAAGTTAATTTAATCTTCTTTGTTTTGCTTATAGCCTTCCAAGCCCACTGAGTTTGGTTGGGCCTCAAGCCCATAAATTTTGTTCATTAGTTTTATTATTATTAGGATAAGGGTTTGGTCTTGACTAAAGCTTTGGGTTTCGATTTAATTTTTAATCTAAATTGTTATATATAAAATTTGGTATACTATTTACAGTATTTTAGATATAGTAAATACCATGGTTTTTAATACAATTATTAAATCATTAGTAATATATTTTTCTTTATTAATTATTATTATTAATTTTAGGAGTAATATTTAATGTATGGATTTGTGTGGATAGAAAGGTTAGGGATAAATTATTATTGTAATATTGTGCCTTACTTGAGCCTAGGTATTAATTTCGTGTTTCAATTATATCTAGTGTTCTAATTGGGCCTAGTATTAAATTTTCTTATTTATTTTGTCATCTATTATTATTATCATTATTATTATTTTATTATCATCATCACTATTATTATTATTATATTATGGGTTTTACATAGCGTATCGACCAAAAACTATATTATTATTATCTTTCACATTATTATTGTGATTACCATTGGTTTTGCTAGTATTATTTGGTTATTAGTAAAATTATATTATTGTATTTTATGGTATTATGACTTTTGCCTTAAAATATTTCTAGTTATTTTTCAAATATAGTTTTGAATCAAAAGTTTTACTTGTAAAATAAGGATTTTTGTCTAAAAAGATTTAAATGTATCTACCTAAATTATTTTGATCATTTTCAATTATCATGTGAAATTTCTAACTAGTTATAGATATTTTTCTAAGTAAAGAAAATATTATTCCTTAATTAGATGAACCCTTAATTGTGACTAATTGTAACTTCTCGTTTTCTTGAATTCGAATTCCTTCATAATCGACCCTAGGCTAACCGGACTATCATGGACTCAGCAGAATTATTGGTTTCACCAGCAAAGGACCTCAGGCAAGTATACTTTCTGATTGCTTTTTGATTCATAGTAGTTTTACATTTCATGTTTATACATATATCTTGCTGCTTGTTGACACGCTCGTCACACGGAGTAATCAGGAGGGGAAATATCTTAGTAGACATGTGAACTACCCAGAACTATCCCCATGATGTCTATTCGTGAATAATAGCATCTGCACACGACACGTGCAGGTGCCGGATTTACCCCCTAGCCGTTCACATGTCGAAACGAATATTTCACACCACATAGGTAGTTGTATTTTATTTGTTTTCCTTTTCTTCTTCCCCACCTGCCATATCATCAGTTACTTTCTAGTTTCCATATCTAATATGTTATTTTCATGTCTTGTTAATTCTATTGTGTTTTCGCATTGCCGTCAGTTTGTGTACTTGTTCCATTCCTGACTGGAAACCAACATTTTTCAGGTTAGCCGTGGATTCACTTAGCTTTGGAAGATACGGGTGTACTTGTAGACATAAACCTAGAAATAGATAGCAGTGATATTATTTTCATTAAATGTGTAAGAACATTGTATTTTCTATCCAATATAAATCTTGTAATTGTTGTAATAAATCTTAGAAATGTGAATGAGCAATAAAATTATTATTTTGTAATTTTGAGCATCATGGCCGTGACAGCGTTCTACCGTCGACTCTGAGGCGTAAGCTGGCTTGGACACGTCTCATATCCGAAAAGCGGGTGTGGGTCGTGACAACAACAGAGGGCACTTTGCTAACGACTGTAAGATCTTAGAGGGAGGATGCTATAGGTGTGGTCAATTCGGCCATATGTCTCGCAACTGTCCAGGGAGGTGCAACCAGAACCCTCCAAGGCAGCAGCATAACCACCAGCATCACCAATAGCATCAACAGAATCGTGGACAGGCACCACGACCCCATCAGCCACCACAGAATCAGAGGCCCGGTGCTCAGGGCCGAGTCTTTGCATTGACTCAGGAAGAAGCATTTGCATCAGATACTGTCGTGACAGGTATATTGTTATTTAATGGCATTCCTGTACGTACTTTATTTGATTCTGGTGCTACACATAGTTTTATATCTAAAGACTATGTTAAAGAACATGAAACAAAAATGTCAATGTTGGATGTATATCTTAGTGTTAGTACTCCATCAGGAGTGGAGATGCCTACTAACATGATATGTAGGGATGGTTACATATGTATCGGAAAGAGAAGGCTGCCATTGGATGTAGTCGAGCTAGATATGAAGGATTATGACATCATTCTGGGAATGGATTGGTTAAGTGCATGTTGTGCGACTTGTGTTTCGACTACCTAGAGAAACAGAATTCTCTTACTCGGCCAGTTCGTCGGCGACGGCATCGATGGAGATTTCAGCTGCTACGGCTCGACGAATGTTATATTCTGGCTGCGAAGGGTACCTTGCTTCTGTTCGAGACACACGCAAGAATGGTGCAGACTCAGCTAACACAGAAGTCGTGGCAGAATTTTCCTGATGTGTTTCTTGACGAGATACCCGGAATGTCTCCGGACCGAGAGATTGAATTCACTATCGATATATTTCCAGACGCTCGTCCGATCTCGAGGGCTCCGTACAGAATAGCGCCTGCTGAATTAAAGGAACTCAAAGTGCAGCTACAAGAATTATTAGACAGGAAATATATCAGACCCAGTGTTTCTCCGTTGGGTGCTCCGGTGCTATTTGTGAAGAAGAAAGATGGATCGATGCGGCTGTGCATCGACTACCACGAGCTAAACAAAGTTACAATTTGGAATAATTACCCATTGCCTCGAATAGACGACATCTTCGATTAGTTGCAAGGGGCGTCTGTATTTTCAAAGATTGATCTTCGCTCAGGCTATCATCAGTTGAAGATCAAACCCGATGACGTTTCTAAGTCCGCATTCCGAACTAGATATGGACACTATGAATTCTTGGTCATGCCCTTCAGACTGACCAATGCCCCTGCCGCTTTTATGGATACGATGAACAGAGTCTTCCGGCCCTTTTTGGATAAATTTACGGTCGTATTCATCGATGATATCCTAATCTACTCGAAGAGCAGAGAAGACCATGCAGAGCATTTGAGGACAGTGTTACAGACTCTACGAGAAAATCAGCTCTATGCCAAGCTGAGCAAGTGTGAGTTTTGGATGAGTAGCGTGTCGTTCCTAGGGCACGTTATCTCAGCAGAAGGTATGTCCATTGACCCAAAGAAAATTGAAGCCGTAGTGGATTGGAAGCAACCCACATCGGCGAGCGAGATCCAAAGTTTCCTCGGCTTGGCAGGCTACTACAGGAAGTTTGTCAAGAATTTTTCGAAAGTGGCAGCGCCTTTAACTCGGCTAACCCAGAAGGGAGTTGCATTCGATTGGACTGATGAGTGCGAGGCTAGCTTTCAAAATTTGAAGCAACGTCTCGTGTCAGCTCTAATCCTTACACTTTCAGATGGCGTCGAGGGATTCCAGATATACAGTGATGCGTTCGGATTAGATTTGGGATGTATGTTGACTCAGAGAGGGAAGGTGATATCGTATGCCTCGAGACAGCTTAAGATGTACGAAAAAAATTATCCGACGCATGATTTGGATTTGGCAGCGATAGTGTTTACATTAAAATTGTGGAGGCACTACTTGTATGGAGTGGCTTGCGAGATCTTCACCGATCATAAGAGCCTGAAGTACATCTTTACTCAAAAGGATTTAAATTTGCGGCAAAGACGTTGGTTGGAGCTTATAAAAGATTACGACTTGACGATCGCGTACACCCCAGGAAAAGGCAACGTGGTGGCGGACGCGTTGAGTCGGAACTTTGTGGGATCAATCAGTATTGACAAAAGAATATTAGAGGAATTAGAGAGCATAGGAATTGAGCTCCAGATTCGTGGCCATAATGCACAACTGGCTCAACTTCAACTTGAGCCAAGTTTGTTGGAAAAGATAAAGACAACACAGAGGAGGGATGAGTTCTTGATTAAAATTGGCAGAATATTGGAAATAGGTGAAGCCAGCGACTTCACCAGGCACGAGAATGGATCGTTGCGACTCAAAGGGAGGCTATGTGTCCCAAAGGATGAAGAACTCCGGAAAGAAATCTTGACGGAGGCCCATTATGCCAAGTATTCGTTGCACCCGGGAAGTACAAAAATGTATAAAGATTTGCGCACGACCTTCTGGTGGTATGGCATGAAACGAGATGTGGCCCTCTTTGTCTCGCAATGCTTAGCATGTCAACGAGTCAAGGTGGAACACCAAAGGCCCGACAGGGAGATGCAGAACCTCACAATTCCAGAATGAAAGTTGGATCATATAATCGTATATTTTATAGTTGGCTTGCCGAGGACGCAGCGGGGGAATGATGCAATTTGGGTCATCGTTGATCGATTAACCAAATCTGCACATTTTCTCGCTATGAAAACCATTTGGAGCATTGACCGGTTAGCTCAGCTATACTTGGATGAAATTGTCCGATTGAATGGAGTGTCGACATCAATAGTGTCGGATCAGGATGGGCGATTTGTATCGCGTTTCTGGGTCAGTTTACATTCGACCATGGGAACGCAATTGAAATTTAATTCTGCATATCATCCACAAACCGATGGCCAGACCGAGAGAGTGAACCAGATACTTGAAGACATGCTAAGGCTTTGTGCTATTGATCTGAAAATTAGTTGGGACACTCACTTGCCGCTAGCAAAATTTTCCTACAATAACAGTTACCAGTCAAGTATACAGATGGCTCCGTATGAAGCATTATACGGGCGAAAGTGTCGTTCTCCGATTTGTTGGGATGAAGTCGGTGAACGACAGGTACTTGGTCGAGAGATGGTGGAGCAGGCCGTCGAGAAGGTCCGCATGATTCGGGAGAAATTACTTGTAGCACAGAGTCGGCAGAAGAGTTATGTGGATACTCATCAACGACCATTGAAATTTATGGTGGGCGATCACATATTTCTGAAGGTGTCACCGATGCACGGAGTTATGCGATTCGGTGCAAAGGGGAAGTTAAGTCCGAGATTTGTTGGCCCATTTGAAATTCTTAAGCAAGTCGGCCCTGTCGCCTATCAGATCGCATTACCACTGGCATTGGATGAAGTGCACGATATCTTCCAAGTTTCCCAACTACGGAAGTATGTACATGATCCAAGCCACGTGGTAGACTTCGGTCTGTTAGGACTGAGAGCTGACTTATCTTATATGGTGGAACCAGTACAGATTTTGGATAGGAAGGATAAAATTTTACGGAATCGAGTTGTTTCCTTGGTTCGAGTGCTTTGGCAAAATCATTCCGTCGAAGAGTCGACGTGGAAACTTGAAGCGGATATGAAGGAAAAGTTTCCTTCGTTGTTTGACCTAGGTAGGTTTGTGTTTAAGTTTCGGGGATGAAACTTTTTGTTAGTGTATTAATATGTAATGCCCTGAATCCGTTGCGAAGCACCCCTGAATCCGTTACGGAGCACGGAGCGGGCTAGCGGCCTAATGGCCGAGTCAGATGAGAATATGGGGAACTTTACTTGGGGAAACTTTACCAGGATCGCGGGATAATGAATTGAGATCCTTTCCTCGTTATGGATTGGACTCTTTTGAAATGATGCCCAAGATGCAGTGGCACGCGTCTTGGAAGAAGAGTTCTATATAAGAGTCGCTTGTCCCGAGACCGTTGCCCTGCTAGTTTTCGATGTCGCTTTTGCTGTTGGCTTTTGTGTGCATTTTCGTGATTGTTTTCGATGAATGTTTTCATGAATTTACTTTCACTGTCTATGTATTTTATATCGAATCACTGAGAGAAAGAGAAGAAGTATGCTGACCAGACGTTGGTGCCAATGTAGGTGCTAACGCAGTGAACCGAGCTTGACGTTGCGTGGAAGACCTCTTTCTCTCGGCAATTCACCAATAAGTGAGTGGCTTTGATCCTTCGACGATCCTTGATCTTCGCGCATAACAATGGTAGACTTGTTATTACATTCGGTGCTTAATAAAAGATGCCTAGTAATAACTCGAAAAGATAATGAAAGACAATTATCACATGGCTAGGCTTATGCTGCAAATCGAATGATGCTCGTATGTTGCTATATGAATTACAGGTGATGCAAAGACCCAAGTATTGGGCGGTAAGTATATCGGACTTCGGTTCAAAAGAATGTGTTACAAATGAATAGTCCTTTGGTTGGATGAATGAATATACGAGCCTATGGCTCAAAGCAAGATGGTAAGACGACAAGTTGGTAAGATGGCAAGATGGAAGGATGGAAAAATGGCAAGATAAAATAAGAACTACGAATATGTGTGAAAGATGCTATTATCATGCATGTCATGTCTCTTATTAGTTAAGTTGCATTGCATGCATGGTCATGGATAACTTGTACACAAGGTAGTTCCCAGAACGGTAATCCTCAGCCACAGACCCGGTTCGTCCTAGGAGGAACTAGGAATTTTGTCGACGTACTGGCATTGGTAAATGGGACTTGCAGTAGGGCTAGCTACCTGCACTGCAAGGGCACCGTTATACCAGTAAGACGGTCCAAGATGGCATGTCGCCAGTGACCTTCATATAGACAGGTGGCATAGCTAACAATGTCTTATGCAGGCAGAGTAAGTGGTATTCATAAATATTTACAGGGATGGCTATCGACCGTGGGTAAGATTCACCAAATTGGTGATCAATATGAATTGCTTATGTTAGAACAACATGAATTGCTTATGTTTCTAACATCACTGTATGCTTCTTATATTTCTCATCAAATATATAAATTATTAATGGACCCTAAGGCAAGATAGAAAGAACACAAATCAATAGTGAACATTCATGTAATTTTATTACTGTTGATTTATGGTGAGATTGGTTACGGCCGCTCACCAGTACATATGTGTTAATGTACTGACCCTCGTCTCCACAGGTACTGGAAACTTAGTGGATAATCTTAGACGCTGAAGGCTTGCTGTCCGACTCTTTAGAAGCTTCGTACATCTTGAAGTTTCCACTTGAAGAAGAAGGCATTTTGCTGAAGGTGGTTATTGCCGCATTATTAATAAAGGAATATGATGTATGGAACAAGTTGTATCTCATTTTAATATTTCTACAAAGTTGTAGCCAAGTTGGCATTTCATCTCGACTGTTTGAGAGCCTTATGTTTTATGAATGTAATTTCAAAGATATTAATAAAGAACTTATTTCAGATCATATCTGTGTTGCCTAAACTTCTTTATCAACCGCTACGAATCTCTATTCAAAATGTCTCTTTTATAAAAGGAACACGAGCACGCCTTGTACAAGTACAATTCCAGACTTGTACGGCATCACGCCTTAGCGAGGACGAACGATTCGGCATGAATCAAAGCGGAGGCGAACGATTCCCCCAATAGGGACATGACAGGTGGAAGGTTTATACTTTCATTGTCGCCTTTGGAATGGGGACGACGCCATCTTGAGCTGAGGTAGGCGGTAAGGTAACTAACTAGAGTGACACCATGTTGGCCGAAACTATCTTCTTCTCGTAATCGACTGAGATGACGTTCGCATTGATCATGTATTGTATGTAGTCTTTGAGGACGTAGCAGTCTTTAGTTGGATGTTCGATGAACCGATGGTAGTGACAATACCTCGGGTCGTCAACTCTGCCTGCTTCGTCAGGACGCATGGGATCAGGCAACTTGATTTTGTCGTCCTGCTTCAACATCTCGAAGAGTTGTAAGGTATCTTCATCGTTGAAGAAGTAGACCATCTTCGGCCTTGGTGTGGGAGGAGGCCTCTGAGTAGGACCTTGCGTTGTGTTAGATGCTTTGACAGTCAACGCCTATTTCCCTTTCGCTTCACGGCTGTGACTGCTGGTCGCAGGTCGTTTTTCTTTACCGTCAAAGGTGGGGAAGTTAACCCCCAGAAGGCGAGCATTACACGCCTTTTTCTCAGCAGCTTCGTCTTCGATGATCAATAAAGTCCAATCTGGTGGAGGAGTGGAGTTGAGCCAGAGCTTGATCGCGGCTATCATGTTCATGCTACAGGAGTCGATGAGTGCATGTCCCGGTATGCCTGGAGGCAACCTTAGGCACGCTTGTCGGAAACACTCGATGAATTCTCGAACAGTCTCCTTCTCAGTATGCTGCACTTCTATTAGAGACGACATGGTCATGTCTCTCCCTCCGTCGTAGAACCGATCAAGGAAGAGGCGTGTCAAGTCGTCGAAGGACGATATAGAGTTGTCGAAGACTACAGTACTAGTCGTAGGTAACTCCTTTCAGAGCCCCGACAAACAGGCTCATGAGCAAGGCGTCTTATTTTATGAGATGCCCTATCTGAGACTGGAAGTAGGTCAAGTACCGACGATAAGAGTCCTTCCCGTCGTACGATGTCGGTATATGTGGTTTATACTTGGGAGGATAAACCATATTGTTCCACTCCAGAGGGTAGGGTTGAGGAAGCCCCAACTTCTGACGTTCTTTCTGCTTATTTTGGGCCTCGAAGCATTCACGCAGGTCCCTGATCATCTCGGCCAAGTCTTTGAGCTGGAAGCAGATGAAGGCGGAACGGCCTGAAGTTGGATACTGGAAGGAGATAACGCTCGTGGTGCAGTATGATGTTCTGCCCCTGAAGGTACCCATTGAGGGGGTATAGTTGAATCTCCATTGGCCCTTGGATTGGGGCTAGTGGTGTCACTCCCATTTCCCGTTATACATATTTTTCAGGATACGTATACGGATTTCTGACAATTATCAGGTGGCCCGTATTTTGACTTATCATGCTTAGCTTAGCCATGGTTTAAATCTTGACTTGATTGGTTCAATTTGGTTCAACATGACTTGGCTTGGTTTGGCTTAGTTTGGTTTATATTGGGTTGAGATAAGAGGGGTTGCTATATAAGTCAACTTATTCTCTCTCCTCCATTATTTGCATTTACTTCTTCATCTTCTTCATTTACTCCTTCCACCTACCAAGCCTAGGCAAGTGCAACTTGCTTCATGGTGGATCTCAAGTTTTATTATTCCATTATCTTCCTTACTTGATTCTAAGCCTCTTTAGAACTTGATATTTTTGGATTTGATGGATGGATTCTTGTAGATCTAAGTTTGTAACTTTTTTGATTTTTCTTGGTTTTGATCTCTAAAAATTGATTATTTTTGAAATCTAATGGTTCTATGTTGTAAAAAATTCAATTCTATCCAATTTTGGCTTTTGAACCACTTGATTTCAACTTCGTATGAGAAAGTTATGCCATTTTGAGTTTATGGGTTCAACCAAGCATTTTTATACTGGTTGGAGAAGATGAATATTGCCGCAACCTGGCTAGTGCCGCAACCTGGCAGTGTCGTAACCTGGCTAGTGCCGCAACCTGGCAAGTGCCGCAATCTGGCAAGTGCCGCAAACTGGCTAGTGCCGTAAACTGGCTAGTGCCGTAACCTGGCAGTGCCGCAACCTGGCTAGTGCCGCAACCTGGCAGTGCCACAACCTGGCAAGTGTCGCAACCTGGCTAGTGCCGCAACCTGACTAGTGCCGCAACCTGGAAAGTGCTGCAACCTGGCAAGTGCCGCAACCTGGCCAGTGCCGCAACCTGGCAAGTATCGCAACCTGGCTAGTGTCGCAACCTGGCTAGTGCCGCAACCTGTCAAGTGCCGCAACCTGGCTAGTGCCGCAACCTGGCAGTACCGCAACCTGGCTTGGCACAACCTGGCTTGGCGCACTCTTGATAAGTAAGAAGTACACTTGATATGACATGTAAAATCTTGATAGTGGCCCGTCGAGGCGCACTCCTGAGAAGTAATCATGACAAGTAACAAGTAACTTGACATGATAATTCTTGATGGTGATCCGTTGTGACACACTCTTGACTTGATAAAGTAACCTAACATGATAATCTCGATACGTCTTGCTAAGTAACTCTTGTCTTGACACCGTGGGTGTTTTTGCTTGTATAATCTACATGTCTCGTCTTGCATCATGTCTAGAATATGAATTCCTGATTCCCACGGTCAGGAATTCATACTGAATCTGACTAGGATAATGACTAGAGTGATCAAGTAGTTCATGAATAGATTTCCCAGCTACAGGCAGTCCCGTTATCTGGGCACTTTAATTGGACTTGTAGCCTGCCGTCGAGTCGGGCACATTTCCAGCACACTGTCATGTGTTGCACCTCTAAGTCACCTAATCCAACTCTCTCAACTTGTGACTAGATAACCTGGATTAAGACTGCAGGGCTTGTGGCTGCTGGAACATCTCATTGCATCTTGCTAGTAACTAGGCTTGTGATAACCCTAGCTAGTTAAAGTATCAAGCCATACTCATTGTTTGGCCATGATGATAAATAAAGTCCAGTCTAGTCTTATCTAAGCAATGCCAGTCTATGATTAATTTAGCACATACTTGCTTATGTTTTACTCTTATCGATAATTGGTTAAAGACTAAGCTCTGTTCAGGTAAAGGGTTACAACCCCGGTCCTTGTTTAGTTTACGGGTTGTAACTTGGCTACCGGAACAGTCCCTTAGTTGTCTTATCGTTTATCACCTTGTTTTCTCTAACTCATGTCTTTTATTACCATTTATGTTCCCATGTGCTAATGTGCTGGTTTTAGTTCTTAAGTGAAGCCTCCCTTGTGGCATTTGCTCTTTCTGGGGTCTGACCCAGCTGGTTTTGTATGGCCAGATTTCGGAGTAGCTCCCGAGGATCTTCCTGACTTCCAGCCAGATGGTGACCACTAGGCGCAACCCTGACAACAAGTGGGTTCTTATTTTGCTCTCCCACTCCCTTGTAAAAATATTCTTTTGAGGCGTTTAGCCGCCGAGCAAATGTTAGCTCGTTTGTAACTTTACTTACTGTCTGCCTACGGGCTGTAACATGATTGACAAATCTTAGGGTTGATCAAGTATGACTGAAATTTATGCTAGTCTTCACATTTTGTATGACTAGCTTCATGATCATCTGAATATGTAATGTTTGGGACGCCTTACTTTCTATTTCTGATGATCTAACATCTTATAACATTTACTTACTTGCTTAAGATTGAGACACTAGGCTTGTTCATGACCATAAGAGACTGTTGGCTTGTAGATAAACCCTCATGCATCTAGACAGCCGTGACCGTATATCAGGGTAGATTACACTTCAATGTACGTAGTTGGCTGTGTCTGTCCTCCGCTCTCTAGTATTCTGGTTCTGGAACGTGACAAGTGGAGACAGGTGCCCTTTCCAGAGTGGTTCGAATGTCGAACATCGCCTGGGTCAGGATTTGTATGGAGGCAGAGAGAGTCTTCAGACTCCCTTCAAGGGTGTCTATGTGCTGCACGATGTCCAGCGCTGGAGCGTCTGATTCTCCTTCATCACCACCCCCTGCAATGTAGGCTGTCATGACATGGGTGAAAGTGGATGGATCGGTCGAGGCTTCACTCTCGACCTCACTTTCCTGTAGAGGGGCTTCTTCTTCTAAGGCCTCGTGTTGGCTACCCCCAGCTACGTCCTGGTCGGTTTGTGGGAGCGCTTCCTCATCTTAGAGGGGAGGGTTGTCAGAGGCTTGACTACCCCCGTCTGTTGCTTTCGTCAGGGCCTTGCTCCTTGCTCGGGTGCATTCGTACACCCCTGGGGACGGGACCACTGTTTTACTCTTCCTCAGCTGAGTCTTGGATGCAGAGGCTGAGGAGTTGGTGGTTGTCTTTCTCACGAATGAGGAGACAACATGACATGAAGCGATCTTGGGCTCCGCTTCATCTTCAATTGGCACTTTCTTTCCGAGGCGATGTCGGATAGGTGTCGTAGTTTGTAGTCACTGAAACACGGACTGCCTTTGTGGTGAAGTCGCTGTTTTATAACAACATCAGTTGATGGTGACCATGGCACATGTGTGCCCTGCGAGAGACACATTGTGCTTATTGGTCATCTCTCTTGATCAGCGTTTGTGACTGATCACGTTACGCAAATCATATTGGGAGAGTTTTAGTTTAACACCCCCATCAGGCGCATGGCAAGGCCAAGCACCGAGGTGGTCATGTGAATGTTGTACCCCTGACCTGGTTCACGCGCATGAGATACGTCCAGATCATTGGTAAAGGAACAACATTTATGGCAACTTGAGTCCACTTCATGTGCGTCACCCAGGTGGGCGCATGGATTCAATATTGCAGTTGCCCAGCCAGACTTGGCTCCAAACGCAGTAGATGCGCCCAAACGGGACAGGGACTTTGAGAGTCGACTCGTTTCTAGTACAGATGCGCCCGAGTCGACTCTGTACAGCTTACCATCAGCAGTGCGTATGATTTTGAGCGCATGCTTCTGGTTTGCTGTTGGCGTAGCACGTTTGTGGCGCATGGCTGTGCTGCCTTGGATTTCTCTGTACTAGCCCGCAAAGGCACATAGTACTCAGAATCCAATGGTGTCTCGCCATGACAGCGAGTGAGTCTGTTGAAGACAGACGTTCTCTTCTGCGTACCAGAGCTCATGCGCTGGAGATTGGTTGCACCTCTACTCCGTTGGCGCATCTTCTTCGGCTGGAAAGAAGACGGTAGGGGAATGCAGTCAACACTGCACTTCCCAAACAGATGCGCGACACCAGTGGGTGCATCCTTGTTGCTGAGAGCATCAGCAGGAAGAGCCAGCTGCGGTGGCACATCCTCTTCAGTGATAGTGTCAGGCGCATCGACCTTATGCACCCAGACTTGGCGAGTCTTCTTCGGCTTTGGCAGCCGCTTCGAAGGACTCGCGCTGCCTTCAGAGATGAACTCCTCATACGCCTGTTGATTGAGGCGCACCACAAGTGTTTGAGGGAGGAGCCGAGTTTGATGTTGTCAGATTGTGACAACTTTATCGTTGGAGGGGAAAGAGGTCTCCAGCAGATTTGCCAGCTTGTTTGCCATCGAAAATACGACAAGATTTTGTTGACTAAAACTTTGGTATTTCAATTACAAACGGAACAGTATACAATGTAGGACTTAGACGTAGTCCTAGGAGTACACTTTTGTTTTTATCTGGGAATTGTGTCGATGGAGCGAGTGGTAATGCCTTGACTCCGTTGACAATCTGACGATGATCTTGAACTCTCTAAAAGTCTGGGTTGCTCTGGATGCCAGAGCATTGCGAGGATAATCGGACCTTAAGTGTCTCTTCTGGCCTCTGTGGATGTGCTTCTCTCTGAGTATGTATGTACGTCCTTGTCTGTGTGTGTCTCGTTGTGAAGGAATGATCCTTCTCTTTATAGATAGCAGGTTGGCTGCCCATGTGCGCATATATCGGATGCGCCTGGACGTGGGAACGCCACATGGCTGATGCTGTTGGGGGCGCATGGTTGATGTGCCCTGGATTGAAGTCGAATCTGCTGGACTGCTGTGTTGGGCTGCGATAGAGCTGACACGTGGCAGTCGCAGAGATTTGGTTGTTGCTGAGGTCTTGGGTAGTTAGCACCCATTCTTTGAACAGAACTGAGTCAAAGGACGCGTGGTGTATGCCTGTGGCTCAAAGATCTCGGTTTTGGAGGAGAGTGATCTGTCGGGGTAAGCCTAGGGTCGGACGCATGGAGGCGACTTAGTCTATGAGTTTTAGGCATCATAGATGAGTCTGGACGTATAGCTTTTTGAGACGCATGCAGAGCTTCGCATCAGGTTGCGCCTAGGATTAGGCGCAGAGGAGGCGACTGGTCTCATGACCTTTAGGTACCATGAGCAAGTCCAGGCGCATGGCTTTTGAGGTGCATGCATGGCCTAGTCTTCTGTTGCTTGGGATCAGAAGTAAGCCGGGGGACGCATGACCACCAGGGTGCATACAATCTTCTGGGCGTATGGCCACGAGGCGCATACAAATGATCGGTCTGTCACGTTGCCGACCCCAGATGTAATGATGGTGCTGACATCAGCGACGCTTTATTTTCTGTAAGAGCTGCTGATTGGACACCTTCGGAAGACGTGTAGCCGCCTTTTGTCATTCAACATTAATTGTTTGATGGAGATAAGTTTGGAAAGGGTGCGTCGGTTAGCGCCAATCTGGGTGCATGGTTCTTTGACCCGCTGGGCGCATCCATAGAGAGCGCATGATGTCGACGACGCATCTGCCAATGTGTCGTATCCTCTTTGGCCCGCCTGTTGAGTTCTTCGAGGCGTTTATGGCTGCTTTGACTTTGTCGAATACGAGACGACGGATGTATTTGCTATTAATGTAGATTTATTGCATGGAATTTGGAATGTTGGCCATTTGGCACTCAGGTGTAGGCTGTCCATGCTTATAAACAGCCGTATGAGGGAAAGCTTTGCTTTCATTCTTTAAAAGATGAACTTGGGCAGAGCTCTGCCTTGGCAAATTTTCGAACTCGAGCTCTTCCCAAGGGTGAAGATGCGCTGCCCTAGTCTTTCCTGAGCTTCTGTGATAGTGTCTATTACATCCAAATATTGGGATCGTCGAGTCCCGACACAGGCCGATGGTGCCTGTTGCATCCAAAGATCGGGGCGGCCGTGCTCCTTCTTTCGTTATGCTGGCAGAGCCACATCTTGTCGAGTGTGCTTGTTGCTTCCGAAGGTCGGGGCATCGTGCCGTGATCCTTGTCGAGCTATGAGAGCTCCTCCTCCTGTTACACAAGGGCTGATTGGTGCTGACGAGAGAGAGTGTGCTTCGCTCTGACTATGTACGGAGATACGCATACGTTGAGATGCTGGAATGATATGCCTGGACGAGATATCAGAGTGATGCGCCTGACAGAAGATACGCCTAGCAGATGATGCGCCTGGCAGATGGTGCATGGCAGTTTGCTGCATCTGGCTGTAACTTTAGGATTTTCCTTCTTTGTAGAAGCTTTCTTTTATAAAGGCTTTCTTTAGACATGTAATAAACTTTTATATGAAATAAAAATCCTCTTTTGAATGTCTTTAAATTTGTACTTTACTGTGCCAACTATCTGTCTGAGCTTTTTCTGGCGCATTGGAGTTGGTCGCATGGTTGGGTTAAGTGCATAGGATTCTAACCTATAGATGCGCATAAATTTCCATGCTTCTACAATATCGAGATACGCATGAGAATCGAGATGATACGAAGATCGAGGCAAGAGAGAAACATAACGTACACGCAAATCGAGACACGCACGTAAACCGATACGGGCACACAAACCGAGACGTGCACATAAATCGAGATGTACACGTAGATCGAAGGATCGCGAATATCGAGATGGCGCATGAATCATCGTGACATACAAATCGAGGCGGTACAAGACTCAAGGAAGCACACAATTCAATACGGCATGCAAATCGATACGTGGGCGCAAATCAATACGACACGGAGTCCAAAGTAGTACGCAAACCGAGGCGGCACGCAAATCAGTACGTACAAGTAAATCGAAGCAACGCAAAAATCGAGATGGGCACAAAGGCCGAGGCCCAAAAAATAGGGCAATGTACAAATCGAGATGGCACGGTGCCCAAGGCAGCACGGGGCTCAAGGTGTCCCGCTGCCTGAGGCAATACGTGAATCTAGGTGCACAAAAACTGAAGCAACACGCACCCCGAGGCCGATACGCACACCGAGGTGCATGGGGAACGAGGAACACAGCACGAGGCGCACACAGAACGAGTGTGTGCTGCTCGAGATAGCACATTGTACGAGGCAGCGTACTGCTCGAGGCAGCATGCAGCCCAAGGCATGCACAGATCGAAGGGGCTCACTCCCCGTGGAGCACCCAACCCGAGGAGGGGAGAGAGAAGGCGAATTAGCTCAGCTAGGTCGAGCTCCCGGCGGCAGAGGAAGCAACCACGGCGGCATGGTGCTCACAGAAGAACAGAGGGAGAGAGACGAGGCGAGGGAGCTCGCTGCCGGAGTGGGGGAGAGGAGGGGGTTGTCGAGGTGGGCGGCGGCCATGGGGCTCGGCCAGGCGGAGAAGAAAGGGAGATAGGAAAGGAAGTAGTGGTACTGGTGGCGGGCGATGACGATGATGATGGTGGCGCTGGAAGTGGTGATGGCGGTGGCGCTGGTGGCTGGAGGTGGTGATGGTGGCCAGAGGGGCTTGTCGTGGCCGAGGACAGGAGAGAGGGGGGAGGAGGAGGAGAACGAGAGAGAGGGGGAGAGGAGGAATTAGGGGGGTTGCTTCTCCAGAGAGGATCGGGAGAGAGAGTTTGGAGAAGGGGTGAGAGCTGAGAGAGTGAGGGATTGAGAGGGACGGCTGAGAGAAAGAGGAGAGTGAGGGGGTGGGTGGCTGGTGAGGAAAGAGGAAGAGAATATGGGTTGGGGTTAGGGTTAGGTATTTGGGAGGGTAGCTAGATAATTTAATAACAATAATACTGGTGGTAACAATAATAATAGGAAAATTCCTATAATGAAGATCCAAGAATTAAAATAAAATTTAAATCAAGATTCAACAATCCTGACCAAATCAAGATCCAAGAATTAAAAATAAAATTTAAATAAATACAAAATTTTGAAATCACCATAAATACCGAATATGGTCGTATACATATTTTAGAAAAATATAGGATGTGATAGCCGGCTTTTGCTTTCGGTTCATTGGCACGAAAAGCGATGGACTGTTTTCCAAAAACAAAACACAATATCATGAATAAGTTTTTTACGTCATTTTTCATCGGTGTACACATGAATAGGAATTTTTTCAGTTTTGATTCTTACCAATGTGTGGGGCAACATGAATCAGACCACTTATGTTGTACGTCCAGTGAACTAGACTGGACGGACCTTCTTACATAGCCCTGAATTTCTTTCATCTTCCTTATGTTGAGTATGCCAGTCTCCATGTCTTTATAGTTGAGTATGTCTTGCATGTCTTTTGCTGACAGGAGGACGACAACTTCCTTTTCTTCCACTTTCGGCATATTCGTGTGTACAATATCACTGCACATAAATTTAGTTTAGATTAAATTAATAGAGATTCTCATGACATAATTGTGAAAAAATACTACAAAGGAAAAAAAGAGTCATTCGTCGTCCAACTGACATGGAGTAATCATTCGCCGTCCAACTGACACGGAAAATGATCATTCTCCGGCCAACTATCACGGAGAATGGCCATTCTCCGTTATGAATTGGACGAAGATTGGTCGAGTTCAGTACGTTGGACTCATCTTTCTTGGGAATACCATGTCCATGTAAAGCTTCCTCAGCCCTTCATTTACATCCTTCCAAAGTGCGAGGTCATCGCATTCCCTTAGTATATCACCCTTCCTCGCTAGTTCAGCCATTTTAGCGTCTTGTCCGGATTTCGAATCCGTCTGCTTATTTTTTCCTCCGACCCTGGGTTTGGGTTAAGTTTTTGGTTTCAGAGCGACATTCATCTTCTGCTTTTTATTAGCCTATGTTATTGTATTCTTCCCCAAGGGAGTAAAATCTTCATCGGCTAATGCCGCTGATGGTTTTCTCGACCTCTTTCCTCCTCCTCTTCTTTTGACTTCTTTTAGAGCAGCATATTCAGCAGCTTATTGTTCAGTAGCTGGTTGAGTATCAAGCTACAATGCTGTAGCATTAGCTTCGAGATCTGTCACGACCCGCACCCTAGAGTAAGGGCACGAGAAGTGGGTACGTCCAGCCTACGTCGCAGTGTCGGCGGTAGAACGCTGTCCTAGGTCGCAATATCTAACAAATAATTCTAAGCAGTTTATACTCCCCGAATGGGGGTGACATAGCAGAATGTAAACTCAATCACAACGAAGGAAGAATAAGCACGATATGATATAGAACATCAAAGAAATACATATGATCAGAAAGTCTAAGATAACATCTCAGCAAATATCCAGAATACAAGTATCGGCTACTGAATATGAAAGAATATATTCAACCCAGATCTCAAAGGCAGAAATATAAAGTCTAGCTAAACCAGTCTCAAGACAACATAAGTACGATAAAGCCTAACTAAGCTAGTCTAGGCAGTAGGGGTAATGTCATCAGCTAGAGCTGGGTCCTCCTGAGAGTCCAGCTCACAAGTGTCGTCTAGGGCTACCCCGTAGAGGGTATCCACACAGGCCTCCTCCTCGTCCTCTGTAATATTTTCAACAGGTCCAGTCAGGACAGAAACGAGCACAATACATCTCACGCAGATCATAACAGGTTAGAAAATATAACGTGCAATAGAGTAAGATACATGAAACGCTGAAAGAAGATGTATATGAAAAACAGAAGGATATGATAATAGGAAATATCTATATATGATAAGTAAGAACTGTAAGCAATATGTGATTTAGAGTACAATATGGTTATGTAAACGGGTTTGGTTATACAATAAAATGGGACTCCTTTGTACGTGGGTGTACAATGGACATATACAATTTCTTATACAATAGGATTGATCACATAACCATTTCTACTCTCCCTCCCCAATCAATACACAAGGATCCAATTCAGTTACGTTACCTTATACAATGGCTTGTACAATGGCTTGTACAATGGCTTGTACAATAGAGCTCAATGTGATAATGAGAGTACAATATGCACAATGAGTGTACAATGATAAGGGTATTCAATAAATACAATATGTTAGTGAAACGCACATCACAATATGTATTTAGTGAACACAAAGGAGATAACATCGCAAAAGAAGATCCATATAGTACCAATCCGTGTTATCAACGTGTCAGCATCAAGTAAATTAATCTATGGCAAGAATAGACGTTCTAGCAAGTATAAAACGGTCAGAGAATGTACTCGCCTGGTAACTGAATGTCCGAAGAGAATGTACTGCCTGAGGAGAGGTGTCTCGCTCCTATTCAGAACAGCACAAGTTACAATAAGTCCAGAATGGTAAAATGAAGTTCTACTATGCACTCTACATGAGTCTAGGTCAAACTAGGCCAAAGTCAACTCTTGGTCAACCTTGGTCAACTCTAGAAGTCAAACTAGGTCAAACTAGGCTAATCAAGTCTCACTAGGCCTAACCTTGTCTACCCTAGCATTCACACATACCAATCCAAGGCTATACAAGCCACACAACCACACATCAAGGGCACATCATATTAGCAATTTAAGCTATCTATCATAAAATTCATATATTTATATATTATAGGCATGCCTATATATACAACAATGCATATATACAACTTGTATAAAGAAAATTAGAGAGGGAAGAGTGTGTGATACAAATGTGTGTAGGCTAGTGTCATAACATGGGTTCAAGATATGTGGTATATTGTTCAAGGCAAGGTAACATATGAACTAGTCACTATATATATATATATATATATATATATATATATATATATATATATATATATATATATATATATATCACATTTCATTTAGTCTAAAACCCAACTGCATATCCTATGCATCACCTACAACACAAATATACAATGCATATATATATATATATTCATATCTATATATATAAGTAGAGAGGGAAATCAAGGCACATGTGTGTATTTCAGGTAGTGGAAAGTGTGTGTGTGTATGTGTATTCATGTGAGGGAGTGTCATGTGAGGATGTGTGTAGTTGTATTGAACTGAAATCAGAAAAATGGGAAAACAGTGAACAAAAACTCAGATATATGCAATGCAGTCCAGTTTTGTATGCTTAGTTAGCTAATAGGCCAGTTAACATAGAGTAGGCTAGTGTAAGGGTGTCCCTGTGAACCAATATGGTTCCCAGTCCATGTGTGTGCATATCACAGTGTTCTCAGACTTGGATATCATGATTTACTCTCTGTTTTCAGATTTGAATGTGGGTAGATGGTGCACAAAATCTCAGGTTTTCAGTGTAACATGATGTAGTGTGAATGAATGTGTTCTCAGCTTTGAAATCTGGAATTTAATGACAGTTTATAAACGAAATCAAATTGACAGTTATGTCTTATCCTAAATTCGAATTCAACAACCCATCCCATATACAAAATCCCATTCAACAACACAACCTAACTAATACGAATTTAATCTACATTGTAATAGTCTAATACCCATGTATAAGATTCAATCATGGCAACCAAAACAGGAAATTCAGTTTAAAATAGGAAATTAAAGTTCAGGATTTGAATACCATGACTGTGTATCAGTCCACATATGCACAGCCCAATCCACGTCGAAATCCCATTACACAAATGAAAAACCTAATCTATCATGAGAGTCTAATCTAGCAGTAGCTATTACATGTGTGTAAGAATTTAATATGACAATTTACATCAAGAAATCAGTTTAAATATAGGAATTAAAAATCAGAATTTGAAACTGAAAGCAAGTTTCAGTCTACATTTAACAGTCCAATCCCATTGTCCAAATTCCATTTTGAAATGCAAAAACCAAATCTAACATGTATATGATCACTCAGTCATATAGGGTTAATCAATATTGTAATTAATCATGGAAAAAAATGGTTAAACTCATACTTGAATCTCAGAAATCAGAAATCAACACTTTGTATCAGAAAATGGGAAAACCTCATTCAAAACCCAATTCTCGAACACTCATCATAATCCAACATTTGTACAATCTAATACATATGTAGGTGAGCCTAAAATTTAACATTTAACAGCATTAAAATCAGAGCAATGCAAATTAAGAACTGAAAATTCAATTCAGTATCAACGTATCAGTAAGTATCAGAACATTGGGGGATTTCATGATTTCTAATCCAATTAACATCTAATTTATAATTAGTGAGTTGGTAATAGGTGTAGCATATGTGTACGTGTATTGTGAGTCATTTAGTGTCCAAAAATCATGACACAGACGTGTCCAGCATATTGCAAACACGTGGAGTGCACCCAGTGTTGCACAGCGTCGTGCACGAGTGCACGCACGTGTAGGACACGACATACGACACTTCGTGTCACGTGCACACACCCATGTGGTCGCCTAGGGTAGGACTACACATTGGCATGCCTGACACGTGTCCACGACGTGTCTACAGAGGACACGAACACGTGTTCGTGCGTGCCTGTGCACGTGTTCAGTCGCCTGCGCGCGACAGCGTGCGGCCAGTACGGCCCCGATTTCTCCGCACACAGACCACGAAATGCTCCCAAATTTTGGTTGCTTGGTGGCAGACATTGCCCCAAGTTTCCCCCAAAATTTCAGGACACGACGTGTCCTGTGTCCATAGATATGGAGCCCGTGATGCAGGACACGACCACGGGCTCGTGCTGCGTGTCCACGCGCAAAAACAGGACACAAATAGACACGAAACACCCGGACACCTTCACAAAAGTTAATACACACATCAAGATCTACAAATCCATACAATTACATTTCAAAAATACGAAAATAAATTCCTATGTGGCATTTCTACAAACACCTATTCTATCAATACGATACGTGTCCGATACGGACACGAAATGAATCCACTCTGATACGAAATCAAGTCCTACAGCTAGGGGACACCTAGGGCTTCTTAAATATGCAATTAGATCTAAAAAATTACTGAGTTTAGGGTCCAATTACCTATTGGTGGAATTCCCAAGGAATAGCTCTCTTCTAGATCCACCTCCTTACTAGCAACCTTCACCAAATTAATCCAAAGCTGGAACAAAACTCCATGAACAGCAAGAATACTAGAATTAGGATCTAATGCAATTTGTTTGGATTAAAAAGGAATTAGAATGGATTTTCTAGGATTTTAGGAAGTTTAGAACTAACCTTTCTTTTCAACTTTGCAACTCTTTCTAAAGGGAGGCTAACCTAATGGAAGAGGCATTATATAGGGGTGGGATTCCCTATGTTGGCTGGCCATAGTGGGTTAGGGTTAGGGTTTAGTTGGGTTTGATGGGCCATGGGCTTCTTGGCTAGTTTCAAGTCTCTCTACCAAAAGGCCCCTTTGCTATATCAATTTCTCTCCAACTAAAACCTCTAATTAGATAACTAAGAGAATATTTTAGTCATGACTAAAATCACCAAGTCCAACTTAGCTTATTGTTTAAGTCTAACTTCTAAGTTAGGCCCAATCTAGACCTAAGACTAACATAGCACATAGCAATATTTAATTAATATTAAATTCACACAAATTTCCATAAATCATAATAAATTCAAATAAATCCTAAAATGACCACAATACCCTCTAGGCTAAAATGTACTAGTTAAACATCCTAATCACATGGCTAGGCTCTAGGTCAACAGTCTCTAAGGTTACACTAGCCAAACACCAAATCATAAGTCATAACTTAAAATAGTTTAAAAATGATTAAAATTCACTAAAAATCATATTATTATTTAAATATCATAATTAGATAAATTAAAACACAAAATTTCAAAATTATCCTCATTTTAGAAACTGGATGATATAAGTCTACCCACCTTAAAAAAAATTTGTTCTCGAAATTTAAGGTGATCGTACTCCTTCTAGGTTAAACCCCCAGCAATCATAGTCTCAGAAACTTATTTAAATCATACAGTTGAAAAGTGTAACCTATGGGGTCATGGCATGTAATATCAGTCTGGGGTCTCATCTAGTTACACCAACATGCTACAGTACTAGACAATCACAAGGTATCAAAACATACAAGCAAGGGATGCGTCAAATATTCTCAAGAAGGGATACTAAGGTTAGGTCAAAACTCACCTCCAGCTAGGTCTGAGAACTAGAACTCCCTCCTGGAAGCAGGGTCCTGGTTGGGAGAGGTATATCAGGACAGTGCTGTATCCAGTGTGCAGCTGACCCACAGAATAGGCACAATCCTAGTCTCTTTCTACAGGAGTTCCACTTGTGCCCAGACTTCTTACAGTAGGTACAGATAGGCTCTGGCTCAGCTAGCCTCTGCTGGACAGGAGACTGGACTGGGTATGATGATATAGGCTGGATATATGGGTACTCATCAAGCTCTGGGTAGGACTGAGTACTGCTCCTCGCCCTCTTGGAGCTAGGCTCTCTTTCTGGAAGCACAGAGTCCCGCAGACGTAGCAGCCTCTGGTATTTCTCCCTCATGGCCTCATCATAAACTTTCTGTGACTCCAACATCCTTTCTTGGAAATATCCAAACACCTGGGCTGCGTCAAGTAACAAGCCTCCGGGTAGTACAGTACGGGGTACCATCTCAAGGGGTGGGGAAAGGCTCTCGGTCTCAGGCAAATCTGCAGCTCTTTCCTGAACGACAGGAGATGAAGGAAGACTCTCTGGCGAGGCTACCACCATCTCCTCAATGGCAGGAGGTGCCACCACCCCCTGATCATATAGAGGGATCACTACCTCCTGAACAATAGGAGGTGGAAGCACACTCTCAGTAGCTGCAGCTGCCCTCAGGCTACGGGCTCGGGTCATGGGTGCCATACTGAAAGAAGAAAAAAAAATCAATCATTAAGGCTGTAAGGCAGTCTATCATTCCATATGAAAACTAGTAAATATAAACAAGGAGAACCAGCTACAAGAGTCACTATTTTAAAGCTAGGCTATACTATCATCCCTAAGATAAGGGCCTAATCACAAGTCATTCAAATTGTCATACTAAGAAAGAACTACATATGAATAAGCTCTAAAAGCTAAAATATCCCTACTCCTAAATTATTGATGCTGGAAAATAATATATAATAACAGAAGGGTACGATAGAGATGATATGTTTAAAAACCTTCTCAAGATACAATCTGATAATCATATGCGTCTGTCCAAAATTATGTTACTTAGAGTACTCGCCATGCCAGTAAGCAAGGCTACGATAAACGAAAGATTCCATAACTAGGGTATGCACCTCTACAATCATGTCGTCTGGAAATCTCGCTATGCCGACTAGTATAGCTGCGAGAAATTCCAATCTCATAACCAAGATACGTACATCCGAAGTCAGGTCTCTATATTTCTGCCACGCCAGCTAATATGGCTGCGATAAACTACAGGTTCCATAATCAAGTAGACATTTTACCATGCCTGTTATTCCCGTCAACATATGTTATCAGAAAATATCGTTACTCAGGCCATAAAATTCATCTCGATAGAAAAATCAAAATCAACAACGATCCATCAAAATCAAATTCAATAATCAAGGAGTGAGAGCGAGCAAAACAAGAGAAAGGATTTCAAATTGAAGCTTAAATAAGATTCTCAAGGGTCGACCCAGAAATCTCTCAAGGAGTCCTAACAGTGATTGAGTACCTTCAAAAAAAAATATTCTAATCCTACTGCAGGCTGTAGTGATATTCTAGTTCGAATACCACTACACAAACTCGACCTGCATGGGCCACCACTAAAAACGTGTCACGACCCGCAACCTAGAGTAAGGGCACGAGAAGTGGGTACGTCTAGCCTACGCCACAATGTCGGCGGTAGAACGCTGTCCTAGGTCACAACATCTAACAAATAATTCTAACAGTTTATACTCCCCGAATGGGGATGACATAGCAGAATGTAAACTCAATCACAACTAAGAAAGAAGAAGCACGATATGATATAGAACTTCAAAGAAATACAGATGATCAGAAAGTCTAAGATAACATCTCAGCAAATATCCAGAATACAAGTCTCAGCTACTGAATATGAAAGAATATATACAACCCAGATCTCAAAGGCAGAAATATAAAGTCTAGCTAAACCAGTCTCAAGACAACATAAGTAAGATAAAGCCTAACTAAGCTAGTCTAGGCAGTAGGGGTAATGTCATCATTTAGAGCTGGGTCCTCCTGAGAGTCCAGCTCACAAGTGTCGTCTAGGGCTGTCCCGTAGAGGGTATCCACACAGGCCTCCTCCTCGTCCTCTGTAATATTTTCAACTGGTCCAGTCAGGACAGGAGCGAGCACAATACATCTCACGCAGATCATAACAGGTTAGAAAATATAACGTGCAATAGAGTAAGATACATGAAATGCTGAAAGAAGATGTATATGAAAAATAGAAGGATATGATAATAGGAAATATCTATATATGATAAGTAAGAACTGTAAGCAATATGTGATTTAGAGTACAATATGGTTATGTAAACGGGTTAGGTTATACAATAAAATGGGACTCCTTTGTACGTGGGTGTACAATGGACATATACAATTTCTTATACAATAGGATTGATCACATAACCATTTCTACTCTCCCTCCCCAATCAATACACAAGGATCCAATTCAGTTACGTTACCTTATACAATGGCTTATACAATGGCTTGTACAATGGCTTGTACAATGGCTTGTACAATAGAGCTCAATGTGATAATGAGAGTACAATATGCACAATGAGTGTACAATGATAAGGGTATTCAATAAATACAATATGTTAGTGAAACGCACATCACAATATGTATTTAGTGAACACAAAGGAGATAACATCGCAAAATAAGATCCATATAGTACCAATCCGTGTTACCAACTTGTCAGTATCAAGTAAATTAATCTATGGCAAGAATAGACGTTCTAGCAAGTATGAAACGGTCAGAGAATGTACTCACCAGATAACTGAATGTCTGAAAAGAATGTACTGCCTAAGGAGAGGTGTCTGGCTCCTATTCAGAACAGCACAAGTTACAACAAGTCCAGAATGGTAAAATAAAGTTCTACTATGCACTCTACATGAGTCTAGGTCAAACTAGGCCAAAGTCAACTCTTGGTCAGCCTTGGTCAACTCTAGAAGTCAAACTAGGTCAAACTAGGCTAATCAAGTCTCACTAGGCCTAACCTTGTCTACCCTAGCATTCATACATACCAATCCAAGGCTATACAAGCCACACAACCACACATCAAGGGCACATCATATTAGCTATTTAAGCTATCTATCATGAAATTCATATATTTATATATTATAGGCATACCTATATATACAACTTGTATAAAGAAAATTAGAGAGGGAAGAGTGTGTGATACAAATGTGTGTAGGCTAGTGTCATAATATGGGTTCAAGATATGTGGTATATTGTTCAAGGCAAGGTAACATATGAACTAGTCACTATATATATATATATATATATATATATATATATATATATATATATATATATATATATATATATATATATATATATATATCACATTTCATTTAGTCTAAAACCCAACTGCATATCCTATGCATCACCTACAACACACATATACAATGCATATATATATATTCATATCTATATATATAAGTAGAAAGGGAAATCAAGGCACATGTGTGTATTTCAGGTAGTGGAAAGTGTGTGTGTATGTGTATTCATGTGAGGGAGTGTCATGTGAGGATGTGTGTAGTTGTAGTGAACTGAAATCAGAAAAATAGGAAAACAGTGAACCAAAACTCAGATATATACAATGCAGTCCAGTTTTGTATGCTTCGTTAGCTAATAGGCCAGTTAACATAGAGTAGGCTAGTGTAAGGGCGTCCCTGTGAACCAATATGGTTTCCAGTCCATGTGTGTGCATATCACAGTGTTCTCAGACTTGGATATCAGGATTTACTCTCTGTTTTCATATTTGAATGTGGGTGGATGGTGCACAAAATCTCAGGTTTTCAGTGTAACATGATGTGGTGTGAATGAATGTGTTCTCAGCTTTGAAATCTGGAATTTAATGACAGTTTATAAACGAAATCAAATTGACAGTTATGTCTCATCCTAAATTCGAATTCAACAACCCATCCCATATACAAAATCCCATTCAACAACACAACCTAACTAATACGAATTTAATCTACATTGTAATAGTCTAATACCTATGTATAAGATTCAATCATGGCAACCAAAATAGGAAATTCAGTTTAAAATAGGAAATTAAAGTTCAGGATTTGAATACCAGGACTGTGTATCAGTTCACATATGTACAGCCCAATCCACGTCGAAATCCCATTACACAAATGAAAAACCTAATATATCATGAGAGTCTAATCTAGCAGTAGCTATTACATGTGTGTAAGAATTTAATATGACAATTTACATCAAGAAATCAGTTTAAATATAGGAATTAAAAATCAGAATTTGAAACTGAAAGCAAGTTTCAGTCTAAATTTAACAGTCCAATCCCATTGTCCAAATTCTATTTTGAAATGCAAAAACCAAATCTAACATGTATATGATCACTCAGTCATATAGGGTTAATCAATATTGTAATTAATCATGGAAAAAATGGTTAAATTCATACTTGAATCTCAGAAATCAGAAATCAGCACTTTGTATCAGAAAATGGGAAAAACCTCATTCAAAACCCAATTCTCGAACACTCATCATAATCCAACATTTGTACAATCTAATACATATGTAGGTGAGCCTAAAATTTAACATTTAACAGCATTAAAATCAGAGCAATGCAAATTAAGAACTGAAAATTCAATTCAGTATCAACGTATCAGTAAGTATCAGAACATTGGGGGATTTCATGATTTCTAATCCAATTAAAGTCTAATTTACAATTAGTGAGTTGGTAATAGGTGTAGCATATGTGTACGTGTCTTGTGAGTCATTTAGTGTCCAAAAATCATGACACAGACGTGTCTATCACATTGCAAACACGTGGGGTGCACCCAGTGTTGCACAACGTCATATACGAGTGCACGCGTGTGTAGGACACGACACACGACACTTCGTGTCACGTGCACACACCTACGTGGTCGCCTAGGATAGGACTACACGTTGGCATGCCTGACACGTGTCCACGACATGTCTATAGAGGACACGGATACGTGTTCGTGCGTGCCTGTGCACGTGTTCAGTCGCCTGCGCGCGACAGTACGCGGCCAGTGCGGCCCCGATTTCTCCGCGTACAGACCACGAGACGCTCCCAAATTTTGGGAGCTTGGTGGCAGACATTGTCCCAAGTTTCCCCTAAAATTTTAGGACACAACGTGTCCTGTGTCCAGAGATATGGAGCCCGTGATGCAGGACACGGCCACGGGCTCGTGCTGCGTGTCCACGCGCAAAAACAGGACACAAATGGACACGAAACACCCGGACACCTTCAGAAAAGTTAATACACACATCAAGATCTACAAATCCATGTAATTACATTTCAAAAATACGAAAATAAATTCCTATGTGGCATTTCTACAAATACCTATTCTATCAATACGATACGTGTTCGATACGGACACGAAATGAATCCACTCTGATACGAAATCAAGTCCTACAGCTAGGGGACACCTAAGGCTTCCTAAATATGCAATTAGATCTAAAAAATTACTGAGTTTAGGGTCCAATTACGTATTGGTGGAATTCCCAAGGAATAACTCTCTTCTAGATCCACCTCCTTGCTAGCAACCTTCACCAAATTAATCCAAAGCTGGAACAAAACTCCATGAACAGCAAGAACACTAGAAATAGGATCTAATGCAATTTGTTTGGATTAAAAAGGAATTAGAATGGATTTTCTAGGGTTTTAGGAAGTTTAGAACTAACCTTTCTTTTCAACTTTGTAACTCTTTCTAAAGGGAGGCTAACCTAATGGAAGAGGCATTATATAGGGGTGGGATTCCCTATGTTGGCTGGCCATAGTGGGTTAGGGTTAGGGTTAGGGTTTAGTTGGGTTTGATGGGCCATGGGCTTCTTGGCTAGTTTCAAGTCTCTCTACCAAAAGGCCCCTTTGCTATATCAATTTCTCTCCAACTAAAACCTCTAATTAGATAACTAAGAGAATATTCTAGTCATGACTAAAATCACCAAGTCCAACTTAGCTTATTGGTTAAGTCTAACTTCTAGGTTAGGCCCAATCTAGACCTAAGACTAACATAGCACATAGCAATATTTAATTAATATTAAATTCACACAAATTCCCATAAATCATAATAAATTCAAATAAATCCTAAAATGACCACAATACCCTCTAGGCTAAAATGTTCTAGTTAAACATCCTAATCACATGGCTAGGCTCTAGGTCAACAGTCTCTAAGGTTACACTAGCCAAACACCAAATCATAAGTCATAACTTAAAATAGTTTAAAAATGATTAAAATTCACTAAAAATCATATTATTATTTAAATATCATAATTAGATAAATTAAAACACAAAATTTCAAAATTTCCCTCATTTTAGAAACTGGGTGTTACAAGATCAGTGATTGTTACATCCTTTTTAATTGCTTCATTATTCAACGATTCAACTTGCTTTTGAAACTTGTTTTTCTCATTAACGAGCATTTTATTTGTTTCTCTGAGCTGCTCGATTATTTGCACTGATATAAAATAAACAACAATGAAAGGTCTGATGTCAATTAATATATAGTTTTTTTAAAGATCATTATTTGTGATCTTAACACGGGAAATGACCATTCTCCGTGATTTTAATACGGAGAATGGTCATTCTTCTGCATTATAACACGGGAAAAAGGACATTCTTCGTGATTTTAACACGGAGAATGTCCATTCTCCATAATTTTAACATGAATAATGGCCATTCTCTTGCATTCTAACACGGAGAATATCCATTCTCCGTATTTTTACCACGGGGAATGGCCATTCACCTGCATTCTAACACGGAGAATGGCCATTCTCCGTGATTTTAACACAGAGAATGGCCATTCTCCTGCATTCTAACACGGAGAATTACAAATCAAAACTTTGAAAAAAAATTTCCTTTTACCTGTAGCTCTTTAACCTTTTCACTAAGCTTCTCATTATCAGCAATAATCTCAGATTTCTTTCTTCGCAAAGAGTCCAATTCCTGCACCAACACCTCCATCGAGGTGTTCATTTCAATTTGTTGGGCTCATTGTTCCTCTAGCTGTAGCACCCAGTTTCTAAAATGAGGATAATTTTAAACTTTTATATTTTTTTAATTATTTAATAATGTTATTTAAATCATGATATGATATATGGTAATTTTTAATCAATTTAAAACTATTTAAAACCATGACTTATGATTTTATTGTTTTGCTAGTGCAACCCTAGAGACTGCATGACCTAGAGACTAACCATGACCATGGGAACCTAACCATGTGATTAGGATGACTAATTGTGATTTTTTTAGTCTAGGGGTATTTTGGTCATTTTGGACTTTTTAATGAAAATGAATTTTGATTGATTATTATATGGCTAAGTATTTTATTAGAGACTAACCTAGTTTTGACTAAACCTAGATGCTAATGATGTTCATGGAGGTTTAGTTAGAAGGTTAGAGACTTAATGGCTAAGTTAAATTAATATCTAGATATTATGTTAGTAGGATATTTTGACTAAATGTTAAGAAATGCTACTTTTGATGTGAGCCTTTGATTGAGCCTAGAATCATGTGGAGAAGCCTTAGCCATCCATCTAACCTTGCAAAACCCTAACCCTAGCCTTTATCAACTGCCATCAAGAGGCCATACCCCTATTTAATCACATCATCAAAAGTTCTTGCCTCTTTTTAAATACCTACATAAATCCCTATTAGTGTTCTTCCCCAAACCTTCACCAATTCCTTATTTCTCCACCAAATTGGACCAAACCAATTGTATTGGACTCCTCAACAGTAGAGGACATCATTGGTGACTAGCTAGCAAGGATTCAAGGGCTTGGGATTATTACAAGTTGGAGGAAAGCTCTCATTCCTAGGCCTCTACATTGAGGTTTCACCCTCAAAAGGTAAAACCTATCAAACTCATTCAAATTCCAAATTTCTTTCCATAGTTGCATTTATTTAGGTATACCCTAGCTATCCCTCAAGTTTGGTAGAAAACCGTGTCCATTTGGTGTCCGTATCGGACACGTATCAGTGTTCTTGAATAGGTATTTGATGAAATGCCAAAACCACTGTTTTATTCACCATTTTCAAAACTAATTTCATGTTTTTATAGCCCTATATGTGTAGAACATGAAACCCTAACTCTGAACACAATTCGAGCTGTGTCCGTGTCCAAAATGGATACGAACTCGCTGCACGATGGTGCGGTCAGCTCCCCTGCTACCACACCCCAGTTTCTTCCTCGTTTTGCCACGTGGACTCATGCCACTTGGAATGAGGGAGAGGGCAGACACTGACAGGCCACCCCTAAAGTTTGGGGCGAGTTCGTGTCATGTCGAACACAAAATCTCGACCGTACTGGATTTACACTGGCGCAGCACAGTCGGGATTTGGATACTGACACGCACTTCGTGTCGTGTCCTGTCACCACGAGGACACAATTCAGGGTGATGTGTATGTAGCCCTACTCTGGGCGAATACAGGGATACGTGCATGAGGATACTGGTATCGTGTGTCGAGTGCACAATCCCGTGACACGCCCGTACGAGGCAGTCTTCCCTGGCTGTTTTGAACTGAGTTCGAATTTCGTTTGGACACCTCGTATCCAAATTATGGACACGAGAACAACCTTTTAACACTTGTACACGTGTATAACCCCTCTGCGTACATTATTTGGTATTTAAACTTGTTTTTCAAAATCAAATTGGGTTGCGATTGCTCGGGTTTCCCAATTACTGATATTGTGTATTTTAACACTATTTTTGAGAGTTTTGACTGTTTAATATAAAGTTTAAATGTAGATATTTAACCTGTGATGTATGTTAGATGCTGAATGATATTTGAGTTCAGTTGTTTTAGGATTTGTTGTTTTTCGAATTCAAATTTTGAGATTTATGCTTTTGACCGTTAACTGGACTTCAAAAACTGAACTGGGTTTGAATAGAAAACTGAGTTTTGAATGTTTATGAGAACTGAGATTTTTGGGTTGCTTGAAAATTGGGTTTAAGTTAACTGAGAATGTTAGTATTGGTCAAATGTGAATTTATGTGAAAAACCTGAGAATGCATCTCAGTTTAGTCCTCTATTTTCTATTTTTCTTGAGATTTAATGAATGCATGTATGTTTGCATGACATATGAATACATGAATTGAATACATTGTATAACCTGAGTTTAAAAAATTGAAATCTATATCTCTCTTGCCCCTCTTTCTTCCATTATATATATACATATATATGTAAGTTCACATATATATTTTCCCTATATATTTCTATGTATATTTGTTAGAGAGTTGAGTGTTGTCCTTGAGAGTGAGATAGGAGGGGCTTGCCACTGTTGTAACAGCAGGTAATGAGAGAGTGCAGCCCATGTTGCCATATAAAATCAGTCCCCTCTCTGTTGGCCCATTCCATGGTCACACCCGATTTCGATAATCAACACATACTTAAGTCAATACACAAAATATAGAAAATGCTGCTAATCATTTCAGGATACATGAAATCAAATTCAACGGACAATGTACTGCATCAATCATAGCGTCAACATCATCAAATCTTCAGAAGACTCAGTTTTTATTTTATTCTGTATTTTATATTTTATTGAGTCTAGGAATTATTATGTAAAATCAATTTTGGTAATACTGGCTTAGGGTTAAAACTGTCCACATTCCAAAAGCCTACCTATTCGTATTTCTATTTACAAAATATTTCAAAAACATTTTCTTTGAAAATAGCCTTTACAAATGATTTTACAAATAACCAAAAACATAGTTTGAAAACTGTTTTTGCAAAAGATTTTCAAATATCTCCTGACAGAACTCGTAACCGAGTTCGGCCCGAGTTCGGCCCGAGTTCGGTCCGAACTCTGACCGAGTTCGGTCAAAAATGTTTCAAACTTCTGTTGCCTCCAAATCAGCGAGCAACGTCTCTTTGCGAGATATTTGCACCCGAACTCTGCCCGAGTTCTGCCCGAGTTCTGCCCGAGTTCGGTTGGAGAAAACACCTATAAATAGAGAAGAACTTTTCATTTCAAATCACTCATTCATTCTTCATTCTCTCTTTTCTACTACTCAAGTGTTTTCAAACGATCTAAGATTTTCAAATCATACCTATACATCTCTTAGCCAAAAGCCAGTACTATCAGAGTTGATTTAGAGTCTTTTGGTATTCCAAGAGTTGTAAAAAGGTCGTTCTAGTTCAACAACCTTTCCTGTTGTGGAGCTGGTCGTGCGCTCGTTACCAAGCACGGTATTGTGAAGTTGGTCGTGCGCTTGTCACCAAGCACGGTGTTGTAAGAGACTGCAAGCTCTCAGTTAAAGCTTGTGCCATAGTGGATTAACATCGAGTAAGAGTACTCGAGACTGGATTAGTCCTCTCAAAGGGATACCAGTATATATCGCTGTGTCACTGAGTTTGAATTCTCTCTCTTTATTTACTGTCTCTTATATCACTGCCATAGTTTAAATTTTAATTGGTGATTATTTTTCGCTACACACATACACACTCTATTCACCCCTCTCCCTCTAGAGGTGCTCAACGGTCCTACAATTGGTATCAGAGCCAGGTTATATTCTTATATAACAAACCTTAGAGAGTATATATGGCAGCCGTGAAAACAATATTCAACGGTGAAGGGCAATCCACAAATAGACCTCCCCTATTTGATGGAACAAATTATACCTACTGGAAAACACGAATGACTTTCTTTCTAAAGTCTCTCGACTTTGATCTTTGGTCAATAGTCATTGATGGTTATAAGAAACCAGCACCAATAGTGGTTGAAGGCCAGCTGGTGGAAAAGACCCATGATAAGTACACTGAAGCTAAAAAGGCTAAAGCTAGCCTAGATGCTCATGCCATCAATGCACTATTCTGTGCAATTGACAAAACCGAGTTCAACAGAGTTTCAAACTGTAAGACGTCTCACGAAATTTGGAAACTCCTTGAGGTAACCCAAGAAGGGACTTCCCAAGTGAAGGAATCCAAAATTAGTAGACTGACACAGGAGTATGAATCTTTTAAGATGAAACCCGGTGAGTCAATTACACAGATGTTTACTCGTTTTCTTGATATAACTAATCCTTTACAATCTCTTGGTAAGGATTACAGCAATCACGAGAAGATCAGAAAAGTGCTGCGGGCTCTAACAAAGAACTGGAATCCAAAAGCCACAGCAATCATTGAAAGAAACGATCTCACCACTATGACTCTGGAAACGCTGATGGGCAAACTCATGACCCATGAACTCGACTTGCAAGATTTTGAAGAAGCAACACCAAAGGAGAAATCTATTGCCTTCAAAGCTCAAGCAAGAAAATCAAAGTACAACGATTCCGGTGAAGAATCGGCAAGTGGGGATGAACAAGCCCTACTTGTGAAGAACTTCAGGAAGTACCTAAAGTTTACAAGCAGAAAGAAGAAAGATATCCAAGAAAGCAATGAAGATGAAACCATATGCTTTGGATGTAAGAAGTCAGGGCACATGAAGAAGGACTGTCCTACCACCAAGAAGAGCAGTCCATATGACAGATCAAGATCAAGCAGAAAAGCAACAACCGATCGAAAGTATGCTAACACAAGCATCTGGCATGAAAGTGATGCCAGTGATTCTGAAGAAGATGATAGACCCTGCGGCAATGCAAATGTCTGTCTTATGGCATTTGATAAGGTATCGTCAAACCCTCTATATGATGATTTTACTTTCGATGAGTTAGAAAATGCCTTTAGCGATTTACTTGAAGAACACAAAAATGTGCTTGACAAGTATAAGCAATCTCGAAAAGAGATTAAGGCATACACAACCGAGTTAACTAGACTGTCCAATCTTATTGAAGATATTAAAGAGACGTCTACTACCGGTAACACGGAAGAGATAGCCAAACTCAAGGTAGACTATCATGAGGCTATCCTCAAAATTGAAAAGAAAGAAAGAGATTATGTTAAGATGCAAAAGTTGTATGACACAGAGAAGAAGATGCACTTAGTAACAGAACACAGACTCTCAGTTATGACTGCTAAATATGAAGAGTCTATTGCGATTTCTAAAAAGTTAGAAATCAAGTTAGGCAAACAGGAAATGCCTGTGACACAGCCTAATTTTAGTCCTAATGCTAAGCATACATCTAAGAGGACTAAAAACAAGAAAGCACAGAAGAAACACGAATATCATCATGCTTTCACTTATAGGTTCTCCAAGAAACCAAACAAGCTTGTAAACACAGTTTCAACCACATCTGGTTCTAAACTGACTTGCACTTATTGTGGTACGTACGGACACATATCACAGTATTGTTTGGCAAGAAAGCTTGTTGACAATCATACTTTAGCCTGGAGACCTAAAGCTAATTAGCATGGACCCTTCAGAAAATGGGTACCAAAGGATTCATCTACTTGTTTTGTAGGTGGACCCTCAACCTTCTCATGCTAGAAGCAAATGGATCCTCGATAGCGGATGTTCGCGACACATGACTGGTGATGCATCTTTATTCGCTACGCTATCGATGAAGAAAGAAGGATACGTCTCCTTCGGAAATAACTTGAGAGGTGATATAATAGGTAATGGTACTGTAGGTATTTCTCCTTATCCAATAATAAAGGATGTTTGTCTAGTAACTGAATTGAAACATAACCTACTGAGCATAAGTCATTTGACAGATAATGGTTATGGTATCAATTTTGTGAAAGATAAATGTACCATATATGATATGTCATCTGGTGATCCCGTATATAAAGGGATTAGAGAAGACAACATTTATGTTTTCTTTTTGGAGAATACTAATAATGCAGGAAGGTGCCAAGTAGCCAATCAAGATGAAAGCTGGCTATGGTACATGAGACTAGGACATGCAAACATGGATACTATCTCACGTCTAAATACTAAGAAGTGGGTAAGAGGACTCCCTGAAATTCCATTCAAGAGAGATATGGTATGTGTTGACTGTGAAAAGAACAAAGCACATAGGTCTACTTTTAAATCCATCAACGCTGTAAGCACTTCGTGACCTTTGCAGTTAATTCATATGGATTTATTTGGTCCTAATAGAGTCGCTAGTCTTGGCGGTAAGCTCTACGCTTTTGTTATTGTTGATGATTTCTCTCGATTTACTTGGGTTTATTTCTTATCAAACAAAAGTGATACAATTTTTGAATTTCAGATATTTTGCAAAAAGGTACAAAACGAAAAAGGCTTCATGATTACTCGTATCCAAAGTGATCATGGTGGCGAATTCAAAAATTTTGATTTCAAAAAGTTTTGTGATGATAGTAGATATTACCACGAATTTTTTTGTCCTAGAACTCCCCAACAGAATGGTGTTGTGGAGCGGAAGAATCGTACTCTAAGCAAAATGGCTAGAGTCATGCTGAATCAGTATAATCTTCCTAAATATTTTTGGGCAGAAGCTGTTAGTACAGCCTGTCATGTTTTAAATAGGGTGTTAATTCGACCAATCTCGAAGAAAACACCATATGAGCTTTGGTTTGGAAGAATTCCAAACATTTCTTATTTCAAAGTTTTTGGTTGTCTCTGTTTTATCCTGAACACCAAGGATAACTTGGGAAAGTTCGACTCCAAAGCAGATGACGGGATATTTCTCGGATATGCTGCTAAAAGTAAGGGATATAGAATTTTCAATAAAAGATCTATGATTGTTGAAGAAACTATTAATGTTACCTTTGATGAGTTAAATAGTCACAGATCTAGCGACAATGATGATGAAGATACACATACAAAGACTAAGAAGAGTTCTGAGAAAGATCTGACCCAAGAGGCAAGGACTGATAAAAGTTTCGAAGATGCAGGAACTGAGAAGAGCCTTGTGAAAGATATGGCCCAAAGATTTGAATCATTGAGATTCAAACCAGATCATCCAGAAA
The DNA here is from genome assembly GCA_029216955.1 of Iris pallida. Classification (NCBI taxonomy): domain Eukaryota; kingdom Viridiplantae; phylum Streptophyta; class Magnoliopsida; order Asparagales; family Iridaceae; genus Iris; species Iris pallida. The sequence continues at coordinate 1,612,644 of JANAVB010006398.1, read as the reverse complement.
CTCTCATTATAGGTGATGTATCCAAAGGTGTAAGTACATGTTCATCTCTTAAAGATTCTGATATAGCAGCAAATGTAGCATTTATTTCACAAATAGAACCTAAGAATGTAGATGATGCTTTCACTGATGAGTTTTGGATTTCTGCCATGCAAGAGGAACTTAATCAATTTGAGAGAAACCAAGTTTGGGAACTTATTCCTAAACTTGTTGGTCAATCGATAATTGGTACCAAATGGGTGTTTCGAAATAAACTCAGTAAAGATGGACAAGTTCTACGCAACAAAGCACGTCTAGTAGCACAAGGTTATAATCAAGAAGAAGGAATTGATTATGATGAGACCTATGCTCCTGTTGCTAGACTAGAAGCCATCCGCATGTTTTGTGCATTTGCATGTTTTAATGATTTTAAACTTTTTCAAATGGATGTGAAAAGCGCATTTTTAAATAGATTTTTGAAAGAAGAGGTTTTTGTGAAACAACCCCCTGGTTTTGAAGATTTTCAAAAACCTGATCACGTCTTTAAGCTTAAGAAAGCACTTTATGGACTCAAACAAGCACCTCGTGCTTGGTATGAACGCCTAAGCGCCTTCTTACTTGATAATGGATTTTCAAAAAGAAAGATTGATACTACTTTATTTATTAAATCCATGAATGATAACATTCTTCTAGTGCAAATTTATGTAGACGACATTATATTTGGTTCTACTAATGAAAAACTCTGTCAAGATTTTGCCAAGTGTATGCAGAGTGAATTTGAGATGAGTATGATGGGAGAGCTAAACTTCTTCCTAGGACTTCAAATCAAACAGCACTCGAACGGAACATTCATCAACCAAGCTAAATACACGAAGGATATACTGAAAAAGTACGACTTCGAGAATGTAAAGCCAATCGGGACGCCTATGGCTACATCTACAAAGCTTGATGCTGATGAAAGTGGCAAACCTGTCGATCAGCGTAAGTATCGAGGTATGATTGGTAGTTTATTATACTTAACTGCTAGTCGCCCTGATATTATGTTTAGCGTTTGCATTTGTGCACGTTATCAGGCAAACCCTAAGGAATCACATCTTAGTGTCGTTAAGCGTATCTTCCGATACCTTAAAGGAACTTCTACAGTTGGCTTATGGTATCCCAAAACCAAATCCTTTGACCTGATAGGTTACTCGGATGCAGATTTTGCTGGATGCAAAGTGGACCGTAAAAGTACCAGTGGCACGTGTCATTTCTTAGGAAAGGCCTTAGTCTCTTGGTTTAGCAAGAAACAAAATTCAGTAGCATTATCAACAAGTGAGGCTGAGTATATCGCCGCAGGACGTTGTTGTGCTCAGATTTTGTGGATGAAGCAAACCTTAGAAGACTACAATCTGCACTACACAAATGTTCTTATTTATTGTGACAACACTAGTACTATAAATCTGACTAAGAACCCTATTTGTCATTCACGCACAAAGCACATAGAAATTAGACATCATTTTCTTCGTGATCATCAATAACACGGGGATATCTGCCTAGAATTTATTGACACTGATCATCAACTAGCAGATATATTCATTAAACCATTGGCTGAAGACCGTTTTAACATTTTGAGGCGTGAGCTCGGCATTCTTGAATTCTCAGACTCATAATGTATATGGTAATTAAAATTGAATTTATGACTTGATACTTTATTATTTATTTAACGAAAATTATTTTTGGGTACAAACTTAAAAAGGGTATGTCTGTCACCACGGCTACGGCCGAAGCGAAGCGGTATTTAAGAGTTCTCCAGTGAACCTCCGTTAGCTGGGACAACCCCTACAGTTAACCCAAAAATAACAGTCGTTATTTAATATTATAGTCAAAGTTATTAAATTCTACTTTTAAACCCACCAGAATGCATTGACTGTCTCGAGAATGCAAGTGGCCGAACTCGGCCCGAACTCTGACCGAGTTCGGACCGAATTCGGACCAAGTTCGGTCGGCGCTGTTATGGTTCCAGAAACGAACAGCCGGCCCTAGTGCCTATATAATCCATCTTTTCTTCCACTTTTTCCACACAACAACTCGTGGAAATCACTCCTCTCTTCCAAGAAGCCTCTCCTCCTCCATCCTAGTAAGGTTTCGAAGAGATCTAGTGGGCGCTCATCTTGTTCCTCCTTCCTTTTCTTCAAAAGGTACTTTCTCTCCACTTTCTCATGGCCCCTAAGCGTCAAAGAGGAACCACTTCCCAAGGTGCCTCCTCTTCCTCTGAATACACTCCTGCAAGTTTATTCAGTCCAGCACGACCTAGAGATCCCGAAGAATATGACTCTACTTTGTTCCCGGACAAAGACTTTTCGGATCTCTGGTTCGACTCTTTTTCTGGTCGTCATATTTGTAATGGAGCTTTTGTGAATTTTACTACTTTCTTTGAGTACGCTCCAACTTTTGACCAACTTGGGTACCGAGATTTCTTCGAGGTACAAGAAAATATTTTTGACAACGCCATCCGTATGTTTTACTGCAATCTGCAGGTAAAACCAAACGAAAATTTCTATTCTTGTGTTGCTGGGCAAGAGTTAGAATTTAGCGCCACCGACATCAGCGAATTCTTCCATATTCCTGATCTTGGTGATGCCTTGGTTGACATCTATCATATTCAATTTCCTGCTGATGTCACTCTTGCTTCCTTCAGGGAATTAATTTGTCATCCTAACCCTGTTCCCCGTAGAATTTTTGCCAAAAATTTGAACCAAACTTTCTATGAACTTCATCGTATGGTTTTCTCCGTTCTTCTTCCAAAGAAAGGGTCAACTGATGAAGTAACCTTTTTGGAGCTATCTGCTTTATATCATATCCACTTTGGCATCCCATTCTCTATTCCCAAAACTGTGATGTCCTGGATGCTTAACTGCAAAAATACAGGTAGGAATCTACTATATCCAATTCACTTAGCATCTATCTTTCGACGTTTCGAGATTGCTCTTGAGACATGTGCCTTCTCCTCCACTCCTGTCGAGCTGACTAGATGTCGTCGATTTTCTGCTCCACCTCTGCCTCATGGAGCTCATCCTGCTCCAGCTGCTGATGCTGAGGTCCCTTCTGCTGATGCTCCTCCTGCTCCAGCCCCTGTTCCAGGATTTGATTCGACTTTCTATCAGCGTTTTGATGATTTTGTTGCTGTCTCTACGCAGCGTCATCAGGATTCAGAGTTCCGGCGCATTTCTCAGGCCCAGGTGCTGAGAAATAGCATTGCTGACCTCCACTACAGCCTGGCTCATGATCCTGTCCATCCAGTCACCATCTTACCTCACCCTACATTTCCAGGTCCTCGATTTACTGATGAGGCTTCCTTTCAGTTTTTCGACCCGACCACAGCTTATTTTCCTCATGAGACTCCTGGTGCGGACGACCCCACGATGTGACGTGGATTCAGCTATGGTCTAGTGGACATTGATTAGATGATGATCAGTTGATGTAGTTTTTTATTTATTTATTTCATGTCTAAACTGATTAGTTAGACATTTTCAGTTGTACTTTTGGATTATTAGTAGAATTTTCATGACTACTTCAGTTTATTACGAGATGTTTCTTTATATATTAGTTGTTTCCATATGTTTTATGCTGTGATTATATCTTTTTGCTTCACTTTGTCTTGTGTTTGTCTATTGTTGGCTTCACATATTATGGGGGAGCCAAGTCATTTTACTACTTGACAAAGGGGGAGAAAAAGAGTACCATACCAAAAAAAAAAAAACAAAGCATATAAACAGATCCAATAACAAAACTTCATTTTTCAGGTACTTTTATATTTTGTTCTATTTCATATAAATATATTTTGGTATAGACTCAAGTTTGTCAATTATCAAAATGGAGGAGATTGTTGGCCCATTCCATGGTCACACCCGATTTCGATAATCAACACATACTTAAGTCAATACACAAAATATAGAAAATGCTGCTAATCATTTCAGGATACATGAAATCAAATTCAACGGACAATGTACTGCATCAATCATAGCGTCAACATCATCAAATCTTCAGAAGACTCAGTTTTCATTTTATTCTGTATTTTATATTTTATTGAGTCTAGGAATTATTATGTAAAATCAATTTTGGTAATACTGGCTTAGGTTAAAACTGTCCACATTCCAAAAGCCTACCTATTCGTATTTTTATTTACAAAATATTTCAAAAACATTTTCTTTGAAAATAGCCTTTACAAATGATTTTACAAATAACCAAAAACATAGTTTGAAAACTGTTTTTGCAAAAGATTTTCAAATATCTCCTGACAGAACTCGTAACCGAGTTCGGCCCGAGTTCGGTCCGAACTCTGACCGAGTTCGGTCCGAACTCTGACCGAGTTCGGTCAAAAATGTTTCAAACTTCTGTTGCCTCCAAATCAGCGAGCAACGTCTCTTTGCGAGATATTTGCACCCGAACTCTGCCCGAGTTCTGCCCGAGTTCGGTTGGAGAAAACACCTATAAATAGAGAAGAACTTTTCATTTCAAATCACTCATTCATTCTTCATTCTCTCTTCTCTACTACTCAAGTGTTTTCAAATGATCTAAGATTTTCAAATCATACCTATACATCTCTTAGCCAAAAGCCAGTACTATCAGAGTTGATTTAGAGTCTTTTGGTATTCCAAGAGTTGTAAAGAGGTCGTTCTAGTTCAACAACCTTTCCTGTTGTGGAGCTGGTCGTGCGCTCGTCACCAAGCATGGTGTTGTGAAGCTGGTCGTGCGCTTGTCACCAAGACGGTATTGTAAGAGACTGCAAGCTCTCAGTTAAAGCTTGTGCCATTGTGGATTAACATCGAGCAAGAGTACTCGAGACTGGATTAGTCCTCTCAGAGGGATACCAGTATATATCGCTGTGTCACTGAGTTTGAATTCTCTCTCTTTATTTACTGTCTCTTATATCACTGTCATAGTTTAAATTTTAATTGGTGATTATTTTCCGCTGCACACACACACACTCTATTCACCCCCTTTCTAGAGGTGCTCAACGGTCCTACACTCTCCCTTTCTTTTCTTCCCTTTTCTATATGTAAATATGCATATATATAATGTAAGGTATAGTGTAATGTATATAATGTAGTATGTAAATATATATATATATATATATATATATATATATATATATATATATATATATATATATATATGTAAGTTTGATGCTTGTATATGTAATATATATGTAAATATATAGCTTCCCTATATATAATGTATATATATATATATATATATATATATTACTAATTATAGGCAATAGCCTATGTGAGTCCTTTGCTCTTGAACGCTCACAACACACACACACCATCACTTATCTCTCTCATTCTAATTCTATGTGATTGCATACTTTATGTCCTTATATATCTATACATATATATGGTAGTTTAGAGACTGGTTTGATTTGTAATATATATATATATATATATATATATATATATATATATATATATATATATATATATATATATATATATATATATATATATATATTGTATATATACTTGATATGTACTTTATGAGTATTGGTATGTCTAAGCTTGGCGAGACCTAGACTTGGTTTACTAGATTGGCCAGTTGACCTAGATTGGTAGATTGACCTAGTTTGACTAGTGTAGTTGACTAGAGTTGACCAAGAGTTGACTTTAGTATAGAATGACCTAGAAATCATGTAGAATGCATTGCAAGTTTCAGTTTTACTATTTTGAACATGTTGTGACTTGTGTTGCTCTAAATAGGAGTAAGATACCTCATCTTGGACATTACATTCTCACATACATTCAGATCGCAGGCGAGTACATTCTCTGATCATTTTATACTTGCTAGAATTTATATTCTTGCTCTAGATTACTTTACATGATGCTGTCACGTTATTATCACGGATTGGTACTATATGGATCTTGTCATGCGATATTATCCCCCTCGGGGTGCATCAGATACAGTTGTCATGTGCTTTTCACGAACATCTTGTATTTTATGTACACCTCTATTCATGTATACTCTTGTGCAATCTTGTACTGTGAGACTCGTCTCACAGTATTAGTATTTATATACGGATACGTATTTTGCAGTGTATTTCGTATTTTCTTGGTTTTCGGAATGCTTTAAATTTTTTCTAAAACTATAGGTTTTTTCCTTGATCGGCATATCGCCAGTATACCGGTGTATACCGACAGCATACCGCCCAAACATATTTTCTACACTTTAGATATTTTCGATTTCAGATATTTTGTGAATAGTATTTCTGATATTTTTGTGAATAGTGTTTCGGATATTTTCGTGAATAGTATTTAGATATTTTTGTGAATAGTGTAGATGCACCATATTATCCAATGGATATTTGGTTTTGTTTGAATGACTATGATTGACCTAGACCTTGACATGGATCACCATCCGATGGTCAAGATTAATTTTCCATTCTCTATATACCCTTTTACTTTCTCTCTCCATCCTCTTTTCACTCTTTCTTCCTTCCCTCTTCACTTTCATTTCTCTTCCTCAAGTGCTTAGGAAGGCTTGGCCTTGAGGTCTAGAGTGTGGTTTTGTACCCCTCTTGGAGGTGGAGTAGAAGATTAGGCTTGGAGCTTAACCTAGGCAAGTACATCTTGCCAAATTCTTGAACAATAGTATTTTATAGTCATTTTTGTTTTCTTTGGTACTAAATGCTTAGAATTTTCCTAAACTCATTTTGTTAAATATGTTTTCCTTATGATTCTCGTATATATGCATGTTTCCAAAATTTGTTTAAGCAAGGTTTTAATTTTCTGTTAAAACCCAATATTGACTTAGTAGAAAACTTGGTATCAAGAGTGATACTAGTGTTACCATCATGGATCTTGGTCACATATACATATATGAGGTCCATACCCAGCTAGTATACATGGATTTTGAGTTTGGTGGCAATCAGAACCCGTTTTGGTGTCCCAAGAACCTTTGTTTGGAGTATTTTGAGGTATTGATCTATCAAATATTTGAATTTGTGAAATCTAATAGTTCTATGTTGTATGAAATTCAATTCTATGCAATTTTGACTTTTGAAAATCCGAATTTCGATTTAAAACGAAGTTTTTATGGCCGAAACAAGTTTTGGCGAAAATCTGAATTTTGTTGCTGTTTGGAACATCGGAATTCCGATGGTATACCGTAGTATACCGAAGGTATGCCAATTTTTGCACCAGAAAATTTCTGTTTGTAGGCCAGAATACCGCCGGTATACCGTCGTATACCACCGGTATGCCGTTTTAGGCTATTTTTGTTTTTTTTTTGTCCGTTTCTGCCCGTTTTTGTCCATTTTTTATATTTTCTTCGACTATAATGATTTTTTAACATGATAAGATGATCTTGCATAGTTAGAGAATGATTGTACACCCTATATACACTTGACACTAGCACATGTTCAATCATTTTTCTATGAAATGTACTTAGCTTTAATTATTCTTTCCCACATGCCATGATATGTCTTTTGATAGATTCTTTCTTACAAGCTATGATAATTGTTGCCATGCCTTCTTTGCTTACTAGATAGTGGCCCGTCGTGGCGCACTCATGATACATGTCCTTCTTTGCTTACATGATAGTGGACTGTCATGGCGCACTCTTGATTCTAGTACATGTCTAGCTCCTTGATAGTGGCTCGTCGTAGCGCACTCTTGTCTTAATATTGTCATGTCTTGTTGTGGCTTGTTGTAGTGCACAATCTTGCTTATCTTGTCCAGTCTTGAATGTCTCATGTCTACGATGGATTCTGCGGAATGCCACACCCAGAATCCAACAAGAAAATGTTAATAACTAAACAACTCGCTTGATTACCTAAATCATTGGAGACTTTCCCGGTTACCTGTTGCCCCTTTGGTCTTGGTCTTATATATATACATGAGATTTGGAGCTATCTGTCATGATGAGCACTCTTCCAGCACACCGTCGAGTGGGGCACCTCCTTAGGACACATGTATCTTACTGCAGTATGTCTGCTATACTTATTTTCTTTTTGGCTTGGATCATTCAGGTAGTAGCAGGCAGGTAACTAGACTTGGATTTCTCAAACTTGCATGTGTTAGTAATTAGGATTGTGGCAACCCTAGTTAGCTAAAGTATCAAGCCGTACTCATTGCTTGGCCGTGATTGATGGATGGAGTCCATTCCTGTCTAGTCTAGTCTTGCTCCAGTTTATCTTATTGTAGTACTTAGCTTCCTGTCATTCCTGTTGACACAAAATCATAGTCAACCAAATATTGATAAAATTGACTACATGATACTTATGATAATTCAATACGACACATGAAGACTACATCCAGTACAAGTCAGACGACAGCTCGGATTTACAATGCAAGTTATTTTGAGTCTGTATTTTTACAATTTTATTGAGTCTAGACTTATGTAAACTGAGTTGTACTGACCATCTGAGACTTAACCTATACCCATACCCAAAATCCAATAGCTCCACACATATCCAAATAAGCCAATTGGACCCATGACCCATTCTGTGCTCTGGAGACAGAGTTCGGGCCGAACTCTGCCTCCACACAGAGTTCGGGCCGAACTCTGCCTCCTAAAAATTAGTACCCTAATTTTTAGGGTTGGCTGGTTGCAAGTTGTCCAACGGCCAATTTTTTGAAAATTCCAACCAGAATTCTGGCCGAATTTTGCCTACCTGGTATTCTATAAATAGGCCATGAATTTTCTCATTTTCAATCATCCAATCTTCTCTTCTCTTCTCTCTAAAGCTCTATACAAGCATACCCTTCTTCATCTACTAGCCACAAGCTCCTAAGCCTCAAGTGCTCAGTACTTTTCAGTCAGGAGTTTGTGCAAGAGTTCAAGAAGTCGCTTGGAAAATTTTAAGCATCGCCACTGCGATCTTTGTAAGAAGTTGACATGCTCTTCTGAAGAAAAGGTACGGGGTGTAACTACTATTTCACAAATAGTGGATTTAATCCTGAGCTAGAGTTCTCAGGCATGGACTAGTCCTCCACAAGGGAAACCAGGTTAAAAATCGGCTGTGTTTGCTTATGCTTTCTTGTTCCTTATTTATTTCCGTATTTACTCTGATTACTTTCATCTTGTGAAAGAGTTTAAGTTTTAATTGGTTATTATCGCTATAAACTCTATTCACCCCCCTCTAGAGTTGCCATCTGTTCTTCAATTGGTATCAGAGCTCTGTTCTCTCAACAAGGACTAACATCCTAGAGCTGATCCATGGCAACCACACAATCCTTGATTGGACAATCCTTGATTTCCAATCACGGTGAAGGGCAGTCCACTCATAGGCCTCCCCTATTTGATGGAACTAACTACACCTATTGGAAAACAAGGATAAACTTTTATCTCAAGTCGCTAGACTTCGACCTGTGGACCATCGTCACCGATGGTTACAAAAAGCCCGCCAGGATAGTTGTCAATGGTGATCTCGTTGAGAAACCACATGACAAATATTCTGACGAGGAGAAAAAACAGGCAAGTCTCGACGCGAGAGCTATTAATGCTTTATTCTGTGCTATAGACAGGAATGAGTTCAACAGAGTCTCAACATGCACCACCTCTCACGAAGTATGAAGACTTCTAGAAGTGACGCATGAAGGAACCACCCAAGTCAAGGAATCGAAGATAAGCCATCTCACTCAAGAATATGAGGCTTTCAAGATGAAGCCAAATGAGACGATCACACAAATGTTCACAAGATTCCTCGACATCATCAATCCCCTATCTTCGCTCGGCAAACAATATACGAATCACGAGAAGATTCGCAAGCTACTTAGGGGGCTACCAAAGATTTAGAACCCTAAGGTGACAGCCATCATAGAAGGAAATAATCTCACAACTATGTCCATGGAGACCTTGATGGGAAAGCTGATGACTCATGAGCTTGACCTCAAGGACTTCGAAGAGCCTGCTCCTAAGGCTAAGGAGATCGCCCTCAAAGCTCACCGACGAAGGACTGACTCCGAAGAGACGGATGACGACAACTCGGAAGGTGATGATCAAGCTCTTCTTGTCCGCAACTTCAAGAAATTCCTTCGATTCAACCTAAGAAAGAAGGAACCATAAGAAGATGATGAAGAAGAGCCAACATGCTACGGTTGCAAGAAGATGGGACACGTCCGAAAAGACTGTCCATTCTTAAAGAAGAACAACCGCTATGAGAAACCATACAAGAAAGCTTCCTCAAAGAAATATGCCAACACAATCATTTGGCATGAAAGCGAAGCTAGTGACTCCGAGGAAGAAAAGGAATCTCCTCAAGACGCTGCAAACGTGTGCCTAATGGCAACGTCCGATAAGGTATCAAACGAAACTCTTGATAATTTCACTTTTGATGAACTTGGCGATGCTTTTACCGATTTACTTGATGATCACAAAAAGGTCATTGGTAAATATAAATATGCCAAGGAAAAGATCAAAAGTCATAAAGTCGAAATTCAAAGACTCTCTTTGCTGCTTGATAACATTAGAGACACTTCACCCACGGAAGTCACAAATGAGGTATCTAAGCTTAAAATAAGCCTACATGATGCCGAAGCACGCATTGAACAACAAACACAAGAAATCACAGTACTCAACACAGAGTTTGCTGAAGAAAAGAGTAGACACAAGATTTCTATTACTAAGATATATGGTTTGAATGCTAAGGTTACTGAACTGCAAGCTGTCTCTAAGAAATTAGAGACTAAATTGGGAAAACAGGTTGCTCAACCTCAAACCCAATCACATGAGACACACACAAAGCATGACACTACTCATACTAGTCAACCTCGTCAACCATGCTCGCTGAGAAACGCCTGGATCTCGGCTTCGAACTGATGCAGCATATCAGCACGTTCCCAGCTAGACTTGCCGTAAGGCAAACCCTTCCACTGGATGAGGTACTCCACATACGGGGACACGCCTCGTCGCCGAATGATCCTCCTGTCCAGTACGACTTCCATCTCCTTGTCGAAGGAAGTCGTCATGGTCGCCGTCGGTCGCTTCGGAACTCCGCGCTGAGGATCCTCCAAGTCTTCATATGTGTAGAACCCTAGAGGGGGGGTGAATAGGGAAATAAAAATAAACTATAACAGATGATGCAATAAAAGCAATTTAAGAGTGAAGAGTAGAAAGATCAAAACAAGGATGTATCCTGGTATCCTCTTTTGAGGCAATCCAGTCCCGGAACTCTCTCCGGCTTTAATCCACTATTATGCAAATAGTACACACGAGTTTGGATCCGAAGAACTCGCCAACTTCTACACACGAGTTTTCTTACGAAGGCTCGCCAACTTCAAAGAAAAGGAAAGGATGCTTTGATCTTCTAAACACTTGAAGATCGAAAGTAAAAGCTCTTGAGACACTCTAGCACTTTGGGTTGGATGACAATTGAAGATTAGGTAGAGTAGTAATGGTGAAGCTCTTTGGTAGTTGAGAAAATTTAAAGCTTGGAAGAGATAGCCTTTAAGAGGAAAGACAAAGCCTCTTTTATACAAATCCAACATCATAAAGGCAATACAGCCGTCGAGCGGATTATCTGCCGGATTTCCGCGGAAATCCGTCGGATTATCCGTTCAACAGTAACAGTCATAAAAAGAGCCGTTGGATGCATTAAATGCATCTGTCAGATGCCGTTGGATTTGAATTTCAAGTTGCAAAAAGGTCAGGCGGATTATCCGTCGGATTTCAGCGGAAGTCCGGCGGATGATCCGAACTGTGGTCTCACAAACTTGCTGTGAGGGGTTCGGATGATCCGCCGGATTTCCGCGGATTTTCGTCGGATTATCCGAACTTCTCCTCACATACTTGCTGTGAGGGTTTCGGATGATCCGTCGGATTTCCGCGGTTTTCCGTCGGATTATCCGAACTTTTCCTCACATACTTGCTGTGAGGGGTTCGGATGATCCGTCGGATTTTTGCAGATTTTCGTCGGATTATCCGAACTTCTCCTCACATACTTGCTGTGAGAGGTCGGATAATCCGGCGGATTTATCCGGAAATCCGTCGAATTTTTCGTCTCCTCTGAATGACTTCTTCACCATTTCTATCTTTATAAATGTCATCTTAGCAAAGTACGTACATGGATTCCTAGTAGAATACAGACTTTTAAAGAGCAGGAACCGCCATCTTCTATGTAGACTTTTAAGCAGGGTTTTGCATTGTTTACTCCAACGTCCTTGTAGTAAAACGTCATCTTGATACTGGAGAAATGTAAGAACGCAAGTGCCTGTGAAAAGCAGAGACTAAAAGAGATACAGGGGTTAATGTGATCAATGTATCAAAATAGATGTGCCAACAAACTCCCCCATTTTGATAATTGACAAAAAAGGAAGCTCCCCCGTAATTACAGCTCTCCCCCTCACTATGATTTCTCCCCCTTTGTCATTTAATCAAGATGGTAGAGAACTAAAAGCAGTAAAGTAAAGAAGAGAAATAGAGAAGTAGAATGCATTCATTGAAATTTTAAAACATGGGTACAATAAGGGGGCTGTCAAAGCCCAAACACAAGTCAGAACTGAAAAGTCCGTAAAGGACCACACCAAAACAAACAGTAAACATAATTAAAACATACTAACAAAGTCCCCGAAGGACCACGCAAGATAAAACGAACTATCAACCACCACCCATCAACTGTCCGGTGCACCAGAGGGTCCCGCCTCCTGATCTTCATCGTCCCCGGCGGCGGAGGTAAAAGCGCCATAAGGGTCGACTCCATCCGGGTACATGAAGCCATAAACATTGGGATCAGTGAACCGCGGGCCCGGATAATCAGGATGAGGGGCGTTGGGATTGAGATAGGGAGTGTGCTCCTCGAACATCCGCTGAATATAATAGGCCTGATCCATGAAGCCATGGTGGATGAGGGTGCCGAGTCCCCGAGTGTTGGCCTGAAGGCGCTCATGGGTAGAGAGAGAGAGATCGGCAAACTTACGATCAATGTACCGTCGAACATCAGGAGTGAGGAGGGACGCCGGAGGAGAGGTAGGACCACCAGCGACAGCAGCAGGAGCGGGAGCAACAACAGGAGCCGCACGAGCCCTTGCCTTTGATTTGGCAAGAGGGGTAGGCTTAGGATCACCAACCGGACAGTGAGTGAGGTCCACCCCATTGGCCTCAAGGATCATGGTGATGTACATGCCAAACAGCAGGGAACGATGGGGAGAGTCCCGGATGAGCATCATGGTGTAAATGATGGATTTGGCCAGAGAGAAGGGCTGCCGGGAGACTAGATAGTACATGCAGATGAGCTCCTCAGAAGTCAGGCTGTCCATGTTCCCGGACTTGGGGGTCAGAGTGTGGCAGAGGATACGATGCATGTCATGGAAGAAGGGACTCAGATCCTTGTCGTCCGGGCGTTGAACAAGTGAGCCGCCACAGATGTTGAAGAGGAACTCCTCATAAGACATGTCAGACGAGAAAGAGATGTGGTCAATGGTGGCCGGAAGGGAGCGATATACCTTTCGTTCATCAAGACCTAGGATGGAAGCCAAAGAAGCGGCTGTGACGGTGAACTTAACGCCTCCAACCTTGGTCTCGAACTCAGGGCCTTCCTTAGCGGGAACGAGGTTGCAATAGAACATGCGGATGGCATGGGGATAAAAGTTGACCTGACGCTCGAGGAGTTGATCGATGCGGGCGAAACGGAAGTGATCACGATGGTCTTTAAAATTGATCCAGGAAATGGGTTTACCGACGCAGATGGGAGCCTTGTGGAAGAAGGAGAACCACTCCCGGGAGTGAGAGGCCGACTTAAAAATGGCTGGATTGTGGCCTTGAGACGGTTGAGGGACGAAGAGGGCAACGGAAGGAGGGTGAGCGGAGGAGGAACTGCCATCATGGCGCTGACGCTTTGTGTGAGAGGCCATGGAGGAGGAGAGGGATGAAAGTGTGGATGGTGGTGAAAAGGAGAGAGAGGAAGTAGTTTATAGAGAGTAGAGGGGTGTAATGAAGAGTCATAATGGTTTGGAACGGATAGAGAGGGGAAATGAACGGACGGAGAGGCGCGTGGCGCTTCGGATTCCGCGCCTGTGCCCGAAAGTCGGAAAATTCGGCGGATTATACCGGTTTTCCGACGGAAGATCCGGATAAAGTACTGATGGACAATAAAGAGGGTAGGTGAAAAGTCATGTCCCATTAATAGGGTAGCCGTTTGCAGCCAGAAATTACGGAGGGCAATAAATACGGAAGATCCGACGGAGTTCCGCGATAGTCCGGCGGATTTTCCGAACTAGTCCAGGGAAACTTGCTGGAAATGAACGGATTATCCGACGGATATTTGCGGAATTCCTGCGGAAAATCCGGTAAAGCAGAAAAAAAACTCAATCAGAGAGATGAAGGAGACCGAGTTCGTCGCAAATGAAGGTGAATCGATCTTCAGAAAGGGATTTGGTGAAAATATCAGCAAGTTGATGAGTGGTGTCAATAAATTCAAGACAAACATCACCTTTGAGCTGATGATCTCGAAGAAAGTGATGTCTTATCTCTATGTGCTGGGTGCGAGAGTGACAAATCGGGTTTTTCGTGAGATTAATGGAGCTAGTATTATCACATTTAATAGGAATGCAATGAGAAGAAATACCATAATCTACTAGTGTTTGTGTCATCCAAAGAATTTGTGCACAACAACACCCTGCCGCTATGTATTCTGCTTCAGTGGTTGAAAGAGCGACAGAGTTTTGCTTCTTACTAAACCACGATACCAAGGACTTCCCGAGAAATTGACATGTGCCACTAGTGCTTTTTCGGTCAAGCTTGCATCCGGCAAAATCCGCATCCGAAAAGCCGTGAAGCTCAAAGGATGAGGATTTCGGATACCAAAGACCCATGTTAATGGTGCCTTTGAGATAACAAAAAATGCGCTTAACGGCAGTCAAATGAGATTCCTTTGGATTAGCTTGATATCGTGCACACAAGCAAACACTAAACATGATATCCGGACGGCTAGCAGTTAAATAAAGTAAGCTACCGATCATACCTCTATACTTACGAATGTCGACCGATGTGCCATCTTCATCATTGTCAAGCTTGGTCGTTGTAGCCATAGGGGTTCTCATTGATTTGGATGAGTCAAGGTCGAAACGCTTGAGGAGGTCCCTTGTATATTTTGCTTGATTGATGAAGGTTCCTTTAGGTCCTTGCTTGATTTGTAACCCCAAGAAGAAGGAGAGTTCACCCATCATACTCATTTCAAACTCTTCCTGCATGACTTTGGCAAATTCTACACAAAGTGTGTTGTTAGTAGAACCAAAAATAATATCATCAACATAAATTTGAACCAATAAGAGAGTCCCATCATGGGATTTAATAAAAAGTGTGGTGTCAACTTTTCCCTTTGAAAAATTGTGAGAGACAAGAAAAGAGCTAAGACGCTCATACCAAGCACGTGGAGCTTGTTTGAGGCCATAAAGGGCTTTATGGAGTTTGAAAACGTGGTTAGGAAATTGAAAGTCTTCAAAATCGGGAGGTTGTTTAACATAAACTTCCTCCTTAATAATACCATTAAGAAAAGCACTCTTAACATCCATTTGAAATAGCTTAAAGTCATTAAAGCAAGCAAATGCACAAAGCATACGAATGGATTCAAGACGTGCAACCGGAGCATAGGTTTCGTCGTAGTCAATGCCTTCCTCTTGGTTATAGCCTTGAGCAACCAATCGGGCTTTGTTACGAGTTACTAACCCATCTTCATTTAGCTTGTTGTGAAACACCCATTTAGTTCCAATAATGGGATGATTGCTAGGTTTTGGGACAAGTTCCCAAACCTTGCTTCGCTCAAATTGATTAAGCTCCTCTTGCATAGCTATCATCCAAAATTCATCAAGAAAAGCATCATTAACATTTTTAGGCTCTAATTGAGAGATAAAAGCCACATTGGCACAAAGATCACGTGTGGCGGATCTTGTACTAACATTTGAGGAAGGATCCCCAATGATAAGCTCCTTAGGATGATTGGTGACAAATCTTCATTCTCTTGGGAGATCCTTTGGAGGATGCTCGAGAGGAGGAGACTCTTTTGATGGGGTCACAACTTCATTGTTAGATGAAGAAGGATGATCCTCAATAGAGGAGTTCTCCAACCCAAACGAGATGTCATCAATATCCTCGGAAGAGGAGAATGTAGAAGAGTTGAGCTCATTAAAAGAGACATTGATTGACTCTTCGACAACAAGACTTCTTTTATTAAAAATACGAAAACCTTTGCTATGAGTAGAGTATCCAAGGAATATTCCTTCATAGGCTTTTTCTTCAAACTTGCCTAGGTTATCCTTGGTATTCAAAATAAAACAATTGCAACCAAAAACCTTGAAATATTCAATAGAAAGAATTTTGTTAAACCAAAGCTCATAAGGAGTCTTCTTAGTAATAGGTCTAATTAAGACCCTATTAATAACATGACACGTCGTATTAACGGCTTCCGCCCAAAAATATTGGGGGAGCTTATATTGGTTTAACATGACCCGGGCCATATCGTCAAGGGTTCTATTCTTTCTCTCCACAACACCATTTTGTTGAGGAGTACGGGGACAAGCAAAATCATGTCCAAAACCATTCTTTTCACAAAATCTTTTGAAATCAACATTATCAAACTCACCTCCATGATCACTCCTAATTTTGTTAATAGAAAAACCTTTCTCATTTTGAACACGTTTACAAAAAGCAACAAATTCACGAAAAGTATCACTTTTGCAAGCAAGAAAAATAACCCAAGTAAATCTCGAAAAATCATCAACTAAAACAAAGGCATAAAGTTTGCCACCAAGGCTAGCTACTCTACTAGGCCCGAAAAGATCCATATGAATAAGTTGAAGGGGTCTAGTGGTACTCACAGAGTTAATGGATTTGAAAGATGATTTAGTCAACTTACTTTTCTCGCATTCTTCATATACCATATCCTTCTTGAAGGGGATACTAGGAAGTCCTCGTACAAGCTTCTTGGAGGCGAGGCGAGAGATGGTATCCATGTTGGCGTGTCCAAGCCTCATGTGCCAAAGCCAACTCTCATCGTTCTTTGCAACTAGGCACCTGTCATTGTTAGTACCTTCAACAAGATAAAGAACATAGATATTATTTTCTCTAATGCCTTCATACACAATAGTTCCATTTGAGCTATCGGTAATGTAGCATTTGAGTTTAACAAACTTGATATCATAGCCATTATCGGTAAGATGGCTAATACTAAGGAGATTATGCTTGAGATTAGTAACAAGACAAACATTATTTATGCAAGGGTAAGGAGGAGAACCGATATTACCATTTCCAATGATATAACCCTTAAGATTGTTACCGAAGGAGACGTGTCCTTCTTTCTTCATCGATAGCGTTGTAAAAAGTGAAGCATCACCGGTCATGTGCCGTGAACAACCGCTATCGAGAATCCACTTGCTTCTAGCATGAGAAGGATTCGTCACCTACAACAAAAGTTGAAGATGAACATTTTGGTACCCATGATCTTATGGGTCCACGAGTGTTAGTCTTAGGAACCCACTTAAGAACTTTCATATCAACTTGTTTTCTAGTATAACAAAAATTTGAGGTATGACCAACCAAACCACAATAATTGCACATCAAGGAAGATTTAGAATAGGAAGTGTGAGTGTTGTGCATAAGTGAGTTTCTAGTGTGAGATGTTCTACCATGAGTGTTATGATGATAGTAAAATGCATGATGAGACGTTTTCTTTTTAACAAAGGGTCCTTTTCTTGTGTTAGAAAGGGAGTTGTGTGTAGTGTTCATGTAATGGTTATGCCTAGCATTATGATGAGTGTAGGGGTGTCTTGGAGCATGCGTGTGAGTGGTATTCTTATTACTTAAATTCTTACTCCGTGTAAGAAGATCATTATACTTAATAGAAGTGGAATATTCTCTTCTATTAGCATCTTGACATTTGCGCATAGCAAATTCATAAGAGCTTCTCATGGATTGAATTTCATCATCTTTTTTCTTGATGGTGTCAAGAGATTCTTGAAATTTTAGTCTCAAAGACTCCATTTCATCCGTGTCGGAAATAGGAGTTTTTCCCTTCACATCACTAATGATGCTTGAGAGCCTCTCTACTTCAAGTTGAAGAGCCTCAACCTCCTTAAGAGATTTCTTGTATTTATTCCGAACACCTTTGTGTTCTTCATGTAACTCAAGAATGGCTTTCTCCAAATCATCATAGGTAAGAGTGTTTAAGGAAAAATCATCAAGTACCTCATCGGTTGCCATGAGACAAACGTTGGCATTGTGTTTGCACTCCTTGTCGTTGTCGGAGTCGCTCGCGTCGCTTTCACACCAAATGCTAGTGTTGGCAAACTTTCTGGAGGACGAGCTTCCCTTGCTTGGCTTCTCGTACTTGCTTGAGTCTTTTCGTACCATCGGACAATCCCTCTTGATGTGTCCGGGTCTTCTGCATTGATAGCATGCCGGGTCTTCTTCATTGTCCCGTCTAGAGCGGTTGGCCTTGTTGAATTTTAAGAACTTCCTGAAGTGCTTAGCTGTGAGAGCTATTTCTTCATCGTCGTCCGACTCATTGTCGTCGGAGCTATCCTTGGAGTAGGACCTTGATGCTTTGAGAGCAAGAGTCTTCTCCTTTTCTTTGTTCTTCTCCTTCTCCTTCTCTTGAGTGGAGGATTCCTCTTGATCCTTCATGTCAAGCTCGTGAGTCATTAGCTTACCCATGAGGGTCTCTAGGTTCATGACGGTTAGATCGTTCCCCTCAATAATTGCGGTAGCTTTAGGACTCCAAGCTTTCGTCAATCCTCTAAGAATCTTCCTTATCTTTTCATGAGCGGGATATTCCTTTCCAAGAGAAGAGAGAGGGTTAATAATATCACCAAAGCGAGTAAACATGCTAGCAATAGATTCATCATGCTTCATTTTAAAAGACTCATATTCTTGCGTGAGTCTACTGATCTTAGATTCCTTCACTTGTGAAGTCCCCTCGTGTGTGACTTCAAGTAACTTCCAGATCTCATTGGAAGTCTTGCAAGTAGAGATTCGATTGAATTCACTACTGTCGAGAGCACAATAAAGAGCGTTCATTGCCTTGGCATCTCGACAAGCAAGCTTCTTGATATTTTCAGTGAGTGTTTCCCGAAGGGTGTCAGAAGCAATATCCTCAATAGCTCTGGAAGGAGTAGGGAGGCCATTTATCACGCAATCCCATAAATCGAAATCTATGGACTTGAGATAAATGCCCATCCTAATTTTCCAATAGTTATAGTTGGTACCATCAAATAGGGGAGGCCTATTTGTGGAGTGTCCCTCATTGTGAAACGTGTTGATGCTAGGGTTAGAGGCCATGGATCACTCAAGGGTGCAAATCCAAATCAAGAGAACGAAGCTTTGATACCAATTATAGAACCCTAGAGGGGGGGTGAATAGGGAAATAAAAATAAACTATAACAGATGATGCAATAAAAGCAATTTAAGAGTGAAGAGTAGAAAGATCAAAACAAGGATGTATCCTGGTATCCTCTTTTGAGGCAATCCAGTCCCGGAACTCTCTCCGGCTTTAATCCACTATTATGCAAATAGTACACACGAGTTTGGATCCGAAGAACTCGCCAACTTCTACACACGAGTTTTCTTACGAAGGCTCGCCAACTTCAAAGAAAAGGAAAGGATGCTTTGATCTTCTAAACACTTGAAGATCGAAAGTAAAAGCTCTTGAGACACTCTAGCACTTTGGGTTGGATGACAATTGAAGATTAGGTAGAGTAGTAATGGTGAAGCTCTTTGGTAGTTGAGAAAATTTAAAGCTTGGAAGAGATAGCCTTTAAGAGGAGAGACAAAGCCTCTTTTATACAAATCCAACATCATAAAGGCAATACAGCCGTCGAGCGGATTATCCGCCGGATTTCCGCGGAAATCCGTCGGATTATCCGTTCAACAGTAACAGTCATAAAAAGAGCCGTTGGATGCATTAAATGCATCTGTCAGATGCCGTTGGATTTGAATTTCAAGTTGCAAAAAGGTCAGGCGGATTATCCGTCGGATTTCAGCGGAAGTCCGGCGGATGATCCGAACTGTGGTCTCACAAACTTGCTGTGAGGGGTTCGGATGATCCGCCGGATTTCTGCAGATTTCCGTCGGATTATCCGAACTTCTCCTCACATACTTGCTGTGAGGGTTTCGGATGATCCGTCGGATTTCCGCGGTTTTTCGTCGGATTATCCGAACTTTTCCTCACATACTTGCTGTGAGGGGTTCGGATGATCCGTCGGATTTCTGCGGATTTCCGTCGGATTATCCGAACTTCTCCTCACATACTTGCTGTGAGAGGTTGGATAATCCGGCGGATTTATCCGGAAATACGTCGAATTTTCCGTCTCCTCTGAATGACTTCTTCACCATTTCTATCTTTATAAATGTCATCTTAGCAAAGTACGTACATGGATTCCTAGTAGAATACAGACTTTTAAAGAGCAGGAACCGCCATCTTCTATGTAGACTTTTAAGCAGGGTTTTGCATTGTTTACTCCAACGTCCTTGTAGTAAAACGTCATCTTGATACTGGAGAAATGTAAGAACGCAAGTGCCTGTGAAAAGCAGAGACTAAAAGAGATACAGGGGTTAATGTGATCAATGTATCAAAATAGATGTGCCAACAATATGCACGTAGAAATAATTCTCATTTGTCACAGAATCATCATGCTACACATAGATACAATCATCACTATGTTGCACAAAATCACCATCGCTCTACATATAGACATCATCACCATGCTATTCCATATAGACATTATCACCATGCTACTCCACATCACTCTACATATAGACATCGTCACCATGCTAACTCTACATATCATCATGCTACTCCACATCACTCTACTCATAGACATCATATGCATGCTCCTAACATAAATAGGAATGCTATATGTACTTATTGTAGATTACATGGACATATTTCACCACAATGTAGAATTAGAAGATTAGTAGATAGAAAGATATATGCATGGTTTCCGAAAACTAACTTTTCAGGACCCTCAAGAACTTGGGTACCAATGGTCAATCTACTCTTGATGTAGGTGGACCTTCCCTCCTCAACTAAAAGTAAGTGGATTCTCGATAGTGGATGCTCGTGGCATATGACGGGAGACGCAAATCTTTTTACATCACTATCGATGAAGAGAGAAGGATATGTATCCTTCGGTAACAACCAAAAAGGGTATATTATAGGTAATGGTATTATTGGTCATCCTCCCTCTCCCGTAATAAAGGATGTCTGCCTAGTGACCGAGTTAAAATATAACCTGCTCAGCATTAGTCATCTTGCTGACCATGGATATGACATTAACTTTGGACAAAATAAATGCTTTATTTATGATAGGTCAACGAGAGACATTGCTTTTGAAGGGGTAAGAGAGGATAATATTTATATTTTTTATCTGTCTAGAGATACTAACAATGCAGGTAGATGCCTATATGCTCATAAGGATGAAAGATTACTGTGGCACCAGCGTCTTGGTCATGCCAACATGGATACTATATCCAGGCTATCAACTAAGAAGCTAGTTAGAGGCTTGCCCGACATCACATTCAAAAAGGATACTGTATGTGCCGAATGTGAATTGAATAAAGCAACTAAGTCCTCATTTCATTCCATAAACTCTGTAAGTACTACTAGACCTTTGCAACTTCTTCATATGGATTTATTTGGCCCTAGTAGAGTAGCCAGTCTTGGTAGAAAACTCTATGCTTTTGTTATTATTGATGATTTTTCTAGATTTACATGGGTTTTCTTTCTTACAAATAAAAGTGATGCTATTTCGGTTTTCAAGATTTTTGTTAAGAAAGTTCAAAACGAAAAAGGCTACATGATTACTTGAATCCGAAGTGATCATGGAGGCGAATTCGAAAATACTGATTTTGAAAAGTTTTGTGATTCTAATGGTTTTGATCATGAGTTTTCTTGTCCAAGAACTCCTCAATAAAATGGTGTTGTGGAGCGGAAGAATAGGACTCTTGGCGATATGGCTAGAGTCATGTTAAACAAGTTTTTACTTCCGAAATACTTTTGGGCTGAAGCTGTCAGTACAGCATGCCATATTTTAAATAGGGTGCTTATTCGTCCTATTACGAAGAAAACACCCTATGAGCTTTGGTTTGGAAGAACCCCAAATGTTTCTTATTTTAGAGTTTTTGGTTGTAGATGTTTTATCCTTAACACCAAAGACAACTTAGGCAAATTTGATGCCAAAGCTGACGATGGTATTTTTCTTGGCTATGCTGCCAAGAGCAAGGGATATAGAGTGTTTAACAAACGCTCATTAATTGTGGAAGAGTCTACAAATGTGACTTTTGATGAAGATAACAGTACAACAGCTACTTTTGATGATGATGTTGAGCCATCAACTTCTACTCCAATGAATACCACCACCGAAACCAATTCTCTGGAGGGCTTGCCAAAGAAATTCTCTTTCAAGCCGTCACATCCAGAAAATTTGGTAATAGGTGAGGTTTCACGTGGAGTAACTACTATATCATCATTAAGAGACTCTATTGCTAGCACTGCCTTCATTTCACAAATTGAGCCGAAAAATATTTTAGAAGCTTTTAATGATGAATTTTGGATTTCTGCTATGCAAGAAGAACTCAACCAATTCGAGAGGAGCCAAGTATGGAAACTCGTTCCTAGACCGGCAAATCACTCGATTATTGGTACTAAATGGGTTTTTAGAAACAAAGTAAATGAAGATGGTTTAGTTACACGCAACAAACCTCGTCTAGTAGCCCAAGGATACAACCAAGAGGAAGGTATCGACTACGATGAGACGTATGCTCCTGTTACGAGATTGGAATCCATTCGGATGCTTTGTGCATTTGCAAATTTTCAAAATTTCAAATTATTTCAAATGGATGTTAAAAGTGCTTTCTTGAATGGATTTATTAAGGAGGAAGTTTATGTAAAACAACCCCCTAGTTTTGAAAATCACAAATTTTTCGACCATATTTTCAAGCTAAAGAAAGCGCTATATGGCCTCAAACAAGCCCCTAGAGCTTGGTATGAACGGCTAAGCAATTTCTTGCTTGTGAAAGGTTTTTCAAAAAGGAAAATTGACACTACACTTTTCATAAAATCTTTCAAAGACACTATTCTCTTAGTGCAAATATACGTAGATGATATTATATTTGGTTCTACTGATGAAACCCTCTGTCAAGATTTTGCCAAGTGTATACAGATCGAGTTTGAGATGAGCATGATGGGGGAGCTCAACTACTTTCTTGGACTGCAAGTCAAACAAATGTCAAATGGAACTTTCATCTGTCAGTCAAAGTATACAAAGGACATGCTGAAGAAATTCGACCTTGACAACGTCAAACCAATCAGCACTCCAATGGCTACTACAACTAAACTAGAACCAGACGAAAGTGGCAAACCCGTGGATCAACGTAAGTATCGAGGTATGATAGGCAGTCTACTCTATTTAACTGCTAGTCGCCCTGATATTATGTTTAGCGTTTGCCTGTGTGCTAGATATCAATCAAATCCTAAGGAATCACACATGACTGCTGTTAAGCGTATCTTTCGATACCTTAAGGGTACGGTTACAGTGGGCCTATGGTATCCCAAGTCAACATCATCTGACCTCATTGGTTACTCTGATGCTGATTTCGCCAGATGCAAGGTCGACCGTAAAAGTACGAGCGGTACGTGTCATTTATTAGGAAAGGCTTTAGTCTCTTGGTTTAGCAAGAAGCAGAATTCTGTCGCACTATCCACAACAGAAGCTGAATACATCACAGCTGGGCGTTGTTGTGCACAAATTCTGTGGATGAAGCAAACCCTTAAAGACTACAACTTATCTTTTATGCACATTCCAATCTTTTGTGACAACACTAGTGCTATAAATCTCACTAAGAACCCCATATGTCACTCACGCACGAAACACATTGAAATACGTCACCACTTTTTGTGTGATCATCAGCAAAATGGCACTATTAATTTAGAATTTATTGACACTGATCATCAGCTAGCAGATTTCTTTACAAAACCATTATCCGAAGAGCGCTTTAATTTTCTCTGTCGTGAACTTGGAACTTTGGACGAAGCTGTTATTAATTAAAATAAACCTACGTAAATATCGAGTATGTCTTGATTCTTTTATGATAAAATTGCTATGGGTACAAGCCGAAAGGGCCCTTCTGACAACAAGGCATAAAAGCCTAAGCGACACGGTGCACTAGTCCTCAGGACTACCGCTAGCTGGGATCCGGCTCCTGCAGCTAACCCATGGCAGCTTCAAAATATTAAATAATGGCATAATTCCTTGTTTATTACATGGTTCATTTTTATTTATCACATACTGAAATGCAGATTTTCCAACTTTACTTTGCTTCGAAATCAAGTTTCTAGAATTTTTCAACTTAGAATTCTTTCTCAATCTTGTATATGTACTTTTCCCTTGGTCTCTCTTACTTAATCATTTTTTCAACTTAATCATTTTCTTTCAGCCTGATTTCTGTTCTGCTTCCAAGATCCGGAATTCGGGCCGAACTCTGCCTTATACAGAGGTCGGGCCGAATTCGGCCTGACTGTTCCAGAACCGGGAGCAGCCTCAGCCGCTGATCATAAGTTGATCCAATGGCCCATATTTGTTCCGACCATTGGAACCCTTTCACATATATTCGGGCTCTCCTCTTTCTTCTCCTCCATTGTCACCTTTTCCACTTCTCCAAACATATTTTCTCAAACCCTAACCCTAGTTCTTCCTCTCTAGAGCATATCTCTTCTCCAAACTCAAGGAGAAGGCTTCCCTCATCATTCTCCTTCATTGTTCTTCATCACATTGAGGTATAGCTCAACACTTCTCTCTATCTCAATTTTCTCTATTGTCTTTATTATTTTTCATGGCTCCACGATTGTTCAATCGAGGGAAGAGACTTCGAACCGAGGGAGCGTCCTCTTCGAATGCTCCTCCTCGTGTTGAACCGCCCGTTGAACAACAACCACCTATCCACCCGTTGTTCAACCCGCCTTGTCCACTTGACCCAAACACATTTGACGACCGAATATTTGTATCACTTGACGCGTCAAATGAATGGTTTAGTGACTTTTGGACACGTCCGGTGTTTGCGGGTCATCCTATCAATTTTACTATTTTCTTTCAATATGATTCACTTTTTCATGATCTTTGCCTTGACGAACTTGTCACAACCAACTCGGTCATATATCGTAATGCTATTCAAATGTTCTACTGCAACCTAACTCATGATGATACACATATTTACTCACGGGTTGCGGGCATTGACATCTCGTTTGATGATTTTGATTTGGCCGAACACCTTGAACTCCAAGAGCCAAACTCATGGGAAAAGCTTGTTGAAGCTCGATCGTTTCAATTTTTCGATAGGTCTTCACTTGAAAGCTTCAAGGACGACTTATGTACCCCTAACACACGTCCTCGCAAGCTTTTGGCCAAGTATCTCAATCCCTATTTTTATGAACTTCATCGAATTATCTTTAATACTATTTTGCCCAAAGCGGGATCCACCGATGAAGTCACCTACTTTGAAATCTCGGCCTTATATCTCCTCCATTTTTATGTACCATTTAATCTTCCACGTACCATGATGGACTAGATGATTAATTCTAGGAAGAAACCAAGATCCTTGGTTTATGCTTTGTATCTTCCTATGGTCTTTTGTGCTTTTTGCATACTTCTTGATGAGTGCCAGTTCTTACATGTCCCTGCCTTCCTCTCTAAGGCACGGAGACTTCAGGCAGCAGTTAGCTCACCTGTTGTGTCCGAGCACTCTGACGATGAGCCAGATGCCCCTCCTCTGGGACAGGATCCTCCTCCTCCTCCTGCTGCTACTCTCGAGTCCCTCCAGACTATGCTCCACGATCGTTTCACCTTGGAGGATGATCGCTGGACTCAGCTTGACTACCGGACTACCTTGCAGATGAGTGCCATTAGCAACTCACTGCAAGATATTCGGTACTCCATGTCTCGTCATCCTTCCATGACTATCCCTATGGAGCGGGACCCTGGTCGTGAAGGGTATCGTATCGATGACCCTTGGGTTATTCACTACTTGGATCCGGATGCGGCCTTCGTGGACCCTCGTCATTCCTTCACTGATCCATCCGACGACGCTGGGCCTTCACGAGCTCGATGATAGATATGGACTTCTACTTGTTGTTGCTACTGAGATCATAGTTTATATTTTATGCACTTTGGATTTTAGTTG
Source organism: Iris pallida (assembly GCA_029216955.1). NCBI lineage: Eukaryota > Viridiplantae > Streptophyta > Magnoliopsida > Asparagales > Iridaceae > Iris > Iris pallida. The sequence continues at coordinate 1,586,526 of JANAVB010006398.1, read as the reverse complement.
CTTTTATGCACTTTGGTTGTATTAGACTTATTATTATGTGTGACTTTTGAGACATTCAGTAGTTTTATCAGTATCTATGCAGTTTTATCTATTATATTTTGGTGTGCTTGCCAGTTCTTATTTGTTTATAGTTAATTGCTAAATGCCAAAAGGGGGAGAAATTTTGGTATATTCTATATTCTTTTTGTATCTGTATCTGTGCTTTGGGGAGAATATTTTTATCAGGCCAACAGGATTGAAAGCAATATTTGCGGGGGAGCTATTGCTAGCTCGGCACTGATTACGGGGGAGCTATGCCATTTCTCATAAATGTGTCCAGGTATGAATATTGAATATACAACTATCATTTTGTCAATTATCAATATGGGGGAGATTGTTGACACAAAATCACAGTCAACCAAATATTAATAAAATTGACTACATGATACTTGTGATAATTCAATACGACACATGAAGACTACATCTAGTACAAGTCAGACGACAGCTCGAATTTGTAATGCAAGTTATTTTGAGTCTGTATTTTTACAATTTTATTGAGTCTAGACTTATGTAAACTGAGCTGTACTGAGCATCTGAGACTTAACCTATACCCATACCCAAAATCCAATAGCTCCACACATATCCAAATAAGCCAATTGGACCCATGACCCATTCTGTGCTCTGGAGACAGAGTTTGGGCCGAACTCTACCTCCACACAGAGTTCGGGCCGAACTCTGCCTCCTAAAAATCAGTACCCTAATTTTTAGGGTTGGCTGGTTGCAAGTTGTCCAACGGCCAATTTTTTGAAAATTTTAACTAGAATTCTGGCCGAATTCTGCCTACCTGGTATCCTATAAATAGGCCATGAATTCTCTCATTTTCAATCATCCAATCTTCTCTTCTCTTCTCTCTAAAGCTCTATACAAGCCATACCCTTCTTCATCTACTAGCCACAAGCTCCCTAAGCCTCAAGTGCTCAGTACTTTTCAGTCAGGAGTTTGTGCAAGAGTTCAAGAAGTCGCTTGGAAAATTTCAAGCATCGCCACTGCGATCTTTATAAGAAGTTGACGTGCTCTTCTGAAGAAAAGGCACGGGGTGTAACTACTATTTCACAAATAGTGGATTTAATCCTGAGCTAGAGTTCTCAGGCCTGGACTAGTCCTCCACGAGGGAAACCAGGTTAAAAATCGACTGTGTTTGCTTATGCTTTCTTGTTCCTTATTTATTTTCGTATTTACTCTGATTACTTTCAGTTTGTGAAAGAGTTTAATTTTTAATTGGTTATTATCGCTATAAACTCTATTCACCCCCCCTCTAGAGTTGCCATCTGTTCTTCAATTCCTTATATGCTATTCTTCCTACTACATGCTCGGCTTCACTACATGCTCATATGTCCAGTTTACTCTATGTATTCACTTGCTATCCTTCTTGCATGTTCCAGTTTCCTTTCGTAAACACTGTGGTACCAATTTACTATTCTAGTCTCGTTTACTGCTTTATCTTAGAGATGTTATAAATTACATACTGGTTTTAGTTCATAGTTTGGCTTTCTTTGTGGTACTTGCTATTGGGGTTCTGACCCTACTGGTTTTGCATTGACCAGATTTACTTGAGGAGCTCGAGGATCTTCCGGACCTTCCATTCGATGGTGACCACCCGGAGCACCAGGGGACTTGAGTGGGTGTTCTTTCTTTTATCTACTCTTTTTCTGTACATATTCTTTTGAGACGTTTAGCCACCGAGCATGTGTTTAGCTCGTATTTTGGACTTGACATTTGGCCTACGGGCTTAGGCATGATATTATATTTCTAGACTGCAGCTAGAGCTGATCATGTATTACTTAGTCTTGCTAGTTCTTCATTTTATATTACTAGCTTCATGATCATCTATATATTATAGTTTGGGATGCTTTACTGTCTTATATGCATGATGATCATATTCTTGTACCTTACTTCTTGTCTGAGACTGAGATATCTAGGATTATGTGACCTATGATTGACTGTTGGTTTGTAGCAGTGACCCCTATCTATACAGCTTATACGTTGTTTCGGAGTACTGGAGTACTTTGGTATACGTAGCTGGCCTGGTCCGTCCCTACTTGTCAGTATTCTGGTTCTGGGGCGTGACATATACTCTCATGATCACGTGAGCAAACATGATAAAAACCTCTTGTGCAAGGTAACGTAACTTGATTGGATCTTTGTGTATTGATTGGGGAGGGTGAGTAGGAAATGGTTATGTGATCAAAATCCCATCTTGTGAAATCTTGTGAAAATCTTGTATATATCCATTGTACACTCATGTATGATGGAGTTACCCTTGCATTGTCCTAACCCGTTTATATAACCATCTCATGCTTTAAATCACATGTTACATACAGTTCTTACTTATCATGTATATAGATATTTTCAGTTATCAAATCTCTCTCGTTTTCATATATATTTTCTTACAGTCCATGTATCTTACTCTTTTGCATGCTTTATATTTTCTAACATGATATGAATTGCATGAGATGTATTGTGCTCGTTCCTGTCCTGACTGGACCTGTTAAAAATATTACAGATGATGATGATGACTGCCCTACCTTCTATAGGGCATATGAGAGTGACATTTAGGAGCCTGAGGAGCATCTAGCTCAGTAAAGGGTGCCTAGTTTAGTCTAGTACTTATAGCTTTCAGTTTGTATCGGATTGTTTCGATTGTTAGTTGAGACTTAATTATATTCAGGACTTGTATTTTATTTGTGTTGGATATCTATATGTGTGTTGTGATGACTTTACTTATATATTCAGTTCTTCCTTTTTATCTTATTCCATATCGTGCTCTATCTTCCCTAGACTTGTGATTGAGATATAGAGTTGAGATGTTATATTATACCTCCGTGCGGAGATGACAGGTTTATATATCTTGTTGTTAGATGTTAGATGTTATAGATGACCTATACAGCGTTCTACCGTCGACACTGCGGCGTAGGCTGGACGTACCCACGTTCTCGTGCCCCTAAACAGGGTGCGGGTCGTGACACTAGCTCCTTAAGCTTTTTTATGAAGTTTCTCATTCTCAGCAAGAATCTGAGATTTCTCTAGTCTCAACTCCTCCAATTCTCATATCGAGCCCTCCATCACAATGTTGACTGCACGTTGTTGGGCTTCTTGTGTCTCTAACTCTTTAAGCTTTTTATGGAGTTTTTCATTCTCAGCAAGAATCTGAGATTTCTCTTTTCTCAACTCCTCGAATTCCTGAACCGACCCCTCCATCACGGTGTTCATTTCAAGTTGTTGGGGTCTCTCTTGTTCAGCAATCTCATTCCCATCTGTTTGGTGGTGTCCCTCTCCCTCGTGTGCACCTTCTTCTTGTATATGTAGCTCATCTTCTTAGTGTGCGCCCTCTTCTCCAACAGCTATAACCAAATTTTTGAATATCCTTTTCGATCTCAATTTACTGTGATATTCGTTTTTGAGGAAGACTAAGATTGTGTACCCATCCTATGTGTAAAATCTCGGGTATTCACGAATTGGGTCGAACATTTTTTCCACATGGGTACTATGTTCTACAAACCAGTAAAGAAAATATATTGTGCAACCTTCAATCGTGGAGTATGCATCAGAGTAATCCCCCCAAAAGTTTTATTTGCAGCCTTCTTGACGCTCTCCATGACATACGCCAAGATTAACCTTAGCCAACAGATACTTTTGATTACTTCTACAATATCTACCAAGGCCAAGAATCTGTATGGCAAATTTGAACCGCCAGACTTTGTGAAGAATGTCGTTTGGCACAAGTGGAAGATTATTAGCTTGGCCAAATCATCTGGTTTAACTTGTTTATCTCTGTCACGAAACCGTTGTAGCAATTCAAAGAACTTCTCTTTCACTTCCATATTCATAACTTCTCCGTGTTTGCCCTTGGAATTAGCCAGCAATTTTTGAAGTGATCTCTACACAGGCTCAACGATTCCGGTGGTGTGGCCTGCTGTTGTTTTACTATGATCAATTTTCTGTAATTAATATCATCCTCGCTTTCTTCCTTCAGCGATAGACCAAAGATGGCTGCATATCTTCGACACTTGGCGCTATTTTAACAGTGGTGCTCAAGTCAAAGTACCCGACGCCATCTTTGTCTTCCAAGTAAGTTCCTATCAATTTTTCACAAGACCTTCTAAAACCTTGGCCAATTCTTGAATGTCAACTCTATTTTTGTAGAATACCTCGACAAAATTCCAGAAACCGGTATTCTTTAAAGACTCAATAATCGGCTCGGGTAAATGGCCGCCATCTTTATTGACACCCTCCATAAGAGTTAGCATTGTTTTGAAAGAAGAACGGAAAACACTTGAATCCTTATTCCTGACAAAAAAAATTCTACAAACAAAACAAAAAATTAGGTTACTGTCAACTGTTCTCCATCATTTAACACTGAGAATGGTCATTCTCCGTGACTTTAAAACGAAGAATGACCGTTCTCCATCATTTTAACACGGAGAATGGCCATTCTTCGTGATTTTAACATGGAGAATGACCATTCTCATGTATTTTAACACTGGAAATGGCCATTTTTCGTGATTTTAATATGGAAAATTGCCATTTTCCGTCAATTTAACACGAAGAATTATCATTTTTCGTGATTTTAGCACGGGGAATGTCCATTCTCCGTGATTTTAACACGGAGAATGGTCATTCTCCGTGATTTTAACAAAAAAAACGGTCATTCTTCGTGATTTTAACACGGAGAATGACCATTCTCATGCATTTTAACACTGGGAATGGCCATTCTCCGTGACTTTAACACGGGGAATGGCAGCAATTTTTTGTCAATTTAGCACAAAAATGGTCATTCTCCGTGTTAAAATCACGGGGAATGGCCATTCCCCGTGATTTTAACACGGGTCATTCCTCATGATTTTAACACGGAAAATGGCTATTCTCGTGCATTTAAACACGGAGAATGACAATTCTCTGTCAATTTAACAAGGAGAATGATAATTCTCCGTCATTTTAACACGGAGAATGCAATTATCTTGCATTTTAATACGAAAAATGGCCATTCTCCTGCATTTTAACAGAATCATGAACATAACTTAAAGTTATACCTTCTTTTTGCCCTTTTTTTGGCTTAGCAGCCTTTGGCTTATATGCAACTCTCTTAATTCTCCCTAATTCTTCGTCATTCACCTTTGGCTTTTGTTCAACTGTATTCATTTTCTTCACAACAGCTATCTCTTCTCTAACTGGAATTCCAGTTGATGCTGATGCTGCTGCCGATGATGCTGCTGGTGATGATGAAGCATGAACTGATGATGACGACATGGTATGAAGATTACGAATGGAGAGTCACTGACGAGTTTTTGAAGTAAGGTTTGAAAATTTTGGAGGAGAAAACCTAGATTTGAAAGTGAGCAGCGTATGAAAGAAGAGGAAGTATCGAAACGTTTTTTTAAGAGTAGGTTTCGTGGATGTTTTCAATAAATTAGAAGGGCAAAAAGGTCATTCGGAACCCTTTTATATATTTTTCGCTAATTCTAGGCACACGATAAAATGTTATTTTGCGGTGAATTTTTCATAAAACTTTTGCGTTTTTTGGACATTTCATAAATTTTCCCTTATATTTTTATCCTGATTTGTATGATTTTATATTTATTTTTAAACTTAAATTTGATGACTGAATTGAATAATGTTAGTATGCAAACTTATGTTGTACCAAAATAACTGAGATTGACAAGGCTTAACTAGATAAAGCAAAACCTGAATAATTAGAGTAGCTTGTTTCATCCTTATTCCCATTTCTTTTTCTTTCTTACAGAGAAATAGCAGGCACACATTTGCTTACTCCATCTTGAAATATTAAATTATCTATATACATTATAACCAAGAAACAAATGACAAAGTCCATACTCTCTCTCTCTCTCTCTCTCTCTCTCTCTCTCTCTCTCTCTCTCTCTCTCTCTCTCTCTCTCTCTCTCTCTCTCTGTATATATTTTTTTATACATAGAAAAAATATATACATATAGAGAGAGAGAGAGTATGGACTTTGTCATTTGTTTCTAGGTTATAATGTATAGATAATTTCTTGGTTATAATGTATATAGATAATTATATATATATATATATATATATATATATATATATATATATATATATATATATATATATATATATATATATATATATATATTTTATATATATATATATATATATATATATATATATATATATATATATAAACTAAAAGATACACAAAAATCATTTTTCTTTTCTTTTTTCTAATTTTATTAAAAATAATTTATATATTTAAACTAAAATTAAAAGTTATTGTATATATATTTATATTTTAATTAAAATTTGTAAATTTTTAATTAATTTTTTCTATAATTTGTTGTGTATAAATATTTTTATGATATTGTTGAAAAATAGTCCAAATATTTAAATATATATATTTGAATTAAGATTTGTTATATCATTTAAATATTTTCTGATTTTTTTAGTTTAGTTTTTAAGCAGTTTTAAATTTATTTTTTAAATAGATATTTGTATGGACTAAAAGAGAAATGGTTAGTTTTATCCGTAATTTTTTAAGAAATGTTGGATGGCGTAGTTAATTTTTATCTTCCATAATTTTACGGAATAAAATGGTCCATGATATACATACGGCTTAGACGGCTAAATCTTGAGCCGTTTTGAAGCCCCCTTATATATATATATATATATATATATATATATATATATATATATATATATATATATATATATATATATATATATATATATATATATATATATTGGAACAGGTAGTTGTGTCACAGACTCCTGGCTCGAAAGTCTACAAACTCAGTCCGAAGGTTAGTTTTTATTCGTAATTGTTTAAGAAATGGTGGATGAGGAAGTTAAATTTCATCTTCCATAATTTTTATGGAATAAAATGGTCCATAATATACATACGACCTAGACGGCTAAATCTTGAGCCGTTTTGAAGCCCCTTATATAGTTATATATATTTTAAACTCGGCCGGAAGGCCCGCACCCATATTTGTATCTCACCGCATCAGATTCATACTTGTATCCCACTGCATCAAGCTCGACCCAAATGGTCGCACCAGCACTTGTATCTCAACGCATCCGGCCCGCACTCACATTTATTCCTCCTAGAATTAAATGTACTTCTTCCATTGACTCTAACTACTTGAGCTAGAAGTCATATATATATATATATATATATATATATATATATATATATATATATATATATATATATATTATTAAAAAGGCTCAAAACCAAGCCAGTCCAAGTATACAAGATCCAAAATGACAAAGCCTGTACAAGTATACCACCAAAAGGGACGAAGACGGGTGGAGGGATCGCCACAAACAAAGCTAAGGGAGGGTAGAGGACCAAAAGGATCTCGGCATGTGGGAGCACAGGGTGCTCCGTTTACGGCACTGACGGAGGACTTCCCGAGTGAGCTGATAGGCGGAGTATTGGTGCCCTTCGTATCTCGTCTTGTTTTGATTTTTCCATAGCACCCACGTGGCGGCCGCTGCGACGATATGGTGGCCATGAAAAGCTGAACCCTAGGCGACTGCCAGATCGTGGAAGCGTCCACCTCCCGGCACAATGTTGAACATCTGGTTAAGGGTCCTCCAAGAATCTCGTGGAAGACTCCCCAGGCGAAATATGTGGTCAATGGTCTCCATCTGACGATCTGGACAGCAACAGCATGCAGACGCTAGGCTAATCCCAATGGTTTCGAGAATTTTGTTGGTGGGTAATCGCTTGTAAATGACTCTCCATGAGGATAGACCACTTTCGGGGGATGCAGGTCTGCCAATAGTGAGCGATGGGGTGAATCTGCTGGCCAATTTCGAGGATAGCAGTCCTCGCAGACCTGACCGAGAAAACCCCAGAAGCTTCGAGCGTCCAATAAAGCGTATCGTTGTCGCTGCCGATAGTTATTCCGGTCTGGCGGATGCTGGCCGCCGCTTCCTCACCAGCCCAATCATGAATTTTGTTCCAGTTCCAATCGTTGGTAGAGTAGTTCCATAAGTCTCTGATTCTGCTGCTTCTCGGGGTCTCCAACAGACTCGGGATTAAGCCGTCCCCGGTCCATCGTTCCAGGAATGGGTTCGAGTCGCCGACTCCCAATCTGAGTCTCATTGCGGGCTCGACGAGGTCGCGACCGACGAGGATGCGATGCCAAGCCGCCGATGATCTGCTGTTGGATATGGCCAGAGAAGGGTGAATGTGTTTGAAATACCTAGCCTTCATAAATTTGGTCCATAAGTTGTTGCTCGTACGGAGTTTCTACCACAACTTTATTGAGAAGGATTTAACGATGTGGGTTAACTTGGTAAATCCCAGACCACCGACCTCGGTGGGATGAGCCATTGATTTCCAACTAGCCCAGTGGTGATTGTCCTGTCCGTTGCTATGCCCCAGAAGAAGTTGCAGAAGATCTGTTCGATCGAATCAAGAACCTTCAAAGGCGGAGAACACACAGCCAGAGTGTGGATCGGGATGGAAGTGAGCATATGGTTGATAAGGATCATCTTGCCGTCCGGAGACAATGTGGCATTATGCCACCCTTCAAGTTTTTTCCTGATTCTAGCAGTGAGGTTCTCAAAGATGCGAGTATTGGATTTCCCATACACCAAAGGGCAACCGAGGTAGTTGAATGGGGGATGGGTAACAGAGAATGAAGTTAAGTGGGAGAGGTTGATTGCGTGCTCTCTTTTGATGTTGTGATGGGCGTAGATAATGCTTTTAGACGGATTGATCTTCTGACCCGAACATCTGGAGTACCTCTATAGGGTGTTGTGGACCACTTCCACCGCTCCAACTTCCTCCGAGGAGAAGATTAGTAAATCGTCCGCAAAGGCCAGGTGAGTGATGATAGGACAGCCACTGGAAGTGTGGTAATGTTGGAAGTTCGGAGTACTGACCATATTGTTAAGGTTTCTACTCAGTGCGTCCGCGGTAATAATGAAAACGGTGGAGGATAGGGGGTCCCCCTGTCTAACGCCCCTATTGGATTTGAAGAATCTACCGGCCTGGCCGTTGATAACCATGGAAAATCACGAGTTGCTGATGGATCTCCATACGGTATTGGTCCAAGCTTCCGAGAATCCGAACGCTCTGAATACCCAGATCATAAATTGCCAGTCCAGTCTGTCGTAGGCTTTTTCCATGTCTATCTTAACGGCAATGTTGCCCCCTCTGGCAGGGAACTTCATGCAGGTGATTAGCTCATGGGCCAGCATAATATTGTCCTGGATGTTTCTCCCTTGCACAAAGCCGCTTTGCTCCTCTGAAATGATCTTAGGCAAAATTCCTGCCATCCTGGAAGCTATGATTTTGGAGATGATTTTGTTGGTGAAAGTGCAAAGACTGATAGGAAGATAGTCCCGAAAGGACTCCGGGTTGTCTTTCTTCGGGATGAGGATAAGGTTGGCGCTAGAAATAGCTTTGGGGTATGTGGCACCCTCGAAGAAAGCGATTGCCGCGTCGGTGATGTCTTTCTTGATGATATCCCAGCATTTGCGGAATAATACACCAGTGAATCCATCCGGGCCGGGAGCACTGTGCTCGTTCAGGGCCCACACCGCGTCTTTAACTTCTTGGACCGTCGGAGGACGCTCCAGTTGGGTGTTATCGTTGTCATTTATGAGTCTGGGGATTTGGTCCAAGAAAGGTCTGTCAATATGAACAGTCTCCTTGGTAAATAATTTGGAGAAGAAATCCGCAGTAGCTTCTTGGATTCTTTTATGGTCAGTAATGATGTTCCCGTTGTCGTCTGTCGTACGGTGAATGGATAACTTCTGTCTGCGTCCATTGACGCTGCAGGCATGGAAAAATTTCGAGTTTCTATCCCCATCGCTGTCCCATTTCAATCTCGCTTTCTGCTTCCAGAAGTCGGTTTCCACTTTGAGCCGGAATTTGAGCATGGCCTTGGTGAATTTCAGGGCTGACCTGGCCGTCGCGGAACGATCCGACGCATAATGAGTTTCGACGCGGGTGACATCGTCCTCCGCAACGCGCACGGCTTGGAAAATGTTCCCGTAAGCAAGTTTGCTCCAATTGGATAAAGCTTTCCTCGTCGCTCGGAGCTTGTTGCTCACCCGCGATAGGGGGTTGGGGGAGTCTTCCCGATTCCAAGTATCCGTGACAATGCTCAGAAATTGGGGATGCTCAGTCAGAAGTCGAAAAATTGGAAGTTCTTTTTTTAGAGGGCTAGTACTGTTTTTGATTTCAACCAGCAGAGGGGAGTGGTCGGATTCGGTGGAGTTGAGATAGGAAAGGTTGGTGGTGATCCCCATACCGTGCCAACGCTCGTTTGTGAGGGCTCTGTCCAGGCGGAAGTATTGCCTACGGTCGCCTTCCTGCATGTTGTACCAGGTGAACGCATCGCCAGTGAACTGAAGGGTGGTGAGATGAGCATTGAAGATAAAATTGTTGAAGTCTTGCATGGCCGATGTGGGAGGGGGTCGCCCTCCGATTTTCTCTTCTCTGCAGGTGATCGTGTTGAAGTCCCCGATGCACAGCCAAGGAGAATTGATGTGGTGGTGGTAGATGTTTATGAGGTCATTCCAGAGATGTTTCCGCTCGGTAATATCACAACTACCGTGAACAGCAGAAAGGATAGACCGATCCGGGATCGAGGGGTGTTCCCACCAGCAAGTGAGAGCCTGCTGGGAGTCCTGAATAACTCCAATTTTGACATTCGTCGAGCCGAGGATCCAAATGTCGTTTCTGCCCGCTACGGCCGTGGGAAAGCCGAGCTGTAACTGGATAGATTTTAATCTTTTGGGAGGAATTTTGGGTTCGATGATGATAATGATGTCGATCTTGTGAATTTTCTGCATGCCGGATATTCTCCTTAAAGTGTGTTTGTTCGCCAGACCACGGACATTCCACGATAGGATGTTAATCATTAATGAAGTTGAGGGGAGTGTTTCTTGTTCCGCCTGGTGGCGGATCTGGTTAGGATGGTTTTGTTTTCGTCAATTGCTTTGTTGGCCTTGTCCCCGCGAGATGTTGACGCTTCTGTCCTTGACGAGGTGCCGAGGTCCCCGAGCGAGAGGGATGCCTCCACCTTAGACGAGGTTGAAGAGTCGCTAGTAGGTTGTTCTGGTGGGTCCGTGGGAATGCTGACCAATTCCCCGGCGGAGTCCAAGATGGGATCATCGGAAGGGATGGCCAGTGAGTCACTGGTGCTCCGGATCAGAGGAATAGTATGTTGGAGAGGGTAACCCGCGGCTTGAACCTGAAGTCCTCTCTGCACTTGGTCCGATCCGAGGATAGCAAGGGCTTCTTCAACAGAGTCGACGATGGGGCGTTGTTGGTCAACGCAGCAGTTGTCGGTGTACTCCTTGTCGTTCTCCATGTTCGGGGTGCAATGCGCCATCTCGTTGAGATCGAGTTCAGCAAGGGGGTCGCTTGACACCGCCCCTTCCGAATCTAAGACGTCAAATTGGTTGGAGACGGTAAGATCAAGGATGTTGCAGGGGGGACTGGGCTATGATCAGAGTTTTGCAGGGATTCTCGCTTCGGTCAGTCTTGTCGTCAATGGATCATATATATATATGTGTGTGTGTGTGTGTGTGTGTGTGTGTGTGTGTGTGTGTGTGTGTTCAATTGTGTTAAACTTAGCATTTGCTTGTCACTGTTGGAGTGGGTGGGGTTCCCAACCTATGTGGAGAAGGCCCCGGAGTGCGACGAGCGTCGTTCGTGTGTCGAAGAAGCTCGGGAAGTAGGCGACGCGGAGTCGCTGCTGCTGCTGCTGCTCCATGGGAGGTTCTGGAACAGGGGATCCGAGTTCGGGCCGAACTCGGTCCCATGGCGAGTTCGGGCCGAACTCGGTCTGGCCACTCCAGCATTGTGGCGTGAGGTTCTGGATGCTCGACACAGAGTTCTGGCCGAACTCTGTGTCGTCGAGGGCTAAAGCGGATTTCTGGATGAGTTTTCATCATTGGATCTAATCCAACGGTCCAGGTTTGTTGCGAAATTAGGGAGATAAATTGAGTTTTCTCAACCCTAATTCATTATCGCAAGAAACACAAGTTTGAGAGAGGAAGGAGGCAAGAGTGCCATTACAACTTCGGAGAAGAAGACGGAGGATTGAAGGTCGCTATTCGAAGAAGATCATGTTCGGGTAATCTCTACTCGTCGTTCTCGCTCTTCGTAGCCTTGTAATCATTGTTCTTATCTCTGAGTGTTGTGGGGATCCGATTTGGATCGGGAGGAGTTTGTAGAGGGTGTAATTCTTCTATTCCATTAGTGGAGGCTTCTCAAGGTTGGACTCCGATCGTCCCGTGGTTTTTTTCCCGCAAGGGTTTCCACGTCAAAAATTCTCTGTGTCTGCGTGGATTGTTTTTGTGTGATTGTTTTTGGGTTCGTTCGTTGTATTGCTCGGTCCTCTCGCAGGTACTCTCCGGTTTGGGGAAAGGTTTCCGCATTTCTTTTCCAACAGAGTGGTATCAGAGCTTTGGGTTCAAAGGAGTGTCAGTAGTTGACAGAGAAACCTGAGAGGAGAGATGGACGTGAAGCCGGTGCGCATGGTGAATCTTAATGGCACAAACTATCATTATTGGCGGAGCAAGATGAAGGATTTGCTGTTTGTCAAGAAGCTGCATCTACCCGTGTTTGCATCCGAGAAGCCCAGTGATAAATCTGAGGAGGACTGGACATTCGAGAATATACAGGTGTGTGGGTACATACGGCAGTTTGTAGACGAGAACGTGTACAATCACGTTGCCAATATTGAGCACGCGAAGACGTTGTGGGATAAGCTGGAATCCTTGTATGCGAAGAAGACCGGGGTAAACAAGTTGTTCCTGATCCGAACGATGATGGGTCTGCGGTACAAGGATGGGGCATCTATTTCGGATCACTTGAGTGAGTTCCAGGGCGTGGTTGACCAGCTATCTTCTATGGGAGTCAAGTTCGACGACGAAGTTCAGGGACTATGGCTGATGTGTACTTTGCCAGACTCGTGGGAGACCGTACGAGTATCTATGATCGCTTCTGCTCCAGAGGGCGTGGTCAGTCTGGAGTTTGCCAAGAGCGGGGTGTTGAATGAAGAGATGCGGAGACGTTCTCAGGGCACTTCATCTACATCCCACCACTCAGAGGCATTGGTTTCAGAGAGCCGCGGAAGGGGCAAAAGCAGGGGTCCAGGTGGTGGCAGAGACAAGAGCAGGGGGAAGTCCAAGGGTCGTTACGAGGACTCAGAGTGTTGCCATTGCGGTAAGAAGGGCCATAACAAGCGGAATTGTTTCGCTTGGAAGAGAGAGAAGAAGGGCGACAAGGGGAAGCAAGAAGAGAACACTACAGCGGCGGCCTCGGTGCATGGAGGCGATGTGATCGTCGTAGGTGATGAGGTCATTACTAACCTCGCCTGCGATGACAATTCTTGGCTGGTGGACTCAGGGGCTTCAGCACGTGTATCTCACAATAGGGCACTGTTTGCCACTTACACGACAGGCGACTGCGGCGTATTGAAGATGGGCAACGGAGATGTGTCGAAGGCGGTTGCCGTTGGAGATGTGCATTTGAGAACGAAGACGGGTGCGGTTCTTGTTCTCAAGGATGTTCGTCATGTCCCTGATATCCGTTTCAACCTGGTATCGGTTGGAAGGTTGGATGACGAGGGATTCTTCAGTCTCTTCGGGAACAGTCAGTGGAAGTTTTCCAGAGGTTCGATGGTGATTGCCAGAGGGAGCAAGAAGTCCGGTCTCTACTATATGGAGGGGAGCGCAGAGGGGGCACAGGAGGTGAACGCAGTCAGTGATGCGTCCACCGAGTTGTGGCACAGGCGGCTCGGCCATATCAGCGAGAAGGGGATGAGCTACTTGGTGAACAGGAAGGTGATTCCAGGGCTCAAGACTACAAAGTTGGAGAAATGCACGCACTGTTTAGCTGGGAAGCAAAATAGGGTGTCTTTCCAAAGTCACCCAAGTTCGAGGAAGCCGGCGTTGCTCAAGTTGATTCACTCGGATGTCTGCGGTCCTATGAAGGTAAAATCTCTTGGTGGTGCTTCTTACTTTGTAACCTTTATTGATGACTGTTCCAGGAAGGTTTGGGTCTATGTCTTAAAGACCAAGGATCAGGTGCTGCCTACTTCCAAGGAGTTTCAGGCCTCTATTGAAAGGAAGACGGGCAAGAAGTTGTTGTGTGTTCGGTCCGACAATGGCGGCGAATACATCGGTCCCTTTGATGCGTATTACAGAGAGCAAGGGATACGACACCAGAAGACTCCGCCAAAGACACCTCAGCTCAATGGTGTAGCGGAGCGCATGAACAGGACACTGATGGAGATGGTGCGGTGTTTGCTGTCAGAAGCAAACTTGTCGGGCAGTTATTGGGGTGAGGCTCTTCTCACAGCTGCTTATATTATTAATTTGTCTCCTAGTGCTCCTTTGCAGGGTGATGTGCCTGATAAAGTATGGTACGGCAAAGAGCCGTCATACAGTCACCTGCGGGCGTTTGGTTGTAAGGCCTTCGTGTATGTACCGAAGGACGAGAGGACCAAACTTGAGCCGAAGACGAGGCGATGCGTCTTTGTCGGCTATGGTCGGGATGAGTTTGGCTATAGACTCTACGACCCAGTGGAAGGAAAGCTCTACAGAAGCAGGGACGTGGTGTTCGTCGAGGATCAGACCATGACCAACACTCAGGATTCCGAGACGCCTTCTGAGGCTGAGGAATTGCCTGAGTTAGAGTCATTTTGCTTCGAGCAGTTTCCAGAGGACATCGCAGAGGATCCAGTTATGGGGGAGCCGGTACATGGAGTTGCTCCCAACCTTGATCATCAGCCTGCTGATGGTGGTCAGGGTGTCCCTCAGGAGGATGAGCATGCCGGAGAGGTAGTTCCTGAAGGGGCGGAGGCTGTCGGTATACAGCCAGCACCAGTGGCTCCACTGAGAAGGAGTGACAGGGATCGTCGACCATCTACGAGATACTCACCGGATGAGTATGTGCTATTGACTGACGGGGGGGAGCCCGAAAGTTTCGCAGAGGCTATGGAAGACGAACACAGGCAGGAGTGAATGGTGGCTATGCAGGAGGAGATGAGTTCCTTGCACACCAATTCTACTTATGATCTGGTGCGGTTGCCAAAGGGCAAGAAGGCTTTGAAGAATCGATGGGTGTTCAGAGTGAAGCAGACGGATGATGCTACTCGCCCTCGATACAAAGCGAGGCTGGTAGTCAAAGGCTACGGTCAGTGGAAAGGCGTGGATTATGATGAGATCTTTTCGCCTGTCGTCAAGCATTCGTCTATTCGGGTGGTGCTAGCATTAGCAGCCAGTTTTGACTTGGAGGTCGAGCAGATGGACGTGAAGACGGCATTCCTCTACGGTAATCTTGAGGAGGAGTTGTACATGGAGCAGCCAGAGGGATTCTGTGAGAAGGGCAAGTCATATTTGGTCTGCCGGTTGAGGAAGAGCTTGTATGGTCTGAAGCAGGCTCCGAGGCAGTGGTACAGGAAGTTCGAGTCGTTTATGGGAGAGCATGGTTATGCACGGACGACGTCGGATTATTGTGCATTTGTGAGGTATTTTGCCGATGATGATTTCATCATTTTGTTGCTCTATGTTGATGATATGCTATTAGTGGGTCGGAATGCCACTAGGATAGCGAAGTTGAAGCGCCAACTGGGCGCAGCCTTCTCTATGAAGGATTTGGGCACAGCGAAGACTATTCTTGGGATGGAGATCAGCCGAGAGAGAGAGTCCAAGCTGCTACACTTGTCCCAAAAGAAGTATATTTATCGGGTACTTCAGCGTTTCGGGATGGACGGGTCGAAGAAAGTGAGTTCTCCCCTCGCGGCTCACTTTAAGCTCACTGAGGAACAGTGTCCATCTACCGAGGACGAAAAGGAAGATATGGAGCGGGTTCCATATGCCTCAGCTGTGGGAAGCCTGATGTATGCTATGGTGTGTACGAGGCCAGATATTGCTCATGCAGTTGGTACGGTTAGCAGGTATCTTTCAAATCCTGGAAGGGTACATTGGAGTGCGGTCAAGTGGATTCTACGATATCTTCAGGGCACTGCTGGTTGGAGACTTTCTTTTGGTGGTGACGAGCCAAAGCTGGTTGGGTATACCGACGCTGATATGGCTGGAGATGTAGACACGAGGCGATCGACTTCAGGCTTCGTGATGATGTTTGCGGGAGGAGCGGTGTCGTGGTAGTCGCGGTTACAGAAGTGTGTTGCCTTGTCGACGACAGAGGCAGAGTACATTGCGGCGACGGAGACTTGCAAGGAGCTGTTGTGGATGAAGAAGCTGCTGCAGGAAATGGGACTGAAGCAAGAGCAGTATACTTTGCTTTGCGACAGTCAGAGTGCGATCCACCTTGTGAAGAATCAGACGTTTCATAGCCGATCCAAGCACATCGAGACCCGGTATCATTGGATATGGGATGTGGTTGAGAAGAAGGACGCGGAGCTTGAGAAGGTTCATACAGATGACAACGGAGCTGATATGTTCACGAAGATTTTACCAAGGGGGAAGTTTGAGTACTGCAGGCAGGTCGTCGGGATGATGACATCCTCCCCATAGTTGTGAAGGGAGAGATTTGTTGGAGTGGGTGGGGTTCCCAACCTATGTGGAGAAGGCCCCGGAGTGCGACGAGCGCCGTTCGTGTGTCGAAGAAGCTCGGGAAGTAGGCGATGCGGAGTCGCTGCTGCTGCTGCTGCTCCATGGGAGGTTCTGGAACAGGGGATCCGAGTTCGGGCCGAACTCGGTCCCATGGCGAGTTCGGGCCGAACTCGGTCTGGCCACTCCAGCATTGTGGCGTGAGGTTCTGGATGCTCGACACAGAGTTCTGGCCGAACTCTGTGTCGTCGGGGGCTGAAGCGGATTTCTGGATGAGTTTTCATCATTGGATCTAATCCAACGGTCCAGGTTTGTTGCGGGATTAGGGAAATAAATTGAGTTTTCTCAACCCTAATTCATTATCGCAAGAAACACAAGTTTGAGAGAGGAAGGAGGCAAGAGTGCCATTACAACTTCGGAGAAGAAGACGGAGGATTGAAGGTCCCTATTCGAAGGAGATCGTGTTCGGGTAATCTCTACTCGTCGTTCTCGCTCTTCGTAGCCTTGTAATCATTGTTCTTATCTCTGAGTGTTGTGGGGATCCGATTTGGATCGGGAGGAGTTTGTAGAGGGTGTAATTCTTCTATTCCATTAGTGGAGGCTTCTCAGGGTTGGACTCCGATCGTCCCGTGGTTTTTTTCCCGCAAGGGTTTCCACGTCAAAAATTCTCTGTGTATGCGTGGATTGTTTTTGTGTGATTGTTTTTGGGTTCGTGCGTTGTATTGCTCGGTCCTCTCGCAGGTACTCTCCGGTTTGGGGAAAGGTTTCCGCGTTTCTTTCCCAACAGTCACCAATACAACTCCTGATTGTGTTGTTGACATCATCTAATTTATTTATTTTTCCTTTTTATTGTGTCATTTCTAACCAAGTCGAGAACAATACCGAGCATGGCGAAGCGTGAGTAGAGGAAAGAGAAAATACACACACACGTATGGGATTCTCTTCATGGTATACGGGATAGATCAATCCCTTACGTGAAGAGTTTACGGGGTAACTTAGATTTGTGGTATACGTATACGAAATTCTCTTCATGGTATATGTATACGTATACGGAATAAAGAAATAAAGAAGAGATTGGTTCTCTTCCCGTATATTTTTTTCCGTAAACTTATCCCATATAAGAAGAGATGAGTTATCCCATATACGTATACGGGATAGACACTTTAAAAAAATACACATACCACGAATCTAAGTTATCCCGTATACGTATACCATGAAGAGAATCTCGTATACGTATACGTGATAGACACTTTAAAAAATACACGTACAATGGCACCGGAGAAATAAAGAAGAGATAGATTCATGTTTTAAAAGGAGAGAGCTAATTTTTTTTTAAAGTGAAAGAAATAAAGAAGAGAACCATACGTGAAAGAAATAACTTACAGGACATTTACAGGACATACGTGAGAGATCTAACTTTTTTTTAAATGAAAGAAATAACTTACGGGACAAACTTACGGGATAAGAAAATACATGTATGGTTCTCTTCTTTATTTCTTTCACTTTAAAAAAAGTTAGATCTCTCCTTTAAGGGACTGTTTGGATCAGCGGAGATGTGCAGCAAGTGGCTGCATTTAGCACTGTTCAGTGAAACTGAACAGAGTTGCAGCGTTTGGTTGTGCGCTGCAACCGGATGGAGAAGTGTAACCTCTGACAAATCAGAGTTACTGTCCCCCCATTTTATTTTCCAATTCACTTGCAGCCAAAATGTGATGTAGGTGTGCTGCAAGTGGTAGGAGGAGGAGAGGAGTAAGTGTACTGCAAATCATCGGCTACTCCTCTCCTCCTCCACCAAATCGACGATGACGACGAGAAAGACCGGCGAGGAGTTGTCTCCTCCTTCTCGATCCGGTTGACGAGGGGCTTCCGGCGCCTCTGCTCGGAGATCAAGACCGACGGGGGGCTGCATGGTGCGGCGACGACGAGGGCTGCGTGGCACGGCGGGGGTCCTCGCGGAGGCGGCAGGGCCTTGCTGTGACGGCGGGGTCCTCGCGGAGGCGATGACGGCTGGGTCCTCGCGGAGGCGACGACGGCGAGGGCCTCGCGTGGAGGAGAGGAGGCTGTGGAGGAGGCGGTGTAGGAGACGAGGAGGTCCACCAGATCCGAAGCCGTCGCGATGGAGGAGAGGAGGAAGTGGGGAGGACGCGGTGGAGGAGAGGAGGCGGGGGGGAGGATGCGGTGGAGGAGAGGAGGCGGTGGGGAGAGGTGGTATTTTTGTGGACAGCCCCAAAATACATTGAAGAGAGAGAGAGAGAGAGAGAGAGAGAGGGGATATTTATTAGATATAGTTGGTTTAATTTGTTTAATTAAGTTAGTTTAATTTGTTTAATTAAGTTGGTTTAATTATCTATTAAAAATATTTAATTTATAGTATCTTCAATCCAATATTCACTCTCAACCGCCATCCAAACAACCCAACTCATTTTCTCTCCACTTTCAACTACCATCCAAACACTAAACCCATTTTTCTTCCACTTGCAGTAGACAAAAAATATTACATCCAAACACATTTTGGAAAGTGTCACTTGTTGCAAGTCAACGAAAACTCAACTTACCACAAGTGCCACTTTCACACTTTCAAAAAGTTACATCTATCCAAACAGCCCCTGAAACACGAACCTATCTCTTCTTTATTTCTCCGGTGCCATTGTACGCGTCGGACAAATCGTCGAGCCGAGGAGACTCGTCGTACGCGTACATACGACTCGAGCTTCCTGTGGTCGACCATCGACTTCATCAAGATCCGACCAAGACAATTGTGATCCTGCCGCCCGACCATGCCCTGCTCTCTCTTAAAAAAGAAGAAGAATGAACGAAGAAGAAGTGATGGGTCACATGCTGTTGCTGCTTCATTTTGGAAAGATCCAACAGAACCTTCTTTCTTTTACAAACAAAATTTTGTAGGTATTGAGCCTTCGCCAGATCGAGCTCAAAGAAAGCATAAAAACGGTACTATTGCAGCAGCTATGATTGCAGAGTCTGTGGCCGTCGTCACAATAAAATATAGATTGCACCGCCGAGGCTGCAAGTGCCATGTTCGTTCGAAGAACAGGAACAAGAGTTCAGAATGAATGCAAAATCAGCCTATGAAGGGAAGGTAAGAAAGAAAAATCTTTAGTCCAGGTCCCCTACAGTAAGTGTGTGCTCGGCGTTTGCGACGTTCGCATTGGTTGGCTTCAATCAAACGTAAACAACACGAGCAACACCAGTTGTAATTCCATGGGCGGGCACGAGGAGGTGCTTGAGGTCGCACGAGGAGGCATAGCATCGGACCCATGACGGAGCGCATGCGGGAGAGGAGCGCAGGAGAAGAGGAGGTTATCGAGGCTGCACAATGAGACGTAGTGCCGGAGCGATGGCAGAGTGTAGGTGGAGCGCGGGAGCGGAAGAGAAGGTGCGGTGGAAAAAATTAATTAATGAGACGTAGTGCTGGAGCGATGGCAGAGTGCAGGTGGAGCGCAGGAGAAGGTGCGGTGGAAAAAATTAAGGGAATTGATAAAGGCACTTCACAATTTGATCGGGGCTAGCCCATTTGTAAGTTTGTGTTATTTACAAGTTTGTCATTGAAAAAATTTATTAGGGCTAGTCCATTGGGGAGTATAAAAGTCAATTGTTTTATTTCTCTTCTCTTTCTCTTCTTCCTCTCAAATTTTCTTCTAATCTCAAATTTTCTTCTAAACCCTAGATTGAGATTCCTCTTGTCCCTACAAAAATTTTCCTGTTTTGTAACCCTAGATTGAGATTCATCCCGCATGCTGTCACACACGCGCGCGCGCGAAAAAAGATTGGAAGACCTGATTGTATGTGGACTGCCCAGTTTTCTGGCAGTCCACATACATATGTGGACTGCCAGAAAACTGGGCAGTCCATCACAGAACTTGCTGTGAGCATGGACTGTCTAGGAACTGGGCAGTCCACATACAAACAAGGACTGCCCAATTTTCTGGCAGTCCAACAAACTGAATGGACTGTCAGAAAAATGGGCAGTCCTTTGTTTCACATGTTGTGACTTAGGACTGCCCAGTTTTCTGGCAGTCCATTAAGTTTGTAGGACTGCCAGAAAATTAGGCAGTCCTGGTCCTGCATACTTGTGTTTAATTTAAATGGGTAATTTTTCACTCCGAATGTAGTTTAATTCAAATGGGCTACAGACAATTGAAATAAACAATATAATGGATGCTTGAATTTTTCAATTTAATTTCTAGAATTTTGGAAACAAATAGAGAAAGAATTTGGGTGCCATCGATCTTCTTGAGAAGGAAATTTGGAAGAGAAGAGGAAGAAGAAGAGAACATTTCTAGGTGGAAGAAATTTCTAGGAATTTCAAATTATCTTCTTGCTTGGGGATGGAGAAATGGTGGAGGAGAAGAGGAAGAAGAAGAAGAGAGGAATTAGGGTTTAGGAAGAGAGAAAAAATTTTGCAAATGAGAGAAAAATTTTGGGTTTAGGAAAATTTTACTTTGGGACAGCCCAAAATCTAAAAAATGGGCTGTCCTGAGTAAAACACAAAAAAAATTGGGCTAGCCCCTTTCTGGGCTAGCCCCGATCAAAAAATGAAGTGCCTTTATCAATTCCCAAAATTAATTTGGTTTCTCCTTTTGTTTTGTTTCTCTTGGAAGGGTATATAATGCTATTTGTCCCTCTAAATTGTACTTTCAAATCGTCTCTCCTTACATGGCAGCTGACATGGCATGTTGATGCGGCAGCTGACGTGGCAAATTTTAAAATTAAAATTAACATTAACATAAAATTAACATTAAAATTATTGTTAACATTAACATTAAAATTAATATTAACGTTAACATTAACAATAATATTAATACTAACATTAACATTAAAATCAACATTAATATTAATATTAATATTAATTAATATTAATATTAATATTAATATTAATATTAAATTAACATTAATATTAAAATTAATTAATATTAACATTAATTAATATTAACATTAAATTAACATGTACAATTTTGGGTAATTAACTTTTTGGGTTAAAATTTGACATGTCATCGGTCATGTCAGATGACACATAATATTATTTAACATGCCACGTCAGCTGCCACATAATGAGGGATGTATTGGAGGGACAATTTGATGGTACGAATAGCATTACTCTTTTGTTTAATCTAGATGATTAATTCCAATGGATGAGAAAGAGATAATAATAGCGTAGACAGAATAGGAGGTGAATCTGATTCCTCTCTCTCTCTCTCTCTCTCTCTCTCTCTCTCTATATATATATATATATATATATAATGCAAATGACCTCTAGTCTAGTGGTTAAGAGAGATGCATGCGGTGCATGCGGCCCGAGTGGTCAGGAGTTCGAATATATATATGACACGCAGGACAACTCGACTTCAATAGGGGACCCACTCGTCAAAGAATCCGTATTGTGTATGCCGCTTCCTCAGATAGATGCAAGGTCAGACTCTTATGAGAAGTTGATGAACCGGATCAGGGACTGATCACGTCGAATCATAAGGGACAATGATAGCAGCAGAATCGAAAAACGCATCGTGCCACACGCGCCGCCTCGGTAGCCACACAACTTACACAACACAGGCAGCATACAAGCAAGGAAGTAAAGAGTGAATACTGATAAATCATAAAAGTTTTGCTTAATTTTGGTTGGCTAAAAGATATTTTTATAGGGCTCCAAATTAAGCTCAATCAGCACAAATCGAATCAACTTCGTATCCACTCGATATTTTGCTACACACAATTATGCTTGATTGAAAAATCGTAAATTTTTTTACTACATCCAATTTTGAAAGATTTTTTCGATTCACACATATGTAAATCAATATTTCATTTCGACTACATGTGATTTTCATCCATTTCATAATTATAAATTTTGACTTCACCCAATTACAAGGGATTTCAAAGTCGAGCAAAATCACAAAAATCAAGCTACGAACAATACAGGGCCAGCCGAGGAGGTTGGATTGTCCTAACCGGAGCTAATTTAGTTAGTCCAAGGCAAATAATTTTGGTTGTGCCTTGCTCTTGATTCCAGAAAAAGACATAAAAAAAAAATTCATAACAAGTTGAAAGGTATAAATGTTGAACTGATATTAACTACAAAAAAATTAACTACAAAAAAGATTTTTTTCGGTTCCGACAGCTGCCTGGAGCTCGGATTCTAAGTTCCATTCTTGACTCATGAGCTACTCGAAACATTTTTCGTAGGAACTCAAAATATGGACATGGGAGATTGCTAGTTCAACTGACAAAAAAGAGATGTGGTGGACCGTGGAGACTCTTTTAGCAGACTTAGAGGTCTGGAAGGTTGTCCTAATCAGAAGGTTGTTCGAGCCTGATGGCATATCAAATTTACCCTAGGACCGACTCTGAAAGTATACCCCCAATAAGATTGTAATAATCATCAGCTCTATCCTCCCTCTTCTCCTTCTGTTCTTCGTAAACCTCAAAATTCAGCCCCGCATGGACTTGGACTTTGTATGCAAACGGTATTACATATCTCGTAAACACAATAACAAAATCTTGCTAAGAATGACACTTACTCGAATATTATTGATAATTAAGGTTTTATAGAACTTATTAAGAGGTCTATTGTTTTTGTTTTCGCGACTGGAACTTGCAAATTTTGTATTCAACGACCACCTTGCTAGGTTGTTTGTTGGACCGCGATTCTGGTCCACTGGCCGGTCACGTATCGACTTTCCATTGGAGTGGGCTCCAAAATTTTGGAGGTGAGCTTCGAAGGATGCAGGAAGGCGAATGAGGGATGACACGTCGGGCACACACTCCCGCACGATCATCCCTCGCGCAGGCAAAAAAAGAGTTTTGTCAGAACAATGTCTCGGCGAAAGAAAACCAAGCTCAGTGTTAACAAAAGCCCTCTTAATATATCAAAACCATCAACGGTTCAAAAGCATCCTCATTGAACTTCCGAAGACCAAGGGCTGCCGAACAACCTGTCTCGCTAAAAATAAACCTAATCCAAAATGCACTTCAATTGGAAGGGTGGTCTCTTCATCATCCCTTCTCTCCCCCTCCTCCCTCTCTCTCCATATCACCTCATCGGCGCCGATCGCCATGGCGAGGATCCTTCTGTGGATGGCCGTTGCAACGGCCGCCATGATGGCATCTGCAACCACGGCGGCGGCAACGACGACGAGGAGCAGTAGCATCGGCGTGAACTGGGGTACCCAGATGTCGCATCCGCTACACCCGAAGATCGTGGTCAGGATGCTCCAGGACAACGGGATCAAGAAGGTCAAGCTCTTCGACGCCGACTCCTGGACGATGAGCGCCCTCGTCGGGACCGACATCGAGGTCATGGTCGCCATCCCCAACGACCAGCTCGAGACGATGAGCAGCGACTACGACAATGCCAAGGCGTGGGTCAAGGAGAATGTCACTGCTTATGATTATGACGGAGGGGTCAAGATCAAGTAATTATTTATTTATTTCCTAATTCTATATATAATATGAGCTCTGCTACACGGACCGGGGTTTCAACCGCGGCTGAAACCGCGACCACGTGTTGGGTTTTAACTGATCGGTTTTCGGCTGACGTAAGCAGAAGGACTGAGTGTTTTTTTTTTGGCACCAATCCACAGCTGCCACGTGGCGCTGCGGTTTTTCTTTCGATTTTTTTTTCGGTCTGAGTATACTTTTCCATATAATAGAGCATATTGTGTTCCCTAACCATTAATTTGTTTGGAAAAGCTAATTTATCCACAGACGAGCTGGTCCGTTCGTCGTGTGCCGCACTCCATTAGCCCTCCTGTATTCACGGATTCCACGTCGGTTGATCTGCCAATGGAACGACAACACGTGATGGACGGACTAGCCCGCAGACGGGACGTAGCAGTACTCTAATTTGTTGTTTGCATTACAACAGAAATCGAAACACTACTCCCTCTTTTTTGTCAAAGTACGTAACCGGAACGAAACAAAAGTAAGCGTCTTGTTAACAGTAGACGGTCTCTTATTGGCTCCAATGAGATCCAGTGCTAACAAGAGATGTTTGAGTCAACAGAGAACAGTCACGTCAGCGTACAATTTGAGCTCGATTCTGCAGTTATTTTCCTTTTGTTAACCTGAATTAATTTCGTATTTCTACAGGTATGTAGCGGTTGGAAATGAGCCATTCCTGACAACTTACAATGGCTCCTTCCTGCACACCACACTCCCTTCCCTCAAGAACATCCAGAAGGCCCTAGGTGAGGCCGGAGTCGGCGACCGCATCAAAGCAACCGTACCCCTCAACGCAGACGTCTACGCCTCCCCCGTGAACAATCCCGTCCCCTCCGCCGGCGACTTCCGTTCCGATATCCACGACCTCATGGTCGAGCTGGTCCGCTTCCTCCAGGCCAACAAAGCCCCCTTCGTCGTCAACATCTACCCCTTCCTCAGCCTCTACGAGAACACCGACTTCCCGATAGACTTTGCGTTCGACGGCGGCGGGACGCCGGTGCAGGACAAGAACACCAAGTACACCAACATGTTCGACGCCAACTACGACACCCTCGTCTGGTCCCTAAAGAAGGCCGGGGTAGGCGACATGAAGATCATAGTCGGCGAAGCGGGGTGGCCGACCGACGGGCACAAGGATGCCAACGTGAAGTATGCTAAGAAGTTCTATTCCGGGCTCTTGAAGAAGTTGGCACAAAACACAGGTACGTATATGGTGGCTTGAATCAAGCATCTTATTATTACTTGTATTCGAATCTGAGTTGCTTAATTATACATATTTGAATATATGTTATAATTGTCAAATATTTAGGATTTTTTTGGTTTGCAAAAGCACGATCTTAGAGAAGAAAAGTTATAGAAATCCCAATGATTTACCCTCACTTTCAATTTTTTTGACATTTTCAAATACCATAAAAATTGGTAAAAATTACTACTTTTCAAAGAAAAATTAAAAGGGTGAACAAATAGTTGATTTTCTTTCCTTTCCGTGAACCAAACGAGGAGAAATTATTCAGTGGCCGGGCTCACCATATGGTAGTGGTGAGTCTTGACTCTCCACAATAGGAAAATAGTGGCATTGAAAGAGTAAAGAAAAATGGTGCGTCATAGTACTATTGATTGGAAGTCAAGACTCATTACGGTCACGTGATGAATCCGACCCACTGAATAATCCCTCCCAAAAGAGGTCTTTATAGTTAGTATTGTAACTGAATTTTGGGAGTATGCTATTTAATTTCACGTACATGAGTTGGGGACCGGATCAGCTGTTCCTGCATCCGGTGTCCCAACCATGTCCCTCATCTATGACATGTCATGAGTATTATCGATAAAAATTAACAGAAAGACTCTTATGTCATAGAGGGGACAGGGTTGGGACACCAGATCAGGGATGATCCGGATGATAAAATTGTGCAGTAAATAATGGCATGCATGCATGCAGGAACGCCGGTTCGACCGGGGACTATGGAGGTGTACCTATTCGCGCTGATCGACGAGAACATGAAGAGCATCATGCCGGGGAGCTTCGAGCGCCACTGGGGCCTGTTCACGTACGACGGGAAGCCCAAGTTCCCGATGGACCTGTCGGGGCAAGGGCACGACAAGTACCTGGTCGGAGCCAAGGGGGTGGAGTACCTGCCGCGCCAGTGGTGCGTGTTCGACGCCGACGCCAAGGCCGAGGTGGGGGAGGTGCCGGGGCAGCTGGACTACGCGTGCTCGCGCGCCGACTGCACGCCGCTGGCCGCCGGATCCTCGTGCGAGCACCTGGACCCGCACGGCCGCTCCTCGTACGCGTTCAACATCTACTACCAGATGTCGGACCAGGACGTGAGGGCGTGCGACTTCGGGGGGCTGGCGAAGCTGACCGCGGTGAACGCGTCCAGGGACGGATGCCTCTTCCCGGTGCAGATACTCAGTGGCGGAGACAGAGAGGGAGCGAGGGTGGGGATGTCCCTTACGTTGCTCACTGGAGTGCTGATCATGTTGTTGTATTGAACAAATTTATTTAGGTTACTGTCGCGTCTAATTGACAGCATCGAGTAAGCTCATTGCCATATATAATATACTTAGTGTCAGAGCACACGCGATAAGTGTGTAACGCATTTTGGAAATATTGATACCGTCTTCTCAAACATAAGCCAAAATTGAACGAATCATTCATTTTAAGTAATGTGCGACTAGAATAATATTTTTTTAGATGTCAAATTATATGTGTTACATAATCCCTCGTGTGTGTATATATTGTTGGGTTTTTTAGCCTTTGTTTTGGTTTTTAGTCCCACATCGGCTAGAAAGAAATGTTTATCTCCATATATATGAGTCTTTACTCTTTATGGAGATGCACATGTAGTGCACATGGGTGTGTGCCATGTGGGATTAATTATTAATGGTATAAAGGCTTAATCAACAATTAAAAAGCTGTAAGCTTTTTGCTCTTGGAAATTTATTTCCATGGAGCTAAGCTCCGCGACTCAGACTACCGCCCCGTGGGCTATATATGCAGGTTCTCTCCTCTCTCTGAGTGTTGGTAGTAATCAGAATTCCAGGAAGAAAAAACTCTTAAGTGTTCTTTAACACAAACACTAGTATTTTTTTAGTACGTGTGGGTTCTGTTACTTCAAACAGAGAGAGAAGAGTAGAGCCATTGCCAGAGGAGTTCGCCGTCTTCCGAGGAGTCAGAAGAGCAGGAGTGTTCCAAGGTTTTCCGTCAACCTTGCTGGTTCCTGGAAGCTGTTCGCAGAGGGCGAATAAAGCTTTGAGCAACGGTGATCATTCACCCCAGCAATTCCATTTCTCGCCTGTCACCCTTCTGTTGCCTTTAGCAGTTCTGTCAGTATCTTCTTTTTAGAAGGCACTACTGTCAGTTTGCTACGATCACGAAAATCTCTTTAGATTATTCGTGAATTACGATATCTTTTTAGATCTCGTAATTTGCAGAATCCTTCTGGATCTCTGTTGCAAAACCTTCTTTAAGAAATTGCATTTGAAACGTTGTCTTTACAACTGTTTCAGTTTATGTATTTTCCATCGAAAAGCGTGCCCCGGCGTTCCCATATATATATATATATATATATATATATATATATATATATATATATATATAGAATAAGGGAGGTAGGGTGCCACCTCACGGGGGGTGTCTACTTGTCACCCCCCAATGCTATCATCATGCACATGGGTGCATGATGATAGCATGTGGGGGGTGACAAGTAGACACCCTCCATAGGGTGGCACCTCACCTCCATCATCCTCTATATATATATATATATATATATATATATATATATATATATATATATATATATATATATATATATATATATATTGAAGCAATGGGTACTTGTGGCGAACTCGTCTCCACTGAGGCTCGAACTCCCGACCACTTGGGCCGCATGCATCTCTCTTAACCACTAGGCTAGCGATCATTTGCATATATATATATATATATATATATATATATATATATATATATATATATTCAAACATTGACATCCTCTCCAATCATTGACAGGGGCATTCTCTTTATATGCATATTAGGTTTAGTAATTAATTACATCTGACCACCCCCTAGCAACTGTTTTCATGTATCAGTATTGTGTCTGCGTCCAAAAACTTTGATTTATCCCAAATTTTAGTGTCATAATTTATTCCTGACATTAGGGTTTAGAGACAATACCGATGGAGAGTTCGTCAAGGAGCGGGATCACACGGAGGAGGGGGAGTTCGTCGGAGGAGAGGGGCAGAGTCACGCGGAGGAGCAGTTGTCACCGTAGTCATGAGGAGCCGCTGCCGACATGAGGGGAAGGCGGAAGGGGGTACGCGTAGAAGTTGTTGCTGACATGAGGAAAAGGAGGAGGGGTCGGGGTCGGGGAGGAGGAGAGTCGCCACTGTCATGAGGGAAAGGAGGAGGGGGGAGGAGTTTGCTCGTGTTTGGAGGGAACAAACTTTTGGGTTGACATTTTTTATAATGAAAACAAAAGGATACTTTTCAATTTGAGTCGTGGACAGCGATGAAGGGGTCTATCACAAAAGGTGTTGGTAGAAACTTAGTGACTGACTAGCAACAACAAGCGATAAAAAATTAAAAAGTATTTTACATAAACTTTCGGTCTCTATTCAATCATTATTCCGTCGCTATTTAACTGTATTTTTAATAGTGAACCTAAAATTTTCTTATATATATATTTTCTTGTGTAATATATATGTAATATATATATATATATATATATATATATATATATATATATATATATATATATATATATTACACACACAGTGCATTGTTCATATTTTAATCATTTTTAATTATTTTTTCATGTATTTGGTACCACAAGAACACTACCAAAATTTATCGCTTTAGCGACGGCCTTATCCGTCGCCCGGCCGTCGGTAAATGGTAATACCGACGGATGGCCAACGGATTTTGGGCAAAAATATCCGTCGGGAAACGACTCGTCGCTAAAAACAATCCGTCGCCAAGTTGTCGTCCAGCGACGATTTCGCGACAGATTTTCGTCAACCATACTCGTACATCTCGCGACGAATTATCGACGGATTTTCGTCAAAGCGCGTATCAGAAAGTTAATGACACATCTCCTTAGCGACAGCCATATCCGTCACTAAAATGGTCGGTAATTGCGTATCAGAGAGTATCTGATACGCAATATCCGTCGCTAACTCGTCGCTGGTAGTCGCCACTTGTCGACGGGCTCCAGACGAAATAGCGGCGGTACATCCGTCGACCCGGTTCTGTGAATCTTTCATACTACCAGAACCGTGGCGACGGATATTCCGCCACTATTCCGTCGGGATATGTCGCTAATCCGTCGACATCCGTCGCTAACTGAAAATTCTCCAGTTTGCGACGGAATATTCCGTCACTCAGCCGTCGCCTTCCGTCGCTATGTAGTCGCAAGTCCGTTGCTAACTGGAATTTTTTTAAAAAAATTACATAAATCACAGCATTTTCTGTTCGTACAACATCTGAAACATCGAAACATCACAATATGTTTCACACCTCACACAAACCAACAAACCAATATATATCACACAACCATATTCAAATATCTATCACAAATACGTCACACAAACCAACATACATCAATGAGACCCGGAACAACCCTCCGTTGAATTTCTATATAATAAAAGTCTAGGTAATAGCATCCAAAACATCCAAGTCTATAAAATAACCATGTCTAGAAAATAAAAAACATCAAGAGTTGTAAAACCATCTAAGTAAAACTCAGAAATAAGTCTACCAGAAACAAATCCGGTCAAAAATTATATCATATATATATATATATATATATATATATATATATATATATATATATATATATATATATATATATATATATATATATATATATTGTCATCTACGTAAGCGTAGAGAGATCTCCCTCCTCAGCCACTGCGCATAAGTAGGATCCACGCCAGCAAGATCAATATCCATAGGAGATGGATGACTGGAACTCCCGGTGCAACTGTCCTCTGGTGCCACCTCCTCCTTCACAGCTATCTCGGCTTTAGGAATCACTTCCTCCTTAATAGTAGAAGGAAATTCTTCCTTGACCTCCTCAGCAGCAGGAGGTACCACTATCTCCTCAGCAGTAGGAGGTACCACTACCTCCTCAGCAGCCATCTGTGCCTCTCTCAAGCGAGATCCTCGGGTCTTGGGTGCCATCTGGTAAGACCATTAAATATCAATGAGAGCACGTATAGGTTGACGATTTAATTTTGCACAGTCTCGAGTATTGAATTATCCATAAAAACACACTTTAGAAACATTTCAGATTCGGAAACACAAGAAGAATCTTAATCCAGACCATAAACACGAAATTTGTACCTATCACGTACAAACCTACTTCCAAATTGCATCGCAGATACTAAGTACATACGGTTGATACTAAGTACATACGGTCGAGGAGGTGGATGTTGTATCTCATAAATTGTCACCCTCGAATTTTGTTATACATATTTTGGTATACGTGTACGTATCTCGGACCCGTATTTCGACTTGTCCTGGCTAGCTAGTCTTGGGTTTTCGCATTTTGGCATGGGTTAGTTAGCATTTCATGGCTTGTGTGGTCTATTTGGCTTTGGCATGCATCGGGTTCGGTTGGGTTCGGCTTAGTTTGGTTCGGTTTGGGTTAGTATGCAAACCCCTACCTACCACCATCCCCTCATTTATTAACCCAACAACCCTTCTCTCTCCTCATTCATTTCTCATTAACTCTTCTTCTTCTTCATTTCTCCACCGAACCCCCCGCAGTAGGCAAGTGCATCTTGCTTTCACTTGATAACCTATTTTGATGGTTTCAATGGCTTCTTAGTATGATTCTAAACTACTTTAGAACTTGAAGATTTTTATTTTGGTGCATGAATTTTCGTAGATCCGGGTTTTAGCATTTTTCAAATCTCCATGGTTTTGATCTTCTAAACTTGGTTGTTTCCGGAGATTGAGAGTTCCATGCAGTAGGAATTTTGATTTTACGCAAGTTGGCTCTTGAATGGTTGGATCTCATCAAGTCTTGGCCAAGATGGGGTTTCTTGAGTTTCTTGAGTCCCATGGCTGCATGTTTCGGCCTTGGAGAGAAGACGAGCCCTTTACGCCCACGTTTTACGTGCCAGCGGAGTGTTCTTTCTTTACGCACACGTTTTCACGTGCCAGCGTAATATATATTTCCTTTACGCACATACATTTGCGTGCACTACCAGAATAAGTTGTTTTAGCGACGCCTAAAGACGTCGCTAAAACGACAAATTACGTCGCTAAAAATATTTATCGACGCAATTACCGACGTTTTGGACTTGTCGCGAAAACGTAAGTCGCTGATCTTTAAAACGTCGCCGAACGTCGCAAATACCGACGTTCACCGACGTATGATTACGTTGGTATATCCTGGGATATTACCGACGTCTACCGTCGTTTCGTCGGTGGATTAGCGACGTGTTGAAAGTCGCTACACGTCGCTAAAATCCTGGAAACTTACCGACGTTTACCGTCGTTTAGTCGGTGAATTAACGTCGTTGAAAATGTCGCAAAACGTCGGTAAAATACTGGGAATTTGCTGATGTTTACCGTCGTTACGTCGGTGGATTGGCGACGACTATTATGTCACTAAATATCGGTAATTCCTGGGATTATTACCGACGTTCACCGACTTTTACCGACGGTCTCCGACATATAAGGACGTCGGTAAACGTCGGTACCCTGAAAATTTTTATAGATTTACCGACGTTTACCGACGCAAACGTACGTCGGTGGACGTCAGTAAACATCGGTAAACGTCGGTAAATCTGCAAAAAAAATAAATAAAATAAAATACAGAATGTCCTTTTCTTCCTGCAGTTTAAAAAGATAACCATAAAGACACAGTATAACAGATATCATTTTCTCCCTGGGTTCGTCGACCCCTTCGGTGGAACACTCAACACTGGTAAACGTAAACCACAGAAGCACATTAACATCCAATTGAAACGAATAATAACATAAACAACAGTATAACACAATGTAGCAGGCAACAAATAGAATGGGATCCAACAAATAGAATAGGATCCAACAAATAGAATAGGCACAACCAACAAGTATCCAAATAACCAAGTCTACACCAAATAACAAAGTCTACAACCAAATAACCAAAGTCTATACACAACCAACAAATAGAATAGGATCCAACAAATAGGATCCAAACATCCAAGTCTACACAACCAACAAATATCCAAGTCACAAACAAAGGATCAAACAAACACAAACAAACAGTCCTAACTAGGACTACTAGGGATCTGGTGCAGAAGGGGCACCGCCGCGACGAAGGGATAAGAACAACTCATACTCCTCAAGTGAAATCGATACCGATGGAGCAGGCAGTGACGTCGGTGGAGTCGGTGTCGATGAAGAAGGCGGTGGAGGCGGCAGAGTCGACGACGATGAAGACGTACCCGGAGGACCAGCACGCTCCAACGCTGTAAGTCGCTGGTTGTATGAATCCATGGTAGATAACAGTCTATCACTGCCCTGGACCATCGAATCCGTCACCAATCTCAGCCTATCGGTCATGGTCACCTGTGTTGTCTGCAGCTCCGTTACCGTGCGCTCTAACCCTCCAACGCTGCGCTCTGTCCTCTCAGTCGTCTCCATGAGCTCCATAATACCGCGGTCGAGCGCATCCAATCGTGCTAGCAGCACAGGATCGTCCGTAGGGTGCTGAGACTGCTCCTCGATCCGTCGTAGCAGGTCGTCACGGAGAGACTCCATCATCTGGTGGACTCGGGCAGACTCCTGGGACTGTTCTGGACTATGCACACTAGCAGGAGATGCCCTAGAGGACTGGGTCGCAACTAGGGCGCCATAGGATCCCGTACCGTAGTACGTACCCCTATGGAGTCCACCAGCGGCGGTCATCTACAGCTCGTCCACCGACGGAGCTTGAGTGGACTGCGAGGAAGTACCGACCTCTCCTGCATTAGGTGCACTAGCAGCCGCCCGTTTCCGCAGCCTCTGATACTCGGCCTAGAAAGTATGGATAGTACTCTATAATTTCTAATTTCTAATTAATGTACTTATTATTACTAACTACATGAATATTTATTTGCATCATATTTACTAAATTATATTAAAATTGACACGAAGTATTAAATTAAGATAACGTATTGTAATACTTACATAGGTCTGCTCGGCCCTCTCATCAATAAGGCCTTCGCCCTTCCGATGGGTGGCCAGGAAGACGGTCACCATGTCGACGTTACGACCTTCCTTACCTGTAATTAAATATATTATCTTAGTAATAATTTATCGGATTTGCATTAAAATAATATTTCTAAAAGAGAAAGACATACCAGACGACGAAAATGTTCCGTCATCGGAATCGACCCACCGTACCACTTTGAGGCATGTTGCCTAGCCGCCTTGGCCTTCTTCGACTTCTCCTTGTACCTTGGCTTGTCGAATCGAGCCTTCATCGCATTCTACTGATCAGGGGTGATCCAACCTTGGATCGGCTTTCCGGCACGATCACGATCCTTCTGATCATTAATAGCATCGCGGATCAGCTTGGCAGCGACGGCAGGAAACATCCCCTCGATAAGCTCGGCCCAGTACGGTAGATAGAAAAACGTATCCTAGAAGAGCGCAAACCAAATATTTATCAGTTATATATAATATGAATTAATTATATGATTCATATTAAAAGCAAATCTATTTTCACCTTGAAGCGCGTAAACCAGTAGTTCTTCCTTTCGTCTGGAGCATCAGAGTAGTTAATCCAAGGACCACCATAATTATGCCTCGGCATGTGGCCTAGGCGTCTCTGTACCTCTGGGGGACGATATCTATACAGACATATTATATTCATAAAAAAAGTTAATTTATGATAAAAACAGAAGAAAAAAATTATAAACCAAAACACCTACTTTGTACCGTCGGCCCAGATTTCCGTCCTCCTCTCCTCCGGAGGTGCGCACGCATCATCTGCATGATGCTGGTCGGCCGTCGGCGCAGCTGCCTCGGCCGTCGGTACAGCCTCCGCCATCTGCTCATCCGTCTCTATCGTCGTATCAGCAGCAGGAATGCTAGACGGGCGAGCACTCTCATTAGGCCTGGAACTACTCATCCCAGGAGATATGCCACGTGACGTCGTTCCAGCAGGCCCAACTACTATCCGATATGTCGGAGTAATCGGCGACGAGGATCCAGAGCCGGTACCAGTAGGAGGTACCGAAGGAAAACCCCATCCTCTAGCAGTACCTGTAGGAAGTACCGGAGGATCATGACCTTGTCGTCCCCCTTTTCGGAATGATCCGCGACGACCTGCCATACCTGATAACAGCATATGATAATACAACAAATAATAGAGACTAGAAATATGAAAGTACAACAAAGACATGATAATAACCAAGACAACATATGATGATACATTCTACAATAAATATCTAAGTCCAGATAATATATTCTAGAAGAAACATCTAAGTTCAGATAAGTATATCTCTCTCAATCATCTTCAGAATAATCATCTTGTTCGTCTTTCTCGACCTCATCTTCCTCTTCCTCCTTATCTTCACTTTCATCTTTGCCTTCGTCGGCTTCGTCTTCCTCTTCGAATAATTCTACATCTTCTACATTATGTGTCGTGTAATGCGTAACTTCCGTGGAGTTCACATCGACAATATTGGTTACAAGAGGTAGCTCGTCCTCCTGGTAAGTTTTTTCGTCAACATCAAAAGTATCTCTAGCTTTAGTCTTGCATACTGCCCACCAGTCAGACTTCGTTGCTCCCCGTCTCGGATAAGCTGTGAAGTACACGAGCTGAGCCTGAGTTGCTAGGACAAACAGTTCGTAGCCTTGATATCTACGCTTGTAGTTTATATCCACAAGACCATGCTTGTCAATTTTCCAACCTTGATTTTCAATCGGATCGAACCATTCACACTTGAACAACACGATCTTTGCAGGTTCTCTGCCATTATTATATGACAACTCCACAATTGTTTTCCATAAATAAATTCACTTTATTTATTTTGATTCTGGGAAAATACAACTGTAGGAATCCGATCTAGAAGACGATCGCTTTATCCCTTGGACGATGCAAAGAAGAAAAGCTCTCAAGAATTCGACAGCAATTTAGATATTCTGTATATCTGTCCAATGAATGAGAAAAGAACTCTATTTATAGAGTAAAAAATAACTAAAAAGATAACTGTCTTCATAACCTATGCATAGTTGATAATTACGCAGGACTCAATCGTACGCAAGGTTGATGAGCAGTTACTGGACGTGGCCCATAACTGTTGGACACATGGCAATCATGCATGAGTCTGTGCAAGTTACTGGGACACGCATACGAGAGATCCGTGGCATGTCTGCCACATACTCCAATTTAATAATTTGAGATAATAATCTGCTAACTGGTTGAGGATGAAATTCCTGTTGAGATAAAAAATCCACGCTGACTTACAGCAAAAATACTTAGGCTCAAAATATACGCAAACTTGAGGCAGAGGGCTCAGAATACACGCAAACTTGAGGCAGAAGGCTCAGAATACACGCAAACTTGAGGCAGGAACACTGAAGTTCAAAATGCACGCAGACTTGAGTCAGAAGGCCAGCTGTCTTGATTCGACGTGCCTCGACTGACACAAAATCTCTGACATTGATTGCTTTGTCAGTCACATTAAATGATGATAAGCCCTTTTTTGGTACGCCAACTTGATGAAGACCGAATCTTGTTGGAGAAGATTTCAAAAATCATGCAATAGTCGGCTGAGATCTCTTGAATCCCGTGCATACGTGGCATACGAGGAGACGTTTATTGTCTGTCGTGCTGTCAGTCATAATTACAATCTGACAAATGGTGAGCTGTCTTTGAGTACTATTTTGAACTTTGCGTACTTTTGAGGAAATGATTTGATAGAACTCGGCGTGTCTTTTAAACATTTTCTTGATAGGCTGTATTAACTCAGCGTGACTATATTTTTGAGGCCTACAACAATCTCTCGCAAGATGCCAAAAAAATCATTTTCTGGATCGACGTCTTTTTAGTTCGAAGACTTGATACACAAACAACTGTCTTTCTTCTTTCTTAACCATGGCTCCCAAGATCGATGCTCAGGCTAAGGGCAAGGCCCCTGCAACGTCCTCGCGTGCCACCTCCGATCGACTTCCTCGTCGTGAAGCCACTCATCCCCCCATGTAACGTAAGCATGCTGATGATGGGGGATACGAATTCAAGAAGATGAACTCCACATAGAAATCTCTTTAGGATTTTAATAAAAGTGATGCTGAACTTTCAAAATATATCCCTCCTTCTTAGGGCAAAGGATATTTAATAAAGTATGCCCCCTTTTTAGGGTCGGCTATACTTCATATCTTCGTGTTTACGAAGCTCTGTGTTTTACGCAAATGAGCATGGCTCTCATGACTCTGCGTGATTTTTCATATGTTGGCAGAGATGTCGATGTTTGAATTATTCACGCAGACTTCTGAGAGTCATCCTCTGGATAGATTAGTCTTGATCTGTCAGCGTATTTTTGTCATTTTCACTTCAGTGTGATTCTGGCAATGATGCGTGACTTTCATTCTAATCTGTCTAGACTTTGCATAAATTAATCACATGCGTGATTATTTGATCTTTGCGTAATTCTGGTAGCATATCTATCTGATTTATGCGTGCCTTATGAAATTTTCTTTGAACATTGCTAAGCACGCATAAGGTTCATAGACATAGATTTTTTTTTGAAGTCTGCGTGACAAAACATATCTGATCTTTTCTTTTCTTTTCTGTAGTGGACATCCGAAGTGAAGAGGCTGAATATGAAGGATATATGAGCTTTTCATTCAAACATGACTTGTCTCATGTAAAGTTTCCTCAATTTGACACTCCCGAAGCCAGATTGGTTTTATTGAAGAATCAAGACCCCACAACTCTGCTATGTCTGATAAATGGTGAACCACTCCAGAGTCTTGATTTGGTATTGCATAAGAAACCGGCCTTTCTGTTTGGGGACGCCATAGCACACAAATCACAACCCAAAGGAATCAGGGAGAAAGTTTGTTTCTATTTTGAAGGTGATACGAGGAAAGCCATGTACTGGCCGAAAGTGTCTAGGGGTTTATCCATAATGCGATTCATGCACGCTAGTTACCCAAGAAGAATGTCATGGCATCTAACAGAAAATCAACAAGCGAAGGCGAGCCGAATTATCTATAAGAAAGACAGATTTTATAGTGCTCCAGAGAATCATGTATCTTTATTTTGTGGTTTAAAGCCGGGATGTGTGCCACCAGAAGATTCGTCTCTATTGATGCCATTCAGAACACCTATCTTCATAAATGAATTCATGGCGAATGATAAGGCATTTTATCCCACTGACTCAACGCCGAGGATGATAGGCTTAATGAATCAGGAGAACATAAGGTGGAAGACTCTAGTCCACTGGGTTCTGGATAAATATGAGAATGATTTGAAGCAGATAAATCTTTATGACGCAATCGTCAATTCTTCTTACGGCTTCAAACCCAATCCATTTTTATTCCTAGCCTTGGTTGAGAGATATAATCACCGGACAGGAACCTTTATGACTCCCAAAGGGGAGATGGGTTTTGCTCTTCACGAGATGGAATACATCTCTCATATACCCACAGGCTCATTGCCGTATGAAGAATATGTACCTACAACAGAGGAGCTGAATTTTCTGTCAGAGAAGAACTCGGAAATGGTGTATCTATTCGAAGAAATGATGTGCCATTTCGACACATGTACTCTTTATTATAAAAATAATAAGGATGAAGCCGGCTGCCATATCCAGAAGTGGATGTCTTATCTGTTCATGAATCGTGAAAAAGACGAAAAGAAGATAAATGAAAAGAGGAAATATCATATCAATTCCTTCAAACCCTTTCTGAAAGTGAGATTACCAATCTGCTGGAGAAGTATGATTGTAAAGATTTTACAATCAATGAAGATTGGTATGAATTTAAAGCTGGAACTACTTTCAAGTCATATGTTAGACAAAGTGGAAAACCTTTATCAAAGAAAGGTCATTTAGCTGGATTCCTCTCCCTCTGGCTAAGAAGATTTATTGTTCCTGGCTCTTGCTCTTTGGATAGGATACATAGAGGCATCATTTTTACAGCAGTGCGCCTCATGTACGGTTACAAGATAGATTTGTTATCAGCGATGACTTGCAGACTGAATGCAGGTCTTCGAAACTTTGTAACCACCATGATGTCTGATCAAAGGAATATGACCGATCCTTTCCCGAGAATAGAGATGTCATATACTTATTTGTATGGATGGCTTCTTCTTCATCATGACGGTTTGATACCTCCGGGAGCGGGAGGGAGCAACAGTCTCTTTTTAGAGAAATATGCTGGAAAAACTTTCTGGAAAGTTCATACACTTCCAGAATGCAGAAACATTTTGAACCGAGCGTCATATTGGTCAATTCAATGTGTTCCTCCGCCACCAGGTTATGAGAGTATGCCTGTGAATATGATAGATGGAGAGAAAGGTCACAGGCTAAGTGATGTAGCTTTTTAGTGGTTGCAACGAATTCGACCATCTCATTTGGTATATCGTCATAAGGAAATGACGTATTTAGAACCATATTTGCCGAGTCGATTTTCTCGACAGTTCGGATATGATCAACTTCATGTTGGGAATGCCACTACTTGCCTCTTTGCTCATGGAGGACTTATCGATGGTGCTCGGGCATGGAGATATTTCACAGCTAGAGATACAAAGGCTGAATTCTCTATGCCGAATCCTTTATCTAAGATGGGAACAAAAATGCTCTACACATATGCCCGTTTTTATGTTTCATCGAGCACTTTTATGCCAAATTTCCATTTGAAGACTTTCGTTGCAGAGGACGACCCAGCTCCGTCAAAGAGGTCGAAGAAGAGAATTATCACTTCACAATTTACCCTGGACCCTGAGGATGAGACTACGGAGGTCGAGCCTTTATATGAAGTATCCACAGAGCAAATATTTCCTGATGAAGTTCTTCCTCCGATATTTGTGTCCATCTCCAAGAGAAAACGGAGTGATGAATCTGAGACGGTCTCTAAAAGAGCACTAAATCTCAGACTTCTAAGAAGAAAGGGATTTCAATAACTGTCACTTCATCTCTAGGTAGTCTCCCAGTTGATGAAGATGATGCTGCTGATAAAGATGAAGATGATGCTCCTTTAATAAAAAGGAAATCGAGAGCCAGACTCGTCAAGAGGACTATCGGAAAACTGAAGGGTAATGAACTTCTGGAAACCATTATGAGTGGAGGTATATTGCCAGAAATCGAAGAAGCAGTTTCTATTGAAAGAACAGAATCTGATCACGCTCATATTCCGGTAACTTCTGCTGAACCATTTGAGGTAGAATCAACTCGATTTCAGGAAACGACTGTTCCAACGACTAGTGGAGTAGCTGCAGAACCCACATTCGATCTTGAGTTAGGTACCACTCCAGAGATAAGGAGAG
The DNA here is from genome assembly GCA_029216955.1 of Iris pallida. Lineage (NCBI taxonomy): Eukaryota > Viridiplantae > Streptophyta > Magnoliopsida > Asparagales > Iridaceae > Iris > Iris pallida. The sequence continues at coordinate 1,547,032 of JANAVB010006398.1, read as the reverse complement.
AGGATATTAACATCCCCTTTGAGCACGGGAAAGAGGATGTCATTCAGGCGTTGGATGATCAAATTGAAGATTCGGAAGAGGAATTAGCAGCCAGGACAGAAGTCAGGGAACAACCAGAAACTCCATCTTTTCAACCTGTAGAGAAAACTAATCCAGTTGAAGAAACTCAGGTTGAAGAGAACATTCCTTCGGCCAGAGGCGATGAAGATGTGCAAACGTCTGAGCTATTAACTGCTGATGAATTACTGAAGAATGTTTGTAAAGACATCGTTCTTCAAACTAGTATTCCAAAAGAGATTGAATCTACCCAAGCTGTGATAAAAGAAGAAACTGTTGTTGAAATTCAGCATCTAGACATTCCTGCAATCAATGCAGAGTCTATGGAAATTGAAGCTCAAGAACCTGAGTTTACTAATACTGTTGCTGCTGTTCCTGAGATTCATCCCTCTCAAAGAGTTGATGAAAACATCTTAGATTCTGAATCAGAGACTCATCACGAAGCTGAGGATCAAGGAGAATCTGAAGAAAGAAATGAATCTGACAAAAGGAGTTCTGAAGAAGAACATTTTGAGGAAGAAGAAGAAGTTGAAGAGGAAGAGGATTGGCATCCTGATATTTCCACTCATTATGATGAAGACAAGATCAGAGGGAATAGAATAGAGCTTAATCCTGAACCTGTTCGATCTCCTGATAATGCTCCAGTACCCAGTAATTCTGAAGCTGGAAGTAGTCATATAAAGCAGGTGTCAGACACCGTTATGGACCGACTGCGAGAAGATGCGAGACTTCCCAAGCACATAGAATATGAACCTCAATCAGGTAGAGTTTTGTTTCAATTTTGTTTTTTTACTGTTTCTTTTTCTTTATATGCTGATTATTTTCCTTTGACTAGTAGGAACTGCTGCAGCGATGAGCTCGACTCATGCTCCGCCTGTTCAGACTGATGTTGATGAAGAAAATTCGCATCTACCGACTTCTCCGAAAGCACTTACTTTTATTCCTAGAACAGAAAATATCCAGGTTTCTTCCTTAATAATGACAGCAACTCCCGGTTTTGAAACGGAATTGGTAAGGACCCTGGCAATGTATTCAGATATTATCTATTCATATCTGGATACGTTCTCCAGGCGATTCATGAAAGATGAAACTATGCCTTTCTCCGAACTCCGAACGGTGATTAATTTTCCGCTTCTGGCATTGCGACATGCTGGCTGTGAGACTCAATGTATCTTCTTTGAACATCTCCTAGATAAATTGGAGACAACTACCGAAAATACTGGGAGATCAAGAAGGAAGATATTAAATCTTTGACTGTGGCTGAGATCGCTCAATTGGAACATGAAGCCCAAGCTCAGCAAGCTGCTTTAGAAGAATTTCTTGCTTCTTCATCTGAGAAGTTAATAGAGAAGAATGAAGAAATATTAACAACTCGTCAGAGAGTAGAACATCTGGAGAAAGATGAAACATCTAAAGCTGAAGAACTTCAGAAGTTGAAAGAGGAATTGGCTCGTCTTCAGGAACGTATTGCATCCATGGAAAAGGAGCAATCTGAGATTATCACTGCTCGTACAACCGAAGCTGCACGCTATCAAACTCTTCAACAAGAGCGAGAACAGATGCAGGCCGAGCAGATAGAAGAAGCTAACCGTCGCCATTTTGCTATTGCTATTTTTGATCAACACGTAGTCGCAGTTGAGGCAGCAGAACGAGTCCGTAAAACTCATGAGGAGAAGATGAACACTGTACTTGATCGTATTCAGGAGTTGATAACTCCTACTACTCAATAAACTTTTCAAGCTTCTCATATTTTGAATTTTTTTTTGGCATTCACTTGTAATCAGCACTTTGATCTTGAATGAAGACAATGAGAACTTTGATCTGATTTTTGACTTTGTTGTTTTGATAATGATGTATTTATAGAAAATATGTTCAGAGATAAATAATACATGACATATTTCAATAGAATAGAAAATACAAATGAACTTTGTAATTCTATCAGATAATATTAAACCAAAGATAATTTTAGTTTAATATTGATTAGAAAAAATAGAATTCAGATATAAAAATATCTTTGAACTCGATTTTCCATGATCTTTGGACTCGAAAATCAAAAGACTAGATATCATTTTCGTAAAATAGAAAATATGATACTGAGATAGAAAATTCAGAGGTAATATGGACGTGATTTTCTAGATATCAAATTCACTAAGAAATGATACAAATTAGAATATCTATTTCCACTGGGGATTAAAGATATCGAAATAATTTCTGTAGAGAACAATGACCTTGGTATATATATATATATATATATTTAGCTAGAGAATGATAGGAGAATAATCTTGACAAATGAAAATATTACGCATAATATTTTTTCAAGAATTTGCCATTAATGGGCATCATAGTAACTTTACCATCCATGGTGGTAAGCTGATATGCCCTATTAGAAAATACTTTATTCACAATGAATGGACTTTCCCATTTTGCATCGAACTTGCCTTTACTCATATGTGTCATAGTCATCGGACGTCTGACTGCAAGAACAAGTTCCCCTTTTTGATATGCTCGAACTCTTACTTTCCTGTTAAAAGCTCTTGAGATTCTAGCTTGATAGAATTCGATATTCTGTTGAGCATATAACCGCTTTTCATCTAGAGCTTCTAATTTCTGAAGTCGAAGACGATCATTATTCTCAGTGGTAAGTTCATTAGCGATTGCTATCCTTAAAGAAGGAATTTGAATCTCTAATGGGAGAACAGCTTCGCATCCATACACCAGAGAGAAAGGTGTACATTTTGTGGCATTACGAACTGTAGTACGGTAAGCCCACAACATTCACCGAGTTTCTCACTCCAATTACGTTTGTTGGCAGAAACAAACTTCTTTAAGAGTTTGATGATGGTTTTGTTGAAAGCTTCTGCTAATCCGTTAGCTGCTGGATTATATGCGATAGAAGCCAAATTGTTGATCCGATGATCGTCACAGAATCGAGTAAACTTCTAGCTGACAAACTGTGGTCCATTATCATGAATAATGCGTCGGGGAACACCAAATCTGTAGATGACATGATGCTTGATAAAGTTGATGATGTTGGAAGTTTTGACTTCAGGTAAAGGAATAGCTTCAGCCCATTTGGAGAAATAATCGGTTATTGCGAGAATAAACCGATGACCTTTTAATGACGGCGGATTGATTGGGCCGATAATATCCATGCCCTAAGCTACGAAGGGCCATGATGCTGCTGTCGGGTATAGAAATTCTGAAGGTTGATGGATAAAATCCGCATGAATTTGACAAGCTTTACACTTACGGGCATATTGAATAGCATCATTTACCATAGTAGGCCAATAATAACCCATGCGTCGAATACGGTCTTGAAGTTTAGGTCCAGGCTGATGTGCTCCACAAATTCCATCATGTGCTTCGCGGATAATTTGTTGGGCCTCATCACCGGCAATACATCGAAGAAGTAAACCATCATAAGCTCGACGATATAAGGTTTTTGTAGTATGATTATAATAAAATCTGAGTGATCGTCGTCTGATAGATGCTGCCTCACTCGGATTATCTGGAAGGATATCATACAATACGAAATCTAAGAAAGGATGTCTCCAATCTTATCAGTATTCTGAGTTTCAGCTGAATTACTGAAGATGAATTCCATACTAGAATCAGATGAAGATGAAGATGATTTACGATTTAATCTGTCGAACTCTAAATCAATACCGAATCCTCTTGTTGTATTGACATCATGAGATGTTGATTCTTCAATATCAACTGGAAGTCCTAGAGTTAGATTGTTCTCAAGATGAAATAATTCTCGATTGTAAACAACAACAATCATTTGTTGACATCTAACCGGAATAGCTAACACTGCCGCAAGATTAGCAAGAGCATCAGCTTCTGTGTTACATCCTAGCCGCGTAACATGCTCGATGGAATCCTCAAATGAAGAAGCCATAGATATGGCCAATCTATGGTAAGGAACCAGATCTTGGCAAACTTTATAAGTACCTCTTATCTGATTGACGATGAGTTTAGAATCTCCATAAGCTTCTAAATGTTGAATAGTCAGATATTTCGAGTTGAAGACCAATAAGCAATGCATTGTACTCATCTACGTTGTTTGAACATGGTTGATCGAGAGAATAGCTCTTTGGATAGTAAGACCTTCTGGTGATACAGAACGATTCCAACCCCAGCGACAATGTCACCATTAGGACCTATTCCTTGAAGCTCCGTCAAGAATAGACGCCAAGTAGGATCTTCTTCATAATTTGGTTTGAGTCTAGGACTTCATCTGGGATTTCATCATAGAGTTTTGAATTTTCTGGAATTGAATGAGCAGCCAGAAAATCAGCTAAAGCTGTCCTTTGACCGATTTCTGAGGGATATAGTGCATATCATACTGCAAGTAAAATTCCCCAGTTAGCCAATCGAGAATTTAAAACACTTGGTTTCTTCATCATGACGTATAGGATTGATCCTGGAAATGACATGAATGGTCTGGCCAATGATATAATGTCGTGTCTTTTGGACAGCGAACATAAGGGCTAGACATTCTTTTTCGACCGGTGAATATCGAGGTTCAGCTCCGGTCATGGTACGACTGAGATAATAATGGCTTGTTCATGACCATTTTTA